>CM064550.1:20491905-20946445 GCA_032716605.1 Paralithodes platypus
ATATGTCGGTTACCTAAATTCATCTACCATCAGTCTAGTTTCCGATACCAGAGCAAAATATTCCAGAAATGTTGCCAGAAAAATGTTGATCATCGAATGTTGACTATAAAAGCTCTCGTGTGATACCGGGTTTAGTGGTATGAGTGGATTTGGCGAGATGATCCTCTGGTTAGGTTAGCTTAGGTTACGTTAGATTAGGTTAAGTTAAGTTAGAGTTAATTAAGATAACCAAAAGCATGAGACGCCACGGGAACCTCATGGAATTCCCAAGAGTCATGGATATGGCATCACACTGACATAAAGGTTAAGGGGAGGTTTTTAGGTTGTTCCCTAGACCTCAATCCAGCTTAAAAATACACCCTCTAGACCCTCTTTCAAGATAAATTTGTACATTTTTCGATAGAAAAATGTCCCGGCCCAAGGCCGGTTCTTCTTAAATTACAAGCTCGCTATCGCTCGCTAGGAAAAAATCGACACCTAAATGGCACGAAAGGTCTTAAAATTGACAGAAATGGGGCGAAAGTTCGTAAAATCGCCAAACTAAAGGGGCAAACGTCTTAAAGTCTCAAAAGCAATAGGGCTAAACATGAGGGAGAAAGGGGTTCAGAAAAAAATCCCTCAAGTGGAAATCTCCCCTTTAAGTCTCCCTGGCCAGGCTCATCATTCCTCCTCATCTCCTGAGCCACACCCTCTCACCCAGTATTGATACACCATCAGAACTATGCTCCAAAAATACTGCACTTTTGGTGTCGTATGCTTAAACATATGAGAAGGGCGTTGTCTTTTCTATGGCGAACAACGATTAACGGATTAAGGGGAGGTGTTTAGTTTCCTCCCTAAACTTCCATCAAGCTTAAAATTACGCTCCCTAGACCCCCTTTCAAGATAAATTTGTACATTTTTCGGCAGAAAAATGTCCCGGCCGAAGGCCGGTTCCTCTTAAATTACAGGCTCGCTATCGCTCGCCAGGAAAAATCGACACCTGAATGACAGGAAAGGTCTTAAAATTGACAGAAATGGGGCGAATGTTCTTAAAATCGTCAAACTAATGGGGCGACCGTCTTAAAATCTCAAAAGCAATGAAGCTAAACATGGAGGAGAAAGGGGTCCAGAACAAAATCCCTGAAGTCGATATCTCCCCTTAAGTGTTAGTGTATGAGACAAACCTCCATATCACCCATGCTGTTAAATGTGTAATGTTATTTCGACCTAATTCGCTCGCTAATGCATCGAGCTTTGACAATAGTAAGTAAGGCTGAAGGCCAATAATCTCGATCCCTTAAAGATTTTAAAGTTAACTTTAAAAACGGGAATGCTAATCAATTCCACTTTTTGTAAACAACACTCGTATCAATAGCATTCGTTGCATATGGGAAAGACAACATATCTCCCACATGCTCAAGAATGCGACCTTAAGGGCAGATATCTCCACTTGAGGGATTTATTTCTTGACCCCTTTCTCCCTCATGTTTAGCCCCATTGCTTCGATATTATAAAACGTTTGCCCCATTAGTTTAGCGATTTTAAGAACTTTCACCCCATATTAAGACCTTTCGTGCCATTCAGGTGTCAATTTTATCCTGGCGAGCGATAGCGAGCCTGTAATTTAAGAGGAACCGGCCTTCGGCCGGGACATTTTTCTACCGAAAAATGTACAAATTTATCTTGAAAGGGACTCAAGGGGGTGTAATTTTAAGCTTGATGGAGGTCTAGGGAACAAACTAAATATCTCCCCTTAAGCGTGTAAGTTTGCTTTGAACTTTGAACTTCAAGAATTTAGAGAGGCTCAGTTAGCAGCAGGCCATTACGATATACATAATATTGTATTCAATCATGTAGAAGCAGGGAATGGAAGATTATAAGATGCAGGTAGAAAGTGAAAGGTGATGCAAATGATGGTTGAATCCACCAGTGCAAGAATCAAAGGTTGTGATGTCGGGCACGACCGTCTTTTGGCAACACCGACCAAATGGGTTGAGTTCACGACCCCAGCTCCACCCCCAACCCAACCCACCACCCCAGGCACACTCCAGGATCACCCACACCCTTAAGCCAGGCCACCTGTTTTTGTTTTATCTTTCTCTCCCTCGCTCTTTGGCTTGTATCCATTCGGCCACATTCAGCCTACTGTTTTAAGACGTTTACCTCCATCATGGTGTCAATATTTTCCTCGCAAACGGTAGCGAGCCAGCATATATATATTTTTGTTTTGACAGCAAGCTAAATTTGTACATTTTTCGATAGAACATTTTTTTCCGGCGATGCCGGATTTCTCCATACAATGCTGGCTCGCTATCGCTCGCCAGGAAGAAATCGACACCTGAGTGGGGATAAACGTCTTAAAACAGTTGGCTGGATGGCGCCGAATGGATATAAGCCATGGAAAGAGAGAAAAGGAGAGAAAAAAAAAGTCGGTGACCCCCCTTAAGCCAGTCACTCCAGCAGGTTTATCGCTCATATGTATCAGAGTCTGCAATCAATTTAATTTTAGTCGTATATAAAGCTATTCAAGGTTATCAGCAACAGGAATTTATAATACCGTTGTCATCGAAATGAAAAAATTATGCCAATTAAAGATCTCCACATCAGTATATTATTGACTCCGATACTGTAACTCTAATAGTATCTGCTAATGAAGTGTTCAGGTTAAGGGGAGGTTTATAGTGTGTTTCCTAGACTTCCATCAAGCTTGAAATTACACCCCCTTGACCCCCTTTCAAGATAAATTTGTACATTTTTCGGTAGAAAAATGTCCCGGCCGAAGGCCGATCCCTCTTAAATTGCAGGCTCGCTATCGCTCGCCAGGAGAAAATTGACACCTAAATGGGACGAAAGGTCTTAAAAGTGACACAAATTGGGTGAAAGGTCTTAAAATTGCCAAACTAATGGGGGGGAACGTCTTAAAATTTCAAAAGCAATGGGGCTAAACATGAGGGAGAAGGGGGTAAAGAAAAAAGGTCCCTCAAGTGGAAATCTCCCCTTAATGTGTTCAGGATAAGATGGCGTCCTTCTACTTTGGCTCTGGCTGACATTAGACGATTTTATGAAACTTAAATAATGGGGTCTCTGGTATTGAAAAACTTAAAGAATGGGGTCTCTGGTATTGAAAAACTTAAATAATGGGGTCTCTGGTATTCAAAAACTTAAATAATGGGGTATCTGGTATTCAAAAACTTAAATAATGGGGTCTCTGGTATTGAAAAACTTAAATAATGGGGTCTCTGGTATTGAAAAACTTAAATAATGGGGTATCTGGTATTCAAAAACTTAAATAATGGGGTCTCTGGTATTCAAAAACTTAAATAATGGGGTCTCTGGTATTGAAAAAGAGGTAAAGCTGCTCTCAGTTTACCAATTGAATCCCACAAGTCCTTCCAAGAACATAGTAAACTGCACATCCATTATATCTCTTACTCCTTACATTTAAGGGGAGGTATTTAGTTTGTTCACTACACCTCCATCAACCTTAAAATTACACCCCCTTGAGTCCCTTTCAAGATAAATTTGTACATTTTTCGGTAGAAAAATGTCCCGGCCGAAGGCCGGTTCCTCTTAAATTACAGGCTCGCTATCGCTCGCCAGGATAAAATCGACACCTAAATGGCACGAAAGGTCTTAATATGGGGTGAAAGTTGTTAAAATCGCTAAACTAATGGGGCAAACATTTTATAATATCAAAAGCAATGGGGCTAAACATGAGGGAGAAAGGGGTCAAGAAAAAAATCCCTCAAGTGGAAATCTCCCCTTAACCTACACGGTACTAAATCACCCCTATAAACATTACAGCGAACTTCTTCTTTTCAGCAGAGCCAATGAATTGAGGAAGGATAATCAAAGACAAAGCAAAAACGGTCCATGTGCCTCCATTCATGAAATGCTTGTAACAACTGGATGTTGGTTGGGAGTTTGTGGAAAGCAACTCCAAGGAAGTTAATTACAAAGAGTAGTAGTTCTGAGGGTAGATTAATTTAGATAAGCGGAAGTTCTATATTGTAGAGGAGAGAGTGTGAATTCATGGGGATTTCCAGCAGCCCTAGTATTGCGGGGAAAGATGCGGAGAGGTGGCACAATCAGCCATATTCCAATTACACCTAACGCCATCTGGATCCCGTGGTGGTACTAAATAGAAAGATATAAACAATGACATTTTGGAGATGCTGCTCTGTAGATAATTGTGTCACTGTTTATGTGATAGATTGTACACCACTTTGTAACTGTCACCTTAAATGTTTATGTGACAATTCTAGCTGTAAGTAAATGTATTGGATATGTGAGGATTAATTTGCCTTTAGTAAATGTATTGGATATTCTTTAAAAGTATTGTAATATTTTATGTTGTGATGATCATAAGAGCTTGGTCAACGAAAGCAAAATAGATTCTACATGAAAAAGTTCTTATTGCTGGTATTTTGAGGAGTAAATGCGTTGTTAAGTCTGGATAAAACAATTATGGAGGCGTTTCATAAAGTTTTAGCCTCGGCTGTACACATGTTCTTTATATGTAATACTAGAAAGGTTAGGAAAATATCAATAACTTTTTCACCCGCACCCAATATTCTTAAGGGGAGGTTTTTAGTGTGTTTCCTAGACTTCCATCAAGCTTGATATTACACCCCCTTGACCCCCTTTCAAGATAAATGTGTACATTTTTCGGTAGAAAAATGTTCCGGCCGAAGGCCGATCCCCCTTAAATTACAGGCTCGCTATCGCTCGCCAGGAAAAAATCGACACATAAATGGCACGAAAGGTCTTAAAAGTGACATAAATGGGGTGAAAGTTCTTAAAATCGCTAAACTAATGGGGCGAACGTCTTAAAATCTCAAAAACAATGGGGCTAATCATGAGGGAGAAAGGGGTAAAGAAAAAAATCCCTCAAGTGGAAATCTTCCCTTAAGGGGAGATGGGTCGCTTTTCTGGTCTATTAATTCAATTATTCCTTTATTTCTTAGTTTCTTCGCTAGACCTCCATCAAGCTTAGAAAAACACCCCCTAGACCCCCTTCAAGATAACACCCCCTAAACACCCCCTAGACCCCCCTTCAAGATATATTTGTACATTTTTCGGCCGGGTTCCTCTTACAATATCAGGCTCGCTATCGCTCGCTAGGAAAAAATCAACACCTAAATGGCACGAAAGGACTTAAAATTGACAACGAAATGGGGCGAAAGGTGTTAAAATAGCCAAACTAATGGGCCGAACGTCTTATAATCTCAAACCAAATGGGGCTTACCATGAGGGGGAAAGGGGGCCAGAAAAACGACTTAAATGTCACAACTCAGAGAAGACCATGGGCGAATCGTTGACAATATATGATTTGGTGATAAAGGTTCCTCTTATCATCTCCGCCACCAGTCCTCCTTACACCATGTACAATCGGGGGTAGTAAGTGTTGTCATAGATTCCAGTGGTTATCGCTCAAAAAGTGTCATTGGTATCTTTATAGTTACTGGGAAAAGTGCTTATCCCTCAGAGCATTAGTCAGTGTCCGAAACTTTGTGAAATATGTGACAAAACTTATTAACCTCGACCGTACAGTCGTGAGCCCTAATAGCTACGAACCCATTTGAAGCTTTATCGAACCCATTTGAAACTGTATCGAACCCAAACGAAGCAGTACAACGCTTTATTATATCCCACATGATTCAGAACTTGGCTTTAAGAGAGCCCACCTCGCTTTTTTCTTTTCTTTCTCTCCCTCTCTCTTTGGCTTGTATTCATTCGGCCCCATTCAGCCTACTGTGTTAAGACGTTTACCCCCATCCAGGTGTCAATATTTTCCTGGCGAGCGGTAGCGAGCCAGCATGTATATATATATTTTTTTGTTTACAGCAAGCTAAATTTGTACATTTTTCGATAGAAAAATGTCTACGGCGAAGCCGGATTTCTCCATACAATGCTGACTCGCTATCGCTCGCCAGGAAGAAATCGACACCTGGATTGGGATAAACGTCTTAAAACAGTTGGCTGAATGGGGCCGAATGGACACAAGCCAGGGAAAGAGAGAAAAGGAGAGAGAGGTAAAAAACAAAACGGTGACCCCCCTTTAGGTTTAAATGTGGAAATGGTTGTATCCTTTCTATTGGTGGCGCCTGTACTATAGGAGTCGGGTCGCTCTCTCTCTCTCCCCCCGGACTGGTGCGTGGCGACCTTCACGGAATATTTAAGGGGAGATTTCCACTTGAGGGATTTTTTTCTTGACTCCTTTCTCCCTCATGCTTAGCCCCATTGTTTTTTTAACTTTAAGACGTTCGCCCCATTATTTTGACGATTTTAAGAACTTTCAACCCATTTTTGTCAATTTTAAGACCTTTTGTGCCATTTAGGTGTCGATTTTATCCTGGCTAGCGATAGCGAGCCTGTAATTTAAGAGGGATCCGGCTTTCAGCCGGGACATTTTTCTACCGAAAAATGTACAAACTTATCTTGAAAGGGGCTCAAGGGGGTGTAATCTTAAGCTTGAAGGATATATAGGGACCAAACTAAAAACCTCCCCTTAAGTAGGAAGGGTCGAGACGCATCCCATCCTGCTTCTGGTGATCGCTGGTGCATGACTCGCAGCAGCCCTAGTATTGTGTCGGGTTATATACTGTATAGGTGGGTGTGTGTGGGTGTGGGTGTGGGTGGGTGTGTGTGTGGGTGGGTGTGTGTGTGGGTGGGTGTGGGTGTGTGTGGGTGGGTGTGTGTGGGTGTGGGTGTGGGTGTCAGGTGAATCTATAGTTGTATTTGGGTTATCCCGTACCCAAGACAATTTCCCGACTGATGCACACGGGCAGGTTTTGTTTACTGTCGGTGTGGCTGGCTGCTACTCTGTGTGTGTGTGTGTGTGTGTGTGTGTGTAACGAGAATTTATTTCGACATGTAGTGTTAAACGACAGTATATACAAGTATCAAAGAGAAGAATTATGTTCGATAAGTCGTTTCGGAGAAATTAATATAAACAATGGCATATGTGTAAGAACGCAGATTGTGTGAAAAACATGAAAATTAAATTTGTATGTAAGAGTGGATATATATATATATATATATATTTTATATATATATATATATATATATATATATATATATATATATATATATATATATATATATATAATATAATTATGTGTGTGTGTGTGTTTCATTTTATTCTTATTTTTCCGATACATTTGCAAGTTGGGCATGTGGATGAATAATGTGTCTAAGTATTTTGGAGTCTAGATTACACCGGTCGATTTGTGTGTGCAATGTTGACTTGAAATATCGGCAGAACCAATGAGATGACTCCATCTATGGTTTATTATAGTACAGTAAACTGGAGGACGTAAATCGTGGCCTTGTGTATCTGAAGCTATTCCTTATTTATTATGTACACCTAATATTTACATTTCGGAGATTGCTTTTGGGTGTGGAGGGTTCATATTGGGCCCGGATGTTTGTATTAGGGTGTACCTCCAGGCTATGTCTGTCACTCATCATAATAAGTATCTCCAGGCTATATCACTATCATAACAAGTATCTCCAGGCTATATCACTATCATAACAAGTATCTCCAGGCTATATCACTCATCACAACAAGTATCTCCAGGCTATATCACTATCATAACAAGTATCTCCAGGCTATATCACTATCATAACAAGTATCTCCAGGCTATATCACTATCATAACAAGTATCTCCAGGCTATATCACTCATCACAACAAGTATCTCCAGGCTATATCACTATCATAACAAGTATCTCCAGGCTATATCACTATCATAACAAGTATCTCCAGGCTATATCACTATCATAACAAGTATCTCCAGGCTATATCACTATCATAACAAGTATCTCCAGGCTATATCACTATCATAACAAGCATCTCCAGGCTATATCACTCATCACAACAAGTATCTCCAGGCTATATCACTATCATAACAAGTATCTCCAGGCTATATCACTATCATAACAAGCATCTCCAGGCTATATCACTCATCACAACAAGTATCTCCAGGCTATATCACTATCATAACAAGTATCTCCAGGCTATATCACTATCATAACAAGTATCTCCAAGCTATATCACTATCATAACAAGTATCTCCAGGCCATATCACTATCATAACAAGTATCTCCAGGCTATATCACTATCATAACAAGTATCTCCAGGCTATATCACTATCATAACAAGTATCTCCAGGCTATATCACTATCATAAGAAGTATTTATGTGAACTACAAGGAATATAGGTGTGTTCACAGAAGCTGCATGTTCAAAATGTGTTGCCCGATTCGTGTTTCCATAACTAGATGTACTGTAGGCTATAGCGGACAATTCAAATATATGGCTTGGGCACATCAATGTCATTTACAATATTGTGTATGTCCACCTGTTGATCTTGGATGGCATTGTTAACCCGTTGAGTACCAGTGTTGTAATTTTAACTTTATTCTGGCCGCTATTAGACGCTTGTATTCAATTTAAAAAGGTCCTCCAGCAATTTAAAAAGGGCCTCCAGCAATTTAAAAAGGGCCTCCAGCAATTCACAGGCTTCTCCCTTAACCCTTTTTACTATCACATATCTTTCTTAAACTGCACAAAATAGTCTAAATATAGCATGAATACAATTAAATAGACGTCGCTGGTACAAAAGGGGTTAAGGGGAGATTTCCACTTGAGGATTTTTTTCTTTACCCATTTCTCCCTCATGATTAGCCCCATTGTTTTTTGAGATTTTAAGACGTTCGCCCCATTAGTTTAGCGATTTTAAGAACTTTCACCCCATTTATGTCACTTTTAAGACCTTTCGTGCCATTTAGGTGTCGATTTTTTCCTGGCGAGCGATAGCGAGCCTGTAATTTAAGGGGGATCGGCCGGGACATTTATCTTGAAAGGGGGTCAAGGGGGTGTAATATCAAGCTTGATGGAAGTCTAGGAAACACACTAATAACCTCCCCTTAAGAAATATAAACTATATAATTAAGTCAACAAGCACCTGTGCCTAGTTACAAGCCACTTATTACAAGACTCCAAGACAAAGTCCTTATGTGTGAAGACGCCTATCCATATAATGTTGAACCCTTTGAGTGTGTCATGTATTATATAATAAATCAAAGCTATATATACCTACCAGTACTGAAGAAAAAAAACATTAATGGGCTATGAACCATTATGAGTGACTGTACATTTAAAGGTTCATTGGTGTGCAGTACATTATATAATGAATGTGAAGGTGAATATGATTAACTAATATACATCACAGCTCTTACATTTTACCCCACGATTAAATTAGACGAGGGATACGAACCTTTTTATTGATTACTGTACACTCGCAGAGGCATTTGTATAATTATGAAGGTGAATATCTGTGTGTATGGGAAAAAAGAGAGAGAGAGAGAGAGAGAGAGAGAGAGAATGTGTGTGGGTGGGTGGGTGGGTGTGTATTGGATTCTGAAAGAGAAAGAGTGAGTGTGAGAGAATGTGGTCCGGTGGAGGCAGAGTTGCAAGATGAGTCCTGCCAGAGGCAACGACCACTATAAACAGCCTGTTATGTCCCTCTCTCCCTAGCCTATCTTCTATGTAGCCTACCCAACCTGTTTTTGTTTGTTGACTACCTAGCCTATCTTCTATGTAGCCTACCCAACCTGTTTTGTTTGTTGACTACCTAGCCTATCTTCTATGTAGCCTACCCAACCTGTTTTTGTTTGTTGACTACCTAGCCTGTCTTATATGTAGCCTACCCAACCTGTTTTTGTTTGTTGACTACCTAGCCTATCTTCTATGTAGCCTACCCAACCTGTTTTTGTTTGTTGACTACCTAGCCTATCTTATATGTAGCCTACCCAACCTGTTTTTGTTTGTTGACTACCTAGCCTGTCTTATATGTAGCCTACCCAACCTGTTTTGTTTGTTGTCTACCTAGCCTGTCTTATATGTAGCCTACCCAACCTGTTTTGTTTGTTGTCTACCTAGCCTATCTTATATGTAGCCTACCCAACCTGTTTTTGTTTGTTGACTACCTAGCCTGTCTTATATGTAGCCTACCCAACCTGTTTTGTTTGTTGTTTACCTAGCCTGTCTTATATGTAACCTACCCAACCTGTTTTGTTTGTTGACTACCTAGCCTATCTTATGTGTAGCCTACCCAACCTGTTTTGTTTGTTGACTACCTAGCCTGTCTTATATGTAACCTACCCAACCTGTTTTGTTTGTTGACTACCTAGCCTATCTTATATGTAGCCTACCCAACCTGTTTTGTTTGTTGTCTACCTAGCCTGTCTTATATGTAGCCTACCCAACCTGTTTTGCTTGTTGTCTACCTAGCCTGTCTTATATGTAGTCTCCCCAGTCTCTCTTCTTTGTAACCCTTCCCCTCCCCAGACTGTACTCTTTGTAGCCTCCCCAAATTATCTTGTATGCTTTCAAACTTCTTTTTCATCTACCCCCGCCTGTCTTGCCCCTCCCTCCTCAGCCTGCTTTCTGTGTAGCCTCCACAGCCTGCCTTTTATCCTCTCCAGTTTTTTTTATCCTCCCCAGCCTCATCTCCAGCTTGTCCTGCCCTTCGTCCCTAGCCCGCCTACTTTGTTGCCATGCCCCCAATCTCTGGTGTATTCTCCCCAGCTGTATTTGACCTGTATTATGTCCTCCCCATCCTATGTTGTTTGACTTGTTTCCTCCCCAGCCTGTATTGTCCCTATACAGCCTGAATATTATAGATGTTCGCCAGTCTGTCTTGTTCCTCCCAAGCCTGAAGTTGTGCTTATCAGTTTGTCTTGTTCCTCCCAAGCCTGAAGTTGTGCTTATCAGTTTGTCTTGTTCCTCCCAAGCCTGAAGTTGTGCTTATCAGTTTGTCTTGTTCCTCCCAAGCCTGAAGTTGTGCTTATCAGTCTGTCTTGTTCCTCCCAAGCCTGAAGTTGTGCTTATCAGTCTGTCTTGTTCCTCCCAAGCCTGAAGTTGTGCTTATCAGTCTGTCTTGTTCCTCCCAAGCCTGAAGTTGTGCTTATCAGTCTGTCTTGTTCCTCCCAAGCCTGAAGTTGTGCTTATCAGTCTGTCTTGTTCCTCCCAAGCCTGAAGTTGTGCTTATCAGTTTGTCTTGTTCGTTCCTCCCCAGCCTGCTTTATTCCTCACCAGCCTATATTTGCGCCCCCCTTTGAATGGCATTTCCATTCCAATCACTGACTGAACACCCTTCTCCAGTTTTTATTTTTTCCCATTCTACTTCACACTTCATGGATCGTATTCTGAAACATGTGGGAGGTGTGTTGCCTTTCACATACCGAACGAATGCTAAGCGAATTAATTTAGTTTAAAGACACTACATTAATGAGCATTCTGTCTAAAGGCAGCGCAATATTTCTGGTTAATTCGTCCATTTACGCAAAGGTTTTCACCATGGTGAGACTTAAGTATATGGCTTTGTTCTCTTCGTCCTTGCATGCAAAAAATCAAGCTCCCACATTCTGCCCCGGTGCCCTTACCACCTTGTCTTGCTCTCCCCCCACCCACCTGTCCTGTCTATCCCATCTTCCACAAATCTCGTCCCTCGCCCTTCTCTCCAGTCCCTCGAGGCGAACCCTTTCTTGTCCTCTTCAATCACCTGTTCTCTACCTTTCATTATTTAGAGTCAATCCGTCGTTCGGCTTTATGTTTCTTGTTATCTTAAATAGTGAAGCTTAGGTTGTTGACGTGTTGGTGGTGTGCAATGACCCGTGTGGTTGTTGTTAGTGTGGTGGTGAGTAGTAGTGGTAGTAGTATATGGGTATTGTGGTAGGTGGCAACCGGTGGTGGGTGTACTCGTAACCTTGGCCGTCCTTGCCCCAGCCCCTCACACTACCAACCTTTACTCCACATTACTAGTCGCCACACGTCACCCCACAGACCCTCTTCTTCCACCCTCCACACTAAGGCATACGCAGGTGTCATCTGCCATCGTAAAAATTATCAACGAAGTATAAATTATTGATTATTGATGAGACGGCGGCGGTAATCCAATGCCCTCTAAAACTGGTAGGCGACCTTGCCGTGCGGGGGTAACTGCAGACAAAGGTTATTAAGGGGGCCCACCTCGCTTTTTTCTCGTTCTCTCCCTCTCGCTTTGGCTTGTATCCATTCGACCCCATTCAGCCTACTGTTTTAAGACGTTTACCCCATCCAGGTGTCAATATTTTCCTGGCGAGCGGTAGCGAGCCAGCATATATATATATTTGTTTTGAGAGCAAGCTAAATTTGTAAATTTTTCGATAGAAAAATTTCTCCGGCGAAGCCGGTTTTCTCTATACAATGCTGGCTCGCTATCGCTCGCCAGGAAGATATCGACACCTGGATGGGGATAAACGTCTTAAAACAGTTGGCTGAATGGGGCCGAATGGATACAAGCCAGAGAAAGAGAAAAAAAAAAGCAGGTGACCCCCCTTAAATTATTCAGACGTTGCTATTAGTAAAATGAGACGAAACCACTGCCCTGATGTCTGGTGATTAGTTCCTATTTGTTTTCCGAATAGGGTACGTAGCGCATATCGATCGTGCAGCACTATTATATTCAAGTACACCTTAGTAAATAGGGTGGGTTAATAGGGTACGTAGCGCATATCGATCGTGCAGCACTATTATATTCAAGTACACCTTAGTAAATAGGGTGGGTTAATAGGGTACGTAGCGCATATCGATCGTGCAGCACTATTATATTCAAGTACACCTTAGTAAATAGGGTGGGTTAATAGGGTACGTAGCGCATATCGATCGTGCACCACTATTATATTCAAGTACACCTTAGTAAATAGGGTGGGTTAATAGGGTACGTAGCGCATATCGATCGTGCAGCACTATTATATTCAAGTACACCTTAGTAAATAGGGTGGGTTAATAGGGTACGTAGCGCATATCGATCGTGCAGCACTATTATATTCAAGTACACCTTAGTAAATAGGGTGGGTTAATAGGGTACGTAGCGCATATCGATCGTGCAGCACTATTATATTCAAGTACACCTTAGTAAATAGGGTGGGTTAAGGGGAGATTTCCACTTCAGGGAGATTTTTCTGGACTCCTTTCTCCCTCATGTTTAGCCCCATTGCTTTTCTAATTTTAAGACGTTCGCCCCATTATTTTGATGATTTTAAGAACTTTCAATCCATTTCTGTCAATTTTAAGACCTTTCGTGCAATTTAGGTGTCGATTTTATCCTGGCGAGCGATAGCGAGCCTGTAATTTAAGAGGAACCGGCTTTCAGCCGGGACATTTGTCTACCGAAAAATGTACACATTTATCTTGAAAGGGGCTCAAGGGGGTGTAATCTTAAGTTTGATGGATATCTAGAGACCAAACTAAAAACCTCCCCTTAATGCACATGTGTGTATATAGGGCGTTGTACAGTCACGCTAATAAGTCATGGCTCGGCACCAAGTATGTTTTGATCAATAATTGGTATCAGCAATATTTAAGCTTCATTTCTTCATATCGAGTGAAATATACAAACCGCTTCCTACACTTACCCACTCTATTCAATATCTGATATTAATACAGCACAGAGCAAGCCAAACGTAATGACAGCTGGGCATGACTTATTAGCGCGACCGTACATACTAGCTTCAACAAAGTGTATGGTTCTGTGTGCTGCTGCTGATGATGTATGGAAAGAACTTGGTATCATTCGGTTCTTAAAAATAGAACACAAATATTTACTCATTTAAGGGGGGTGATCTGATTTGTTGTTATTTCTGTCCTTTTCTCTCTTTCTCTGGCTTGTATCCATTCGGCCCCATTAAGCCAACTATTTTAAGACGTTTATCCCCATCTAGGTGTCGATTTTTTCCTGGCGAGCGAAAGCGAGCCAGCATTATATGAAGAAATCCGGCTTCGCCAGAGACATTTTTGTATCGAAAAATGGACAAATTTAGCCTGCTGTCAAACAAAATTTAAAAATATGCTGGCTCGCTACCGCTCACCAGTAAAGATTTTACACCTGGATGGGGATAAACGTCTTAAAACAGTAGGCTGAATGAGGCCAAATGGATACAAGCCAGAGGAAGATAGAAAAGGACAGAACCAAAACAGGTCACATTCCCCCCCAACTCCCACCCCACTTTATTAATGATTACATCGGGATTCACTAAGACACGATTTAAGAATACGACTTTTGATTTAAGTCGGAACATTTCACCACTTCACCATACCTAGTTCCCCATAACCCCAAAACCTGAACATTCATTAGAGAGATTAGTTTTCTGAACATAACATTCTCAAACTTAAGGGGAGATTTCCACCGGGAGGATTGTTTTCTGGACCCCTTTCTCCCTCATGTTTAGCCCCATTGCTTTTGATATTTTAAGACGTATGCCCCATTACTTTGGTGATTTTAAGAATTTCCGCCCCATTCTGTCAATTTTAAGACCGTTCGTGCCTTCTAGGTGTCGATTTTATCCTGGCGAGCGATAGCGAGCCTGTAATTTAAGAGTAACTGGCCTTCGGCCGGGACATTTTTCTACCGAAATATGTACAAATTTATCTTGAAAGGGGGTCAAGGGGGTGACATTTTAAGATTGCTGGAGGAGTAGGAAACAAACTAAAAACCTCCCCTTAAGTTTGGTTAGTAGGTTGCTCTAATATACACGGGAGTCACACATATACACGGGAGTCACACATATACACGGGAGTCACACATATACACGGGAGTCACACATATACACGGGAGTCACACATATACACGGGAGTCACACATATACACGGGAGTCACACATATAGTCACATAATGGAATATAGTTTTGGGATATGGCCATTTTCACAGCCTCTTTCTCTGTTCGTCCAGTCTCACCATATATCATATATATAACCATAGACTCACAGTAGATCTGGGCTGATCTACTGTAGTCTATGATATAACTAAAGACACCTAAATAACCACACCTGACCAGATCTAAGGTAGGATACATTACGATTTATTAGATTGTGATAGGGTAGTTACGCCTTATTTTGTTTTGTAATGGATTTTAAGTGGTTGTTAGCGAGATGGTTAGGTAGCGAGATGTCTACTATCCTCGTGCAGGACTGGTTCCAGGGTTTGGCGAGCTCTCAACATCCCAGGCAGTGTTGCCAATAGCATCATCACAAAACACCACTAGATTACTCCTCAAAAATCGCTAGAATGCACCCAGTCAGGGGACACCTCGACGACGTATACAGACTAATAACATCCATAACAAAGCCACTCCAACAGCTTCCTCTCTCCAACACCCCTTCTCCCCTCTCTACACTCCTCAGAAAAATAGGAAAAGCAGAATGTAGATACGAGGTGCCGTTGTAAAGGCTTATCCATCAATACCTTCACCTGACCTGTATCTAGATAGTTGTGAATACAGAATATCGCTAGAAAATGGCACCATCTCTATAATATGACTTTGCATTGTTCAAATCTCTTGATAAATAGTTAGATGTTAATCATCGCACCTAGATAGAAGTAAATATGTCTAATGCTATAAAGCTGTTAAGGGGAGGTTTTTAGTTTGTTTCCTACTCCTCCAGCAATCTTAAAATGTCACCCCCTTGACCCCCTTTCAAGATAAATTTGTACATTTTTCGGTAGAAAAATGTCCCGGCCAAAGGCCGATTACTCTAAAGTTACAGGCTCGCTATCGCTCGCCAGGAAAAAATCGACACCTAAATGGCACGAAAGGTCTTACAATTGACAGAAATGGGGCGAAAGTTATTAAAATCGTCAAACTAATGGGGCAAACGTCTTAAAATCTAAAAAAACAATGGGGCTAAACATGAGGGAGAAGGAAGTTCGAAAAAAAATCCCTCAAGTGGATATCTCCCCTTAACATGGCAACCCTGATACCGACCAGTCAACAACCATCAACGCCCACAAGCGAAGAACATGCCATCTGCAGAAAACCTCAATATTTTTCAATTTTGTGAAATATTTTACTCATTGTTTATAGAGTCCATAAACATTTAATGGCTAAATAACAGCACCCTACCAGTTACTTAAGGGAGCCCGCCTCGCTTTTGTTCTGTCTCGCCCTCTCTCTTTGGCTTGTATCCATTCGGCCCCATTCACCCTACTGTTTTAAGGCGTTTACCCCCATCCAGGTGTCAATGTTTTCCTGGCGAGGGGTAGCGAGCCAGCATATATATATATGTATATATATATATATATATATATATATATATATATATATATATATATATATATATATATATATATATATATATATATACATATATATCGGTATATATATATATTTTTTTCTTTTTCTTACAGCAAGCTAAATTTGTAAATTTTTCGATAGAAAAATGTATCCGGCGAAGCCAGGAAGAAATCAACACCTGGATGGGGATAAACGTCTTAAAACAGTTGGCTGAATGGGGCCGAATGGATACAAGCCAGGGAAAGAGAAAAAAAAAAAGGAGAGACAGATAAAAAAAAAAAGCCGGTGACCCCCCTTAAGAAGATATTTGGGAAATCAGAGGGTTAATTAGGATAGATTTGACTCCTTTAATGATTTGAGATCCTTCCTAAGCTGTGGAAAACCGTCTAGTGTTAGCCGAATAAAGTGGAAGAAGCATCCATGTATACTGTTCACCCTAATATTAACCCCCTGAAGCTCTGACGCGTTTTAGCAGTTTATTTTGGCCTATCATTAGACGATTTGTATGCAGCTTAGGAGGGATCTGTGGGTATTGAAAGGGTAAATACTATCTCAATCAACCCTTTAACTTCCATATACCGTCACTAATCTGAATAAAATCGTCTAATAGTAGCCAGAAAACAGAACAGAAACGCGTATTGGAGCTTGAAAGGGTTAAGGGGAGGTATTTAGTTTGTTCCCTACTTTTTCATCAAGCTTAAAATTACACCCCCTAGACCCCCTTTCAAGATAAATTTGTAAATTTTTCGGTAGAAAAATGTCCCGGCCAGAGGCCGGTTGCTCTTAAATTACAGGCTCGCTATCGCTCGCCAGGAAAAAATCGACACCTTAAAAGCACGAAAGGTCTTAAAATTAACAGAAATATCAAGCTTAAAAAGATACCCCCTAGACCCCCTTTCAAGATTAATTTGTACATTTTTCGGTAGAAAAATTTCCCGGCCAAAGGCCGGTTCCTTCTGAAATTACAGGCTCGCTATCGCTCGCCAGGAAAAAATAGACACCTATATGGCACGTAACGTCTTAATATTGACAAAGAAATGAGGCGAAAGGTCTCAAAATCGCCAAACTAACGGAACGAACGTCTTAAAATCCTAAAACTATTATGGTAAACACGAGGGAGAAGGGGGTCCAGAGAAACCGAGCACTACCCCCTTAAGTCTGTCTTTTGTCTTGAGCAGCGTAGAATACACAGCTGATTAACCCCATCTGTACCGGTGATGTACTTTCCATTATATTCTGGCAACTGTTAGACGATTTTATTTAGCTTAGGAAGGACATTTAGCAATAATGAGACTTCCAACTATCTCAACCAACCCTTTTAATTACCACAGATCCTTCCTAAGCTGCCTAATATCGTCTAAATATAGCTAGCATAAAGTCTAACACACGTCGCTGGTACTCAAAGGGTTAACAAAGACCCTTGTATTGTTCCTCGTCTTGTGGTTGTTGTGTTATCGGGGGCCATGTTGACGGTGGCAGGGTTCTCGGTAACTCCCCTTCGGTACGGTGAATAGCAATCACCTTGAGGGACCCCACCTCGCTTTTTTTTTTTTTCCTCTTTCTCTCCCTCTCTCTTTGGCTTGTTTCCATTCGGCCCCATTCAGCCTACTGTTTTAAGATGTTTACCCCCATCCAGGTGTCAATATTTTCCTGGCGAGCAGTAGCGAGCCAGCATACATATATTTTTGTTTTGACAGCAAACTAAATTTGTAAATTTTTCGATAGAAAAATTTCTCCGGCGAAGCCGGATTTGTCCATACAATGCTGGCTCGCTATCGCTCGCCAGGAAAATATCGACACTTGGATGGGGATAAACGTCTTAAAACAGTTGGCTGAATGGGGACGAATGGATACAAGCCAGGGAAAGAGAGAAAAGGAGAGACAGATAAAAAAGGCCGGTGACCCCCCCTTAAGAAGATATTTGGGAAATCATAGGGTTAATTAGGATAGATTTTACTCCTTTAATTATTTGAGATCCTTCCTAAGCTGTGGAAAACCGTCTAGTGTTAGCCGAATAAAGTGGAAGAAGCATCCATGTATACTGTTCGGGTTATTATAATCATCTCCGTAAGGCGAAGTCTGCGGAGATTTTGTGATCGTCTGTGTCTGCTTGTCAGTCTGTCAGTTGTCTGTCAGGCTTTTTATGGTTCTGCCCGGAATCAAGTCAAATCTATTCTTCGACTAGCCAAAAACTCTTTCATCAATTACAGTACAAATGTTATGAACATTACAACTCTAGATCTTTCCAAGCTTTCTGGCATCTAGCCAAAAACCTCTCCAACATATTTACTTCCTCCTCTTTCCCTCTCTGACGGTACCACTGTCACTTTTTCCTTTGACAAAGCTGAACTCTTCGCTCAAATTTTCACTAAAAATTCCACCTTGAATGATTCTGATGCTATTCCTTCCTCTCCACCCCTCTCTCACTTACTTCATGTGACGAGGCCATTGCATGCCTATCTTCTGATGTGTCAATTATTTCTGATTGGGCCCAATTTCTCCTTCTATCTACCCCTCGCAATCTTCCACAAAGCTATCAATTATTCTTCAACAATACACAAATCAACCCTTCATCTTCTCTCAATATTCTTGGTGTATCTTTTTCATCCAACCTTTCTTGGAAAGATCATATTACCACTCTTGCTAAAACAGCTTCCCAGAAGTTAGGTAGGCTCACCCGTCTCCATGGGTTCTTCACCCCCACACAGCTTTTTGCTCTGTAAAGGGGCAATGTAGGCCCATGTATCGAATATTGTTCACATGTGTGGGGAGGTTCCACACTACCGCACTTCTCGAAAGAGTAGAGTCAAAAGTATTTTGTATCATCAACTCACTTCCTCTTACTAGTTCCCTACAAACTCTTTCTACACACTGCAATGTTACATCTCTTTCTCTCTTTTATCATTATTACAACAATCAGTGGTCTTTAGAGCTCTCTCCGTGCTGTAAGTGCGAGGCACCCGCCTTTCAACACAGTTCCATTCCTATTTTGTTAAGCTCTCCAACCCAAGAATGGCAAATTTTCTCATTCATTCTTCTACTCAACACGTGAATTCTGGACTTTCCCTCATCCTATGACTTGGACTGCTTTAAAGTTTGTGTGTCCAGGTATTTTGACCCCAATGTCCCTTAAATGTTGCTCTTAATCACTCTTAACCACTGGGGAGCATTAGCGAGCCTGTAATTTTAAGACAAACGGGCCGAATTTTTCTACCGAAAAATTTACAAATTTATCTTGAAGGGGGGTCTGGGGGGGGGGGGGTTTCTAAGCTTGATGGAGGTCTAGCGAGGAAACTAAAACATAAATGAACACATTAATTAATAAACCCAAAAAACGGCCACTATCCCCTTAACTTCATACTTCTCGGCATCTTCCACACCAGGCACCCACACACCTCAACCAGTACCTCTAAAGTCTAAACCAGTGCCTAACCAACCATCTAAGCCAGCTGAGTTGACGGCTTATGAAATGGTCTAAAGCCAGTATAAAAACCAGTCTTCTCGTCACCTTCCTACCTTTGTTACCTTTGTTGAGTTCGCCACTGCTAGGGGCACCGAGGAGCGCGCCGCCCCTCGTTCTGGGAACCCATTTTTTAGCAGTAACTTGTTCTTAGTATATGCAGTTTAGGAAAGATCTCTTGGCATCAAAGGGGGAAAATCTATCTCAGTTAACCATTTATTTCCCACAGATGATCTATAAACTTAACCTTTATCAATATCAGACGCCGTTTTCCACATTATTCCGGCTATTTTAGACGATTTTATTCAGGTTCAGAAGGCCCTTTAAGAATCAAAGTGGTAAATGTTATCTCAATTATCCCTCTGACTTCAAATATTCTTGCATAAGCTAAATAAAATAGTCTACTGATAGGCTAAATATAATAGTCTACTGATAGGCCTGAATGAAAGTTATAAATGCGATTTTATTCAGGTTCAGAATTTCCTTTAAAAATCAAAGTGGTAAATGTTATCCCAATTATCCCTCTGACTTCAAGTATTATTTCATAAACTAAATATAATAGTCTACTGATAGGCAGAATGCAAGTAATAAATGGTTCCTGGACTACTGAGAGGGTGTAATCCTAGGGAACCTCTGATATATAGTGTGGGTGTTTTGATCTGCCCAAGCCAGGCCCAGCACAGTAGCCAGGCAGGTGTCCTTCACGCCACCACCCCGGACGTTGACCCTGCCTCACCCTGCTTCACCTGGTCCTGCCTCACCCTGCTTCACCTGATCCTGCCTTACCTCACCCTGCTTCACCTCACCCTGCTTCACCTGGCCCTGCCTCACCCTGCTTCACCTGATCCTGCCTTACCTCACCCTGCTTCACCTCACCCTGCTTCACCTGGCTTTGCCTTACCCTGCCTCACCCTGCTTCACCTCACCCTGCTTCACCTCACCCTGCTTCACCTGGCCCTGCCTTACCCTTCCGCACCCTGCTTCATCTCACCCTGCATCACCCTACCCTGACCTTGCCTCACCCTACCCTGACCCTGCCTCACCCTACCCTGACCCTGCCTCACCCTACCCTGACCCTGCCTCACCCTGTCCTAACCCACTTGCTGTAGTCATAGGGGCAGCAGTCCCGGACTTGTTTACTTGCATTTTTCATTATGTTATACATGTTGACCTTTTGCTAATATTAGTGTACCAAGTCGATTTATGGAGGACAATATAGGATTACATCTGATGTTGGTGCGCCTTTAAAGACACAACAAATTCCATTTTTCCTGATGAGTACTCTTCAATTGGGAAAACAATTCTATCACTGATGAAAATGTATAAATATATAACTTAATGAATATTTGTAAGCCAAGAAACTTGTTCTCAAGACAATGACTAGAATCAAATCGTAGTAAACTAGATTGGTCTAATGAAAAATATAATTAGAAATAATAGAAAGAACAGAGCCATTACGAATCAGAACACACAACAATCAAAACAGATTGAGTCTCAAATAATTATATGGATTACATCAAGAGTAATACAATACAAGAAAGGCATAAGGTAAGGTAAGAAAAGAATGAAGGTTAAATTCATATTCTATTGTCTTAATAATAAGAAATATTCACTTTATATTGATATTTATAGGTATTACGTATTACAAAGAATGTTAATTGATAGCCAATGGCAAATTGATATGTCCTTTGTTATTCAGGTTAATAATTATGAAGGGGGAGGTGGTCGCTTTTTGTGGACCCCCTTCTCCCTCATGTTCAGGTCATTAGCTTTGAGATTTTAAGACGTTCGTTCCATTAGTTTGACGATTTTAAGACCTTTCGCCCCATTTCTTTGTCAATATTTAGACAGTTTGTGTCATTTAAGTATCGATTTTTTCCAGGCGAATGATAGCGATCCTGTGATTTTAGAAGGAATGTACAAATGCACAAATTGAAAGGGAGTCTAGGGGGTGTTATTTCATATGAAAGGGAGTCTAGGGGGTGTTATTTCATATGAAAGGGAGTCTAGGGGGTGTTATTTGAAAGGGAGTCTAGGGGGTGTTATTTTAAAGGGAGTCTAGGGGGTGTTATTTTAAAGGTTGATGGAGGTCTAGCGAGGAAACTCAATAATGGATAAATAAATACATAGACCAAAAAACAAGCACTTACCCCTTAAGGGGGGTGACCTGCTTTTTGTTATTTCTGTCCTTTTCTCTCTTTCTCTGGCTTGTATCCATTCGGCCCCATTCAGCCAACTATTTGAAGACGTTTATCCCTATCTAGGTGTCGATTTCTTCCTGGCGAGCGTTAGCGAGCCAGCATTATATGAAGAAATCCGGCTTCGCCGGAGACATTTTTCTATCGAAAAATGTACAAATATAGCCTGCTGTCAAACAAAAATAAAAAATATGCTGGCTCGCTACCGCTCACCAGTAAAAAATTGACACCTGGATGGGGATAAACGTCTTAAAACAGTAGGCTGAATGGGGCCAAATGGATACAAGCCAGAGAAAGAGAGAAAAGGACAGAAATAACAAAAAGCAGGTCACCCCCTTAAGTAATGCTGGCCATGTTGCTTGTGAACTTGAAACTAGTATTTTGTTGGCTTAACCCTTCAATCAGATGTATCCAATTTGTAGACGATTGTATTCAGCTTAGGATGGACGTCTAACCAAAAGAGGGTTAACCCCTTCCGACATAAGACGCGATTTTGAGCCTATTAGGGATACTTTAAAGCCTTTGTTACCATCAGGGGTATTTAGAAACCTTTAGTTTAGTTACTTCAACCTCTGCAGTTGTCTTTGAGTTAGCTGTGGGCAGAACACTAATTTTGGAGAGGTAATTATAAGAGTGAGAGAACTCTATTTCTTATTGCTAATCTGGCAACCTCTGCTTCATATGAGTCTGAAAGGGTTAATGACTTGTGCAATAAAACCTTTTACTTTGATGTTGTTGTTGTTCCTGCGTTACTTGAAGGTCATCATGGGAAGGTATAGCTTGTTGTTGTTCCTGCGTTACTTGAAGGTCATCATGGGAAGGTATAGCTTGTTGTTGTTGTTCCTGCGTTACTTGAAGGTCATCATGGGAAGGTATAGCTTGTTGTTGTTTGTTCCTGCGTTACTTGAAGGTCATCATGGGAAGGTATAGCTTGTTGTTGTTGTTCCTGCGTTACTTGAAGGTCATCATGGGAAGGTATAGCTTGTTGTTGTTGTTCCTGCGTTACTTGAAGGTCATCATGGGAAGGTATAGCTTGTTGTTGTTGTTCCTGCGTTACTTGAAGGTCATCATGGGAAGGTATAGCTTGTTGTTGTTGTTCCTGCGTTACTTGAAGGTCATCATGGGAAGGTATAGCTTGTTGTTGTTGTTCCTGCGTTACTTGAAGGTCATCATGGGAAGGTATAGCTTGTTGTTGTTCCTGCGTTACTTGAAGGTCATCATGGGAAGGTATAGCTTGTTGTTGTTGTTCCTGCGTTACTTGAAGGTCATCATGGGAAGGTATAGCTTGTTGTTGTTGTTCCTGCGTTACTTGAAGGTCATCATGGGAAGGTATAGCTAACAATTATAACACACACTGGCGTTATTGTTTTTTAAAGGCTTAATTAAGGGAGCCCACCTCGGCTTTTTTGTTTTCTCTTTCTCTCCCTCTCTCTTTGGTTTGTATCCATTCGGCCTCATTCAGCATACTGTTTCAAGACGTTTACCCCCGTCCAGGTGTCAATATTTTCCTGGCGAGCGGTAGCGAGCCAGCATATATATATATTTGTTTTGACAGCAAGCTAAATTTGTACATTTTGCGATAGAAACATTTCTCCGGCGAAGCCGGATTTCTCCATACAATGCTGGCTCGCTATCGCTCGCCAGGAAGAAATCGACAGCTGGATGGGGATACACGTCTTAAAACAGTTGGCTGAATGGGGCCGAATGGATACAAGCCAGGGAATGAGAGAAAAGGAGAGAAAGATTTTAAAAAGTCGGTGACCCCCCTTAATATATATGATCTTGGATTTCAAATATTATTAATAGATTATTCCTCCAGCTTTACCAGTTCAAATATACGATATCAACTTAATTCATTCTATTGTACAGTCGCGCTAGTAAATGATGTCTCGGCACCAAGTATATTTTGATCAAAATTGGTATCAGCAATATCTAAACTTCATGTCTTCATATCGAGTGAAATATACAAACATGTTCCTACTCTTACCCACCCTATTCAACATCTGACAGACATTAATACAGCACAGAGCAAGCCAAACATAGTGACAGGTGGGACATGACTTGTTAGCGCGATCGTACATACGTATACGGTATGTACAGTCGCGCTAATAAGTCAATGCCCCAGCTGTCATTACGTTTGGCTTGCTCTGTGCTGCATTATTGTCTGTCAGATGTTGAATATGGTGGGTAAGTGTAGGAACATGTTTGTATATTTCACTCGATATGAAGAAATGAAGCTTAAATATTGCTGATACCAAATATTGATCAAAATATAATTGGTGCCGAGACATCAATTATTAGCGCGACTGTACGGTATATATCTATCTATTGCCAGATAGCATGATCCGCGAAGGCGTTGCCACTAATGAATCGCCCCCAGGCACCTCTGTCCCCAGTCAGTCGACGTTAACTTTAAAAAAATGTATATACAATGATGTATAATTACATGGTGAGGGTTGGTCCTGTCCAGAGTGAGGTTTGGCATTCTTTACCCAACATTAACCGTTTCTGTCTGTCATTTTTGTCTGTATTACTTTTCCTACTTCGGGGGTGGGAGGCTAGGAATCCTCTCCCCTTGTAATATTCACCTACTAGAAGAGACAGAGAAAGGGGCCAGGGAACGCGAAAGTGGTCCTGAACCCTAAGAATTGGAACTTTAAATGTTGTTTCTGTTCAGGCTCTGGCTCGAGTCTGCCACCCCTAGCTATGGGGTATGTGCCTGAATACATACATACATACATACATACAGTCCATATATACATACATATATACATAATTATACATACATACATACATACATACATAGTCCATACATACATACATATATACATAATTATACATACATACATACATACAGTCCATACATACATACATACATATATACATAATTATATTAATTATAAATAAAGGGTTTGTAAAAGGTATGTGTAGCAGAGGTACAGTTGGCAAGACATGAACCTGGCCTAATTACTCGTTCATGTGTGAACCTCTTATTGTTTATATTATACAATTAAAACCATCTGTATTGTTTATATTATACAATTAAAACCATCTGTATTGTTTATATTATACAATTAAAACCATCTGTATTGTTTATATTATACAATTAAAACCATCTGTATTTGCCCATATACTTTATTTAAGCTATCCGTACATTTTGAGAGATACGGTAATGATTTATATATATTAGAGAGAGAGAGAGAGAGAGAGAAAGATCTTTGTATTTTAGGTAAAAGTAACCATAATATGCATTGATATTCTAGATATTAACATTGCAAATATTCAATAAAAATCAAGTGTGTAAATAACTGTCCATTATACCCTGTTGGAGTCTTGAAAGGAACTGGTGTGTAGACAAAGATGTGTTAGGCGGTAACGTTGAAGCAATACAGAATACACCCAACCATAACACACCAGCCCACATATTGTGTACAGTCGCTCATAATATTATGTACATATCTTATGTTAAGATTGATATATGGGGGTATAATGGCATTCACTAAATAATGCATATGGTTAAGGGGAGGTATTTAGTTTGTTCCCTACGTTTTCATCAAGCTTAAAATTACACCCCGTAGACCCCCTTTCAAGATAAATGTTTACATTTTTCGGTAGAAAAATTTCCCGGCCAGAGGCCGGTTGCTCTAAAATTACAGGCTCGCTTTCGCTCGCCAGGAAAAAATCGACACCTAAATGGTACGAAAGGTCTTAAAATTGACAGAAATGGGGCAAAATGTCTTAAAATTTCCAAACTACTGGGCGAACGTCTTAAAATCTCAAGAGCAATGGGGCTAAACATGAGGGACAAAGGGGTCAAGAAAAAAATCCCTCAAGTGGAAATCTCCCCTAAAGTAGTAACTGCATACAAAGTTACTCCATTAAATACTTCCCTATATAATACAGGTATACTTACTTACATACTGAAAAACATAAGAGGGCCATTATTATTCTGATCAATTGTTAAATTTCTATCGAATTACCTTACCCTTAATCTCGTAGCTAATGTATGACAACAGCCCAAGACATATTACATTTTGTGGACACCACTTCTGGCCCGAGTTTTAGCATAAAGAATTTCCCCTTTGTGCAAGATTATCTAACAAAAGACAAATCAATATTGGCATTTGTATTACGTAAATATTATGATTACTGGAGGTCGTGCGCGGCAGTAGGGTTGTAGGTGAAGGGTTTCGGTGAGGAATCTGTGGTGTCAGGCAAGGTGCAGTTCTTGGGGTTCTCTGTCTAAGTGATGTTACCGCAATACCTCTACCACCACCATCATGCCTCTACCACCACCACTGACACCAGCACAACCACCATGCCTCTACCACCACAACCACCATGCATCTACCACCACCACTGACACCACCACAACCACCATGCCTCTACCACCATCACCACTACCATGCCTCTACCACTACCATGCCTCTACCACCACCACTGACACCACCACAACCACCATGCCTCTACCACCACCACTGACACCACCACAACCAACATGCATCTACCACCACCACTGACACCACCACAACCACCATGTCTCTACCACCACCACTGACACCACCACAACCACCATGCCTCTACCACCACCACTGACACCACCACAACCACCATGCCTCTACCACCACCACAACCACCATACCTCTACCACCAGCACTGACACGTCCACAACCACCATGCCTCTACCACCACCACAACCACCATGCCTCTACCACCACCACTGACACCACCACAACCAACATGCATCTACCACCACCACTGACACCACCACAACCACCATGCCTCTACCACCACCACTGACACCACCACAACCACCATGCCTCTACCACCACCACCACCACCATGCCTCTACCACCACCACTGTTGACACCACCATGCCTCTACCACCACCACTGACACCACCATACCTCTACCACCACCACTGACACCACCACCAAATATCAGGTAAAAACACCATAAGAATATTCAATCAAGCCCGAGACTCCTTCGAAACTTCCAGTACTAGCATTAATGAGCGCGACTTTACATACTCAGGAACCTGGGTGTATGTATAATGTGTGATGGGTTGGTATAATATCCTCATGTGAGATTTATCAAGATTCAGTTATGAGTGATGGTTTGTAAAGTTTATAAGGTCATGGCAGAGTTGGTAGGATGCCTGGGCTCTTAACCTACACTTAATAGCTGCTTTAAATCTTCATGAACGAAATATGCAGAAACAATTAATTCTCTTTCTGAAACTGAATGATATTCAGAATGTATCATAAATTAGCACTCATTTGCATTATCTTCGTTTGATATAGGGTTAGGGAAGCATTTAGGTGTTCTTCTAAAATACGAAGGTTGATCTTAAGATCGTGGGTTCGATTCCCGGCTAGAGACAAAATATCCACACACACACACACACACATATATATATATATGAGTATACGGTATCATTTGTTTATATAATGCATGTTGTGTGCATGCATAGAAACATACTGCATGTACGGATACTTATTAATTTGATGATATTGTGTCTTTATACTGTACAGGTAACATGACGTAACTTCGGACGGGGAGATAACTTCAGACACTCTAGTAAAAATATACAATGAACCACAGTTATGGGATAAATACATGATGTTATGGAAAAACAAGTATGTCTGCGGTGTTCTTCCATAATGCAGTCATTTTTCCATAACTGTAGCTTACATACCGGTACAGTACTTTTATCCAGAAATGTCCGAAGTATAGCCGTCCGAAGCTAGGTCATTTCACGGGTATACTGTAAGAAGTATAATGTGTATAAATTATCAACATATGCCCTTTTCATAAACGCATTTTCACTATATGAGAGAGCGTGAGGGTGTGTGTATGAGTACGTGTATGCACATGTACAGTATGTGTGAGTGTAAGTTTGTGTGTTTTTAGTATGATTAAGCGACTGTCTGTGTGTGTGTACATAAATGAGTTTGTATATGAGTATGTTTAACCGACTGCAAGTGTGTGTGTGTATGTGTATGTGTGTGTATGTATGGTTAAGCGACTGTCTGTGTGTGTGTACATAAATGAGTTTGTATATGAGTATGTTTAACCGACTGCAAGTGTGTGTGTGTGTGTGTGTAGGTGTGTGTAGGTATGTATGGTTAAGCGACTGTCTGTGTGTGTGTACATAAATGAGTTTGTATATGAGTATGTTTAACCGACTGCAAGTGTGTGTGTGTGTGTGTGTGTATGTGTATGTGTGTGTATGTATGGTTAAGCGACTGTCTGTGTGTGTACATAAATGAGTTTGTATATGAGTATGTTTAACCGACTTCAAGTGTGTGTGTGTGTGTGTGTGTGTGTATGTGTGTGTATGTATGGTTAAGCGACTGTCTGTGTGTGTGTACATAAATGAGTTTGTATATGAGTATTTTTAACCGACTGCAAGTGTACTTACTCTAGTTGTACTTACTCTAGTTGTATTGCGGGAGTGAGCATGCTCGTTATTTCCCGCCTCCTATATGTGTAGGTGTTATATGTACCGTTGGAATGGCTGTGGATGTGTGTGTAGTCTGTATTTTTAGCCAATTGGCGACATCGGAAACGAAGGCTTAGGGTGGATCTGTATGGTACCATTCTCACTATAGACGGTACCGTCTCGCCCGAAGGCTTAGGTAGCCATCAGCTTAGGTGAACCATATGATACCCATCTCGCCTTGTACCATTTTTGCCGACCCCAGATGGGACGTCACAACGTCGTCCAATTATTCCAGGTACCTATTTACAGCTAGGTGAACTGAGGCTAACACATGAAAGGAGACAAGCCCAATTTGTCTCCGCCCGGCCGGGGATTGAACCCCCGACCCCTCGTGTGTGAGACGAGAGCTCTACCTACTAGGCTACGGGCTGTGTGTGTGTGTATGTGTGTGTATGTATGGTTAAGCGACTGCATGTGTGAATGAGTGTGTATATGAGTATGGTTGAGCGTGTGTAAACCCCTGAGAGTGTGGGCGTAGTGGCATCCCCATCCTCCATCCCCCCCCCCCCCCCCCCCCCCCCCCCGGTGGTGGTGTCCTCATGACCTTTCCTGCCCGGAGTGAGGGAGCGACGGCCTCCACCACCACCACCTTTCCTCCACCACTCCCTCCCTCCCTCTCTCTACCACTCCCATCTTCCAACACTCTTCTCCACCCTCTCTCTTACTCTCTCTCACTTCTCTTGCATCCTTCCCCCTCCCACTCCTGTATCATCCACTACTCTCTCTCTCTCTACAGTATATATATATATATATATATATATATATATATATATATATATATATATATATATATATACTGTATATATACTGTATATACCCTCTAAGCCACTGTAGTTCCCAAACTGGGGACCATGGCCCCCTGGGGGGCCTTTTTAAAATATGTAGAGGGCCTTAAGTTGAGGTGTACAGATTATGATACCAGAGGGTAGGGGGGAGGTAACCAGCCAGTAGAGTAAAATCACAGGTTCAGAACAGGTTTGTGCATTGCCTTGCTGCCAGACATATGATTGGTCTGTCCCAAATTATATATTTATCTTTATTCATTCAATCTTAATAAATATTGCTCTATATCTTATTATATTTTCTTATAATACAGTATATAATAACAAAATATATGGATTTGCTAAGGAAGAACACAATGTTGGCCTAATCCGTGCAAATCTCACAGAGGCTATGCTCGGATGGGGCTCCAGCCATGCTAGGTTCTCAGTCAGGCTTCGTTACAAGATTTTTACAAAAAAACTCCAATTGCTATCCGTCTTCACTGCATGATCCACAGGCAAGCCCTTGCATCTAAAACACTACCCCCAGAATTCTTGTACACTCTGACATATTTAGATAACTGAATATTCTCAACCTGGAACTACAGGGTAAAGGAAGCTTGACAATCGAATCTGTGGACAAAATCAAAGCTTTCGTTTGTAAGATGGAAAATTGGAGGCGCAAAGTTGGCCTAGGTAATTTAGCAATGCTGGAAACTGTGTCAGATGTTACAGAGGGATGCGACACTGCTACACATAATTTGATAGCCAAACATCTTTAAGCCTTAGAAGAGGAACTTAAAAGATACTTCCCCGATATCCAGAGCCAAATATCTCTGCTACTGAGGACCCATTCAGTGTTCCAGTGACATGTATACCTGATGGCAATGATGATGGCCAGACAGAGCTGTTGAAGCTTCAGGTAGATTCAGGAACCAAGATGAAGTTTGAAGTTGCATCTCTCACTGTGTTTTGGTCATCAATGGCAGTTTCCTACCCACACTTATGTGACATAGCATTTCGCCACCTCCTACCATTTGCGTCAACCTATTCCTGTGAGGCTGCTTTATCTAACCTACTCCACATAAAATCTGTTTTTCTTCTACTCAAGATGTAAACTCTGGAACTCTCTCCCACAATCTGTCTTTCTCTCATCCTATGACTTAAACTGCTTCCAGCTCCATGTGTCCAGACATTTTGACTCTAACGTACCTTGATTTTGGGTCTCTCTCACTCTTTCAACTTTGGGGGACAATTGTTACAGGTAACTTTGCCTTTTGTCTCTTTCAAACACATAGATAAAACATTGTATATATATATATATATATATATATATATATATATATATATATATATATATATATATATATATATATATATATATATATATATATATATATATATATATATATATATATATATATCATAACTGAAAAAAAATGTCTATTAATAGCCAGAATATAAAGAATAAATGTGTCCTTCAATATTGATAATCTTATTATATATTACTTTAATTGCTACGTTCAGGGAAAACCCCTGGTAGTCAAAGGGTTAACCACGTCTCTATCACATCTCCTCCATGATCTTCTTTTGTTTTCTTTTTAGTAACTACACCATTTTTAAACAATAATTCGACCAAGTGTTCTGCCACTTCCTCTCTGCATTCCCGCCTTTGCTAACACCTTCCTCATCTACTTTATCTCCATTAAGGGGGGTGACCTGTTTTGGTTCTGTCCTTTTCTATCTTTCTCTGGCTTGTATCCATTTGGCCCCATTCAGCCTACTGTTTTAAGACGTTTATCCCCATCCAGGTGTCAATTTTTTACTGGTGAGCGGTAGCGAGCCAGCATATTTTTAAAATGTTTTTGACAGCAGGCTAAATTTGTAAATTTTTCGATAGAAAAATTTCTCCGGCGAAGCCGGATCTCTTCATATAATGCTGGCTCGCTATCGCTCGCCAGGAAGAAATCGACACCTAGATGGGGATAAACGTCTTAAAATAGTTGGCTGAATGGGGCCGAATGGATACAAGCCAGAGAAAGAGAGAAAAGAAGAAAAATAAAAAAACAGGTCACCCCCCTTAATTCTCAAACTCTGTATGCAAGCACTTTCTTCACCAACGCAGCCATATCCACATCCCACTACCACTCTCCATTTCTTCATCTTCGTCAACACTTTACCACGCAATGCAAACCCACCTTCACTACACCCATCATTGTCTACTCACACCCACACACCATCACTTTATGCATTACTACACAACCACCATCCCTTCACCACACAACACCATCACTATGTACATCTACTGCTACACCACCACCACCACCACCATCACTAACACCACACAACACCAACACACTATCACTATACAATTACTGCTACACCATCACCATCACCACACAACACCAACACACTATCACTATACAACTACTGCTACACCATCACCATCACCACACAACACCAACACACCATCACTATACAACTACTGCTACACCATCACCATCACCACACAACACCAACACACTACCACTATACAACTACTGCTACACCGCCACCATCACCATCACCATCACCACACAACACCAACACACTATCACTATACAACTACTGCTACACCACCACCATCACCATCACCACACAACACCAACACACTATCACTATACAACTACTGCTACACCATCACCATCACCATCACCACACAACACCAACACACTACCACTATACAACTACTGCTACACCATCACCATCACCACACAACACCAACACACTACCACTATACAACTACTGCTACACCATCACCATCACCACACAACACCAACACACCATCACTATACAACTACTGCTACACCACCACCATCACCATCACCACACAACACCAACACACTATCACTATACAACTACTGCTACACCACCACCATCACCATCACCACACAACACCAACACACTATCACTATACAACTACTGCTACACCATCACCATCACCATCACCACACAACACCAACACACCATCACTATACAACTACTGCTACACCACCACCACCACCACACAACACCAACACACCATCACTATACATCTACTGCTACACCACCACCATCACCACACACACAACACAACACATCACTATACAACTACTGCTACACCATCACCATCACCATCACCACCCAACACCGACACACCATCACTATACAACTACTGCTACACCACCACCATCACCACACCACCAACACCAACACACCATCACTATACATCTACTGCTACACCACCACCATCACCACACAACACCAACACACCATCACTATACATCTACTGCTACACCATCACCATCACCACACAACACCAACACACCATCACTATACAACTACTGCTACACCACCACCATCACCATCACCACACAACACCAACACACCATCACTATACATCTACTGCTACACCACCACCATCACCACACAACACCAACACACCATCACTATACATCTACTGCTACACCATCACCATCACCATCACCACACAACACCAACACACCATCACTATACAACTACTGCTACACCACCACCATCACCATCACCACACAACACCAACACACTATCACTATACAACTACTGCTACACCACCACCATCACCACACAACACCAACACACTATCACTATACAACTACTGCTACACCACCACCATCACCACACAACACCAACACACTATCACTATACAACTACTGCTACACCACCACCATCACCACACAACACCAACACACTATCACTATACAACTACTGCTACACCACCACCATCACCACACAACACCAACACACTATCACTATACAACTACTGCTACACCATCACCATCACCACACAACACCAACACACCATCACTATACATATACTGCTACTGCTACACCACCACCATTACCACACAACACCAACACACCATCACTATACATCTACTGCTACACCACCACCATCACCAACACACCATTACTATACATCTACTGCTACACCACCACCACCACCACACAACACCAACACACCATCACTATACATCTACTGCTACACCACCACCACACAACACCAACACACCAACACTATACATCTACTTCTACACCACCACCACCACCACACAACACCAACACACCATCACTATACATCTACTGCTACAGCACCACCACACAACACCAACACACCATCACTATACATCTACTGCTACACCACCACCACCACCACACAACACCAACACACCATCACTATACATCTACTGCTACACCACCACCATCACCACACAACACCAACACACCATCACTATACATCTACTGCTGCACCACCACCATCACCACACATCACCAACACACCATTACTATACATCTACTGCAACAACACCACCACCGCCATCGTCCATCACCACACAACACCAACACACCATCACTATACATCTACTGCTACACCATCACCACACAACACCAACACACCATCACTATACATCTACTGCTACACCATCACCACACAACACCAACACACCATCACTATACATCTACTTCTACAACACCACTATCACCATCACCACACAACACCAACACTATACATCTACGGCTACACCACCACCACCACCATCACCAATACACCATTACTACCACCATCATCACCACACAACACCAACACACCATCACTATACATCTACTGCTACACCATCACCATCACCACACCATCACTATACATCTACTGCTACATCATCACCACACAACATCAACACACCATCACTATACATCTACTGCTACACCATCACCACACCATCACTATACATCTACTGCTACATCATCACCACACAACATCAACACACCATCACTATACATCTACTGCTACACCAGTGGGTAAGGGAAATTTTGAAGCCCCGTATACCATTTTGAAGCCCCGTATACCATTTTGAAGCCCCGTATACTATTTTGAAGCCCCCTGTACCATTTTATCACTACGCTCTAACAAAGATTATTTCCACTTAATTCCCACATTACCGTAAATATTCTTAGTCCCACGTCAGATGTGCTGCAAGAACAATGGCCAATAATTAATCTTCATCAGCAATAAGCAGCTCCAATGTCTATTAGTAAACTCAGTATGAGAAATGTTGCTACGCCTCCAGCTTTTACCTCTTGTGGTGGATCCATCTTCACCACATGACACGGTGTGGATTGGGCTAACTATGTACACAATGGACACTTTGGGCGCCTGTAATCATTGCCTAGCTCAAGTACCTAAAAACTAGTTAGAGTTTCAAATACAACTTCTTCCTAGATAACACTTGATGCCAAGCGGTCGACGACTCGCGCACGACCAGTCCGGGGGGCTGCGAGGGAGACGGGGGTGGGGGGGGGGGAATGGTGGTGGAAGGACCAAGCAAAAGGGTGGAGGATGGTGGACGGAGGAGAGTTGGGAGGAAGCACAGGGGCAGTGGTGGTGGTAGGGGGAGTGAGAGTGGTGGAAGGAGGAGGGGTGAGAATGGTGGTTCTTCATTTTATTGTAAATCTCCTTTGGCTTGTTTTTCTAGTTAACAGGGAATTTTGGAAGTCAGCCGGTTAATCAAGTTTTTGTTGCGTAAGCTGCATAATTTCGTTTAATACTAGCCAGAATATAAAGAAGACACGCGTATTCGTATCCGGAAGGGGTTAAGAAAACATGTGTAAAGGTCTGCGTGCTGGGTCCAAGGGCAAAGTCCGCCGATTGTCGATCGGTATCTTTGTTTGTTGGCACCTTTTGGAGGATCATTTTCATACGGTAGCGGCAACTATCCGGTGTCACACGAGCACTTTACCGACGGGACGGATGTATCTGAGCCAGGGTATCGGAGTCAAAAAGAAGCTCAAATCGAATCTAATATCTAACAGCTCTATATTGCATTATGTCTCTATTTATGGCTTAGAGCTCCTAATCGCATGCAAACCAAAAGCTATACAAACAATCAAAATAACATGATAACTTGTAGCGGATTAAAGGCTCTGATTCATGTACCCTATAAACTTGCTCGTTTTAATATATACAGTATATATATATAATTATATATATTATATATTAAGTATATATCACAAATACACGTGAGCCACTAAATGTTTCTAATCTCTCAGTGGGGTTCAACCGCCGACTGTCAGGACGATAGCCAGGGCTGTCGTGGTGTAAGTTGATTAAAGTGCTGGCTATCGTCCTGACGGTCGGCGGTTCGAACCCCACTGAGAGATTAGAAACATATGTATATATATATTATATACCGGTATATATATATATATATATATATATATATATATATATATATATATATATATATATATATATATTATATACCGGTATATATATATATATATATATCGAATATAGCGAAGACAATAAAATCATCATTAAATATTTTAAAAGAACGTTTTTATTCCATAATATGGTATCTGTGTCATGCTGTGTTATTTAAAATACGTCCATATCTGAAACTAAGGTGTTACTAGGCTTACCAGATTTATGGTCGGCATCTCGGCTAATACTGTATTTAATTTATCCTAGTATATAACCAATTAGGTACCATGGCTAAATACTGTATTGATACGGCGTAGGTGATTTTCAAGTACTGCAGGAAAATGCACTTCTATATAGGCCATACATCTATATGGCCATAGTGTATCGACTCTGTATTTCAACAATTACCTCGTCCAATGATAATTATGTCTCTAGTCTGCACCCGTCACTATTACTGGACTTGTGCGTAGTGTGTTTACGCCAGCAAAACGTGAATGGAGTGTGTGTGTGTGTGTTTTATTTTTATTTTTATTTTTTTTATAATATATATACGTTTCATGACTACCAAATTTCTGATCAACATCTGTATAAACACGGCAACAAATCAAAATAGTGTTACCTTCCATTTTTGCAAGGACTGGTATGCAGTTTTCCATTCAAGCAAAATATATATTAGGAAACTTCTATAACATCCCTTGATTTTGGCCCTGTCACTCTTTCAAATATGGGGGAGGCACTCGCTATAGGCAGTTATGCCTTTTGCCTCCCTCAATCACATAGAAAAAAAAAAAAAAAAAACGATACCTGTTTGCCTTTAACATTTCAGCTCGGTATCCCAATCAGTATCATGTCAATATTGTCTTATCCTCAGTTGACCTCGTGTTCTCCAAAAAAGAATAACAACAAATACAATTACTCTTTAGCTTATATCATGGACACAGGCAATCCCATTGAAAATGCTTGCTTAGTTAAATCCAGCCAATCAATTAATGTTATTTTATAAACTTCTTCGTGTTTACACTTTATGAAGGGATGTGTATTTGTGCGTGTATAAGAACTTAAGAACATAAGAAATCCAAATTTCAGCTCATTATCTCGTTAAAAGCGGCTGCATATCGGGAACACGCTAATCACCGATATCTGGATACCTGAGAGCGAAGCGGGTTTTTGTCGGCAAAATGTGAATGGGATGCCCCTTATATGCCATGTATATACGAATACCAAAATTCATATAAGTATCTCAATAAATATAGCGATTAAATATAATTAAACTCTCCACAGCCCTCCGTGGATTTCTCAGGGTTAGGTATTCATTTTTAGGACCCAATTGGCATAGGACATTAGGTGGATCATAACTATCTGCATTTCAAATTACAGTTGAGTATCTAAAGCCATACAGCTACATATCACCTTTGTCTTATCCATAGCCCACCTCTGTACCCAAAACAACAACAACAACAACTACATCATCAACAACTACATCATCAACAACTACATCAACAACAACAACTACATCATCAACAACTACATCAACAACAACAACTACATCATCAACAACTACATCAACAACAACTACATCATCAACAACTATATCATCAACAACTACATCATCAACAACTACATCATCAACAACTACATCATCAACAACTACATCAACAACATCTACATCATCAACAACTACATCATCAACAACTACATCAACAACAACAACTACAACTACATCACAACAACTACATCATCAACACTACATCAACAACAACAACTACATCATCAACAACATCAACAACTACATCAACAACAACGTCAACAACATCAACAATAACACAACAAATACATCAACAACAACAACTACATCATCAACAACTACATCATCAACAACTACATCAACAACAACAACTACATCATCAACAACTACATCAACAACAACAACTATATCATCAACAACTATATCACTACATCATCAACTACATCATCAACAACTACATCATCAACAACTACATCAACACAACTACATCATCACAACTACATCATCAACAACTACATCATCAACAACTACATCACAACACACTACATCATCAACAACTACATCAACAACAACAACTACATCATCAACAACTACATCAACAACAACAACTACATCATCAACAACTACATCAACAACAACAACTACATCATCAACAACTACATCATCAACAACTACATCATCAACAACTACATCAACAACAACAACTACATCATCAACAACTACATCATCAACAACTACATCAACAACAACAACTACATCATCAACAACTACATCAACAACAACAACTACATCATCAACAACTATATCATCAACAACTACATCATCAACAACTACATCATCAACAACTACATCATCAACAACTACATCATCAACAACTACATCATCAACAACTACATCAACAACAACTACATCATCAACAACTACATCAACAACAACTACATCATCAACAACTACATCATCAACAACTACATCATCAACAACTACATCAACAACAACAACTACATCATCAACAACAACTACATCATCAACAACTACATCATCAACAACTACATCAACAACAACAACTACATCATCAACAACTACATCATCAACAACTACATCATCAACAACTACATCAACAACAACTACATCAACAACAACTACATCATCAACAACTACATCAACAACAACAACTACATCATCAACAACTACATCAACAACAACTACATCATCAACAACTACATCAACAACAACAACTACATCATCAACAACTACATCATCAACAACTACATCAACAACAACAACTACATCATCAACAACTACATCATCAACAACTACATCAACAACAACATCATCAACAACTACATCATCAACAACTACATCATCAACAACTACATCAACAACAACAACTACATCATCAACAACTACATCAACAACAACAACTACATCAACATCTACATCAACAACAACAACTACATCATCAACAACTACATCAACAACAACAACTACATCATCAACAACTACATCAATAACAACAACTACAACATCAACAACTACATCAACAACAACTACATCATCAACAACTACATCATCAACAACTACATCAACAACAACAATAGCTTCGAAAACTACATCAACAACAACAGTAGCTTCGAAAACTACATCAACAACAACAACAGCTACATCAACAACAACAACTACAACATCAACAACTACATCATCAACAACTACATCATCAATAACTACATCAACAACTACAACAACAACACCGACAACAACAACTACAACAACAACAACAACAACAACAACAACAATAAATACAATAATTAATAGGCATTCGTTTCCGACGGCGCCAAAACGCTGCAATGACTCCCTAAAACGTGAGATGAGCTAGTGTTAAAGGAGGATGGACGTTTTTAGTTGCTTATATTTTTTCTTTTTATTATTTTTTCCCTCCCTAGGCTTTCATCATTCAAATAAAAACATCCCTAAGACCCCCTTCAAGATAAATGTGTACATTTTTCGATAGAAAAATGTTCCGGTCAAAGATCGGTTGCTCAAAAAATACAGGCTCGCTTTCGCTCACCAGGAAAACATCGACATCTAAATTGCATGAAAGGACTTAATATTGACAAAGAAATGGGGCAAAAAGTTTTAATGGGCCGAACTTCTTAAAATTTGAAAACTAAATGGGCAAAACATGAGGGAGAAGGGGGTCGAGAAAAACGAAGCATCTCCCCTTAAGGTTGAGGAGGTGGTTGACCTCTTGGCAGCGTGACCTACCATGGGGGAGCTCAGTGACCAAGCCTTCACCACAGTTGCCAAGGTTCATGTCTGTTCTCATAAACTGTGTTATTTTAGGTTTTTGACACTTTTCCTTAACAGACCGCATGTGTTTTAATATACCGTGTGATTTACTCAGTCAGGTTACTGATAATGTGTTTCATGCAGTCGGGTTTATGTCCATCTCTTTATATTATTATATACACGAGTTATCAAGATTTTCGGTGAAATGTATATTATGTACTGTACTATAATACAAAAATGTATCCTTACTAAAATGACACGCACCATTTAGACTCAATGGACGAAGTAATATGGAAACTATTGTTTGAGCTCGAATCGTACCCCACTTTATGAAACTCAACGTTCACGAGAGTAAGGATACTTTTTTGTATGATAGTACATCACTATATATAACTTGCTAAGAGAAATGTTACCCCTTCACTGTCTGCCGCGTCTGTATCTTTTATTGTTGTTGTTACCGACTGGAAACCACTTACACAGTGATACGTAGACAGCACTGTTTATATTTTGAAATTAAAGTAGGTTGCCACATGCAGCTGGTATATATAAAATGTACACTTGTGAACGTGACGTGTGAGTAAATCAATGAAGCCAGTGAGTTTGTCATGAAGAGCAGTGTTGTCTGGGAGGGTGGTGACCTACTGTTGTGATGTCATCCTGGTAGGCCTACTGGTGAACGGACAGGGCAACCACACTGTAGAATAATGTGTTTTCAAGTGTAACAACAATTATACACAGCAAAGTGTTTCAATCGTCTACGTGTGCAAATGTTAACACTTCTATTGTATATATATATTTCTTTCATTTGATAACTCATTTGTTTCAGTGCAGCAGACCCATTCAATCCGTAGCTCTCAACCAGTGCCAATTTAGCCTATAGTTTTAACCCGTTCAGTGACATCTTTTTAATTATATTCCGGCAATGATTAACGATTTTATTCAGCTTAGGAAGGACCTCTAGTAATAAAAAGACTTCAAGCTATCTCAACCAACCCTATTACTACCACCGATTCTTAACATAACATCGTCTAGAACTCTAGATATAGCTACAATGAAATATAACACACGTCGCTGGTACTCAAAGGGTTAAGTTAGGTTACTTTAGGTTAGAGCTTCATTTTGTCATTACTTTGGTTGGCCTTGGTTGATTGTGTATTGGTTGATATATAGCGGTTGTATTTAATGATATACTGGTTGAGATGTTCGGGAATCCCTGGTACTGTGTGGTGGTTGCTGGTCACACACTTCAAACTCTGATTGTTCAGGAATTTTCAATCCTAAATGAATGCCTATCTACTTTGTGATTTATGTATGCAAGAAATAATGTGTATGATGGAGCTACGAGTGTAGTTTAGTATGCATTTCTTAATTAATATATTCAATTAATAGTTTTACAGCAAATTATTTTTGTAAGTCAATCCCACTATTTACTTACATACATAAAATACGGGGAGGGTACAAAGTCATGGAAGCTACTGTACCTTGAAATTGGGTTCAAGATGGCTTTCTATCACTCTGTCAGTTTGAAAACACCAACTTTAGCTCTTTTGCCTTTTGTCTCTTTCATTCACATAGAACAAAAAGTAGGCTTATTTTATTATTGTCCTTGTCTGTTGTGATGCATATTTCGTCACCAAAGTATTTAGCGCTCACCTGCTCGCTTTCATAACTCACGTCTTCAGTTTGCAAATATTAAGGAATCAACAAACATTAACGACACTTTATATTAAAATTTAAAATATGTATATTATTTGTATGCAAGAATGAAGTTCCAGTTACTGTATCTCTGAGAGGAGGAAGCCAATTTGTTCCGTGTTTATTGTTGTTGTTATTATACGGGTGATATGCTCTTTCATATTTGTTCCGTGTTTATTGTTGTTATTATACGGGTGATATGCTCTCATATTTGTTCCGTGTTTATTGTTGTTATTATACGGGTGATATGCTCTTTCATATTTGTTCCGTGTTTATTGTTGTTGTTATTATACGGGTGATATGCTCTTTCATATTTGTTCCGTGTTTATTGTTGTTGTTATTATACGGGTGATATGCTCTCATATTTGTTCCGTGTTTATTGTTGTTATTATACGGGTGATATGCTCTTTCATATTTGTTCCGTGTTTATTGTTGTTGTTATTATACGGGTGATATGCTCTCATATTTGTTCCGTGTTTATTGTTGTTGTTATTATACGGGTGATATGCTCTTTCATATTTTCTCGACAATTTTGGTGTGATATGTTCTGAATTAAACTTGTTGATAGCATTAACAAAATAAAATAATCTACACTCAGTGAAGTTGCCAATACCAAGGCCAAAAGAGACCCAATATGTTTCTAGAATACACATACCGATCAAAGGACGCTGCTAAAATATATATATTAAACACGAAGTTAACTTTCACTATATTTGTCATGTGTGAGCCTGACCATGATAACGAGCACCTTAACCTTCACTTTCAGGGTCTGACTCAAATGTGGGGGTAATTTACCGTGTGAACTGCGGTTCCCCACCACCACCACCACAAATACTCCCTCCTCCACCCTCACCAACTGCAACACCACCACCACCACCACCACTTCTACTCCCTCCTCCACCCTCACCAACTGCAACACCACCACCACCACCACCACAAATACTCCCTCCTCCACCCTCACCAACTGCAACACCACCACCACCACCACTTCTACTCCCTCCTCCACCCTCACCAACTGCAACACCACCACCACTTCTACTCCCTCCTCCACCCTCACCAACTGCAACACCACCACCACTTCTACTCCCTCCTCCACCCTCACCAACTGCAACACCACCACCACCACCACTTCTACTCCCTCCTCCACCCTCACCCTCACCACTGCAACACCACCACCACTTCTACTCCCTCCTCCACCCTCACCAACTGCAACACCACCACCACTTCTACTCCCTCCTCCACCCTCACCAACTGCAACACCACCACCACCACCACTTCTACTCCCTCCTCCACCCTCACCAACTGCAACACCACCACCACTTCTACTCCCTCCTCCACCCTTACCAACTGCAACACCACCACCACCACCACTTCTACTCCCTTCACCACCACCACCACCACTACTCCCTCCTCCTACACCACCACCACCACCACTACTCCTTTCACCACCACCACCACCACTACTACTCCTTTCACCACCACCACTACTACTCCCTCCTCCACCACCAACACCACTATCACCTGTGCTATGCAGTATTGCGTTTTATAACACATATAATTTATTTTTATTTTCTTCTCTTTGCTCTATATATTTTGGGGTAGCTCTTCCACAAATAATGTCAGTATCACATATAATGCCTCCTGAAAGTTTTACTTATTCATTAGAAATTCAGTTGCATATCTCTACATACTTGTTATGCAATTATGTAAAGGCTTGGGTCTACTGCATGCTCAGCTGGATAACACAAACACATGGTAACATAGATATACAGTACAATTAGTTATACTAACATCAAAGGTTTTGGGCATATAATGTATAAAACACAGAAACAGAATAGTATACAATATAGATTCCACAAGTTTATATGTATATGTATAATGCTGGACGACCTCTAGATCACAGGTCAGGGTGAAGGTATTGAGGGATAAGCCTTTACAACGGCACAGTCAATATAATGAACTCGCTCTCATAAGCAAGTATTAACTGTTCAACATAAGCAGGTATTAACTCTTCAACATAAGCACTCTCGCAATTACTATGCAGTAAGGTAATATTATTTCATGTTCCGAGAAACTCTGCTTGTTAATAATTATGTTCGAGCCTGTGTGCCTGGGGTGGGACAGTTTAACCTGAACAGCCCAGTAGCCGTTCCAGGCTCTTACTTAAAACACTTGCACGCTCATATGACGCAGAGGTTGCCAGATTAGCAATAAGAAATGGAGTTCTCTCACTCTTATAATTACCTCTCTAAAATTAGTTTTCTGCCCACAGCTAACTCAAAGACAACTGCAGAGGTTGAAGTAACTAAACTAAAGGTTTCTAAATACCCCTGATGGTAACAAAGGCTTTAAAGTATCCCTAATAGGCTCAAAATCGCGTCATATGTCGGAGAGGGTTAATAACCTGACAAGTGATGGGACGCCACCATTAAGACGTGGGACTACAACCGCACCTTGTGTGGAATACAGTCTTAATATAAGAAGTATGTCACCTAAATTCATCTATGTTTGCTCTTATTTCTGTCTTCATGGTGCAATGCATAAATGTGTTGATTTTCGGTGTGAGCGTCCTGGGTTCGAATCCCCGGACTGCCACATGTGTTTGTTAATTTCATTAATCGAGTTTAGGAGTAAAGTTGGTTAGTGGAGAGAACATAATAACCAATGCAAAAGCCCTCAGAAATGTTGGCGGGGGGGGGGGGGGGGGGATGGCCCTCGAAAATTGACGGTAAAAGCTTTCATGTGATTATTCCCTTCTAATAAAGCAGGTATCTTATCTATGAGTGCAAACTTGATAAGCATCGTCTACCAATATACGTTAACAGAGCGGAGCAATCAAATTGGGCCGTACAGTTAAATAATGCGAAATTGGGACAAATTGGTATAATAGTCTACGTCTGTTGGTTGGCGAGGGTATAATCAGGTGTTGGCCAAAAGTCAATCATTTGGATTCGGGTACCAAATGATGTTACTGATAAATTTTGATTTAAATCTGTCTATTAATTTTTGAGAAATCCTTCTGACAAAAAGACAAACACAGACATAAACCGACACACACCATCTGTGTGGCGGATTAATTGAAGCCCGCCTGAGAACTCTGATGATCCGGTCCTTAGCCCCGTGGTGTGTGGGTGTGGGTGTGGGTGTGTATGTGTATGTGTATATAAAGAGCAGAGAAGAGAGACAGAAACATAGCCTAGAACAAATTAAGACCGAATGTAGTGATGAACTGAAAATGAGAGTTGAGATGGCACAAGACACGGGGGCTTCAAATTGGCTCACTTCATTACCAATAAAGGAAAAGGGCTTCAGCTTAAATAAACAAGAATTCAATGATGCCGTAGCCTTGAGGTATGGGTGGCCAGTTTCGAACCTGCCGCTGAAATGTGCATGTGGTGAAATAAACAACTCAGACCACTGTATGACTTGTAAGAAAGGAGGATTCATCTGTATCCGGCATGATGAAGTACGAGACATCACTGCACAAATGCTGGACGAGGTGTGCCATGATGTCAGAATCGAACCAGTACTTCTGCCTATGGACGGACAGCGCTTGGCCCACAATACTGCAAATACTTCAAATGAAGCAAGAGTGGACGTAAGTGCTCGAGGTTTTTGGACGAGGGGACAACGGGGTTTTTTCGACATCAGAATCTTCAACCCAAGAGCACAAACATATCGTGAGCGAGGACTCAAGGCGGCATACCTGAGAAACGAAAGTGAGAAAAAACGCGCTTATGAAGAAAGAATTTTGAACAGGGATCAAGGAAGCTTTACTCCTCTGGTCTTCTCATCGTCGGGAGGTATGGGACCTTCTGCAAGTGTCTTCTATGCCAGATTAGCTGAACAAATATCGGAGAAAAAGCGCCAGCATAGAAGCCAAGTCATAACTTGGATGATATGCCGGCTCTCTTTCTCTCTTCTCAGGTCTGCACTCCTAGGTCTCAGGGGTACAAGGTCCTCCCCGCTACAGAGGACAAGAGTGAGAGACTTGGACTTTGAAATGGTCGTGGCGGAGGGCCGAATTGGGGAACAACTAGGTTGATTGTAGGGAGGTACTGGTACAATAAGATAAACTACAATGTAACTAGAATAAGATAGATTGTACACCACTTTGTAACTGTCACCAAGTGTGTGTGTGTGTGTGTGTGTGTGTGTGTGTGTGTGTGTGTGTGTGTGTGTGTGTGTGTGTGTGTGTGTGTGTGTGTGTGTGTGTGTGTGTGTGTGTGTGTGTGTGTGTGTATATGTGTATGTGTGTGTGTGTGTGTGTGTGTGTGTGTGTGTGTGTGTGGTGTGGTGTGGTATGATGATGATGATGATGATGTTAGGAGAGCAGGTGAGGAGAGTACACACTAGGGTGGCCGCGGGTGGGTGGGTGCTCAGTGCTCAGGTGAGGAGAGTACACACTAGGGTGGCCGCGGGTGGGTGGGTGGGTGCTCAGTGCTCAGGTTTGTTGCTGTGGTCTGGCTTGCGGAAGTTAACACACCAAGAGATGGAATGACCTTATTACACTTACACTTCCTAATGTTTGGTCTACCTGTGTTAATATTGTATAACCTTCAGTACGGGAACGCCATGTCTTGTTTATACTGGCTTATTCTAACTTATTACATTTTTTTTTCAACTTACGAATGACCGCTAAATATTAAATGGGTATTACAATTAACCCCTTCTATACCGGCGCCGTCTTTTGTATTTTATTCTTGCTATATTTAAACGATTTTGTGCAGTTTAAGAGGGATCTGTGGTAGGAAAAAGGGTTAAGTGAGCTAGTTCGAAGCCTGTTGATTGCTGGAGGCCCTTTTGAAACTGAATAAAATCGTCTAATAGTAGCCAGAATAAAGTTGAAAGGACATCGCCGGTACAGCAGGGGTTAACAATGATATGATTATGTAAGTCACACTGAAAGGATTGATTAATGATATACGGGCATTTATAGAATGGCTATTATTACTGTCACGCAAAATCACTGAATCGTTAATTTCGTAGGATAAGAGCAACATCAAGTTAATATCACGTTTCATTGACAGTCCTCGGGTGATTCTATTAGCAAGTGGTTTATAATATTTGCTTCACACATAGAACCAGTGTGGAATTAATATCCCTTTCCATATAATTCACGCAAATTATAATGGTACTATTGATTTGGGTTGTACATCCTTACTTACTTACTTACTTACATTACTTACATCACACATTGATTACCATATATTATCTGTCATTACTTTACCAGGTTTGATAACGCAACCTCAGTATTAGTCATCCAATACTTTAAGTTATTGTGGTGAAGTAAGGCTAGTCTTATTGACCGAATATTTAGTAACATTAAGGGGAGGTATTTAGTTTGTTCCCTAAGTTTTCATCAAACTTAAAATTACACCCCCTAGACCCCCTTTCAAGATAAATTTGTACATTTTTCGGTAGAAAAAATTTCCGGCCGATACCAGTTGCTCTTAAATTACAGGCTCGCTATCGCTCGCCAGGAAAAAATAGACACCTTAATGGCACGAAAGGTCTTAAAATTGAGAGTAATGGAGCAAAATGTCTTAAAATGTCCAAACTACTTGGGCGAACGTCTTAACATCTCAAAAACAATGGGGCTAAACATGAGGGAGAAAGGGCTCCAGAAAAAAATCCCTCAAGTGGAAATCTCCCCTTAACTCATCATCTTCCCTTTTATTACTTGAGGGGAGATTTGTATGTGTTAGTATTTATTTGTATGTGTTAGTATTTATTTGTATGTGTTAGTATTTATTTGTATGTGTTAGTATTTATTTGTATGTGTTAGTATTTATTTGTATGTGTTAGTATTTATTTGTATGTGTTAGTATTTATTTGTATGTGTTAGTATTTATTTGTATGTGTTAGTATTTATTTGTATGTGTTAGTATTTATTTGTATGTGTTAGTATTTATTTGTATGTGTTAGTATTTATTTGTATGTGTTAGTATTTATTTATTTGTTTATTATGTTTATTATCCTCCCAAGACTCTATCAAGCTTTAAATTTATACATTTTTCGGTTGACAAATGTCCCGACCAAAGTCCGGTTCCTCCATAATTACAGGCTTGCTATCGCTTACAAGGAAACATCGATAACTAAATGGCACAACAAGTCTTAATATCGCCAAACTAATGAGGCAAAGCATGAGGGAGAAGGGGGTCCAGAAAAAAACCAAAGCTCCTCTTAAGAGTGTGTACATTAATCAGAACAAATATCTTCTGACCTTTGAAAATAGTCTGTAAAATTCGTGTGTAAAATACATAGACGTAACAAAAAAGAAAATATATCGAAGTCTGACTGGCTTACCTTGCAGACGGTGAAGCAATATTACTCTTATTTTGGGTATCATTAAAAGAATTTATGCAGCTTAAAAATTACCTGGACTAGTAATAAAACAGGTGAACTCGCCCTCCAATATTCCTTCTCCACCCACAGTTCCTTCCCATGCTTATAACAATCTTGTAATAATAGCCAGAAGTAAATACAAGAGTGCCTCCTAATACACACTGAGAGTTTGTATTTGGAGTCCTGTATATTCCTCGTGACAGGTGGTATAGCTTAGTTGTCCCTCCCACACCTCCTACACAGACCTATTAAGGGAACCCACCTCGCTTTTGTTTTCTCATTATCTCCCACTCTCTTTGGCTTGTATCCATTCGGCCCCATTCAGCCTACTGTTTTAAGACGTTTACCCCCATCCAGGTGGCCATATTTTCCTTGCGAGCGGTAGCGAGCCAGCATATATATATTTTTGTTTTGACAGCAAGCTAAATTTTTACATTTTTCGATAGAAACAGTTCTCCGGCAAAGCCGGATTTCTCCATACAATGCTGGCTCGCTAGCGCTCGCCAGGAAGAAATCGACACCTGTATGGGGATAAACGTCTTAAAACAGTTTGCTGAATGGGGCCGAATGGATACAAGCCAGGGAAAGAGAGAAAAGGAGAGAAAGATCACAAAAAGCCGGTGACCCCCCTTGTCCTGCCTTCTCTAACTCTTACCTCAATCCCACCGTTACCCACACTCCACACCTGTTATACCCACACTCCATACCTGTTATACCCACACTCCACACCTGTTATACCCACACTCCACACCTGTTATACCCACACTCCACACCTGTTATACCCACACTCCACACCTGTTATACACACACTCCACACCTGTTATACCCACACTCCACACCTGTTATACCCACTCCACACCTGTTATACCCACACTCCACACCTGTTATACACACACTCCACACCTGTTATACCCACACTCCACACCTGTTATACCCACACTCCACACCTGTTATGCCCACACTCCACACCTGTTATACCCACACTCCACACCTGTTATACCCACACTCCACACCTGTTATACCCACACTCCACACCTATTATACCCACAATCCACACCTGTTACACCCACACTCCACACCTGTTGCACTTACACTCCACACCTGTCACACACACTCCACACCTGTTATACCCACACTCCACACCTGTTACACCCACACTCCACACCTGTTACCCACACTCTACATGTTACTCACACTCCACACCTGTTACCCAGACTCCACACCTGTTACACACACACTCCACACCTGTTACCCATACCCCACACCTGTTACACCCAGGTAACCTAGCTCCACACCTGCTACACGCCCCACACCTACAGTACACCTTCTACACCACGCCTACAACACGACCCATTGTTGTGCTATTCGTATGCTACTAAACAATGTCATCTCTCAATCACCTATTTATGAGTGTAGGTTAAATTAGGATAACAAACATAATTTAATTTAATTTTGTAGTGCAGGTAACTATTATAGCATATACGGTACATGCAGCAGACAGGGTCATTCGAAAAGTAAGGTAAAATCAAGCTCCTCGTAGTTGACTGAAATATTTATGCTTTGATGTATTTTTTATAAATATGTATTTGATATCTACCTATTTATTTCTCTATCTAGCTACTGGCATATATATATATATACTGTATATATATATATATATATATATTATATATATATATATATATATATATGTATATATATATATATATATATATATATATTTATATATATATATACTGTATATATATATATTTTTGTTTTTGTTTTTTCAGTAATAATAAACTAATCTATTAATTTATCCCCCAGGTAAGTGGTGGCAGCAGTACCAGTAGTGAACTCGCATGTCATGTTAGGGTGAGTTAAAAATATGATGTATTATACAATAGCTTACGAATTTAGATATCATAATTATAGAGCAAGAACATTTATATATTGTAAGCAATGGTTTTAACTAACTGCAATTTACATTGCTCAGACTACGAACCACAGCAACGTTTATATTATATATTAACTGTCTTCGTGGCGCAATGCATAAGTGTGTTGAATTTCGATGTGAGCGTCCTGGGTTCGAATCCCCGGACTGTCACATGTGTTTGTTAATTTCATTAATCGAGTTTAGGAGTAAAGTTGGTTGGTGAAGAGAACAAAATAAATAAGTGTTAATTTAACCTTAAACAAAGTTAGTTACTTAATGATCTCCACCTGAATATCATTCGGTAAAGGTTTTATATATATAAAAGCGGTATTAATTTATTCGCCCTAAAATACAGTATACCAGAAGGCATTTATTTCAGGAAGATAAACAAATACAAGGGATATTTACAATATCTTTCAGAAACAAAGTAATTGTTCAGGTAAAAATACATTGTATGACATAAACAACGTATAATAGTAGATATTGATGTAATAATATATAGCAATAATACACGTAAGATAGTAACGTACTGAATATATAAAAGATAAACCATATTTGATCATTATGTAGTCAAAGGTGGAACCATTGACGAAGATAATGGAACAGACAGAATGTAGTTAAGTATGGAACCTTTAACTTATAGCTACTTGGCGACAATAGCAAATTTAAGAAGAAAAGACATACACACCATATCCACTTCGTAAATTATTTAATTATTGTAAATTATTGTACATTTTTCTATCGAAAATTTTACAAATTTAGCCTGCTGTCAAAAACATTTTAAATAATATGCTGGCTCGCTACCGTTCGCCAGGGAAATATCGACACCTGGATGGTGATGAACGTCTTAAAAACAGTAGGCTGAATGGGGCCGAATAGATTAACCCAGAGAGAGGGAGTGAGAGAAAAAAAGACGAAGTTGGCCCCCTTTAGATAATAGATGGGGGTGCATATACACGACTTGACCTGACAAACTAGTATAAGCAAACGACACGGTAATAAGAGGAGGAAGCTGTGTAAGGGGAGGTTTTTAGGTTGGTCCCTAGATACCCATCAAGCTTAAGATTACACCCCCTTGAGCGCCTTTCAAGATAAATTTGTACATTTTTCGGTAGAAAAATATCCCGGCTGAAAGCCGGTTCCTCTTAAATTACAGGCTCGCTATCGCTCGCCAGGATAAAATCGACACCTAACTGGCACGAAAGGTCTTAAAATTGACAGAAATGGGTTGAAAGTTCTTAAAATCGTCAACATAATGGGGCAAACGTCTTAAAATGCCAAAACCAATGGGGCTAAACATGAGGGAGCAAGGGGTCAAGAAAAAAAAATCCCTCAGGTGGAAATCTCCCTTGAACGCCCTCAACCAGATTATACAAATTTTGTTCTTCATCCATGTTAACCTCCAGACGATATTACTCGACCTAGGAAGGACTTGTCAGAGTTATAGGTGTGCTGGAGATCGGTCCTAGCCCTCTCAATCCTAACCTCCTTCCTAATCTGAGTAATGTGTGTGGAATGGCAGTAACATTAATAATTACATTCATGATCATGTAATTTCAAAGGGTTAGAAGGCCATTAAGAACACCGTTTTCTATCAATTGACATAGTCTGAAAAATATAGAACTTTTAAAATGTGCTAAGTGATACGAATTAAGGGGGTATGGTTCACTTTTTGGGTGATTTTTTGCATGTATTCATTATTTTTCTAGTTTCCTCCCTAGACCTCCATCAAATTTAAAAAAAAAAAAAAAACATCCATTAGATCCCCCTTCTAGATTAATTTGTACATTTTTCGGTAGAAAAATATCCCGGCCGAAGGCCGCTTCTTCCAACATTACAGGCTCACTATCGTTCGCCAGGGAAAAAATCGGCACCTAAATAGCACAAAAGGTATAAATATTGACGAAGAAATGGGGCGAAAGTTCTTAAAATCGACTAACTAATGGGGCAAACATCTTAAAATCTGAAAACTAATGGGGCTAAACATGAGGGAGAAAGTGGTCCAGAAAACCGGCCCATCCATCCCCCCTTAATGTATACGATATATATACACCGCCTTCAACCACCAAACCGGCCCATCCATCCCCTCTTAATGTATACGATATATACACACCGCCTTCAACCACCAAACCGGCCCATCCATCCCCCCTTAATGTATACGATATATACACACCGCCTTCAACCACCAAACCGGCCCATCCATCCCCTCTTAATGTATACGATATATACACCGCCTTCAACCACCAAACCGGCCCATCCATCCCCTCTTAATGTATACGATATATACACACCGCCTTCAACCACCAAACCGGCCCATCCATGCCCTCTTAATGTATACGATATATATACACCGCCTTCAACCACCAAACCGGCCCATCCATGCCCCCTTAATGTATACGATATATACACACCGCCTTCAACCACCAAACCGGCCCATCCGTCCCCTCTTAATGTATACGATATATATACACCGCCTTCAACCACCAAACCGGCCCATCCATCCCCTCTTAATGTATACGATATATATACACCGCCTTCAACCACCAAACATGTTATAAATAGAAGAGTTAGCCAGGAGAACAAGATTATTTTATATTTATATTGCTAAAAATATATCTTGTTATTGGCGGTCATATGAGAGGCAGCAGCGTTGCCAACATAAAACCGGTACTTAAACGGTCATAAGCCATGTTTAACCGTGTGTTATTACCGTAATTGAGTTGCATAATAGAGAAGTTGTAATATCAAAAAGGAATTCGAAAGGCATCATTTACGGTCATATACTGTATATTATAGTAATTTATTAACAATGCATTGTAAACCCTTTGATATATAAAGCCTCCGTTGTTCATATTATTCTGGTTAACAGTAGACGATTTTTTTTTAGTAAAAGACCTCCGTCTACGTATTGTGAAAAACCTGTTATCCTCTGGCAAATTGTGGGGTTGAGTGAGTGAAGGGGGGACAGTGAATGAAGGAGGATACATGTTTTTCATAATACGTGTTGCTAGCCCCAAACGCGCGAGCAACTGTGGCTTTCAACCATCCGACACATCCCCTTTTATTTATGTGCATCACACATGTTACATACAAATAAAGTAGACGATTGTATTCGTCTTTTAAGGGGAGGTTTTTAGTTAGTTCCCTAGACCTCCATCAAGCTTAAAATGACAACCTCTAGGCCCCCTTTCAAGATAAATGTGTAAATTTTTCGGTAGAAAAATTTCCCGGCCAACGGCCGGTTCCTCTTAAATTACAGGCTCGCTAGGATAAAATCGACACCTAAATTGCATGAAAGTTCTTAAAATTGACAGAAATGGGGCGAAAGTTCTTAATTAATGGGGCGAACGTCTTAAAATATTAAAAGCAATGGGGCTAAACATGAGGGAGAAAGTGGTCCAGAAAAAAATCCCTCAAGTGGAGATCTCCCCTTAAGACCTCTAGAAAGCAAAGGTATGACAACTATTTCAATTAACCCTTTGGCCCCCACATGTTTTTGTTTTAGTTTTAATCTAAGTACAATCGGGGGTATTAAGTGTTGTCATAGATTCCAGTGGTTTTCGCTCAAAAAGTGTTATTGGTATCTTTATAGTTACTGGGAAAAGTGCTTATCCATCAAAGTATTAGTCAGTGTCCGAAACTTTGTGAAATATCTGACAACACTTATTCACCTCGACCGTACATAAAGGTGTCATCGTGTAATACAAAAGTTAAACCTCAGGACCAATAGCAAGTACAAAATATTTGACTTTAAACAAATGTGTGGCTTCCATATTTTTTAATGACTGTGATCATTAGAATCTTTAGAAAATGGTAAAAATCATCACTGAACACAACAATTTGGAGTGTCTCATACAGTGCAACTTTTAAATCATTATATATAACAGATAAATTACAAATACACTTACTTGGTGTTTGTGGATACTAAAAATAGTTGTAACTGTATATTAATTACTCAAATCAAGAACAATTTTGATTTGAAGGTAGTTTTTATAATTTTCAAAATCCTTGCGTTTACCTTCCGTTAGTTCGGCCATAGTCCATATACTGTATATGGACTATGAGTTAGGCAATCTTCCAGTGGCCTCTGCGAGAGCTTTCTCCGAGTGTGCTTGCTGCAGGTACTTGATAAAGCTGACTATTCGAAGGAGCAGCTCTCCCCCGCGATATATTCGAAGGAGCAGCTCTCCCCCGCGATATATTCGAAGGAGCAGCTCTCCCCCGCGATATATTCGAAGGAGCAGCTCTCCCCCGCGATATATTCGAAGGAGCAGCTCTCCCCCGCGATATATTCGAAGGAGCAGCTCTCCCCCGCGATATATTCGAAGGAGCAGCTCTCCCCCGCGATATATTCGAAGGAGCAGCTCTCCCCCGCGATATATTCGAAGGAGCAGCTCTCCCCCGCGATATATTCGAAGGAGCAGCTCTCCCCCGCGATATATTCGAAGGAGCAGCTCTCCCCCGCGATATATTCGAAGGAGCAGCTCTCCCCCGCGATATATTCGAAGGAGCAGCTCTCCCCCGCGATATATTCGAAGGAGCAGCTCTCCCCCGCGATATATTGTTGATCGGGCACCGTTTTGAGATGGTTGTCCGAGATGTTCCACCAGGATTCTACGTTGGCTGGCATTTTGTTGAAGATATTATGTTCCTATTTGTCAACCAGAAGTCCCTCAGTGTGTTAAGGGGAGGTCTCCACTTGAGGGATTTTTTTCTTGACCCCTTTCTTCCTCATGGTTAGCCCCAGTGTTTTTGAGATTTTAAGACGTTTGCCCCATTAGTTTGGTGATTTTAAGAATTTCCGCCCCATTCTGTCAATTTTAAGACTTTTTGTGCAATTTAGGTGTCGATTTTATCCTGGTGAGCGATAGCGAGCCTGTAATTTAAGAGTAACCGGCCTTCGGCCGGGAAATTTTTCTACCGAAAAATGTACAAATTTATCTTGAAAGGGGGTCAAGGGGGTGACATTTTTAGATTGCTGGAGGAGTACAAAGGAGTACAAAGGAGTACAAAGGAAATCAAGCAACAACAGATCTAGTGACCCTTCTAGGTTGCTTGTCCTCCAAAACACTGAGGATCAAGTGTCCAAACAGTGGTTTAGAGTGGGTAAGGGAACATTGGAAAGGGAATTACTGCCCTGGAACTAATGTCCGTGGCAGGATTAGGAAGTTAGTAGGGGACAGATGGGTTAGTAACTGAGGGGGGGATAAAATAAAGTTATTAATTTACAAACGCAGTCAGTCGCGGGTTTGATGCGAGATATTTGTCTAGGCGGAGTTTAAATGAATCAACGGTGATGCAGTCTATAACGTTTCGGGGAAGCCCATTCCACAAGTTGACAACTCGATTGAAGAAGAAATTCTTAGATTCGTGTGAGTTAAAAGATTTACCAATAATTTTGCAACCGTTTCCCCGCGTGTAATTAGATTGGTCAATAGTGAAGTACTTACTACAGTTCATATTGTCGATGCCTTTGATGATTTTGAACACTTGAATTAAGTCACCTCTTAATCTGCGCTGGGTTAAAGGAAATAGATTTAATTCTCTAAGACGCTCTTCGTATGGTTTGTTCTTTAGGCTAGGTATCATTTTGGTAACTCTACGTTGAACTCGTTCTAGCTTGTTTATATCTTTTTGGTAATAAGGGCACCAGGATTGAACGCAGTATTCCAGAAGAGGGCGGACTAATGAATTGTAAAGGGTTAGGATAACTTCTTTGGATTTATGCTCAAATGACCTGCCTATAAAGCCAATTATTTTGTTTGCCTTCTTAACAACTTCTGAACATTGTTGACTCGGTTTTAGGTTACTCGATATTGTTACTCCCAGATCGGTTTCTCTGTTTACATTCTTAAGCTGAGTGCCATTCATCGAATAGTTTGCTTTCTCATTTAGGTATCCGATATGTAGTACTTTACATTTATCCGCATTGAAACTCATTTGCCAAATTTGGGCCCAACATGACAATTTATCTAGATTGTGTTGCATATCGTCAACTTGTTCTTTTGAGAGTACGCTATTTGCAATTTTTGTATCGTCAGCAAATTTTGAGATTGTACAGGTGAGACCCTCATCTATGTCGTTGATGTAAATTAGAAAGAGAATTGGTCCTAGTACCGATCCCTGGGGTACCCCGCTACTTACATTGGTCCATTTTGATGCCTTACCGTTTATGACTACTCTTTGCTTTCTGTCGCTGAGCCAATTTTCTATCCATTTCAACACACCGTCTTGTATTCCATGCGCTTTTAGTTTTAGCAGTAAACGTTTGTGGGGAACTTTGTCAAAGGCCTTTTGAAAATCAAGGTATATAATATCTACAGCTTTACTCTCATCGTAGAGGTTGAGGATATCGTGGAAGAAGTCTAAGAGGTTTGTTAAACAGGAACGTTTTTTACGAAAGCCGTGTCGAGTATCTTTAAGTATGTTATTTTCCTCTAAGTGATTTACGAGTCTGTCTCGTATGACCGTTTCTAGCATTTTACATACAACTGAGGTTAAGCTAATTGGACGATAGTTACTGGGTAGGGATTTGCTGCCTTTTTTGAATATCGGTGTTACGTTAGCTAGCTTCCACTGATCGGGCATAGTTCCAGACTGCAAGGATTTATTGAATAGTAATGTCAGTGGTTTAGAGAGCTTATCCTTAGCTTCCTTTAGAACTCTAGGCGAGATTGTATCAGGTCCAGGCGTTTTATTTACCTTGAGTTTATCTAAACAATTCAATACTTCTCTCTCTGTAACGGTGATATTGCTTAGAACATCTGAATTATCAATCTGAATCGGCGATGGTGTAGGGATATCACTGAGGTCTTCTGTTGTAAAAACTGATGCAAAGAAGGTATTGAGGGCATTACTCATTTGTTCTTCGTCTTTGGTGTATTCTCCATTTTCATCGACTAACGGTCCAACAGTTGAAGTAACAACTTTTTTCTTTCTGATATAACTATAGAATTCTTTCGGGTTTGTTTTACTTTGATTCGCAATATGTAACTCTAAGGTCTTTTTACTTTGCTTAATTAACTTTTTGGCTTTGCGTCGTAGCTCTACAAATTTCAGCCGTTCTTCGTCATTTTGTGAGGATTTTAATCTATCATTAGCAAATTTTTTAGCAAGCAGGCAGTTTGAAATATCTTTATTCCACCATTTGGGCTTATTATTATGGCCTGGACGCCGAGTTTTCGATGGTATGCAGTCTTGCACTGCTTTTAGGTAAGTGGCTTCGAATAACTTCCAAGATGTATTTATGTCGTTATTGTGAATTAAAAAGCTCCAGTCAGTTTCTTTAAACATAGCTCTAAGTTTATGGAAGTTTGCTTTCTTGAAATTAGGGACTTTTTCGATGCTACTATTTGGTTCGTTACTAGTAAACTTTAAAGTGAAAGTTATCGTACGATGGTCGCTGTTACTGAATTCATCACCAACATTCAAATTCTCTATTAATTCTTCTTTTGTTGCAAGTACAATGTCAAAAACGTTATTACCACGGGTCGGCGTTCCAACAAATTGATAAAGCGAACTCTCTTGCAAGTTCGTATACAAGTCATGTCCGGAGTGTGAAGTAAGAGTATCGCCCCACTTGGTCACAGGTAAATTAAAGTCACCAAAAATTACGGTATCTTGCGAGTTACTTACATCTGCAATTTGTTCGTAAATATCTCGGTCAGTTTGCACTGATTGAGCTGGAGGTCTGTATATTAATGCAAGTATTATTTTGGTACCTTTATTATTCTTTATTAGCACAAAAGATGCGTCGACGTTCACAATTTGAGGTTTTGACAAGAGGGTAGGGTTAAGACTTTCTTTGATATAAAGTAAAACGCCACCTCCATTTCGATTTATTCGGCTTTTCTCAAACATTACATAACCGGGAAGTGAATACTCTGCTAAAAAGTCTCTATCTTCTGTATTGAGCCAAGATTCTGTTATGCCAATCACATCATAATTTTCTGTAAACACTAGCTCCTCTAAATCTGAAAATTTATTGCGTATGCTACGAGCGTTTGCATAGAAAACCTTTAAATTTGTTATTTTAGAACTCACGGAACGCTCTTTAATAATATTTTTGGTTCTTGTCGGATCTACATTTATGTTCATGGCTGTCCTCGGTCCTCGCTGTCTTCGGTCCTTATCGCTGGTGGTCCTCGGTTGCCTCTGTTTTTTTCTTGGCGTTGGATGATTTATGTCACTGCTGCTTCTTCTCGGATGGCGTTTTTTGATCCATGGCTGCGGACTGCTTCGTGTAGGAGACGACCCATGCGTGCTGAACCCACAGGGTTTAGATGAGTGCCATAACAAAGAGGAGTAGGAGTAGGAAACAAACTAGAAACCTCCCCTTAATAACTCCTATGCACTTTAGGGGTCGGATGATACATTTTATACCTCTCCTGCCATCCAGTTCCATTACAATGTGGTGTGTACAGTAGGTTGGGCACTATAGTCCTTCAGTAATATGAAAATGGCTTGTAATGGCCCATAATCAGATGATTAATTTGTGGTTTAATCAGGCCCAAAACTCTGGCACTGATGATGTCTAATGACTCTTGAAAGTACAGATGAAAGCTTATCATTCCTGGATTCTTAGCCTGTAAGTTACTACATTATTAATCATGGCTCCATGTTCCTTTGCTTTTGTCAAAGGGTTACTCTATTACAGTTTGCATCTAATTTCATAATGTGATTGTAGTTGTGTGCTATTGTGGTGATGGTGGTGAGTCTGGTTGTGGTCTAGGTCCCCCCCCCCCCTCCCCCGAGTGTATTGTGTCTGGTCCAGCGGTCCCCTGAGGAGACCCAGACCACCGGTTAGTTCCGTTATATGTAACCTAACACGACCTCCTGCTACACCACCACCACCACCACTACCACGCGCAACAGTACCTCACATCAGCCTCACTTCACCTCAACTTAGATTTTCCTACCTCACCTGACATAGAAGTATTAGACTGTTCTACATCACCACACCTGACCCAACCTCACCACCACACCTCACCTCACCACCTGACCCTACCCCACTTCCTGCACCACTACCATCACAGCCACGTGCCGTAATACCCTTTTTTTTCATGCTTAGAAAAACACCCCCTAGACCCCCCCTTCAATATAAATGTGTACATTTTTCGGTAGAAAAATGTCCTGGCCGAAGGTCAATTACTCATAAAATGTCAGGCTCGCCAAGAAAAAATCGACACCATAATACCTTACCACAACCTCATCACACTGCAGCCTCACCTCAACTCTACCTCACCTTACCCATGGACCCTAGTGTGACCCTACCTGACCTTCAATCACCTGCTCCACCCCTTGTACCTCACCTCACCAACCACCACCTCACCACGTACCAGTACCCTACCTCACATCAGCCACAAACCACCTCACACTGTTCACCTCATTCTACCATCAATACTCCATACACTTAACTCTCAAATACTGTATTATATTTTTGTCACCAACCAACTTCACTTCTAAACTCAATTAATGAAATCAACAAATACATGTGGCACTCCAAGGACTCGAACCTAGGACACTCACACCGAAATTCCGCGCACTTATGCATTACGCTATCAATACCAAGTTAACCCGTATTTTAATGTATTCCTTATCATATTCATTTGTTTATCAGAAATCGATAGACAAATTGAGTTCTACCAATAATGGGCACTCATTTGGGTTCAGTTCTTCATTGTACTTTATAAGTACAAATAAATTGGCCCTGGGTCCGCATTTAATCTATTGCTTTCACTACCTATTTGCATCCAGAGTGGATGTGACACTGGTCTTTATAATCACTAGATACACGTTATTTACGAAAGAAACTTGATATCGCCCGGTGGCTTAACAATTACGTTTATCTTTACGGCTCTATATATTTACGTTTATCTTTACGGCTCTATATATTTACGTTTATCTTTACGGCTCTATATATTTACGTTTATCTTTACGGCTCTATTTACGTTTATCTTTACGGCTCTATATATTGTCGTTTATCTTTACGGCTCTATATATTGTCGTTTATCTTTACGGCTCTATATATTGTCGTTTATCTTTACGGCTCTATATATTGTCGTTTATCTTTACGGCTCTATATATTGTCGTTTATCTTTACGGCTCTATATATTGTCGTTTATCTTTACGGCTCTATATATTGTCGTTTATCTTTACGGCTCTATATATTGTCGTTTATCTTTACGGCTTTATATATTGTCGTTCATCAATGCAGCTGGATTGAGCATAGTCAGGTTTACGACTGTGGGAAATGAGTGAGAGTGTGTGAGTTAAGGGGAGGTTTTTAGTTTGGTCCCTAGATATCCTTCAAGCTTAAGAGCCTTGAGCCCCTTTCAAGATAAATTTGTACATTTTTCGGTAGAAAAATGTCCCGGCTAAAAGCCGGTTCCTCTTAAATTACAGGCTCGCTATCGCTCGCCAGGATAAAATCGACACCTAAATGGCACGAAAGGTCTTAAAATTGACAGAAATGGGTTGAAAGTTCTTAAAATCGTCAAAATAATGGGGCTAACGTCTTAAAATTAGAAAAACAATTGGGCTAAACATGAGGGAGAAAGGAGTCAAGAAAAAAATCCCTCAAGTGGAAATCTCCCCTTAAGGCAGTAGAGTACAGTGTAGTATATACTATATGACCCTGAGAACTGGACTAACGTGATGCAGCAACATTATCCCAACCCTACCCTCCATCACCGACCAACAACACATTATTATACCACAGTCAATATCTTAAACTGAAAGCATGCATTAATATATATATATATATATATATATATATATACTGTAACTTCCCCCTAAGAATCAAAGAGGAAAGTTCTATCTCATTTAACCCTCTTAGCTTCCAAAATGTCCTCCTAAAAATATCAATAAAATTGGCTCTTGATAGCCAGCATAGAAATAAAATGCGTCCTGAAAGCTGAAAGGGTTAAACACCTAAGTATACCAATATACAAATATTTACACTATTTAAAACAATAATTGTGAACGTAAATCGGTGTGTGTGCCCGCATCATAAAGGAGTGTCGTCCACATACACACACGCACACTCACACACCCCGGCAAATGTTGAAGAGATGTGACAGGAATGTAAACAGGTTTTAGTTTCCTGTGTTTTTGTTATAGTGATGTTGAACCCGCACGTCAGGTTGTGTTGCTGGTTCACTCTGGCTGTATGATTGCACTCGTATTTTTTGTTATAGTGATGTTGAACCCACACGTCAGGTTGTGTTGCTGGTTCACTCTGGCTGTATGATTGTTATAGTGATGTTGAACCCACACGTCAGGTTGTGTTGCTGGTTCACTCTGGCTGTATGATTGTTATAGTGATGTTGAACCCACACGTCAGGTTGTGTTGCTGGTTCACTCTGGCTGTATGATTGTTATAGTGATGTTGAACCCACACATCAGGTTGTGTTGCTGGTTCACTCTGGCTGTATGATTGTTATAGTGATGTTGAACCCACACGTCAGGTTGTGTTGCTGGTTCACTCTGGCTGTATGATTGTTATAGTGATGTTGAACCCACACGTCAGGTTGTGTTGCTGGTTCACTCTGGCTGTATGATTGCCCTCGTATTTTTACTCTTCCCCAAAATAGGAAAATTTAGATATATACATAAGGAAAATATGACCATATTCTGGGGAATTGCATAATTATGTTAATCTAGTACGGTACACAATAGGGAAATAATCAAATAACCAATCGTTTTATCGGTACAGTCGCGCTAATAAGTGATGCTCGGCACCAATTATGTTTTGATCAATAATTGGTATCAGCAATATTTACACATGATTTCTTCTCTTTGAGTGAAATATACAATCATGTTCCTACACTTACCCACCCTATTCAACATCTGACAGACATTAATACAGCACTGAGCGAGCCAAACGTAATGACAGCTGAGACATAACTTATTAGCGCGACTGTACCTTGCATATCCCGGTGGATCACATATATGCTTTCATTAATTTCATTGGAGGTGTTTGGTGGTGTGGTGAAATTAATAAAAAAAATATTATATTCAGATTTATTATATTGTATTTCATTCACTTCAGGTTTAAGATTATTTACCTGTGTTTATGATTAGGTAAGTAAGGCCAATAAATGTGATAACCGTCTTGGTGGTGTAATGGTGATAGTGTTTTAGAATCAGTGTGTGATAACCCAGGTTCGAATCCCGGTGGATCACATATATATTTCATTAATTTCATGGAAGGTGTTTGGTGTTGGGGTAAAATTAATAAACGTATAGATACGGTGTAGGTCTATTACACTTTTATCGGGTAGACTCAAGGTAGATTATATATGACATAATTAGCATACCAGATCAATAATATTAAGGGGAGGTTTTTATTTGATTCCCTAGACTTCCATCAAGCTTAAAATTACTCCCCCTAGACCCCCTTTCAAGATAAATTTGTACATTTTTCGGTAGAAAAATTTCCCGGCCGAAGGCCGGTTCCCCTTAAATTACAGGCTCGCTTTCGCTCGCCAGGAAAAAATCGACACCTAAATGTCATGAATGGTCTTAAAATTGACAGAAATGGGGCGAGGGTTCTTAAAATCACCAAACTAATGGGGCGAACGTCTTAAAATCTCAAAAACAATGGGGCTAAACATGAGGGAGAAAGGGGTCCAGAAAAAAATCCTCCAGGTGGAATTCTCCCCCTTAAAAGGCTTTCCAGACCAAATGTGAGGACAAATAGCTCGTGTAACTTCGCCTTCGTGTTCGTTAAAGATCGCTGCTGTAGGAGGGTACTTTGTTGTAGCTTAAGGGGCGGGTGACCTGTTTTGGTTCTGTCCTTTTCTATCTTTCTCTGGCTTGTATCCATTTGGCCCCATTCACCCTACTGTTTTAAGACGTTTATCCCCATCCAGGTGTCAATTTTTTACTGGTGAGCGGTAGCGAGCCAGCATATTTTTTATTTTTGTTTGACAGCAGGCTAAATTTTTACATTTTTCGATAGAAAATGTCTACGGCGAAGCCGGATTTCTTCATATAATGCTGGCTCGCTGTCGCTCGCCAGGAAGAAATCGACACCTAGATGGGGATAAACGTCTTAAAATAGTTGGCTGAATGGGGCCGAATGGATACAAGCCAGAGAAAGAGAGAAAAGGACAGAAATAAAAAAAAACAGGTCACCCCCCTTTGTGCTTGCTTTTTGGTCTATATATTTGTTATTTATTTATTTTTATGTTTCCTCGCTAGACCTCCATCAAGCTTATAGAAAAGAAAAAAAAACAGCCTCCAGACCCTCTTCAAAGATAATTTTTTCGCTATCATTGGCCAGGAAAAAATCGACACCTAAATGGCAAGAAAGGTCTTAATATTGATTAAAAAAAAAAAAAACAAAAAAAAAAACAGGAAAACAAAAACGGGAAAACCGTCTTAACAGGTGTGCTAGTATAATACGGGCATAATAGTAAGTATAGTTGGAGTGCGTTATACACTGGTCAGGCGAAGGGCGACCTGTTAAGTGTGGTGGACGATCGAATCTGCTTTGAGCTGGTCGAGTTGTGTGTGGATACTCGCATGTTAACGCGAAGTTGCAAAAAAAAAAAAAAAAAAATCACTGTTTATTACTACCATTACCATCTGTTTCACGTCCTGTACGGTCGAGGTTAATAAGTGTTGTCAGATATTTCACAAAGTTTCGGACACTGATTAATACTCGGAGGGATAAGCACGTTTCCCAGTAACTATAAAGATACCAATAACACTTTTTGAGCGAAAACCACTGGAATCTATGACAACACTTAAGGGGAGGTATTTAGTTTCTTCCCTAGAACTCCATGAAGCTTAAAATTACACCCCCTAGACCCCTTTTCAAGATAAATTTGTACATTTTTCGGTAGAAAAATGTCCTGGCCGAAGGCCTGTTCCTCTCAAATTACAGGCTCGCTGTCGCTCGCCAGGAAAAATTCGACACCTACTGTAAATGGCACGAAAGTTCTTAAAATTGACAGAAATGGGGCGAAAGTTCTTAAAATCGCCAAACTAAAGGGGGCGAGCGCCTTAAAACCTAAAAAGCAAATAGGCTAAACATGAGAGAGAAAGGGGTCCAGAAAAAAATCCCTCAAGTGGAAAGCTCCCCTTAATACCCCCGATTGTACCTTGTGTCCAAACTTGGAGGCAGATCCAACAAATCTTCAAATTGTGTTATATCTATGTTGTGTTTGTATAAATAAATTGGATTCCGAGTGAAAGGGATATAGCCAACATGTCCAGTATATTGTTGTGGCTTATATGGATATCCCGTTGTTCCCCTGCCTGCCTGCCTGCCTGCCTGCCTGCCTGCCGCCTGGTCAGAAAGGTGCCTCATGTCCCCCCGGGGCAGTTTTCCAGCAGCTGTGGCCACTGCTCTTATACCTGGCCTGCACACCTGCCGTCCTCTTAAGGGGAGGTTTCTAGTTTGTTTCCTACTCCTCCAGCAATCTTAAAATTTCACCCCCTTGACCCCCTTTCAAGATAAATTTGTACATTTTTCGGTAGAAAAATGTCCCGGCCGAAGGCCGATTACTCTTAAATTACAGGCTCGCTATCGCTCGCCAGGATAAAATTGACACCTAAATGGCACGAAAGGTCTTAAAATTGACAGAATGGGGCGGAAATTCTTAAAAATCACCAAACTAATGGGACAAACGTCTTAAAATCTCAAAAGCAATGGGGCTAGACATGAGGGAGAAAGGGGTCAAGTAAAAAGTCCCTCAATTGAAAATCTTCCCCTTAAACACCTTTGGCACGAGGATGTACTTTTAGTTAAAATATACCTTAGGCGATTCACTATAACGAGTCTGGACATTGTTAAGAACATAATAACATAAAATTCAACGTACGCCTCAAGCCCTCAACCGTTCCTGAGCTAATCACTGCTCTGGGCAGTCCATTCCAAATGTTAACAACTCTATTCCCAAACCAGTGTTTTCCTATAGGACTATCTTTCCTAAATCTAAACTTCTCTAACTTGGAACCATTTGAGCGGGTTATGTCGCCGTTCTTTAGCTTTAATACCTCATCTATATCGCCCTTATTTATACCTTTTATACACTTAAATACCTCTATCATGTCTCCCCTACATTTTCGTCTTTCTAGTGAGTGCAAGCCTAAGGCTTTCAACCTCTCCTCATACGATAAGTTTTTAATATTATGTATCATTTCCGTCATTCTTCTTTGGACTGCCTCTAAAGGGTCGATATCCATTCTGTAATAAGGGTATCAAAATTGGACGGCATAATTTAAATGGGGTCTTACTAGTGCTAAGTATAGCTTTAAGAAAACTTCAGCAGTCCTGTTGCTAACACCGCTAGATATGAATCCTAGAACTCTATTAGCCCTGTTCCTAACACTTATGCATTGTTTTCTGGGTTTCAGATCATTACTAACGAGCACCCCCAGATTGTTCTCACACTCTGAGTTACCCAATTCTACATTGTCCTACCCTAGCCTTTTGTAATTCAGGAAGGCCTGGAGCAAACGGGCTGTACATTATCACGCCTATTTACTGTTTGAGTATTCCAAGCTGGTAGAATTATATATATGAGTGCTCAAGTTCTTTTAGAATTATCAGAGGTTGGGCTTGTTATTCTATATTCTTGTCTAGATAAATATACTTTAAACTCACACGGTTGATTAAGCTTAAGAAGGGCCTATCACAATTAAGAGTATTAAAAGGCCAGTAGCATAAATATAGAAAGGGGTTAATGGGGTACTACTCGCTTTTTATGGACCCCCTTCTCCTTCGTGTTTAGCATATTAGTTTTGAGATTTTAAGACGTTCCTTCCATTAGTTTGTCGATTTTAAGACCTTTCGCCCCATTTCTATGTCAATATTAAGACCTTTCGTGGCATTTAGGTGTTGATTTTTTCCTGGCGAACGATAGCGAGCCTGTCATTTTAAGGAAAACCGGCCTTCGGCCGGAACATTTGTCTACCGAAAAATGTACAAATTTATCTTGAAGGGGGTTCTAGGGGGTATATTTCTAAGCTTGATGGAAGTCTAGCGAGGAATCTAAAAAATAAGTGAATACATTAATTAATAGCCCAAAAAACGACCACTGCCCCCTTAAAAAATTACAGTACGAGGAAGCCAGATTAATTATATTTAGATTAACATTATACGATGTAATTTAGAGTCTGAAGGTCATGTGGGAGTTATAGAGTTAATATAGTGTTTACCCCTTTCGTTTCTATAAACAACCTTTCTAAGCTGAATAAGATCGCCTAATTATAAGCTGAATACATGTGGAATAGCGCCATGGGTCCTCAGGGAGCAAAATACCTTCACCTGCCCGATACACACGCACACTATTAACGAGACCAAGGACATAGTTTGTATAATAATTAACAGTTTGCTGGTCATGCCTAAATTAAGTTTGTTTAATAATTAACAGTTTGCTGGTCATGCCTAAATTAAGTTTGTATAATAATTAACAGTTTGCTGGTCATGCCTAAATTAAGTTTGTATAATAATTAACAGTTTGCTGGTCATGCCTAAATTAAGTTTTATAATAATTAACAGTTTGCTGGTCATGCCTAAATTAAGTTTGTATAATAATTAACAGTTTGCTGGTCATGCCTAAATTAAGTTTGTATAATAATTAACAGTTTGCTGGTCATGCCTAAATTAAGTTTTATAATAATTAACAGTTTGCTGGTCATGCCTAAATTAAGTTTTATAATAATTAACAGTTTGCTGGTCATGCCTAAATTAAGTTTGTATAATAATTAACAGTTTGCTGGTCATGCCTAAATTAAGTTTTATAATAATTAACAGTTTGCTGGTCATGCCTAAATTAAGTTTTATAATAATTAACAGTTTGCTGGTCATGCCTAAATTAAGTTTGTATAATAATTAACAGTTTGCTGGTCATGCCTAAATTAAGTTTGTATAATAATTAACAGTTTGCTGGTCATGCCTAAATTAAGTTTGTATAATAATTAACAGTTTGCTGGTCATGCCTAAATTAAGTTTGTATAATAATTAACAGTTTGCTGGTCATGCCTAAATTAAAGTTTGCATGAGTAATAACGTCTCATAATGGATATGTTGGGGGATTACGATGATATATTCCATACAACACTGGGCTGCGATTCTGACAAATTAAGGGGGGGTGACCTGTTTTTGTTCTGTCCTTTTCTATCTTTCTCTGCCTTGTACCCATTTGGCCCCATTCAGCCTACTGTTTTAAGACGTTTATCCCCATCCAGGTGTCAATTGTTTACTTGTGAGCGGTAGCGAGCCAGCATATTTTGTATATTTGTTTGACAGCAGGCTAAATTTGTAAATTTTTCGATAGAAAAATTTCTCCGGCGAAGCCGGATTTCTTCATATAATGCTGGTTCGCTATCGCTCGCCAGGAAGAAATCGACACCTGGATGGGGATAAACGTCTTAAAATAGTTGGCTGAATGGATACAAGCCAGAGAAAGAGAGAAATAACAAAAAGCAGGTCACCCCCCCTTAAAACCCGTGTAATTGAGAGGATATGCACGTATTGTTTCATGTGTTTATTGTTTTACAGTATATATTATTATTAATGAGCTGATGATATCCACTGTTTCCATTTATATAACACTGATGGAGCCTGTTACAGTACTGAGGGGAGGTTTGGATTTCTATAACACTGATGGAGCCTGTTACAGTACTGAGGGGAGGTTTGGATTTCTATAACACTGATGGAGCCTGTTACAGTACTGAGGGGAGGTTTGGATTTCTATAACACTGATGGAGCCTGTTACAGTACTGAGGGGAGGTTTGGATTTCTATAACACTGATGGAGCCTGTTACAGTACTGAGGGGAGGTTTGGATTTCTATAACATTGATGGAGCCTGTTACAGTACTGAGGGGAGGTTTGGATTTCTATAACACTGATGGAGCCTGTTACAGTACTGAGGGGAGGTTTGGATTTCTATAACATTGATGGAGCCTGTTACAGTACTGAGGGGAGGTTTGGATTTCTATAACACTGATGGAGCCTGTTACAGTACTGAGGGGAGGTTTGGATTTCTATAACACTGATGGAGCCTGTTACAGTACTGAGGGGAGGTTTGGATTTCTATAACACTGATGGAGCCTGTTACAGTACTGAGGGGAGGTTTGGATTTCTATAACACTGATGGAGCCTGTTACAGTACTGAGGGGAGGTTTGGATTTCTATAACACTGATGGAGCCTGTTACAGTACTGAGGGGAGGTTTGGATTTCTATAACACTGATGGAGCCTGTTACAGTACTGAGGGGAGGTTTGGATTTCTATAACACTGATGGAGCCTGTTACAGTACTGAGGGGAGGTTTGGATTTCTATAACACTGATGGAGCCTGTTACAGTACTGAGGGGAGGTTTGGATTTCTATAACACTGATGGAGCCTGTTACAGTACTGAGGGGAGGTTTGGATTTCTATAACACTGATGGAGCCTGTTACAGTACTGAGGGGAGGTTTGGATTTATATAACACTGATGGAGCCTGTTACAGTACTGAGGGGAGGTTTGGATTTCTATAACACTGATGGAGCCTGTTACAGTACTGAGGGGAGGTTTGGATTTCTATAACACTGATGGAGCCTGTTACAGTACTGAGGGGAGGTTTGGATTTCTATAACACTGATGGAGCCTGTTACAGTACTGAGGGGAGGTTTGGATTTCTATAACACTGATGGAGCCTGTTACAGTACTGAGGGGAGGTTTGGATTTCTATAACACTGATGGAGCCTGTTACAGTACTGAGGGGAGGTTTGGATTTCTATAACACTGATGGAGCCTGTTACAGTACTGAGGGGAGGTTTGGATTTATAACACTGATGGAACCTGTTACAGTACGGAGGGGGGGAGTGGATTTCTATAACACTGTGGGAGCCTGTTTCAGTACTGAGGGGAGGTTTGGATTTACTAGTGTTACCCAGGCTGACTAAAGTTAGATCAGAAACTTCTTGTTGAATAATGTTAGATTACCATAGGCCAGGCTATAACAAAACATATTATATATTTTTATCTTGGAAAAATAATATTATATCAAATAAGCAGTTGGACTTGGCATGATAAGATGACTGACATACACCGAAAATATCGTTATAAATCTATTTATATTAGTGGTAGAATGGGGGATTATCATTATACGATGTAATTTAGAGTCTGAAGGTCATGTGGGAGTTATAGAGTTAATATAGTGTTTACCCCTTTCGTTTCTATAAACAACCTTTCTAAGCTGAATAAGATCGCCTAATTATAAGCTGAATACATTGTGGAATAGCGCCATGGGTCCTCAGGGAGCAAAATACCTTCACCTGCCCGATACACACGCACACTATTAACGAGACCAAGGACATAGTTTTGTATAATAATTAACAGTTTGCTGGTCATGCCTAACTTAAGTTTGTATAATAATTAACAGTTTCCTGGTCATGCCTAAATTAAGTTTTATAATAATTAACAGTTTGCTGGTCATGCCTAAATTAAAGTTTGTATAATAATTAACAGTTTGCTGGTCATGCCTAACTTAAAGTTTGTATAATAATTAACAGTTTGCTGGTCATGCCTAACTTAAAGTTTGTATAATAATTAACAGTTTGCTGGTCATGCCTAAATTAAGCTTGTATAATAATTAACAGTTTGCTGGTCATGCCTAACTTAAAGTTTGTATAATAATTAACAGTTTGCTGGTCATGCCTAACTTAAAGTTTGTATAATAATTAACAGTTTGCTGGTCATGCCTAAATTAAGCTTGTATAATAATTAACAGTTTGCTGGTCATGCCTAACTTAAAGTTTGTATAATAATTAACAGTTTGCTGGTCATGCCTAACTTAAAGTTTGTATAATAATTAACAGTTTGCTGGTCATGCCTAAATTAAAGTTTGTATAATAATTAACAGTTTGCTGGTCATGCCTAAATTAAAGTTTGTATAATAATTAACAGTTTGCTGGTCATGCCTAACTTAAAGTTTGTATAATAATTAACAGTTTGCTGGTCATGCCTAACTTAAAGTTTGTATAATAATTAACAGTTTGCTGGTCATGCCTAACTTAAAGTTTGTATAATAATTAACAGTTTGCTGGTCATGCCTAACTTAAAGTTTGTATAATAATTAACAGTTTGCTGGTCATGCCTAACTTAAAGTTTGTATAATAATTAACAGTTTGCTGGTCATGCCTAACTTAAAGTTTGTATAATAATTAACAGTTTGCTGGTCATGCCTAAATTACAGTTTGCATGAGTAATAACGTCTCATAATGGATATGTTGGGGGATTACGATGATATATTCCATACAACACTGGGCTGCGATTCTGACAAATTAAGGGGGGGTGACCTGTTTTTGTTCTGTCCTTTTCTATCTTTCTCTGCCTTGTACCCATTTGGCCCCATTCAGCCTACTGTTTTAAGACGTTTATCCCCATCCAGGTGTCAATTGTTTACTTGTGAGCGGTAGCGAGCCAGCATATTTTGTATATTTGTTTGACAGCAGGCTAAATTTGTAAATTTTTCGATAGAAAAATTTCTCCGGCGAAGCCGGATTTCTTCATATAATGCTGGCTCGCTATCGCTCGCCAGGAAGAAATCGACACCTGGATGGGGATAAACGTCTTAAAATAGTTGGCTGAATGGGGCCGAATGGATACAAGCCAGAGAAAGAGAGAAATAACAAAAAGCAGGTCACCCCCCCTTAAAACCCGTGTAATTGAGAGGATATGCACGTATTGTTTCATGTGTTTATTGTTTTACAGTATATATTATTATTAATGAGCTGATGATATCCACTGTTTCCATTTATATAACACTGATGAAGCCTGTTACAGTACTGAGGGGAAGTTTGGATTTCTATAACACTGATGGAGCCTGTTACAGTACTGAGGGGAGGTTTGGATTTCTATAACACTGATGGAGCCTGTTACAGTACTGAGGGGAGGTTTGGATTTCTATAACACTGATGGAGCCTGTTACAGTACTGAGGGGAGGTTTGGATTTCTATAACACTGATGGAGCCTGTTACAGTACTGAGGGGAGGTTTGGATTTCTATAACACTGATGGAGCCTGTTACAGTACTGAGGGGAGGTTTGGATTTCTATAACACTGATGGAGCCTGTTACAGTACTGAGGGGAGGTTTGGATTTCTATAACACTGATGGAGCCTGTTACAGTACTGAGGGGAGGTTTGGATTTCTATAACACTGATGGAGCCTGTTACAGTACTGAGGGGAGGTTTGGATTTCTATAACACTGATGGAGCCTGTTACAGTACTGAGGGGAGGTTTGGATTTCTATAACACTGATGGAGCCTGTTACAGTACTGAGGGGAGGTTTGGATTTCTATAACACTGATGGAGCCTGTTACAGTACTGAGGGGAGGTTTGGATTTCTATAACACTGATGGAGCCTGTTACAGTACTGAGGGGAGGTTTGGATTTCTATAACACTGATGGAGCCTGTTACAGTACTGAGGGGAGGTTTGGATTTCTATAACACTGATGGAGCCTGTTATAGTACTGAGGGGAGGTTTGGATTTCTATAACACTGATGGAGCCTGTTACAGTACTGAGGGGAGGTTTGGATTTCTATAACACTGATGGAGCCTGTTACAGTACTGAGGGGAGGTTTGGATTTCTATAACACTGATGGAGCCTGTTACAGTACTGAGGGGAGGTTTGGATTTCTATAACACTGATGGAGCCTGTTACAGTACTGAGGGGAGGTTTGGATTTCTATAACACTGATGGAGCCTGTTACAGTACTGAGGGGAGGTTTGGATTTCTATAACACTGATGGAGCCTGTTACAGTACTGAGGGGAGGTTTGGATTTCTATAACACTGATGGAGCCTGTTACAGTACTGAGGGGAGGTTTGGATTTCTATAACACTGATGGAGCCTGTTACAGTACTGAGGGGAGGTTTGGATTTCTATAACACTGATGGAGCCTGTTACAGTACTGAGGGGAGGTTTGGATTTCTATAACACTGATGGAGCCTGTTACAGTACTGAGGGGAGGTTTGGATTTCTATAACACTGATGGAGCCTGTTACAGTACTGAGGGGAGGTTTGGATTTCTATAACATTGATGGAGCCTGTTACAGTACTGAGGGGAGGTTTGGATTTCTATAACACTGATGGAGCCTGTTACAGTACTGAGGGGAGGTTTGGATTTCTATAACACTGATGGAGCCTGTTACAGTACTGAGGGGAGGGTTGGATTTCTATAACACTGATGGAGCCTGTTACAGTACTGAGGGGAGGGTTGGATTTCTATAACACTGATGGAGCCTGTTACAGTACTGAGGGGAGGGTTGGATTTCTATAACACTGATGGAGCCTGTTACAGTACTGAGGGGAGGGTTGGATTTCTATAACACTGTGGGAGCCTGTTACAGTACTGAGGGGAGGTTTGGATTTCTATAACATTGATGGAGCCTGTTACAGTACTGAGGGGAGGTTTGGATTTCTATAACACTGATGGAGCCTGTTACAGTACTGAGGGGAGGTTTGGATTTCTATAACACTGATGGAGCCTGTTACAGTACTGAGGGGAGGTTTGGATTTCTATAACATTGATGGAGCCTGTTACAGTACTGAGGGGAGGTTTGGATTTCTATAACACTGATGGAGCCTGTTACAGTACTGAGGGGAGGGTTGGATTTCTATAACACTGTGGGAGCCTGTTACAGTACTGAGGGGAGGTTTGGATTTACTAGTGTTACCCAGGCTGACTAAAGTTAGATCAGAAACTTCTTGTTGAATAATGTTAGATTACCATAGGCCAGGCTATAACAAAACATATTATATATTTTTATCTTGGAAAAATAATATTATATCAAATAAGCAGTTGGACTTGGCATGATAAGATGACTGACATACACCGAAAATATCGTTATAAATCTATTTATATTAGTGGTAGAATGGGGGATTATCATTATACGATGTAATTTAGAGTCTGAAGGTCATGTGGGAGTTATAGAGTTAATATAGTGTTTACCCCTTTCGTTTCTATAAACAACCTTTCTAAGCTGAATAAGATCGCCTAATTATAAGCTGAATACATTGTGGAATAGCGCCATGGGTCCTCAGGGAGCAAAATACCTTCACCTGCCCGATACACACACACACTATTAACGAGACCAAGGACATAGTTTGTATAATAATTAACAGTTTGCTGGTCATGCCTAACTTAAGTTTGTATAATAATTAACAGTTTGCTGGTCATGCCTAAATTAAGTTTGTATAATGATTAACAGTTTGCTGGTCATGCCTAACTTACACCATCCTTCGACCCAAAGGCACATCACTATATTCGCAATGGTTGAAACTCACATTAACAATATTAGGACCGAGGATTTTACCCATATGTTCTCACATCACTATGACAATATCAGAAACACTTATTCCTTTACATTGGATCAAATCACCTTAATCATATTAGACAAGAATCATGAACCCATAGGTATTTTTATCACCATGACCATTCTAATAAACAATTATTAGTTCCTCGTTCTTAATTCCCCTTTACAATATTGAACACAACACTAAATCAGCAGGTATTTACGTCACCTTTACAATATCAGAACGCTATGTCCTTCAGGTCATTTTAACAATGTTACAAACTATTATTCAATCAATGACATCCTTAAAACTAGTTGGCTAGATATTTACGCGGAATTGAAAGCATGCTGTCGACGAGGTGAATATATAATTAATAACTGTTGTTTCCTTGTAACAAAAAGAGTATTTCATGGGTCTGGGCTGAAGCCCTTCTCTAACTATTTCTTCAGCTAGGTCTAACCTATTTTGCAAATGCTAAATCCCGGAAAACTGCTCAGGTAAACCTAGTTATCTCAATTACCTGGGCTTTATCAATTATTTCCCCTCATAGTATTATCCCGAAGAACTCCCACTTAAATCTAACATATCTTTACTTGATATCCTATAAGATCCAGTATTATTGCTAGCTGGCCGGTTGAGTGCCTTTAATAACAATAACAGCTATTATCTCTTAACACATCATCTCTTTATTTCATCATTTGTCTAATCAGTTTATCTTTGGTTGTTCATAGATTTTATTGTTGGAACACACTGGCTCAGTCTAGCATTTACATTTTTGGTAAGTTTGTTCGGGCCCTTAAGGGTCCTTTAAAAATATTCCTGAAGCTCTCTTGATTTGCTTCACCACTTCAGAGCGGGCCATTACACCATCTCCTCAGTACCATCTACCACCCGTTGACCCTCTTGAATCGCTTGGCGTATTGTGTGAAGACTAGCGATATGTCGGCAGGCATCAGGATACTGCTTCCATCAGAAGTTGTAAACAGTAGTTCAGTGGAGCAGTTCAAGAAGAGAGTAGACAGTATTTTGCACATTCTGTAATGAATGTAATACACTAAACAATCCACTTCGAGTATCTCCCCGGAAATAACCGCAAATTGGGAAGAGAGAACCCTCACTTAAGGTGGGCATTGTATCCACTCGACCATGAGCGGTGCCCAAGTGGATACGGTGCCCAACTCTTCCAAAAATTCCTTGAGTGAGCGGGTTCCGTCAGGATAGCTCTCTCCCAACCTGTCCGATATTATCCTTAGAACTGCTAAATCTCTGGGATACTAACTATTTCTTGTAACTCTTTATAACTCTCTCAAATACCCGTCGGCCTCACAACATTGTGTTGCCGTGTAATCATATATATATATATTAACTGTATATATATGACTGTGTCTCGAATGCATAGCAACTGTTTATCCTTATATTTTAGGATAGGTATTACATATACATCATCCCAATATATATACAAATTTGTATATGAATAACGTCTGTTGTATATGAACGATTAATTGATGGTTTAAGTATCTATTGTCTGTGTATTTCATGTTGTGTGTTCGTCCTCCCAGGTATGGTTCACTACTTGTTATTTTATTTTTTTATTTTTTATTGTTTTCTATATTCCAACTTACTTCCTCTCGGACATAGGCTGAGAGCCTTAACATTCACCGCTTTACAATGAACAGTGAAGCCCGTGAGGTCTTGTTCCAGTCTAGGGAGTGAGACATGTGAAGCACGTAGAGTACAACGAGCACCTGCCATCTTGCCTTCACATGAGGCACGGTGCTCACTCATTGCCCGAAACGACCCCATCTCTGAAGCCACCTCGTTCCCGTGCTTCACTGTCTCATCCCCTACACTCGGACTCTCACACTTACAAACACACAACGCCACCTGTTGAGCAGATAACTACTCGTTATGTGTGAATGGTGTTTAAAATGGGCGTTATGGTGTGTGTAAATAATATACTAATGGTATTTAACACTAACGATGTTCATAATATATCATATGATAATTTTTAGTATGAATTCTGGTTGTGTTGGCTGTTCTGCATTGGTGATATTTTTAGTATGAATGGTGTTGTTGATCGATGTACATCTTACTATTGATGCTCATAGTCTGAAGGGTGCTTATGTAGGGGTTTCTTGTGTTCCCTTGTTTATTTAGTGTGTGTGTGTGTGTGTGTGTTTTTTTTTTTTTTTTTTTGTTTTTTTTTTTTGTTTTTTTGGCGAATGGATGGTGTTTTTCATGTATTGTATTGCAGATGTTGCGACACTAGAATGTATGCCTGGTGGTTATTAGTGGTTTAGTGTGGTATTGTATGCCCACCTCTTGATGTCCCAAGCACTGTATGTTACTTTCTGTCAATGTTATACTGAATATTGTGTGCTCATCCTCCCAAATATGTTTGCCTGTTGGTTTTGGTGTTAGGTTAGATTGCTATTGTCTTTAGTCAATTGATATTGCGAGCTATATGCAGCAGCGTGTGGGTATGTGTGTGTGTGTGTTTATGTGCTTGTCAATGTGTGTGTGTGTAGGGTACGTGGAGCAGGTCTGGATTCTGGGCGTGGCTAGACTGCGGTCGACTTAAAATGTGGACAGGTTCCTTCTCCTCCTCCACACACACACACATACACACACACACACACACACACACATTCACTCACACAAACACACATTCACACACACACACACACCCACCCACACACACACACACCCACACACACACACACACACACACACACACACACACACTCTCTCTCTCTCTCTCTCTTGTATTTAATGTTTCTTTGTTCCACTTCTGTTCCAGCGTTTCCTTTCCTGTTGCAAATGGCCTTCTCCTCAACGCTTCCCTCCCTTCTTATACTGTATTCTTTGGTATGATATACCCCTCCTACTTGTTCCCCTTTATTCTCCTTTCTTTATCGCCTCCCTTACCTCTTCATCTCTTTTCCTTTCTTCTTCTCCACTACTCTTCTTCCTCCACTGTCCCACCACTTTCTAACTTCTCTCTCCCTCCCCTCGTTTCCTCTTCATATCCTCTCCTTTCTTCCTATCCACTCCTCCTCCTCTTCGTGTACCCTCCTACCTCTTCCTCTACTCCTCCTCTTCGTGTACCCTCCTACCTCTTCCTCCACACTCTCCCTCTCTCTTTTTTGTCTCCGCTTTTCCTATCCTCTTCGCCCACTCTCCCTCTTCTTGGCAACCTTCTCCCTTCCCTCTCCTCTCCTCTAAAGAATATAACAACGTGAAAAATCAGAAATCTGCATAAGACCGACCGGCCCACACGAAGCAGATCCCATTCACACCCAACCCATATCATTCATACGACTATCCAGTTTGCGCTTGAAATTGTCTACCGTTCCTGAGCTAATCACTGCACTAGGCAATCTATTCCACACATCAACAACTCTGTTCCCAAACCAGTTCTTACCTATATCTTTTCTAAAGCTTATCCAATTTGAAGCCATTTGAACAGGTTATCTAGCAGTTATTAAGCTTTAATACCGTACTAATATCTCCCTTATTGATATCTTTCATTCATTTAAGCACCTCTATCATAATTATTTCCTCTACATCTTCGTGTTTCTAATGAATGCAAGCCAAGGGTTTCAAGCCTCCCCTCATATGATAAATTTATAATATTGAACCATTTTCGTCATTCTTCGTTGGCATGCCTCCAGAAAGTCAATATCCATTCTATAAAGACACCAACACTGACCAGCGTAGTCCCCTCCCTCCCTCCCTCCCCCTTCCCTCTCCTCTCCTCTCCCTCCCTCCCTTCCCTCTCCCTGGCAACCTTCCTCCTCCTCCTCCTACTACTAATACTATCCTCCGCTCCTGGGCTGAGTTGAGCTGCCACATGGTTTTAGTCAGTTATTATTTAGTCTGTCTGCCGATGTCTGGGCTACCATTATGTCTAGACTTGTTGCCATGGCCTCACTGTACGAGCTTTTGGGCTGCTGTCGGAGTTTTAAGCCACAGTCGCACCAGTACTTTTTTCCGGCGACTTTCAACCCTTTTCTTCAGTGTTGAGTAGTATCTTGGCGTTAGATGGTTATAGTTGTCTGAGATCTTATAAAACTTAAATATGAAATCTTCCAGACCAGCAGACATCCAGAGAAAAGATGCCGGGAAAAATACTCGTGTGCTTCAGCCTTTTAGAATAGCGCTGTCGTGTACCCGAGCTTGCCTGAGGTCCCTGCTCCCCCATTCACTGTCCCGCACCTGTATCCACTACACTGCACTACACTGCACTACACTACACACTGCTCACTAGCCCCACTTATCCCGACACACTCAAGCACACAAATCCATTATAGACCTCCACACTCTAGCCTATAACTCCACCCCACTCCACACAACACTGCTGAGACGCTTCACTCCTACCCCCACACTGTGCATTTCAACCACAAGTCACAGATCAATTATTATTAGACACTCCGCTCCTCCCGCCACACTCCAAATATCTCCACTCAACACAACCCTGTCAAGATATTCTACTCCCTCCACTACACCTTAGTCTACACTCCATACAATACTACGATTGGCTGCACTCCCTCCCCCACACTCTACATCTCAACCACTTCCCCCACACTCTACATCTCAACCACTTCCCCCACACTCTACATCTCAACCACTTCCCCCACACTCTACATCTCACTTCCTCACACTCTACATCTCAACCACTTCCCCCACACTCTACATCTCAACCACTTCCCCCACACTCTACATCTCAACCACTTCCCCCACACTCTACATCTCAACCACTTCCTCCACACTCTACATCTCAACCACTTCCCCCACACTCTACATCTCAACCACTTCCTCCACACTCTACATCTCAACCACTTCCCCCACACTCTACATCTGAACCACTTCCTCCACACTCTACATCTCAACCACTTCCCCCACACTCTACATCTCAACCACTTCCTCCACACTCTACATCTCAACCACTTCCCCCACACTCTACATCTCAACCACTTCCTCCACACTCTACATCTCAACCACTTCCCCCACACTCTACATCTCAACCACTTCCCCCACACTCTACATCTCAACCACTTCCTCCACACTCTACATCTCAACCACTTCCTCCACACTCTACATCTCAACCACTTCTTCCACACTCTACATCTCAACCACTTCCCCCACACTCTACATCTCAACCACTTCCCCCACACTCTACATCAACCCACTTCCCCCACACTCTACATCTCAACCACTTCCTCCACACTCTACATCTCAACCACTTCCTCCACACTCTACATCTCAACCACTTCCCCCACACTCTACATCTCAACCACTTCCCTACATCTCAACCACTTCCTCCACACTCTACATCTCAACCACTTCCCCCACACTCTACATCTCAACCACTTCCCCCACACTCTACATCTCAACCACTTCCCCCACACTCTACATCTCAACCACTTCCTCCACACTCTACATCTCAACCACTTCCCCCACACTCTACATCTCAACCACTTCCTCCACACTCTACATCTCAACCACTTCCTCCACACTCTACATTTCCACCACTTCCCCCACACTCTACATCTCCACCACTTCCCCCACACTCTACATCTCCACCACTTCCCCCACACTCTACATTTCCACCACTTCCCCCACACTCTACATCTCCACCACTTCCCCCACACTCTACATCTCCACCACTCACTCCACACTCTACATCTCCACCATTCCCTCCACACTCTACATCTCCACCACACTCTACATCTCCACCACACTCTACACTTCCTCCACACCTCCACCACTTCCTCCACACTCTACATCTCCACCACTCCCTCCACACTCTACATCTCCACCACTAAAAGACATAAACAAGCTAGAACGAGTTCAACGTAGAGTTACCAAAATGATACCTAGCCTAAAGAAGTACAAAGGAGTACAAAGGAAATCAAGCAACAACAGATCTAGTGACCCTTCTAGGTTGCTTGTCCTCCAAAACACTGAGGATCAAGTGTCCAAACAGTGGTTTAGAGTGGGTAAGGGAACATTGGAAAGGGAACTACTGCCCTGCCACTAACGTGGCAGGACTAGGAAGTTAGTAGGGGACATATGGGTTAGTAACTGAGGGGAGGATAAAGTTATTCATTAACAAACGCAGTCAGTCGCGGGTTTGATGCGAGATATTTGTCTAGGCGGAATTTAAATGAATCAACGGTGCTGCAGTCTATAACGTCTCGGGGAAGCCCATTCCACAAGTTGACAACTCGATTGAAGAAGAAATTCTTAGATTCGTGCGAGTTAAAAGATTTACCAATAATTTTGCAACCGTTTCCCCGCGTGTAATTAGATTGGTCGATAGTGAAGTACTTACTACAGTTCATATTGTCGATGCCTTTGATGATTTTGAACACTTGAATTAAGTCGCCTCTTAATCTGCGCTGGGTTAAAGGATATAGATTTAATTCTCTAAGACGCTCTTCGTATGGTTTGTTCTTTAGGCTAGGTATCATTTTGGTAACTCTACGTTGAACTCGTTCTAGCTTGTTTATATCTTTTTGGTAATAAGGGCACCAGGATTGAACGCAGTATTCCAGAAGAGGGCGGACTAAGGAATTGTAAAGGGTTAGGATAACTTCTTTGGATTTATGCTCAAATGACCTGCCTATAAAGCCAATTATTTTGTTTGCCTTCTTAACAACTTCTGAACATTGTTGACTCGGTTTTAGGTTACTCGATATAGTTACTCCCAGATCAGTTTCTCTGTTTACATTCTTAAGCTGAGTGCCATTCATCGAATAGTTTGCTTTCTCATTTAGGTATCCGACATGTAGTACTTTACATTTATCCGCATTGAAACTCATTTGCCAAATTTGGGCCCAACATGACAATTTATCTAGATTGTGTTGCATATCGTCAACTTGTTCTTTTGAGAGTACGCTATTTGCAATTTTTGTATCGTCAGCAAATTTTGAGATTGTGCAGGTGAGACCCTCATCTATGTCGTTGATGTAAATTAGAAAGAGAATTGGTCCTAGTACCGATCCCTGGGGTACCCCGCTACTTACATTGGTCCATTTAGATGCCTTACCGTTTATGACTACCCTTTGCTTTCTGTTGCTGAGCCAATTTTCTATCCATTTCAACACACCGTCTTGTATTCCATGCGCTTTTAGTTTTAGCAGTAAACGTTTGTGGGGAACTTTGTCAAAGGCCTTTTGAAAATCAAGGTATATAATATCTACAGCTTTACTCTCATCGTAGAGGTTGAGGATATCGTGGAAGAAGTCTAAGAGGTTTGTTAAACAGGAACGTTTTTTACGAAAGCCGTGTTGAGTATCTTTAAGTATGTTATTTTCCTCCAAGTGATTTACGAGTGTCTCGTATGACCGTTTCTAGCATTTTACATACAACTGAGGTTAAGCTAATTGGACGATAGTTACTGGGTAGGGATTTGCTGCCTTTTTTGAATATCGGTGTTACGTTGGCTAGCTTCCACTGATCAGGCATAGTTCCAGACTGCAAGGATTTATTGAATAGTAATGTCAGTGGTTTGGAGAGCTCATTCTTAGCTTCCTTTAGAACTCTAGGCGAGATTGTATCAGGTCCTGGCGTTTTATTTACCTTGAGTTTATCTAAACAATTCAATACTTCTCTCTCTGTAACGGTGATATTGCTTAGAACATCTGAATTATCAATCTGAATCGGCGATGGTGTAGGGATATCACTGAGGTCTTCTGTTGTAAAAACTGATGCAAAGAAGGTATTGAGGGCATTACTCATTTGTACTTCGTCTTTGGTGTATTCTCCTTTTTCATCGACTAACGGTCCAACAGTTGAAGTAACTATTTTTTCTTTCTGATATAACTATAGAATTCTTTCGGGTTTGTTTTACTTTGATTCGCAATATGTAACTCTAAGGTCTTTTTACTTTGCTTAATTAACTTTTGGCTTTGCGTCGTAGCTCTACAAATTTCACCCGTTCTTCGTCATTTTGTGAGGATTTTAATCTATCATTAGCAAATTTTTTAGCAAACAGGCAGTTTGAAATATCTTTATTCCACCATTTGGGCTTATTATTATGGCCTGGACGCCGTATTTTCGATGGTATGCAGTCTTGCACTGCTTTTAGGTAAGTGGTTTCGAATAACTTCCAAGATGTATTGTCGTTATTGTTAATTAAAAAGCTCCAGTCAATTTCTTTAAACATAGCTCTAAGTTTATGGAAGTTTGCTTTCTTGAAATTAGGGACTTTTTCGATGCTACTATTTGGTTCGTTACTAGTAAACTTTAAAGTGAAAGTTATCGTACGATGGTCGCTGTTACTGAATTCATCACCAACATTCAAATTCTCTATCAATTCTTCTTTTGTTGCAAGTACAATGTCAAGAACGTTATTACCACGGGTCGGCATTCGAACAAATTGATAAAGCGAACTCTCTTGCAAGTTCGTATACAAGTCATGTCCGGAGTGTGAAGTAAGAGTATCGCCCCACTTGGTCACAGGTAAATTAAAGTCGCCAAAAATTACGGTATCTTGTGAGTTACTTACATCTGCAATTTGTTCGTAAATTTCTCGGTCAGTTTGCACTGATTGAGCTGGAGGTCTGTATATTAACGCAAGTATTATTTTTGTACCTTTATTATTCTTTATTAGCACAAAAGATGTGTCGACGTTCACAATTTGAGGTTTTGACACGAGGGTCGGGTTAAGACTTTCTTTGATATAAAATAAAACGCCACCTCCATTTTTATTTATTCGGCTGTTCTCAAACATTACATAACCGGGAAGTGAATACTCTGCTAAAAAGTCTCTATCTTGTGTATTGAGCCAAGATTCTGTTATGCCAATCACATCATAATTTTCTGTAAACACTAGTTCCTCTAAATCTGAAAATTTATTGCGTATGCTACGAGCGTTTGCATAGAAAACCTTTAAAGTTGCGGTTTTAGAACTCGCAGATCGTTCTTTCATCGAATTTTTGGTTCTGGTCGGATCTACATTTACATTCATGGCTGTCCTCGGTCCTCGGTCGTTATCCCTGACGGTTTTGAATTTGGGTCGTGTTGGTGGAGCTTTATCCAAATTCGCGGTTCTTGACGGATTAGTATTTAATTCCTTTGTAGATTGCCGTCCTCGCTGTCTTCGGTCCTCCTTCCTGGTTGTCCTGTGCTGAGTCGATTTCTTCTCCGAAAATCCTTCACCGCATCGTTGAGAAGACGCCCAAAACGCGCTGCTCCCACCTGGTTCAGATGAACTCCATCATCCGAAAACAAATAGTCATCGTAGTAGAAATTGTCCCAGGTGTCGACGAATCCCACGTTCTCCTTCCTGCAGAGGTTTGCTAGACAACGATTTGTGCTGGTGGCTATGGTGAACAAACCATACGAAGAGCGTCTTAGAGAATTAAACCTATTTCCTTTAACCCAGCGCAGATTAAGAGGTGACTTAATTCAAGTGTTCAAAATCATCAAAGGCATCGACAATATGAACTGTAGTAAGTACTGTAAGTAAGTACACGCCGGGAAACGGTTGCAAAATTATTGGTAAATCTTTTAACTCGCACGAATCTAAGAATGTCTTCTTCAATCGAGTTGTCAACTTGTGGAATGGGCTTCCCCGAGACGTTATAGACTGCAGCACCGTTGAATCATTTAAACTCCGCCTAGACAAATATCTCGCATCAAACCCACGACTGACTGCGTTTGTAAATTAATAACTTTATTTTATCCTCCCCTCAGTTACTAACCCATATGTACCCTACTAACTTCCTAGTCCTGCCACGGACATTAGTTCCAGGACAGTAGTTCCCTTTCCAATGTTCCCTTACCCACTCTAAACCACTGTTTGGACACTTGATCTTCAGTGTTTTGGAGGACAAGCAACCTAGAAGGGTCACTAGACCTGTTGTTGCTTGATTTCCTTTGTACTCCTTTTTACTACCCCCACACTCTACATCTCCACCACTACCCCCACACTCTACATCTCCCCCACTACCTCCACACTCTACATCTCCCCCACTACCCCCACACTCTACATCTCCCCCACTTCCCCCACACTACATCTCCACCACTACCCCCACACTCTACATCTCCACCACTACCCCCACACTCAACATCTCCACCACTACCCCCACACTCTACATCTCCACCACTACCCCCACACTCTACATCTTCACCACTTCCCCCACACTCTACATCTCCACCACTACCTCCACACTCTACATCTCCACCACTTCCCCCACATTCTACATCTCCACCACTACCCCACACTCTACATCTCCACCACTTCTCCCACACTCTACATCTCCACCACTCCATCCACACTCTACATCTCCACCACTCCCTCCACACTCTACATCTCAACCTCTACACTCCCCACATGCCAAGACGCTCCATTCCTCCTTCCACACTATACTGCTCCACTTCTACACTCTATACAACACTACCGATTTGCTCCACCCCTCCCTCTACACTCTACAGTTCCACCTATACAGCTCTCCTCCACACAAAGCGACCGACACTATCTACTCCTCCCTCCACACTTTACACTTCCATCTATACACCCTACCCCATCCTTCAGTCCACACCGCACAGCTCTCCTCCACTCTCTACGGCTAAATCTCCACACTCTACTCTGCGCAGCTTCAATCTCGACATACCAACATCCGCACTCCGCAACTCTACCTTCACTCGACCTTCACCCGACCATTAACACTCTGCATGCTCACTCTACTGCCTCCTCAACACTGCACAGTCCCTTCAGTCGCCCTCCTCTTCCTCCGCTCTCCCACCTCTTCTTCAGTTCTCTCTATCCTCTTCGTCCCCTCTCCCTATCCTCTCCTTTCTTTCTCGCCTCTTCTTCCTCTCTATCTATCTTCTTCATCCACTCTCTATCCTCTCCTTTCTTCCTCCACTCTCCCAGCTACTCCTCTATCCTCTCCCTCCCCTTCTTCCACTCTACCCCTGCTCTGTGTCTCCTCTCCCTATCCTCTGCTTTCTTTCTCCACTCTCCCAGCTACTCCTATATCCTCTCCCTCCCCTTCTTCCACTCTACCCCTGCTCTGTGTCTCCTCTCCCTATCCTCTGCTTTCTTTTACCCCTCTCCCACTCTTCCTCTCCACCCTCCTTCTCCCATTCCTCCCCTCTCCCTCCCTTGTGGTGAAATGGTGGTGATGTTAGATGTGTTGTGAATGGCCGTGTGTGTTTCTAATGTGGTGTTGTAGTGTGGTAAGTTGTGAATGGGTATGTATGTGTAGTGTGGTGGGGATGTAAGGTATAAAAGTTGTGAATGGGTATATGTATGTGTAGTGTGGTGGGGGTGTAAGGTATAGAAATTGTGAATGTGCGCGCACTATTCTGCGTGTATAAGAAAGAGTACAGGGCTGTGGTGACTTCATCAAGGTTTGATGTGATCAGTTGTTAATGAGTATGTACGCGTACGGTATATGTTGCATGGCACTGTGGACGTGAATTGTGAGGTATGTAAGATGAGAATGAACGCAAGCGCACGAGTGTGCATGTGTGTGGGTGTTCCTGTTGCGGTGTAGTAATGTAGTAAGTTGTGAATGGGTATGCATGCATGGTATGGTAGTGTGGACGTGTGGTAAGGGTATATATGTTGTGAATGAGTATGCATGCATGGTATGGTAGTGTGGACGTGTGGTAAGGTATATATGTTGTGAATGGGTATGCATGCATGGTATGGTAGTGTGGACGTGTGGTAAGGTATATATGTTGTGAATGGGTATGCATGCATGGTATGGTAGTGTGGACGTGTGGTAAGGTATATATGTTGTGAATGGGTATGCATGCATGGTATGGTAGTGTGGACGTGTGGTAAGGTATATATGTTGAGAATGGGTATGCATGCATGGTATGGTAGTGTGGACGTGTGGTAAGGTATATATGTCGTGAATGGGTATGCATGCATGGTATGGTAGTGTGGACGTGTGGTAAGGTATATATGTTGTGAATGGGTATGCATGCATGGTATGGTAGTGTGGACGTGTGGTAAGGTATATATGTTGTGAATGGGTATGCATGCATGGCATGGTAGTGTGGACGTGTGGTAAGGTATATATGTTGTGAATGGGCGTGTGTGAGTGTATCTGGGTGGATGTAAGAGTGTCACTTGGTGTAATGTGGTAAATTATGAATGGGTACATGTGTGTGGTGTGGTAGTGTGGTGGTAATATAAGGTATATATATTGTGAATGAGCATACTATAATAGTGTGTGTGTGTGTGTGTGTGTGTGTGTGTGTGTGTGTGTGTGTGTGTGTGTTGATGCCGGGTATGTACCGTATATGGTATGGTGTTGGCCAGGGTAGGGTCGTCCGTCCTCCGCCCTCCCTCACCTTGGCTGCACCCGCCTCACCTCACCACACTCATCACTATCATCACCACACTCATCACCACCCGCCTCACCTCACTCATCACTATCATCACCACACTCATCACCATCACCACCCGCCTCACCACACTCATCACCACCCGCCTCACCTCACCACACTCATCACCATCACCACCCGCCTCACTTCACCACACTCATCACTATCATCACCACACTCATTTCCACCCGCCTCACCTCACCACACTCATTCACTATCATCACCACACTCATCACTATCATCACCACACTCATCACCATCCACCTCACCTCACCACACTCATCACCATCACCTCCCGCCTCACCTTGCCACACTCATCACCATCATCACCTGCCTCACCTCACCACACTCATCACCCGCCTCACCTCACCACACTCATCATCACCCACCTTACCTCACCACACTCATCACTATCACCACCCGCCTCACCTCACCACACTCATCACTTACTTCACCTCACCACACTCATCACCCACTTCACCTCACCACACTCATCACCTGCTTCACCTCACTACACTTATCACCATCATCACCCACTTCACCTCACCACACTCATCACCATCATCACCCGCTTCACCTCACTACACTTATCACCATCATCACCTCACCACACTCATCACCATCATCACCTCACTACACTTATCACCATCATCACCTGCTTCACCTCACCACACTTATCACCATCATCACCCGCTTCACCTCACCACACTCATCACCATCATCACCTGCTTCACCTCACCACACTTATCACCATCATCACCCGCTTCACCTCACCACACTTATCACCATCATCACCCGCTTCACCTCACCACACTCATCACCCGCTTCACCTCACCACACTCATCACCATCATCACCTCACTACACTTATCACCATCATCACCTGCTTCACCTCACCACACTTATCACCATCATCACCCGCTTCACCTCACCACACTCATCACCATCATCACCTGCTTCACCTCACTACACTTATCACCTGCTTCACCTCACCACACTCATCACCATCATCACCCGCTTCACCTCACCACACTCATCACCCGCTTCACCTCACCACACTCATCACCATCATCACCCGCTTCACCTCACCACACTCATCACCATCATCACCCGCTTCACCTCACCACACTCATCACCATCATCACCTGCTTCACCTCACCACACTCATCACCATCATCACCCGCTTCACCTCACCACACTCATCACCATCATCACCTGCTTCACCTCACCACACTCATCACCATCATCACCCGCTTCACCTCACCACACTCATCACCATCATCACCCTCTAGGACTCAAACGGGTAAATAGGATCTCAAGGATCTCAAATAGGTTAAAACAAGGTCTTTTTAATTTCATTCTAGCTATATTTATACGATTTTGTGTAATTTAAAAATTATCTGTGGTAGTAAAATGGGTTAAGGGAGATATTTCGAAGCCTGTTAATTGCTGGAGGATCTTTGTAAACTGAATAAAATTGTCTAATAATAGCCAGGACAAGGTTAAAAAGAAATCGCCGGTATAGAAGGGGTTAAATCCCCCCCCCCCCTTCCAGACATCCTTCTAACTAATATAAGCCCCCCCCCCCCATCCCGACCCCCGTCACGTTAAATATGCAATTTTATTCGGTAGAAAAATGTTCCGGTAAAAGGCCGGTTTCTCCTGAATTTGTTGATTTCATGAATTGAGTTTAGGAGTAAAGTCGGTTGGTGGAGGGAATATATTAATTACAGGCTCGCTATCGCTCGGCCAGAAAAAAAAAATCCTTAATTGAGATGAAGTGTCTAATAATTGCCAAACTAATGCCGTAAAAAGCTTTAAAATCACCAAACTAATGGAATGAAACAGAGAGAATTTATAAAGACCCGCCTCGCACCATATAGTGTTAAAGTGGAAAAGTATTGCAGTGTATTAACCCCGTCTGTACCGGTGATGTACTTTTCATTCTATTCTGGCAACTATTAGACGATTTTGTACAGTTTATGAAGGACGTCTACTCATTCAAAGGCTACAGACTATCTCAATTAATCCTTTTAGCTACCATATATCCTTCCTAAGCTTCATAAATTTGTCTAAATGTAGCTATACTAAAATGACAAAGACGTCGCTGGTACAGAAGGGTCAGGTGAAGGTATTGAGGGATAAGCCTTTACAACGGCACCTCGTATCTACAGTCTACTTTTCCTATTTTTCTGAAGAGAGGGTAGAATTGAGGGTGATGCTGCTGATGATGATAGTTTAGGCGTAAATCCCGTGCCTTACCAGTCCCACCTGAGCGTCAGTATTCGGGGCTGTCAGGTCCTTTACCCGGCCCTGCTGCTGCTGGGGGCTATAACCTCGTCTAGTCATGAGAGGGAGGTGGACCACTCTCATACCCCCCTCTACCATGTGGTCCTCCTACCCCTAATGTTACTACTGCCCCTCAGTCCTCCACACACACACAGGCACGCACGCACACACAAGCACGCACGCCCCCCTCCCCCCCGCACCCCCCCTCACACACACACACCCACACCCGCACACTGTCCTACCATCTCACTGCATGCCATCATTCTCACTCCCACACGGCTGCCTTTATCCTCATGTCCAGCCTTCCCACTCCTCAGACTCTATACCTTGTGTTACCTTGTGTTGAGTTCGCCACACTTCTAGCGGCACCGAGGAGCGCGCCGCCCCTCGTTCTGGGTGGTGATTTGATGCAGCAGACTGTTCAAAGGGGCAGCACGCTCCCCTGTGAAGATGGGCTCGTCTGGCACATTTTGCAGTTCGACATGCCGCAAGTTCTCCATTCACCTTCCCTTTCCCACTAAGACTGAAATCCTCATCCGTGGTCCCTGTTATTTAGCCCCTAACTCACCAGCCCTTTCCTTCTCCTGCCTGCCTGTCATTATGTTCACCTGTATCCTCCTATCACACCTCTCTCTCTCGCCTCCCTCCACCCATCCCTTCACCCTATCTGTCATCTCTAGTCGCGCTTCTCCCACTCTCAGTTATCTTAACCCCTTCTGGACCGGCCATGTCTTTTTATTTTATTCTGGCTATATTTAGACGATTGTGTGCAGTTTAAAATGGGCCTCCAGCAATTAACAGGCTTGGTATCATAACCCTATTCACTACCACAGATCCTTGTTAAAATGCACAAAATCGTCTAAATATAGCTAGAATATAATTAAAAAGACGTCGCCGGTACAGAAGGGATTAAGGGGGGGAAGGGATTATTTATTAAGGGGGAAAGGGATTATTTATTAAGGGGGGAAGGGAGTATTTATTAAGGGATTATTTATTAAGGGGGGAAGGGATTAAGGGGGGAAGGGATTATTTATTAAGGGGGGGAAGGGATTATTTATTAAGGGGGAAAGGGATTATTTATTAAGGGGGGAAGGGATTATTTATTAAGGGGGGAAGGGATTATTTATTAAGGGGGGAAGGGATTATTTATCAAGGGGGGAAGGGATTATTTATTAAGGGGGGAAGGGATTATTTATTAAGGGGGGAAGGGATTATTTATTAAGGGGGGAAGGGATTATTTATTCGTCGGTGTATTTATCTATTTATTATTCTTTTAGTTTTCTCCCTAGACCTCCATCAAGCTTAACAAACATCCCCAAGATCCCCCTTCCAGATAAATTTGTAAAATATTTGGTAGACAAATGTCTAGGCCGAAGGCCGGTTCCTCCTAAATTACAGACTGGCTATCTCTCGCCATGAAAAACTGGACACCTAAATGGCACGAAAGGTCTAAATATTGAAAAATAAATGGGGCGAAAACTCTTAAAATCGCCAAACTAATTGGCCGAACGTCTTAAAATCTGAAAACTAATTGGGCTGCACATGAGAGAGAAATATCTGATGATGACACACTCGCCTGATGTTGCTGTTACTATATCATCCTCACTTCTCGCCTTCAATGATTCCTCTCTTACTATCCATGCCTCCATGCCAGTCTCTCAGTTCGTCTGTTGTCTATTCTTTAAGGGGGGGTCACCTTTTTTGTTCTCTCCTTTTCTCTCTTTCTCTGGCTTGTATCCAGCCTACTGTTTTAAGACGTTTATCCTCATCCAGGTGTCGATTTTTTCATGGCGAGCAAAAGCGAGCCAGCATTGTATGGAGAAATCTGGCTTCGCCGGAGACATTTTTCTATCGAAAAATGTACAAATTTAGCCTGCTCTCAATTTTGTATTTATTATAAATATGCTGACTCGCCAGGAAATAATCGACATCTGGATGGGGACAAACGTCTTAAAACAGTAGGATGAATGGGGCCGAATGGATACAAGCCAGAGAGAGAGGGAGTGTACAAACAAAAAACAGGACCCCTTAAGACAAACCTAGAAAACCCCGACCCTCAATTTCTCAATTAAAAAAAGAACTTTGGCAATCGAGCTGATATTTCTAATATTTGGGAAGAATCATACAGTAAATATGTAGGGAAATTTACAGCCGGTTTGTTCCAGCCCTCCATTACTTACAAGAGGGATGGGATTACAATGTCTAAAATCAATATAAGGAATCAACTATCCTTTCTCCACTCTTCTCAAATACATTCACAAGATATCTTAGCATATATATGAGTAAATGTTATTAAAACGATGACAGCAAGGATGTGATAATAAAATAGTAATTAGCTTTAGTTTGAAAATATTCAAGGACCATTTATTCAAATAGTTTCGTTTATGTAACAGTAAATACATTGGTCTAACCAAGAATTTCGTTTATTTGAGTAGCTTTTAAACTGATCGATTTCTTGGATTAATTACAAAAGATCAAGTAGAGGTATTTGTAAAGGATCTGTTGTAAATAATGCATTACTAAAACAGCATGTAGGTCACCCGAATTTGTTTTCCAAAAGAAAGCCCGAACATACCTGACTGAAAAAATGGCCCCTTGCCATAACAAATCTGGAAATGGCGACTTGTTGCTTGAGGCCGGGACGACAGGTGGGCGTAGGAGAGCTTGACCTTGGTTACGCTCACCCTGCTAATGGTAAAACGCTACTGCCAAAATATTGAAGGAGGAACATCACGAACCAAATAATATGTGAAGAGAGATTTGGGAGAAATACGTTATATATATATATATATATTGAGAGTGAGAGTGAGAGAGAGAGAGAGATGGATGCTGAGTTTAACTTGGCTCTGGTTTAGTTTAGCCTGGTTGATTGGGGTTAGGCCGTGTACAGAGCACCCAAGATTGGGCACTGGTTGAGATCGACTGGTTGAAGAATTTAGGCACGTTCCTTGCCCTCTCTGGTAATTAAGTTATATATTGATGACAGGTTAAGGTATGGTTAGGCCTATTATAATAATTTATGCGGCTACCACCGTTACTTAAGTTTGATGTATTGTAACCATTAGGACGTGTGGACGACTTGAAACAATTATTAATGATCTCGTAGCATGCACAATACAAGATATACGCTGCACAATACAAGATATACGCTGTACACTATAGATAGGCTACATACAACAAATGTAATGCTAATATTATTTCCAGAAATACTTTTATAAAAATATATATATAGTTGTTACACCAAGTATTGCTGTTATTGCTAACACACACACACACACACACACACACACACACACACACACACATATATATATATATCAATTATATATATTGATGCAGATAGAGAAGAAAGGGTGGGAGTCAATTTATCTCTCCTAACTCGTGACAGTTATTAATTAGTAAGAAAGAAAACAAATATTTGTTGACAAGTATCACAAAGCAACACATACTTAATAAAATAAAATAAACGATGAAATACAATAACACTAACACATAATATAAAAATACAAGAATATAATTACAATAGACAACAACGAAAATAATAACTATAAACAGGTTGGCACACAACTTATAAATCGCGTGTCTTTGTGATTATATATATATGGGGTATTGTATTTATTCCTTTCTTTATGTATTTACTTGTATATTTGTTCGTCATCCCTCCACTATCTTAGTAAAGCATGCATGTGGAGAACTAATAACATGTGGTGGTTACATGTATATTTGCAGGTGTGATTTTTTTCTTATACTGTACATGTAAATTCGTTCGCCTTTGTGGCTACTGGGCGTCATTATTTTGAAAGTATCGCCTATGTATTGTATACTATATCATAAAACGTAAGACCCAAATTCCTGGGGAAGAAAATGAGGCAGGGTGCGTGGAGTGTATCAGATAATTCGCTACCACACTACTTCTCTAGCAAACAACGAAAAAACCCGAAAATTTGCTTAGCCTAGAAATTCAAGTGTACCTATATAAGCTACCCACAGTTTAGGCTAGTTAGGTAATGGTGTGTAAGGTTAGGTAGGTGTTCTATCAAACAAAGTTTAGTCTAGTTAGGTAGTGGTGTGTAAGGTTAGGTAGGTGTTCTATCAACCAAAGGAACCAGGAATATAGTGAAAAACAGATAATCGAAGGCTGTTTTGTGATACGCCCATCTAACCCTTCCTTGTTTACGGACATTTTAAACTACCTTTAAAAGTAATAGTCTATTAGAGATCCTAACTAACCAAATATGACTAAATTATGATTAGGATAGGCTTTTATTTAGCTTAGCTCAGGTTACTTGGATGTTATATATTTCTATAATGAATGTGTGTTTAAGTTACTTTAGGTTAGTTACATTTTATAAGGTTCTCTTCTGAATGTTAGAAGATGATTTGACAAACAGGAAAGTTAGTTGTATGTTTTATAAGTTTCTATTATGCGTGTCAGTACTATAGCATGGTTTTTTCCAGCAGATGGTAAATTTTCTTGTGCTCATCTTGATAACTCGGCTATTAGGTGGATTAGGTGGCGAAATATGATGTTAATAATGAATAGTTTTCAATATTAAGATGCAGAGACATCGTTATTTACTGTTTCCCCGTTGATTATCAAGATCGGCTGCTAAAAGATTCAATTTACCGTCAGCTGAAAAGGAACCAACTCTAGGGAGCGATGTGGTGTGTTAGCGAGACGTCTACCGCCCAGCACGGCGGCTGCTGGCCCCTGTGGCGCTCAGCAAGAAGGAGCAAAGTTCCTTCCCTGAACAGGTCGGGACTAGATTATCAACGCACTGTCACACCAACAAGTCTCTCGGCATCTTTTCACAGCAACTAGGGTCTTAAAGTGTCTGCATTTACGTGTTATTGATTACCAGCCTTCTGTAACACTCTAACGCCTATAAAGTTGGCAGTACTGTAGGAAAAATAGTTCAGAAATGCTACCTTTAACCAAGGTGCCAACTGAAAGTCGCCGGCAAAACTGTCCATGTGACTCGGTCTTTAGTGCTGGCCAGATATCCTCAGGGATCGACCTCTCCCTCTCTCACTATCCTACTATTCTACCTATAGTCTCTCTCTCTCTCTCTCTCTCTCTCTCTCTCTCTCTCTCTCTCTCTCTCTCTCTCTCTCTCTCTCTCTCTCTCTCTCTCTCTCTCTCTCTCTCTCTCTCTCTCTCTCTCTCTCTCTCTCTCTCTCTCTCTCTCTCTCTCTCTCTCTCTCTCTCTCTCTCTCTCTCTCTCTCTCTCATTTATTCTGTTCAGTATTTCTTCATAGTTATTCTCAAGTTATACCAGTGAAGTTTCTAAATTGTAGTTAAAGGGTTAATTATAGTTAAAGGGTTAATTGTAGTTAAAGGGTTAATTGGCATAAATTGGATTCATTTGATTCCTTGAGATTTTTCCTAAACTGCATAAAATCGTTTAATGATAGCCAGCATAGCATGATCAATAACGTCCTAGATAGGCTACTGCAGGTGTTATGGAGACACCTGTACCACTATAAGACAGTGTAGTAGTAAGAGGGTTTAAGAATGACATCATGGCGGCGGCGGGGTCGCTGCATCTTGCCTGGAACACCTCCAGCTCTGGAACGTCCGAGCCCACCAACCTCCACTGCTTCCTTCTATACACTCCACAACTTGACTTGGCAATATTGAACGCATTCACTACGCTAATTTGTCGTTTGATACAGATGATTATTTGTTTTCCTTTGTTTACGAGAATCAGATACGTGTTTCAAAAGCCTGAAAATGTTTTCGATGGCGGAAAAGGGTTATTACGCACTGAGAATTATCTGCTCATGTTGACAGTCTACAGTATGTGTTCTGTAATGCACAGATGAATATTACAGTGTAGGTGTCTAGCCTCAAGCACACATAATAAAGTGTGTGTGTGTGTGTGTATTATACAACACATTAGACACAATTGGTACATTATATTAAAAGTGTAATTATCGTATTGTTTAATAATCAGAATATTATTTATAGGGTTTGGGAACACATTTATGAAGCATTTTATACATACGTTCTTTACTAAATGTCCTCCAAATGAAATATTGTACATTATGTTCAAAGTAATAGTGGTTAAATGTGTACCAGTTTGGTTGCCGTCTACAGTACATGCTAAATAATGCGCAGGTACATTTGTTAGTGCAGGTATACACGCACATTGTTGTACAGGGAACACCAATGGAAACAGCATCATGGTTAACCCTTCCAAAACGATGAGGTAGTTTTAATTTTTGTCTGGCTGACATTAGACTGTTTTACTAACTTTGGAAGAGCTAGGATTTTCAGGGCTGCAAACCACCTTAATAAACCTTTTGATTCCAGCAAATCTTTCTAATAATGAGCGAAATTGTCTAATAATAGCCAGCATAAAGTAACAAAAGAGTCGTAGTAAAGGCGTTAATCAGAAGAGGAAACGGCTGTGAAAGTAAAATAAAGTAAATTATATGTTGATGTAGCATTCCAAAACACATTATATGTTGATGTAGCATTCCAAAACACATTATATGTTGATGTAGCATTCCAAAACACATTATATGTTGATGTAGCATTCCAAAACACATTATATGTTGATGTAGCATTCCAAAACACATTATATGTTGATGTAGCATTCCAAAACACATTATATGTTGATGTAGCATTCCAAAACACATTATATGTTGATGTAGCATTCCAAAACACATTATATGTTGATGTTGACAGCTTAACACTATATAATATATAGTTTACAATAGTGTTTGTTACCTATAGCGGAATCAAACTTCTGATCAACACTTACATTTGTGATAAAGCGAGAACAATCATTGTGTTAATCAGTATTTATAGACCCAATGAAATTGGAAATCATTAGCTTTGAAACAACACCATGAAGCTGCCTTATTAACCCTTCCAGTGTATAAGGACGCATCTATTATTTATTCTTGTTACCATTAGACGCCTTTGTAGTTTAAGCAGAATATGTGGGAGACGGAGATTTAGCAGAGATAGTTTGTAGCCCTTTAATTCCTAGAGGTCATGTCTAATCCGAGTAATATGGTTTAAGGGGGGTGACCTGTTTTGGTTCTGTCCTTTTCTATCTTTCTCTGGCTTGTATCCATTTGGCCCCATTCAGCCTACTGTTTTAAGACGTTTATCCCCATACAGGTGTCAATTTTTTACTGGTGAGCGGTAGCGAGCCAGCATATTTTTTTATTTTTGTTTGACAGCAGGCTAAATTTGTACATTTTTCGATAGAAAAATTTCTCCGGCAAAGCCGGATTTCTTCATATAATGCTGGCTCGCTATCGCTCGCCAGGAAGAAACCTACACCTAGATGGGGATAAACGTCTTAAGATAGTTGGCTGAATGGGGCCGAATGGATACAAGCCAGAGAAAGAGAGAAAAGGACAGAAATAACAAAAAGCAGGTCACCCCCCCTTAATGATAGCCAGAATATAATACAATAAGGACACACGTATACTGAACACATTAAGATGGTGTTATATATATGACTTAGTTTGTCCGTGGAAGAGTTATATTACCATTCCTGCAGTGCTTGCTGGAGCAGACAAGGATGCTATACATGCTCAGTGAGGTAGTATTTAATGGGGATTTCGTTCCAAGGACGCTGATCGTAGGCGATAAGATTTCTTTCTCTTGAGGACAAGGTCTTCTTGGGCGTTACCATTTGTAGTGTTTCTCAGAGTTCAACTTATCTTCACTGACTTCATACACATTTAAAGAGTTACTGGTGCTTGAATGAATTATTTAAAGAACTACTGAGAGCGAAGTTATACAGTAGTCGGTGTTTTGAAGTAAGATATTTGTTCATCCTCCAGGCAGGGTGTATGGGCAGACAACATATCCTACGTTGCCAGAAATCATCGACAAACTTGTACAGCGTTTATAGCAGTAATCTGGGGGTTCTAGTGTACTATAATTAATACATGCACAATGGCAATCTTTAAGAGAGTGTTGGAAGAGTGAGGTAGTGGTGTTTTGGTTGTGATAAAAGCCGTGTTTATAAAGTGAACGCTGGCATCTACATCGGGTAAGGACCGGCGGCTGGTGTGACTCGCCCCTTCCAGCCTGCCACTTTATTCCAGACAACCCACTTCAAACCATTCCTAGGCTACACATTGAAACCCATTTACATTACATTTAGCCTAACTTAACTTTTCTCTCTCTAGTTTACCCCCATCCTATGCCATACCTTTAAAACATTATCCAGTTAGTGGAATACATGGAATATCGGAGCGGTGTACAGAGGCTAAGACGAGACGCGGTGGTTCAGAACAGGGTTGCATAAACCAAACTAGGTTCCAGCCTCCCACCCAAGTTCTGCCAGCCCCAGCCAACCTTCAGCCCTCAGTCACCAGCAAGTCTTGGGAGGTGGAGGGTGTGCGTGTCCTACTTAAGATATAAGGAATAAATGTTGTGTATGTATAACGAGGAGCGCTGATGAGGCAGAGTGTAATGTCGTACACTTAATAGTGAATATGTTTATTAGTGATAAGGAACTGTAACCTTGACATGTAAAGTAGCTCCTCTGCTTCTAATAAATCATACAGAAACCTTAGAGACGCTGCTGCCTCGGGAGTAAGGAAATATCAGTAAACAGGATACACTGAAGCTCACCTTATATGTTGAAATGTTGTAGAGAAGTGCTTTTCAATAAGGGTGTAAGGTAAAGTGACATGGTAGCCGCGAGTCCAGACAACCCTTTTAGTGGTGGTGGTGGTGTTACTCGTGGAGGTGGTCGACTCTTGTGCCAGAGGTTGTTGAATGTGTATAATGACGTGCTTCAGTCACAGTGCGTCTAGGCCTCACTTGTTCTCCATTACTTGTATGTACAGTAATTAGCATTACTTAAATCACGGAGTATAAAGTCTAGATCAACAGTTCGCCGAAAAAAATAATATGCAAAATAATTTTAAATACTAAGCTACAATCACTTTTCCTTGATATTCCTCACGTTTTCTATTAACTCGTGACTAATACTATGTATTTCATGACGTTAAAGTGTTGAGGCAATATTCCTCTCTAGATTTCACACAAATAATAATTTATGTTTTCGACGAACTGCTGATTTTTTATTTTACAATCGCCAGCGTAAATGGCTGATACATAATTATATGATAAACCTGAGGCAGTGGTCAGTGATTGAGGAAAAACACTGGATATGTTGTTCATATCAGTATGTAAGAATCATTTAAAATATTCATACCACCTTATCACTGTAGGCAAATGTACAGCGGCCCATGGTCGTTGATGACGTTATACATTCGGAACGATCTTAGACTGAATCGAACCTCCTTTTGTTATTCTTGACCTGGTATTTTAATTTATGTGGCTCATTGAAGCAGTTCGAGGAGAGGGCCAGAATTTGTGTCCTAGAATTTATTGGGTACTACAAAGGAAATCGTGTGGCTAACTGGATACGGACACATCATTCTCCGAAAAATGAAACATGGACATTTTGGTAAGTAATACATTTCGATATAGGCTAATAAGCAGGGTAACTCCTACAATCATATTATTTGTATTCCTGTATTAAACCTACTGCTAGGCCCTATATGATTTTACTCAAGTTATAAGGGACCTCTTTAGAATTAGGGTTAACATAGGCTACATATTATCTCTTAATTCTCTAAGACTGACAAGTCCTTGCTAAAGAAATAAAATAACATGTAGGTAGGCTAGCTAGAATTGAGATATCTCATTAAAGGAGTAGACTAGGCCTAGGCCTATGTGTTTGAATAAAACCGATGTTACAAAGGAATTAATCTGGGAGATGAGCTCACTACTCCCGTTGGCATTGAAATTTCTGACTAGTGATTTCACTACAGCCTATTTTTAACGCTATTTTGTTGGACAATTGTATAAAGTTTATAATTGTAACATAACTGTATTATTTTGATAGGCTATTCAGATGCTAAATCAAAATTCGTTTGTGCATTACAATGTTCGTAGTATTAATTGTGCGTAAAGCATACCGGTACCTATTCGAGTAAATGTGAAAGATTAGGTTCTACACTTTTAAGTTTGTTTATACTTACTGTCGTGGAAAACTATACAAAACATATGGTTATATATATATATACCGTATATTAATGTTCTTACTCTTACGAATCACAGACAGTCAGGTCGAGAAGTCCATGCCTTTAGCCAATCCACCACGGAGTAATAAATTGTATACAACCATTTCCTATTTATATTAGAGGACCCATATTCCTGAGTACAATACACAATACAAAGGATTTTTACAACTATTCCAACACAACTCGGATTGAATTGATTTAATGTAATTCTCCTCCAGGCAAGCACGATCTCTCTCTCTCTCTCTCTCTCTCTCTCTCTCTCTCTATATATATATATATATATATATATATATATATATATATATAATATCGCACACACCTTACCTTGTGTAGGTTTGGCTGACCGTCAACGGCCTCGGCGAGTCTGTTTGATGCTGGTGCTTCATGAACCAGACTATTCAAGGGAGCAACTCTTTCCTCCTCCCCCTCCCCCTCAGGAACCGTATTGAGATGGTTGTCCAAGGCTCTCCTGAAGACATCCGTTGGCACATCCATCATGTCTCTCACGTTCACTGGCATTTTGTTGAAGACTAGGTGTCTAGGTCCCCTCTTTGTCAACCAGTAGTCCCTCACCAGGACCCTCGAGAACCCAATTAAGCAATTAGGATATATATATACTGTATACTCTAAAACCTATTTTTATATACCGGTACTAAGTTATCCTGGCCTGAATAGTATCTTGTTAATTTTTCCTTACCTAAATTAATTGCTTTTCTGAGGTTCGCTTATGCTACTTGAGACTCCTTGAGGAATTACCAATAGCAGAATGTGAGCGTAAGAGTGTACCTGAGACAGACTGAGGTCCGCACCCTTGCTGGAATGCTCACCCTTCCTGTCTAGAGATGCTGTGCTGAGAGAGATCGGATAGCTTTATCTTTGAAAGCCATTTTGATGCAGTAATTATCAAACAATGGGATGATATTATATATGTACAGTATAGTGTAGAATGCAGTGTAGATCCGAAGACCAACCAATATACTTTGTACCAGCAGCATTGCTAGGCCTAATTGGGTTATACATTATTTAAAAACTAAAAATTTAAATCCGAAGACTAAGCAGTTAATTATGTACCGTACCAGTATTACTAAATGTTTGATATGGGTATGGGCTTGATGAATGTAAATAGAGCCACCAATATGGACATGGTGGTCGATCTTTTGTTACTGTAGGATCTTTGTTCGTGTCTCATTGAAGGCAACATGGCCGACTCAATATTATTGATTCCCGATAAAGCCTTAACCCCTTCTGTACCGGTGAAGTCTTTTGTATTTGAGTTCAGCTATATTTAGATGATTTTATGTACCGTAGATTAAGTTCGATATATTGTAGCTAAAAGGATAATTGGTAGACATCCTTCCTAAGCTGAATAAAATCGTGTTATAGTAGCCAAAAAAAGTGAAATGGACGCCGCCGGTACGGAAGGGGTTAAACCCTTCAGTAGCTGAACCATAAAGAATTCCTTCCTTATATTCTGGCTATGAGTATTGGATTTTATTACCGGTATGTTTAGGAACGACCTGTTAGAGTCAAAGGGTTCATTGAGATCGAATGTGTTCCTTTGCTGGTTAGAGGTCCTTCTAAAGCTGAATAATATCGTCTCATTTAACAAGAATACAATGAAACATACCGGTACCGGTATCGTATGTTGAAGGTATTTCTGACTAAATCGAAATTTATTTTGATTTTGTTTGGCAAATACGTACATTTTGGGGGGAGTCATTTAAATCGTTCGAGGCTTAAAAAAGGCCAGCATGCGTGTCCTCGAGTGTACCGTACCTGCTGAAATAAATCTGCTAATAACATATTTTATTATTTATTCAACATATACCGGTAGATTATGTCATGTACAGAATATGGGTGGACCATGATTAGTTCAAGGTTAGTAAGTATCATAGTATAATTTGATGTCATTCATAGGCCTACAATTGGAATAAGTTGCTATTGCCTAAATAATAGGGCTATGGTAATTTTTACAGGAGTGTTTACAGGATCGGCCTATTCCATTAGTTTGACAATATTGTAACTTGAAAAGACATATTTTGCTACGCTACGTGCCGGTAATTGGAGTCTTGTTAACATATATTATATATATACGTGCATGAAAAAGACAAAAGGCAGGCTCCCTGTAACTAGTGTCTCCCCCAGAGCCAAACGAGTGACAGAGAACCAAATTCAAGGGACTTAGGGGTTGAAATTCCTGGACACTCAAAGTTTAAAAGTCTAAGTCATAGCATGAAGGAAAGATTGATTGAGGGAGAGAGTTTCAGAGTTCACTTTTTAAGTAGAAGAAAGACTTGAGAAAACTTGCCATTTCTTGGGTTGGATAGCTAGACAGAATAGGGTGGGATTGTGTTGAAAGGCGGATGCCTCACGCTCGCCGCAAGTGAGGGGGGTACCGTATGCACTGAGAGAACTCTGAAGAACACTGGTTGTTGTAATAACGTTAGAAGAGTGAACACAATGCAACATAATGGCGTGTAGAAAGATATTGTAGGGAGCTAGTAAGAAGAAGTGAGTTGATGAGGTGTAATGCTTTTGACTACTATTTCGAGAAGTGCGGTATGGATGGAACCACCCCACTCATGCGAACAATACCGTACTCGATGCATGGGCGCACTGTGCCCATATACAGAGCAAGAAGCTGTGAGGGGGTGGAGAACCAACAGAGATGATTGAACACACCTAACTCTGTGAATCTGTTTTAGCAAGAGTGGTAATATGATATTTCCAAGAAAGACAGATGGAAAAGATACACCAAGATTATTGAGAGAAGATGAAGGGTTGATTTGTGTATTGTGGAAGATTGCGACGGGTAAATAGAATTTTTGTTTGGGTCTGTATAATTTTATATACCGTATATATACTGCATAATTATATGTATATACCCGGTATATATATATAATGGGGTATGTGCCAGAGTACCGGTATATACATACATACATACATACATACATACATTACCGGTATATTCAGCAGCTCCTTTGTCAGTCTGATTTTAGCTACGGTACTTTAAGATAATTTATATTCAGATAATTTATATTCAGATTTGGTGGGACCTCACAGCAAACTGATGTGCCCGGTATCTTGACTAGCATATATATTCCAATCACATTACTGCTACCGTATGTTCATTTCATTGTAGAGCTAGCGTCAGCAACACTAAATAAATGTTGTCACCCTTGTCTAAAATACTGACCTTTAAAATCACAATTTAGCCAACATTCGAATACCGGTAATACTAGATACGGTCCCGGTGCAATAGAGTAGACTAACCAATTTGTACACGGTACTCCAGCTAGTACCGTACGGTACGCGAAACCCACATAACATTAGTAGAGCTTGATGAATACATTTAGTCTCATAATGTATGATTGTTAGTATATTTTGACACTAGTTAAAAAAAAATCCCGGTACGGTTATCTAATTCAGTTAAGTTTATAATGAATAGGGTAGGGGTCTTCATCGATATCGTGTACAAATAGGAACAAATGCGTACGAACGACTAGTCTACCCTTGAACACCTTTTAAAGATAAAAACAAGATGGTGAGCAACAGGTAGTGAATCAGCGTAATTTGCTTTATTTGGCTCTTATAGTTTATCAAACCGGTTCGTCGGTGTATCATAAGTGTGCCTTCAAAAATTGCCCAAATATTTGTGTTCACGACTGTACTGTGCTACATGACTAAGGATATACCCTGGTGGTACAAATGAAAGTCACTGTTGTGTTGTTGTGTAGAGAACAATGGCATAAGAGAGGGAGGGGTCGGACTAGAGGCGTCTCCGGCCTGGTTTACGAAATGGGGTTGATTCGCCGACTGGGGAGTTCCCTCGCCACTTTGCGTACCATGATACCGGTACATACCAAACTACCCATAACGTCGCTTTAGGCTACACTAAGCTGCTATAAGTTTAACCTAAGCCAAACTTGCATCACCTAAGCTAATCTAACACATTACCGGTACGGTACGGTATGTCTTTACCTAACCTATGCAGCCAGTATCAATCGATTTTGATCCCAGTGACGAAAATGACCAGTTGCCAAATATGAAAGCTCTTATAGAGTCGGTAACAAGGCATTTCACTAGCTAATCACATTTCTAACAAACACCGCAAAACATCACAAACATTAGTTAGAGAACCTGGCTTCCTTAAACATCACAAACATTAGTTAGAGAACCTGGCTTCCTTAAACATCACAAACATTAGTTAGAGAACCTGGCTTCCTTAAACATCACAAACATTAGTTAGAGAACCTGGCTTCCTTAAACATCACAAACATTAGTTAGAGAACCTTCCTTAAACATCACAAACATTAGTTAGAGAACCTGGCTTCCTTAAACATCACAAACATTAGTTAGAGAACCTGGCTTCCTTAAATTTATCTGGGCAAAACTAGGTTACATTAGGCTAGCAAAGGTAATTCGGTTGCTCTTGTATCTACGAAAGCCAAACCTATATTGGAAAACATATTTAATACCATAGTTGGCTTCTTTCTCTTTAACCTCTATATTCACCAATTATAAAATAAAATGGCTGTGCCAGAACCTAACTAGCTCAATAGAGGCTAGCGTAGTTAATGATATGGCTCGTTTGGTTAGATTATAGCCTCTGTTTAAGGGGAGATTTCCACTTGAGGGATTGTTTTCTTTACTCCTTTCTCCCTCATGTTTAGCCCCATTGCTTGTGATAATTTAAGACGTTCGCCCCATTAGTTTGGCGATTTTAAGAACTTTTGCCCCATTTATGTCACTTTTAAGACCTTTCGTGCCATTTGGGTGTCGATTTTTTCCTGGCGAGCGATAGCGAGCCTGTAATTTAAGAGGAATCGGCCTTCGGCCGGGACATTTTTTTACCGAAAAATGTACAAATTTATCTAGAAAGGGGGTCAAGGGGGTGTAATTTCAAGCTTGATGGAAGTCTAGGAAACACACTAAAAACCTCCCCTTAAGGCATTGTGATACATTTGGTGAGTTACTAGCGAGAGGGAGAGGTGGCGAAACATCCACTCTGTCTGTTGTCGCCGGAAGTGGGGGTTCAAGAGGGCTCTGGGTTAAAGGGGCGTGACATGACATCCTCTCGCAGTACTTTATGTCCGTCTTATCTTAATACGCTCAAGGATTTATACCTACTTGTAGCCCAATTCAGGTGTCAATGTTTTCCTGGCGAGCGATAGCAAACCTGTACATCTGTAATATGGGAGAATTCAGCCTTTGGCCATGACAAATACCGGTATGTTTTTTTCTTTTTCTGATACCTATCCAAATTCTAATAAGTCATAATTATAGGCCTACGGTAGGAACCAAAACATGTACAAATCTATCTTGAAGAAGAGTTTGTTTTATAATAGTATTATTAGCTTCAAGGGAGCCAAGGGATCTATTTGTTGTCTTTTCTTTGTTTTTTTAGGGGTTAATCTAAAAACAATGCTAGAAGGTTTCAAGCAACAATACAAACTTTCAACAAGCATGTACAAAAATGTACCGGAAATAAGATCCCCTAAACGAGGGATGATATCGGGCTAATGGGTCGTGCCGCCACTTCCTATGTCATTACTTTATGTCTCTTTTGTTTTGTTTTTTCGACAACGTTTGATCTACAAGTTTATCTTCCAGGAATACAGTAGGATGAGGCTAATTTAGTTTTAGACTAACGAGAACTAGAATGAACGTCGAGTGCTTGTACTTATAGGTGACAGATATCTCATAAAAGTACATTTCAGAAGCTGCTTAATCTGATCGGGAAATAGTTTTCCTGTAAATCCACCTTAATAGCTACACTGAGTACATAACTTTGATCTAGTTGTTTCTAAAATATTTGTTCATAAGAATTCTACCACCTATGAATATTATCCAACTTCCGTCCAGTTGGTGATTCCTATGGACAAAATGTACGGTATCAAAATGTTGGTGAATGCATGGAAGCTCGCTGGTGTAAATCCGTGTTAATCCACCAAGCACAAAACTACTTGTCGTGGCGGTACGTGGGAGGAAGTAAGGGAATACTGGAGAATTCTCCCCGAAACGAGTTCGCCCCGCTTTGAGAAGTCGCCCCGCCGCGAGTTCGCCCCGGTAATGTTTCCCCTCCCCCCTAAAGGGGTACTGAAGAATTCCCCCTCTATTCATCTCTCTAACCTAACCTAACCCTAACCTAACCACAACCTAACCTAACTTAACCTAACCTAACCATAACCTAACCACAACCTAACCTAACCATAACCTAACTTAACTTAACCTAACCTAACCTAACCAACCAAACCAACCAAACCTAACCTAACCTAACTCTAACCTAACCTAACCATAGCCTAACCACAACCTAACCTAACTTAAGCTAACCTACCCTACCCTAACCTAACCAACCTAACCTAACTTAAGCTAACCTAACCTAACCTAACCTAACCTAACCTAACACATTAGTACAAATGAGCAATGTCCTCAATTTCTTCTTTGCATCAGTTTTTACTACAGAAGACCTCAGGGGTTTGGGGGAGGGATGGAAATAAGTGGTAAGCTCCAGGGGTGGTGGTGGTGGTGGGGGGGGTATAAACGGGGCAACTCGTAGTCCAAGAGCGGGGCGATTTGGTTTCGGGCTGAATTCTCCTGTAACCAAGTAAGGTGCTTTGTACTCACAAATTGATCAACAACTTGTATTATGCATATGGTATGATGATATAACATTTCGCTGATTAGAATATAGCCTATACCGGTATTTAGTTGATTATTTATATGTACGGTATACCGGTACTTAAACTTTTGTTTTCTTCATAGGTGCAAGCCAGATTGTTTCTAGGCTTACGCAAAGTAATACAGTACCGTACTGTAGGCTATACCATACACTGTGGACCCCTTATGTAGCTATCATTATTCACAGCATACCATTCCATTTAACTGTCCATTTTTCCTTGGCGAGCAATAGTGAACCTGCAATATAGGAGTAACCGGCCTTCGGCCGTAACATTTTTCAACCGAAAAATTGACATACTATATTTAGCTTAAAAGGGAAGGGGGGGGGGGGGGGAAACTAATACATACCGGTACATTGCTCTAAAATGGCAAATGGAATTAATATACAATTTAAGCCAAACATGTTAATAATCCATAAGACATCACAGCAGAGAGTGTTAAGGGTAACTACTGTAACCTAAAGGGTGTGTATCTGTCAGGACCCTGGTACCGGTAACATAGATATTACAGAAACTGCTACTGGTACTGGGTAATTATCGCTGCTGGAAATAGTGACGCAAAACACGTGCGTAGAAATATTTTGAGACTGACATGTCGTACGGTACCGTACTTACGTAATATACCGCACTATCGTACACAACGCGATTATATTAAAAATAGGAAAGATGCTTGAAACAGTAACATTATTCGTTTAAGAGCTAGCGATATCTAGTGTGTGTGTGTGTGTGTGTGTGTGTGTGTGTGTGTTCATTAGATAATAATTTAAGTACCGTAATTATTAGTTCCGGTACAATTTCCATATTATATTGCTGGTAACATCAAACATGTGTCTTACATTTCGGTATGGTAATCCCTCTTCCATTCGTTTACTGCGGCACCGTAGTTGGTAACCTAACATTTATCTAAATCCATGCCTTCATATTGTCTGAGGGACATTTTTAGAGACATATCATTTCTGGGTTGCCCTACGATTTTTTTGTTTTTCCCTACAGTGAAGATCTACACTAGGGATATACAACTCGATCTGCGTGTAAACACATGTCTATTTTATTTGGCAGACATTAAATTGCCATGTCTCCACCATTATTACTGATATTTCAAAAATTTATGGCCAAATATGTTGCCAGGTGACATGAATATGTTACAATTACGTTACGTACCGGTACCGGTACCGATACTGTATTCATTATTTTTTTTTTGCAAAAATTAAATAAACGTGAAACCTGTGAATATGTGTATACTTTGTTTGTAATTAATAGTACCGGTACCGGTACTGTATCTTGATTTGTAGCAAACCTGTGTGATCCACCTGTCACCCCCTCCCTCTCTTCTGCCATACCCCACTACTCCCACCACCCCCATCTGCCAACCAGTGTTGACATCTCAGAGGTGACAACACTGGGTGGGATTCTGATCTGCAAGCTTTCGAAATATTCAATTAACTGGAATATCTTAATATATATAGTAGGTGCTCATCCTCTATGCAATTTATCTCTAATAGTTTGCCATTGCATCTTAACTGAAAATTAGTTACTTCTATATAGGCTAGGCTAGATACATCATGAAAGTAGGATACTTATCGACTAATTAGTTGATATATATGGGTGTATGTTTGTATGGACCCAAAACACGAACACCTTAGGCTACTCAACTAATTACGATTACATATGGATCATTGTGATAAAAACGAATAGTTAGACACAGAGACAGACAAACGCCGTTAGTCACATAGGCCTAATCTCTGCAACCCGATTAGTTGAGATGAAATAACTAATAACAAGACAATAGCAGTTCTGTCTCTCACCATACTACAGGTACCGTAGGCTACAGGATATGGGAGGGAGCAAGGGAGGGTTTGTAGCGTTGAAAGGAATAATTACACTAAGTAACAACATGGTAGAATGATTTGAATAACATGAATAGGTGTTGTTGGCTGTGGCTTGGTTTCTGTATATAATAGGTGTTGTTGGTTGTGGCTTGGTTTCTGTATATAATAGGTGTTGTTGGGTGTGGCTTGGTTTCTGTATATAATAGGTGTTGTTGGCTGTGGCTTGGTTTCTGTATATAATAGGTGTTGGTTGTGGCTTGGTTTCTGTATATAATAGGTGTTGTTGGGTGTGGCTTGGTTTCTGTATATAATAGGTGTTGTTGGCTGTGGCTTGGTTTCTGTATATAATAGGTGTTGTTGGTTGTGGCTTGGTTTCTGTATATAATAGGTGTTGTTGGCTGTGGCTTGGTTTCTGTATATAATAGGTGTTGTTGGTTGTGGCTTGGTTTCTGTATATAATAGGTGTTGTTGGCTGTGGCTTGGTTTCTGTATATAATAGGTGTTGTTGGCTGTGGCTCGGTTTCTGTATATAATAGGTGTTGTTGGTTGTGGCTTGGTTTCTGTATATAATAGATGTTGTTGGGTGTGGCTCGGTTTCTGTATATAATAGGTGTTGTTGGTTGTGGCTTGGTTTCTCTATGTAATAGGTGTTGTTGGTTGTGGCTTGGTTTCTGTATATAATAGGTGTTGTTGGCTGTGGCTTGGTTTCTGTATATAATAGGTGTTGTTGGTTGTGGCTTGGTTTCTGTATATAATAGGTGTTGTTGGCTGTGGCTTGGTTTCTGTATATAATAGGTGTTGTTGGCTGTGGCTTGGTTTCTGTATATAATAGGTGTTGTTGGTTGTGGCTTGGTTTCTGTATATAATAGATGTTGTTGGGTGTGGCTCGGTTTCTGTATATAATAGGTGTTGTTGGTTGTGGCTTGGTTTCTCTATGTAATAGGTGTTGTTGGTTGTGGCTTGGTTTCTGTATATAATAGGTGTTGTTGGCTGTGGCTTGGTTTCAGTATATAATAGGTGTTGTTGGTTGTGGCTTGGTTTCTCTATGTAATAGGTGTTGTTGGTTGTGGCTTGGTTTCTGTATATAATAGGTGTTGTTGGCTGTGGCTTGGTTTCAGTATATAATAGGTGTTGTTGGTTGTGGCTTGGTTTCAGTATATAATAGGTGTTGTGGCTTGGTTTCTGTATATAATAAGTGTTGTTGGCTGTGGCTTGGTTTCTGTATATAATAGGTGTTGGTTGTGGCTTGGTTTCTGTATATAATAGGTGTTGTTGGTTGTGGCTTGGTTTCTGTATATAATAGGTGTTGTTGGTTGTGGCTTGGTTTCTGTATATAATAGGTGTTGTTGGCTGTGGCTTGGTTTCTGTATATAATAGGTGTTGTTGGCTGTGGCTTGGTTTCTGTATATAATAGGTGTTGTTGGTTGTGGCTTGGTTTCTGTATATAATAGGTGTTGGTTGTGGCTTGGTTTCTGTATATAATAGGTGTTGTTGGGTGTGGCTTGGTTCCTGTATATAATAGGTGTTGTTGGCTGTGGCTTGGTTTCTGTATATAATAGGTGTTGTTGGTTGTGGCTTGGTTTCTGTATAAAATAGGTGTTGTTGGTTGTGGCTTGGTTTCTGTATATAATAGGTGTTGTTGGTTGTGGCTTGGTTTCTAATAGGTGTTGTTGGTTGTGGCTTGGTTTCTGTATATAATAGGTGTTGTTGGTTGTGGCTTGGTTTCTGTATATAATAGGTGTTGGTTGTGGCTTGGTTTCTGTATATAATAGGTGTTGTTGGTTGTGGCTTGGTTTCTGTATATAATAGGTGTTGTTGGTTGTGGCTTGGTTTCTGTATATAATAGGTGTTGTTGGTTGTGGCTTGGTTTCTGTATATGGATCATATATACTTTAATTAATTTCATTGGGGGTGTGGTGGTGAGATTAATAAAAATAATATAATAGGTGTTGTTGGTTGTGGCTTGGTTTCTGTATATAATAGGTGTTGTTGGCTGTGGCTTGGTTTCTGTATATAATAGGTGTTGTTGGTTGTGGCTTGGTTTCTGTATATAATAGGTGTTGTTGGTTGTGGCTTGGTTTCTGTATATAATAGGTGTTGTTGGTTGTGGCTTGGTTTCTGTATATAATAGGTGTTGTTGGTTGTGGCTTGGTTTCTGTATATAATAGGTGTTGTTGGTTGTGGCTTGGTTTCTGTATATAATAGGTGTTGTTGGTTGTGGCTTGGTTTCTGTATATAATAGGTGTTGTTGGCTGTGGCTTGGTTTCTGTATATAATAGGTGTTGTTGGCTGTGGCTTGGTTTCTGTATATAATAGGTGTTGTTGGTGTGGCTTGGTTTCTGTATATAATAGGTGTTGTTGGTTGTGGCTTGGTTTCTGTATATAATAGGTGTTGTTGGTTGTGGCTTGGTTTCTGTATATAATAGGTGTTGTTGGTTGTGGCTTGGTTTCTGTATATAATAGGTGTTGTTGGTTGTGGCTTGGTTTCTGTATATAATAGGTGTTGTTGGCTGTGGCTTGGTTTCTGTATATAATAGGTGTTGTTGGCTGTGGCTTGGTTTCTGTATATAATAGGTGTTGTTGGTTGTGGCTTGGTTTCTGTATATAATAGGTGTTGTTGGCTGTGGCTTGGTTTCTGTATATAATAGGTGTTGTTGGTTGTGGCTTGGTTTCTGTATATAATAGGTGTTGTTGGATGTGGCTTGGTTTCTGTATATAATAGGTGTTGTTGGCTGTGGCTTGGTTTCTGTATATAATAGGTGTTGTTGGTTGTGGCTTGGTTTCTGTATATAATAGGTGTTGTTGGTTGTGGCTTGGTTTCTGTATATAATAGGTGTTGTTGGTTGTGGCTTGGTTTCTGTATATAATAGGTGTTGTTGGATGTGGCTTGGTTTCTGTATAATAGGTGTTGTTGGTTGTGGCTTGGTTTCTGTATATAATAGGTGTTGTTGGTTGTGGCTTGGTTTCTGTATATAATAGGTGTTGTTGGCTGTGGCTTGGTTTCTGTATATAATAGGTGTTGTTGGTTGTGGCTTGGTTTCTGTATATAATAGGTGTTGTTGGCTGTGGCTTGGTTTCTGTATATAATAGGTGTTGTTGGCTGTGGCTTGGTTTCTGTATATAATAGGTGTTGTTGGCTGTGGCTTGGTTTCTGTATATAATAGGTGTTGTTGGCTGTGGCTTGGTTTCTGTATATAATAGGTATTGTTGGTTGTGGCTTGGTTTCTGTATATAATAGGTGTTGTTGGTTGTGGCTTGGTTTCTGTATATAATAGGTGTTGTTGCCTGTGGCTTGGTTTCTGTATATATTAGGTGTTGGTTGTGGCTTGGTTTCTGTATATAATAGGTGTTGTTGGTTGTGGCTTGGTTTCTGTATATAATAGGTGTTGTTGGTTGTGGCTTGGTTTCTGTATATAATAGGTGTTGTTGGTTGTGGCTTGGTTTCTGTATATAATAGGTGTTGTTGGATGTGGCTAGGTTTCTGTATATAATAGGTGTTGTTGGTTGTGGCTTGGTTTCTGTATATAATAGGTGTTGTTGGATGTGGCTTGGTTTCTGTATATAATAGGTGTTGTTGGCTGTGGCTTGGTTTCTGTACAGTATATAATAGGTGTTGTTGGTTGTGGCTTGGTTTCTGTATATAATAGGTGTTGTTGGTTGTGGCTTGGTTTCTGTATATAATAGGTGTTGTTGGCTGTGGCTTGGTTTCTGTATATAATAGGTGTTGTTGGTTGTGGCTTGGTTTCTGTATATAATAGGTGTTGTTGGCTGTGGCTTGGTTTCTGTATATAATAGGTGTTGTTGGCTGTGGCTTGGTTTCTGTATATAATAGGTGTTGTTGGTTGTGGCTTGGTTTCTGTATATAATAGGTGTTGTTGGTTGTGGCTTGGTTTCTGTATATAATAGGTGTTGTTGGCTGTGGCTTGGTTTCTGTATATAATAGGTGTTGTTGGTTGTGGCTTGGTTTCTGTATATAATAGGTGTTGTTGGCTGTGGCTTGGTTTCTGTATATAATAGGTGTTGTTGGTTGTGGCTTGGTTTCTGTATATAATAGGTGATGTTGGTTGTGGCTTGGTTTCTGTATATAATAGGTGTTGTTGGATGTGGCTTGGTGTTGTTGGTTGTGGCTTGGTTTCTGTATATAATAGGTGTTGTTGGATGTGGCTTGGTTTCTGTATATAATAGGTGTTGTTGGTTGTGGCTTGGTTTCTGTATACGATATAATAGGTGTTGTTGGTTGTGGCTTGGTTTCTGTATATACCGTAATAGGTGTTGTTGGTTGTGGCTTGTTTTCTGTATTAGAACATAAGAACATAAGAAAATGGGAGTCTGCAGAAAGCCGATTGGCTTAAGCAATATAATAGGTGTTGTTGGCTGTGGCTTGAACATAAGAACATAAGAACATAAGAAAATGGGAGTCTGCAGAAAGCCGATTGGCCTAAGCAAGGCAGATCCCTGTCCCACACAACCCCAATTCAATTACAAAGCCCAATTATAGGCTTCACACTCTAATACCCTGAGGATCATCTTACCAAAACGGTTAGAGATTAACGCAGGATTATGGGGGTCTGCAGAGCGCTGATTGGCCCAACCCGGCTGATCCCCCTTCACACCCAACCCTTCTCGTCCATATGCTTATCCAATTTTATCTTAAAGCTCCCTACAGTTTTAGATCCCACTATAGCACTTGGTAGTCCATTCCACCCATCTACAACTCTGTTACCAAACCAATATTTGCCTATATCTTTTCTGAAACGAAATTTATCTAATTTGAAACCATTGGTACGAGTTCTTTCGCTATCACTGAGCTTTAGTACATTTGTCATGTCCCCTTTGTTAATCCCACTAACCCACTTGAACACCTCTATCATATCCCCTCTAACTCTGCGTCTCTCTAACGAATGTAAACCTAATTTCTTCAACCTTTCTTCATACGAAAGATTTCTAATATTATGGATCATTTTTGTCATTCTACGCTGTACTCTCTCCAATGAATCTATGTCCATTCTGTAATAAGGACACCAAAATTGGACAGCATAATCCATATGGGGTCTCACTAATGACAAGTAAAGTTTTAAGATAACATCAGCAGTTCTGTTACTCACACTCCTAGAGATGAACCCGAGAATCCTGTTTGCCTTATTACGAACGCTTATGCACTGTTTTCTAGGCTTCAAATCATTGCTAACAAACACACCTAGATCTTTCTCGCAATCTGAGTTTTCTAATTCTAAATTAGCTAGTTTATATTTAACATTTGTTTGCATCTTCCCTATCTTTAATACCTTGCATTTGTCAATGTTAAACTTCATCTGCCAATTTACTGACCATTCATGTAAGGTATCTAGATCCCTTTGGAGGCACTCTATATCGCTATCTGAATCAATTGATCTCCCTATTTTAGTATCGTCTGCGAATTTACTTATCCTACTAGTTATACCTAAATCTAGGTCATTTATGTATATAAGAAACAACAGTGGACCTAATACCGATCCCTGGGGGACACCACTTTTGACTGCTCCCCACTCTGACTTGGTACTATTTATGCTGACTCTCTGTTTCCTACCAATTAGCCATGACCTAATCCATCCCAACAACGCCCCACCTATTCCATGTGCCTCAACCTTTCTCATCAATCTCTCATGAGGGACTCTGTCGAAAGCTTTACTGAAATCTAAATATATAATAATATATGTGGCTTGGTTTCTGTATATAATAGGTGTTGTTGGCTGCGTCTTGGTTTCTGTATATAATAGGTGTTGTTGGGTGTGGCTTGGTTTCTGTATATAATAGGTGTTGTTGGCTGTGGCTTGGTTTCTGTATATAATAGGTGTTGTTGGCTGTGGCTTGGTTTCTGTATATAATAGGTGTTGGTTGTGGCTTGGTTTCTGTATATAATAGGTGTTCTTGGGTGTGGCTTGGTTTCTGTATATAATAGGTGTTGTTGGCTGTGGCTTGGTTTCTGTATATAATAGGTGTTGTTGGTTGTGGCTTGGTTTCTGTATATAATAGGTGTTGTTGGCTGTGGCTTGGTTTCTGTATATAATAGGTGTTGTTGGCTGTGGCTGGGTTTCTGTATAATAGGTGTTGTTGGTTGTGGCTTGGTTTCTGTATATAATAGGTGTTGTTGTTGGCTGTGGCTTGGTTTCTGTATATAATAGGTGTTGTTTGGTTGTGGCTTGGTTTCTGTATATAATAGGTGTTGTTGGTTGTGGCTTGGTTTCTGTATATAATAGGTGTTGTTGGCTGTGGCTTGGTTTCTGTATATAATAGGTGTTGTTGGTTGTGGCTTGGTTTCTGTATATAATAGGTGTTGTTGGCTGTGGCTTGGTTTCTGTATATAATAGGTGTTGTTGGTTGTGGCTTGGTTTCTGTATATAATAGGTGTTGTTGGTTGTGGCTTGGTTTCTGTATATAATAGGTGTTGTTGGCTGTGGCTTGGTTTCTGTATATAATAGGTGTTGTTGGCTGTGGCTTGGTTTCTGTATATAATAGGTGTTGTTGGTTGTGGCTTGGTTTCTGTATATAATAGGTGTTGTTGGTTGTGGCTTGGTTTCTGTATATAATAGGTGTTGTTGGCTGTGGCTTGGTTTCTGTATATAATAGGTGTTGTTGGTTGTGGCTTGGTTTCTGTATATAATAGGTGTTGTTGGTTGTGGCTTGGTTTCTGTATATAATAGGTGTTGTTGGTTGTGGCTTGGTTTCTGTATATAATAGGTGTTGTTGGTTGTGGCTTGGTTTCTGTATATAATAGGTGTTGTTGGTTGTGGCTTGGTTTCTGTATATAATAGGTGTTATTGGTTGTGGCTTGGTTTCTGTATATAATAGGTGTTATTGGTTGTGGCTTGGTTTCTGTATATAATAGGTGTTGTTGGTTGTGGCTTGGTTTCTGTATATAATAGGTGTTATTGGTTGTGGCTTGGTTTCTGTATATAATAGGTGTTGTTGGTTGTGGCTTGGTTTCTGTATATAATAGGTGTTGTTGGTTGTGGCTTGGTTTCTTCTCGTGAAAGAGACAAGGTACCGGTATGTCATTTATTAAACAAATAGTATCGTTTTAGTACCGTATATACAGTATATATATATATATATCATAGCTTATACCGGTATATACCGTACGGTACATTGGCTTCCATTCCTATCGTGTCTTCAATATTGTAATACATATCGTAACCTTTTGGGGGATGAAGAGAGAGAGAGAGAAGGTGTGGTGTTAATTGAGTCCTTATTACACTTGGAAATATGTTGACTTTAAATGCCTTGTGTAGGCCTCCCAATATTTCATCAGTCATTCTGTCATAAATTAACTACCGGTATCTATACTATGATGAGTAATTTGCAAAGGATAGGCACCTTACCTTTATATACAATAGTTACCGTACCGGTACCTCAGTAACAATGGGTGAATAACTTCTATTTGTAAGGTAAGACGATTAGGCAACAAGTACCGTACGGTACCAGTACGTCACAAGTCAGTATCGGTACCGGTATTCATCTTCATTGGTCTAATACCCAAAACAAATATCAAAGCTATTAGTTATTGTTACATAAGTCAGCATCCTCATATTATGCATGTATTACATTTAAATGTATTTACTTTCAAATTAACTTTAGTTTGACTGGGATTGAATTATACTCCATCATCATTGATAATCATCCATCCAGGGTGTCATAATGGTGTTGCCATAATAACTAATTATCATTATTTAAATACATTATAATCAATATTATTACTACTAGTCAGCTGTGAGAGGTATATATTTAGGTATATATTTTAATAGAAGAACTAAACTCACAGTTAGTTAGTGGGTGTCAGTGGGATGGAGAGCATACGCAACCAGGCATGGCTATAATATTACATCTATTTTTGCCAGCATAAGCCATAAGGAGCAACTAGTACGCTTTTACCATACATACCGGCACATACAATAAATGCTACATTCCTCATCTGGCCAACACATGATGCATGCACATGAACCGGGTAGCCTATGTACAGTCGCGCTAATAAGTGATGCTCGGCACCAAGTATGTTTTGATCAATAATTGGTATCAGCAATATCTAAGCTTCATTTCTTCATATCGAGTGAAATTGACAAACATTGTTCCTACACTTACCCACCCTATTCAACATCTGACATACATTAATACAGCACAGAGCAAGCCAAACGTAATGATAGCTGGGTCATGACTTATTAGCGCGACCGTACCGGTACGATATGCTAATATGAAGGCCAACATATTAGTCCTTCAAAATGTTGGCCATAATTATTACTGTACATTTTATACACGTTTTGAGTTGTGTTGCATTTGCATAGGCCTATCCGGTACTAGTACCGGTACCGGTACTCTTTATATAGGCCTATATGGTACCCTTTGCATAGGCCTATATGGTAGGCTACTCTTTGTATATAACTATATGGTACACTTTGTATAGACCTATATAGTACGGTACCATTTGCATATGAATATACGGTACCCTTTGCATAGGACTATACGGTACTCTTTGCATAGGCCTATACAGTACCCATTGCATAGGCCCATTAACGGTACCCATTACATAATGATGGGTTTAAAAATATCCTCCTGGTCAAGTACCGGTAGCCTAAATCTAATAAATAGGCCTACCTGGTATATGAGAAATAGTTTCTAAGTCAATAAAGAAGCGACAGTCATAACTGGTGGGTAGAGTCCATTTATCCTTTGAATTGTATGCAACTCCCCAACCCAAGAGTGAAACGTTACTCTCAGTCGTTTTTCTATTCAACAGCTGAGCTCTGGAACTCTTACAGAATCAGTCTTTCCCTCTTCCTATGACTTAGATTGCTTCAAACTCCGTGTGTCCAGGCATTTTGGCTCGAATGTCCCTTGATTTTGGCCCTGTCACATTTTCAACTCTGGGGGAGGCACTCGTTACAGGAAGTTCTGCATTTTGTCTCCCTCACTCACATAGAAAAAGCAACAACACATGATTGAAATACCGTACTTGATATGAAAAAGTAAAACTCGTAGATCCATTATTCAGTTAGATATTTTCGAGTTTCCTTCTTCAAAGTTTATTAGGGCATCTAATATAGGCTACAGGGTGATATATATATATATATATATATCTTTTTATATAGGCCTATATATATATATAATTATATATATTATATATATATATATATTATATATATATATATATATATATATAATTATATATATATATATATATATATATATATATATATAATTTTTTTTTTTTTTTTTTTTTTTTTTTTTTTTTTTTTTTGCGAGTACCGGTACATTATGTAACGAATTCAGTTCAAAATGCCCTTTCTTGATCTTTGGTGAACTAGTGAACAACTGTTTTCAAACAATCCAAATTACAAACTATATATAATTATACCGCATGCTTGTTTTGAAACTTATTTTTGTAATTATGAAAACGAGAATATATTTTTAAACAACATAATACAAAATGGCGGTGAAGCTTCCATCGAGTGTTGATCTCAGGGTTGAGGTGTAGTATAAATGTCCTTGACTTGACTGAGGGTGAGAGTCCTGGCTGCCAGTTCATTTTACGTATCCCAGTTCTGACCCACGTCGTACACTCGGGGACAAGAGTATTTGAACACCTCTCCATGGTAAAAACGAGACAATGACCATTGACTATTGAAATTCAACGACTCGATTTATGTGCCTTAGTCAAATTTTCAATAACCTTCGTCACTGTATTATAATTGTATCCTCAAATAGTGTACCACGACTATATATAATATGGCACCACAACATCTCAACTGATTAACTCTCTTCATACATACAATTATTAACTTATATTCTTAATTTACATTGATATTTTACATTTAAGCTCTTATGTTATGGTAAGCTATATATGGTTTTCCTTGGCCAAGAGATAATATCGGCACCGTTCGCGAAGACTCATAGCCTAACTATAATTATAATTTACAACACATTGTTCATATTGTTGTTATTTTACTTAGAGTAGATAGCCTTTGTCTACGTGCATCAGTTACACGTAGTAGCAGTTTATTGGAGTTTATGTCTACGTGCATCAGTTACACGTAGTAGCAGTTTATTGGAGTTTATGTTTAACCCATACTGTACCGGTGACGTCCTTGTTGTTATATTCAGGCAATCATTAGACGATTTTATTCAGCTTAGGACAAATTTTCTACCCATGAAAAGGCCACAGACTATACAATTAATCCTTTAAGGGGGGTGACCTGCTTTTGTTCTGTCCTTTTCTATCTTTCTCTGGCTTGTATCCAATTGGCCCCATTCAACCTACTGTTTTAAGACGTTTATCCCCATCCAGGTGTCAATTTTTTACTGGTGAGCGGTAGCGAGCCAGCATATTTTTTATTTTTGTTTGACAGCAGGCTAAATTTGTACATTTTTCGATAGAAAAATTTCTCCGGCGAAGCCGGATTTCTTCATATAATGCTGGCTCGCTATCGCTCACCAGGAAGAAATCGACACCTAGATGGGGATAAACGTCTTAAAATAGTTGGCTGAATGGGGCCGAATGGATACAAGCCAGAGAAAGAGAGAAAAGAACAGAGATAACAAAAAGCAGGTCACCCCCCTTAAACCTTGCTGCCTTGAATTATTATGATTTGTGGAATTAGTCCTACGTGGCTTGACTCATGAACCTGAGACAATTGCATTGAACAAGTGTCAGGATTATAGCTATCACATCTTTATATATAGTTTAAAGTTGAGTTGATGAGTATACCCATAAATGATACTGTTGCTTCAAGTGGGTTTGGCCGTAAATTGTAATTAATAGTTTAGCCTAGTATGAAAGCCAAATACTGCTAGCGATCCACAGTATTTGGCCCAGTTATATATCTCGAAAACTGCATGCATGATCAAAACTGCATGCATGATCAATACTGGGTTGCATTACAATAAACTTTAAAGAGTCCTAACTTGGTGAAGGTAAGGTGGGAGTGAGTGAGCCTTCTTCTTCCGCCCTCCCTCCCTCCCCCGGACATCCGCCCATTACCACAGACAAGGAGGGGAGGGGGGGGGGGGGGGCCGGGGGCGCCTCAGGACTTACAAGATACATACCCAGAGCCGGGATGCATTGCCACCAGGTTTTTCCAAGTTGCCTACATGAATTCCAATGAGTTTATGCATTAAGGGGAGGTTTCTAGTTTGTTCCCTAGACCTCCACCAAGCTTAATATTACATCCCCTAGACCCCCTTTGAAGATAAATTTGTACATTTTTCGGTAGAAAAATGTCCCGGCCGAAGGCCGGTTCCTCTTATATTACAGGTTCGCTATCGCTCGCCAGGAATAAATCGACTCCTAAATGGCACGAAAAGTCTTAAAATTGAAAGAAATGGGGCGAATGTTCTTAAAATCGCCAAACTAATGGGGCTAACGTCTTAAAATCTCAAAATCAATGGGGCTAAACCTTAATGAGAAAGGAGTTCAGTAAAAAAATCCCTCAAGTGGAAATCTCCCCTTAAAGGAAAAAATGCCCCGGGTACGATTACATTACGAGTACGGTATATAGTGGTATGCAGTAGTTAAGGGGAGATTTCCACCTGGAGGATTTTTTTCTGAACCTCTTTCTCCCTCATGTTTAGCCCCATTGCTTGTGAGATTTAAAGACGCTTGCCCCCATTACTTTGGCGATTTTAAGAACCCTCGCCCCATTTCTGTCAATTTTAAGACCATTCGTGCCATTTAGGTGTCGATTTTTTCCTGGCGAGCGTAAGCGAGCCTGTAATTTAAGGGGAACCGGCCTTCGGCCGGGACAATTTTTCTACCGAAAAATGTACAAATTTATCTTCAAAGGAGGTCAAGGGGGAGTAATTTTAAGCTTGATGTAAGTCTAGGGAATCAACTAACAACCTCCCCTTAAGTCATATGATCAATTAACGGATTTACAACAAATTATTATTCTAATTTAATCATACTGTTTTTACTCCAAACAAACTCCTGGGGTGGTCAGCGGGCATACATTAACTCGTGGAGTGGGAACACATCCACGTGGGCAACTGTACCGCTAAAATGAAAAAAGTTAGCCGAAAACTTTTATAATTATGTGTGTGAAATCTTGAGAGTGACAGTAACTCGGGCTCTTCTATGAAGTGAACCAATAATATTATATAGGCTAGTCAAAATATATTATATAGGCTAGTCAAAATATATTATATATGCTAGTCAAAATATATTATATAGGCTAGTCAAAATATATTATATAGGCTAGTCAAAATATATTATATAGGCTAGTCAAAATATATTATATTTAGTCAAAATATATTATATAGGCTAGTCAAAATATATTTATTATTATTATTAGGCTAGTCAAAATATATTATATAGGCTAGTCAAAATATATTATATAGGCTAGTCAAAATATATTATATAGGCTAGTCAAAATATATTATATAGGCTAGTCAAAATATATTATATAGGCTAGTCAAAATATATTATATAGGCTAGTCAAAATATATTATATAGGCTAGTCAAAATATATATATAGGCTAGTCTCAAAATATATTATATAGGCTAGTCAATATATATTATATAGGCTAGTCAAAATATATTATATAGGCTAGTCAAAATATATTATATAGGCTAGTCAAAATATATTATATAGGCTAGTCAAAATATATTATATAGGCTAGTCAATATTATATAGGCTAGTCAAAATATATTATATAGGCTAGTCAAAATATATTATATAGGCTAGTCAAAATATATTATATAGGCTAGTCAAAATATATTATAGCCTAGTCAAAATATATTATATAGGCTAGTCAAAATATATTATATAGGCTAGTCAAAATATATTATATAGGCTAGTCAAAATATATTATATAGGCTAGTCAAAATATATTATATAGGCTAGTATATTATATAGGCTAGTCAAAATATATTATATAGGCTAGTCAAAATATATTATATAGGCTAGTCAAAATATATTATATAGGCTAGTCAAAATATATTATAAATACATGAGGATTGTCAAGAAAGAGTGATACAGAATCGAATCCTCTCATTATTGTGTTACCTAATATTTACTTGTCAGAGGTTCGTTGTGTTGTTCAATGGTTCATAATAGGCCACGATTTATATCTTAGGTTGTACTGTACGATATGTACAGTCGAGTTTAATAAGTGTTGTCAGATATTTCACAAAGTTTCGGACACTGACTAATACTCTGAGGGATAAGCACTTTTCCCAGTAACTATAAAGATACCAATACCACTTGTTGTTGAGCGAAAACCACTGGAATCTATGACAACACTTAATACCCCCAATTGTACAGTCACGAGCATAAATACTGGGACGCCAACCAGATTATTTTCGCCCTTTTCGTCTCCAAAGGTATTGCTAAACTTTATATTCAAACTCACAATTATTTCTTTATTTCATTCTAGCTACCGTCAGACGACTTTATTCAGCTTAGTATGAACCTCTCGTAATGGAGTTGACGTTATCTGGTTGTTGTCGCAGCATTTATGCCCGTGACTGTACTGTACAGTAATGAACATAGATAAGGTTACCCCATTCGAATCCTTGAACCCAAGTTCTGAAGCAATTGGACTATTATATAAAGCATTGGAGTCTCGTTTGCGTTCGATATTGTTTAAAATTAGCGATGGGTGTGTCGCCATTTCTGGTCTTAGCTGCGCACTCATGCTGCCATTCTTCTTACAGGATGATGACAGTAACATATCGTAATTCTTAACTAAACATAACGCATGCTAAGGTAACTAAGTATATATACGGTATATAATTAATATATAGACAACTAGGTGAAGTTGGGTTGGGTTAGGGTAAGTAGTTTTGATCGTTCGGGTAGAAGAGAAAACAACTCCAGGAAAGAAACATCGGGATAAACAAACACATTAAGGGGAGTCACCGGTTTGTTTTCTCTTTTTCTCTCTCTTTCCCTGGCCTGTATCCATTCGGCCCCATTCAGCCAACTGTTTTAAGACGTTTATCCCCATCCAGGTGTCGATTTCTTCCTGGCGAGAGATAGCCAGCCAACATTGTATGGAGAAATCCGGCTTCGCCAGAGACATTTTTCTATCGAAAAATGTAAACATTTAGCTTGCTGTCAAAAGAAATATATATATGCTAGCTCGCTACCGCTCGCCAGGAAAATATTGAGACCTGGATGGGGGTAAACGTCTTAAAACAGTAGGCTGTATGAGGCCAAATGGATACAAGCCAAAGAGAGGGAGATAAAGAGAAAACAAAAAAGCGAGGTGGGCTCCCTTAACCCTATATATAAACACACAATAGAGCCTCGGCAATAATGGCGTGTAACCCACTGTATACTCAGCGTGGGTGATGTAGTTATTACAGGACACGGTAATAAGAGTCTCAAAGGATGCGTCTCAAAGGATGCGTCTCTCAGGATGCGTCTCTCGGCCAGTTTTTCCGGTTGTTTTATTACCGTAAGTCCGAGTCTGGCTTGTGATTCTTGTTTAACCCTTTCAGTATATGAGGACACGTTTATGCATTTATGATTATTACCGTTTATTAATTTACTCTAGGGTTGTTGTTGTCGTTCCCTAAGCTGCCTGGCCGAACAGCCCCGAGGGTTAAGGGAAGGTATATAGTTTGTTCCCTAGACCACCTCCAAGCTTAAAATTACACCCGCTTGAGTCCCTTTCAAGATAAATTTGTAAATTTTTCGGTAGAAAAATGTCCCGGCCGAAGGCCGCTTCCTCTTAAATTACAGGCTCGCTATCGCTCGCCAGGATAAAATCGATACCTGAATTGCACGAAAGGTCTTAATATGGGGTGAAAGTTCTTAAAATCGCTAAAGTAATGGGGCAAACGTTTTATAATATCAAAAGCAATGGGGCTAAACATGAGGGAGAAAGGGGTCAAGAAAACAATCCCTCAAGTGGAGATCTCCCCTTAACTTTGATACCGGTAGTATTAACTACATTGATTCCTATAGGTCTTTCCTAAACTCCATAAAATCGTCTAGACATAGTCAACACAGAATGAAGTACCGGTACGGTAATGCGTCCTTAACAAACAAAAGGGTTAACAACTCGGTCCGTTACCTAAGTCGATTATTACCGGTATATTCACACAAGCATTAAGGGGGCCCTCCTCGCTTTTTGTTTTCTCTTTCTCTCTCTCTCTTTGGCTTGTATCCATTCGGCCCCATTCAGCCTACTGTTTTAAGACGTTTACCCCCATCCAGGTGTCAATATTTTCCTGGTGAGCGGTAGCGAGCCAGCATATACTGTATATATTTTTGTTTTGACAGCAAGCTAAATTTGTACATTTTTCGAAAACAAATCTCCGGCGAAGCAGGATTTCTCCATACAATGCTGGTTCGCTTTCACTCGCTAGGAAGCTATCGACACCTAGATGGTGATAAACCTCTTAAAACAGTAGGCTGAATGGGGCCGAATGGATACAAGCCAGAGAAAATGAGAGAAAGTGAAAAAAGCAGGTGACCCCCCTTAAGTTGGTACCGTACGTAGAGTTGACGACGATCTTACATAAATGAGGTACCGGTAATCGAGGGAAAAATACCGAAAATGTACTGAAAAGGCTGATAGCCATAAACGTTAGCAGACTAGAAAAACCTGTGTGTGTGTGTGTGTGTGTGTGTGTGTGTGTGTGTGTGACGGTTCCCTTAACCCTTTCACTACCGGTGCCGTCCTTTAATCTTTATTCTGGCTACTATTAGACGATTTTATTCAGTTTGAAAAGGACCTTCAGCCATTAACAGGCTTCAAAATATATCGATTAATCTATTTTACTACTACAGATCCTTATTAAGGGGAGATCTCCACTTGAGGGATTTTTTTCTTGACCCCTTTCTCCCTCATGTTTAGCCCCATTGCTTTTGATATAAAACGTTTGCCCCATTAGTTTAGCGATTTTAAGAACTTTCACCCCATATTAAGACCTTTCGTGCAATTCAGGTGTCGATTTTATCCTGGCGAGCGATAGCGAGCCTGAAATTTAAGAGGACTCGGCCTTCGGCCTGGACATTTTTCTACCGAAAAATGTACACATTTATCTTGAAAGGGGGTAAAGGGGGTTTAATTTTAAGTTTGATGGAGGTTAAGGTAATAAACTAAAAACCTCCCCTTAAACAACTGCACAACATCGTCTAAACATAGCAAGAACAAAATTATAAAGACGTCTCCGGTACAGAAGGGGTCCCCTAGTGCGACACAGGGACCACAACATTTACCGAGGTATTCTGCATAATACAATATTATGGTCAAGACCACACACACACACACACACACACACACACACACACACACACACACACACACACACACACACAGGCCCGTAGCCTAGTAGGTAGAGCTCTCGTCTCACACACGAGGGGTCGGGGGTTCAATCCCCGGCCGGGCGGAGACAAATTGGGCTTGTCTCCTTTCATGTGTTAGCCTCAGTTCACCTAGCTGTAAATAGGTACCTGGAATAAGTGGACGACGTTGTGACGTCCCATCTGGGGTTGGCAAAAATGGTACAAGGCGAGATGGGTATCATATGGTTCACCTAAGCTGATGGCTACCTAAGCCTTCGGGCGAGACGGTACCGTCTATAGTGAGAATGGTACCAAACAGATCCACCCTAAGCCTTCGTTTCCAATGTCGCCAATTGGCTAAACTACAGACTACACACACATCCACAGCCATTCCAACAGTACATAAAACACTTAACATGCATTTCACGCAATACATTCCCAATTAAGGAGGCGCGATAATAATGAGCTTAGCTCGCATTGCGTGGATTCCCCTTGACGAACAAGTAACTGAGTAACACACACACACACACACACACACAGCCCGTAGCCTAGTAGGTAGCGCTCTCGTCTCACACACGAGGGGTCGGGGGTTCAATCCCCCGGCCGGGCGGAGACAAATTGGGCTTGTCTCCTTTCATGTGTTAGCCTCAGTTCACCTAGCTGTAATAGGTACCTGGAATAAGTGGACGACGTTGTGACGTCCCATCTGGGGTTGGCAAAATGGTACAAGGCGAGATGGGTATCATATGGTTCACCTAAGCTGATGGCTACCTAAGCCTTCGGGCGAGACGGTACCGTCTATAGTGAGAATGGTACCATACAGATCCACCCTAAGCCTTCGTTTCCGATGTCGCCAATTGGCTAAAATACAGACTACACACACATCCACAGCCATTCCAACGATACATATAACACCTACACATATAGGAGGCGGGAAATAACGAGCATGCTCACTCCCGCAATACAACTAGAGTAAGTACAACTAGAGTAAGTACACACACACACGCACACACAGGGTCTTCAATGTATTGTTACCATTATGCTGCTTTCATTAAGGGGGGTGACCTGCTTTTTTTTTATTTTTCTCCTTTTCTCTCTTTCTCTGGCTTGTATCCATTCGGCCCCATTCAGCCAACTATTTAAGACGTTTATCCCCATCTAGGTGTCGATTTATTCCTGGCGAGCGATAGCGAGCCAGCATTATATGAAGAAATCCGGCTTCGCTGGAAACATTTTTCTATCGAAAAATTTACAAATTTAGCCTGCTGTAAAACACTTCTAAGAAATATGTTGGCTCGCTACCGCTCACCAGTAAACAATCGACACCTGGATGGGGATTAACGTCTTAAAACAGTAGGCTGAATGGGGCCGAATTGATAAAGCCAGAGAAAGAGAGAAAATGAGAGAAAAAAAGCAGGTCACCCCCCTTAAGTGTATCTGGACAATAATAATGTACAGTGGTTTACGTGAGTGGTATACATGGTGGTTTACGTGAGTGGTATACATGGTGGTTTACGTGAGTGGTATACATGGTGGTTTACGTGAGTGGTATACATGGTGGTATACGTGAGTGGTATACATGCGTGTAATGCGGCAGGCTTCTAGGTAGGCTATCATCTCGCATAATAAAGCCCAGACAAATTGAACGCTGTCTATCCCTCTTGCTGGAAGTTTGTTCTTATTCAACCTGTCCCAAAGTAGGGTGACCGCTCTCAGCCCTCCAAGTCCAATTGCTCTCATTTCTTGCATCTCTAAAGTGTTTAAAACTATTCTTAACTAAACATTTCTTAAACATTTATTTTCCGTAATCTACAGTACTTTCAGATCGCCAGTACGATTCACTCTACTGGTGATCTTCTTGCTTATCTTATCAATCTTGGTCATCCTCCTTTCGGGACTTCGTTGAGACTTTTTCTATTGCACTAGACATATCGAAAGCCTTTGATAGAGTCTGGCACAATTTTTTAATTTTCAAACTACCCTGCTTCGGTTTTTATCCCTCTAGCTGTGCCTTTGTCTCTAATTTAATTTCAATCCACTCCATAGCTGCAATTGTGGACGGCCATCGCTCACTTCCTCAACCTATCAACTCCGGTGTTTCTCAGGGTTCTGTCCTGTCTCCAATTCTCTTTCTAATATTTATTAATGATATCCTCAACTGTACTGGTACCTCCAGTCCTATCCACTCATATGCTGATGACTCCACCTTACACTATTCAACTAGTTTTTCACATCAACCCAGCATGCAAGCACTCCAAAACTCACATGACAGGGCCATGGCGTGTCTATCTTCTGATCTATAAATTATTTCTGATTTGGGCAGAGAACATTTTGTTACTTTCAACGCCTCCCAAGACCCAGTTTCTCCCTCTATCTCTCCATCGCAATCTTCCACAAAGCTATCAATTATTCTTCAACAATACACAAATTAACCCTTCATCTTCTCTCAATATTTTCGTCTGACCTTTCTTGGACAAAGATCATATTACCTCTCTTGCTAAAACAGCTCCCCAAAAGTTAGGTGTGCTCAACCATCTCCGTGGGTTCTTCACCCCCGCACAGCTTTTTGCTCTGTATCGGGGAACACTGCGCCCATGTATTGAGTACGGTACCGGCACTGTTTGCATGCGTGGGGAGGCTCCACCCATACCGCACTTCTCGAAAGAGTAGAGTCCAAAACATTATTTTCACCTCATCAACTCATTTCCTCTTACTAGTTCCCGCAATGTTGCATCTCTTTCACTTTTCTATCGCTATTACAACAATCAGTATTCTTCAGAGCTCTCTCAGTGCATACCTCTTCCCTTGCGGCGAGTGCGAGGCACCCGCCTTTCAATACAGTCCCACTCTTATTCTGTCCAGCTCTCCAACCGAAGAATTAGCAAATTTTGTGTCTTTCTTCTACTCAACAAGTGAACTCTGGAACTATCTCCCTCAATCAATCTTTCCTTCATCCTATGACTTAGACTGTTTTAAACTGTGTGTGTCCAGGCATTTTGATCCCAATGTCCCTTGAATATGGCTCTGTCACTCTTTTGGCTTTGGGGGAGACACTCGTTACAGGCAGCCTGCCTTTTGTCTCCTTCATACACATAAATAAAAGGCAACTTCCACTCATTTCCTTCCCTTTCCAGGGGAACACCAACATCTACTGCTCTTCCTTGAATTTCTTTTCATGACTCCATCCATATAGATAAGGACAACCATGGGGACATCACGCACCCTTACTTTAATCCAACATTCGGATCAAAGAACTCACTCTGTTCATTTTCCACACGCACTGCCGCTTTTGCACCCTCATACATGCTCTTCACTGTTTTCAGCAACTTACCAGCTACTCCGTATAATCTCAATATTTTCCACAGACCTTCTCTATCATCTCTGTCATAGGCTTTCTCCAAGTCCATAAAGGCAACATAAAACTTTTGTCCCTTCTCCACACATTTCTCAACAACACATTGTAAGTAAGAACACCTGGTCTATACACCCTCTGCCCTTCCTAACCCCGCCCTACTCCTCACCTACCCATTTCTCCGTTCTCACTCTCACTATGATCGAGCACTACCCTACTGTACATCTTCCCTACTATGCTTACGAGACATATCCCCCTGTGATTGCCACACAGTTAAGCATATTATTATATTTGGTATTCCTTTCTCATTGACATTCACACTGTGCTAATTACTGCCTGTTCAAAGATAGGTGTGGGGTCGACTAGCCAATTCGTACGCAATGTTTCAAAGTTTAGTACCGTACGCAATATATATTTAAAGTACCGGTACCCTCAATACCATTTGCTGAGTCAAATTAATGGACAGTATATTACTATTGTCAACATGTACCTTAAGGGGAGGTTTTTAGTTTGGTCTCTAGATATCCTTCAAGCTTAAGATTACACCCCCTTGAGCCCCTTTCAAGATAAATTTGTACATTTTTCGGTAGAAAAATGTCCCGGCTGAAAGCCGGTTCCTCTTAAATTACAGGCTCGCTATCGCTCGCCAGGATAAAATCGACACCTAAATTGCACGAAAGGTCTTAAAATTGACGGAAATGGGGTCGAAAGTTCTTAAAATCGCCAAACTAATGGGGCGACTGTCTTAAAATCTCAAAAGCAATGGGGCTAAACATGAGGGAGAAAGGGGTCCAGAAAAAAAATCCCTCAAGTCGATATCTCCCGTTAACCATCGGCTTGCTCACTACTATGGAAAATGTATTGATCAAACATTCCAAATGATTTGTTAGGTATTATTATTATTTGTTTTCGATTGTACGAACTAATTGAAGGTACGCTACCGGGTAATAATTATGCTACACTGATCATATTAACCCTTTCAAGATACCGGTACTATTACGCCTTTGTTGTAGGATTGCGTTCTGGCCATTATTAGACGCTTTAATCAGACTATGAAGGGTACCGTATAATTATGGAAGTCAGAGGGTTAAGGGGGGTGACCTGTTTTGGTTCTGTCCTTTTCGATCTTTCTCTGGCTTGTATCCATTTGGCCCCATTCAGCCTTCTGTTTTAAGACGTTTATCCCCATCCAGGTGTCAATTTTTTACTGGTGAGCGGTAGCGATCCAGCATATTTATTATTTTTGTTTGACAGCAGGCTAAATTTGTACATTTTTCGATAGAAAAATTTCTCCGGCGAAGCCGGATTTCTTCATATAAGGCTGGCTCGCTATCGCTCGCCAGGAAGAAATCGACACCTAGATGGGGATAAACGTCTTAAAATAGTTGGCTGAATGGGGCCAAATGGATACAAGCCAGAGAAAGAGAGAAAAGGACGGAAATAACAAAAAGCAGGTCACCCCCCTTAAATGAGATACCGGTAGTCTTTACCCTTTTAACCCCTTCTGTACCGGCGACGTCTTTTTTATTGAATTCTAGCTATATTTAGACGATATTATGTAGTTTAAGAAGGGTCTGTGATAGTAAAAATAGCTCAGTGAGATAGTTCGAAGCCTGTTAATTGCTAGAGGCCATTTTTATACTGAATAAAATCGTCAAATAGTGCCAGACTTAAGTTACAAGGACGGCACCGGTATTGAACGGGTTAATTCCCCTAGATCCTTCCTCAAGTTCCTAAGCTGCATAAAATCGTCTAATGATAGCCAGAATAAACTGTCAAAATGCGTTATAATCTAAAAAGGGTTTAAACATAATAATAATCGTACTTGGCATATTAGTCAGCACCGAGCATGTACCGGTAATACAAGTAAGAGTCCCTTTGGAAGACCAGAGCTCGCTGTTACCGGTTCCATAGGGATTGGGCCCATACGGAATATACGGAATTGGGCCCATACGGGATTGGGCCCACGGGATTGGAACCTAACCTAACCTAACCTAACCTAAGTGGGCCCAATCCCCGTATGGGCCCAATCCCGTGGTCACTGTTACCGTACCTCTTTATAATGATGAACCCAGAAGGATGGTTAGCTGGCTCCTCGGTGTTACCAGGACCAACACACTAACACCACTACAATAGGTCACGACAATAGGTACCGTAGCTAAATTATCCTATTTGGCCCGAGGGGGGGGGGGTCTTTTTGGACTTCCCCAGTTTCACTCCATTACGGTAGTTTACAGATTTTAAGACGTGTCATCCTATTAATTTGGTGATTATTAGATGCTTCACCTTATTCATGTGTCTTTTTTTTTTCTGGCCGAGTGATTGCGAACATGTACGGTAATTTAAAAGAAATCAGCCTTCGACCATGACATTTTTCTATCGAAAAATTTACACATTTAGCTTGAAGGGGGTATAGGTGGGCATTTGTTTAGTTTGAAGGAAGTCTAAGAAGATGTTTTTGTTAGCCTGGGGGACAAGCGAAAATGCATTGCTAGAAAATGGAGAAAGAAAGCAACATTCTCAATAATAATATAAATGCTACATACCTGGCAATTATTTCAGGCTGCTTACAGGACGTAGAATAACCTTTTAGGGGTGCGATGTACCGGTATATTATATTAACTGGGAAACTAAGACTAGAACAGAGTACATGGTTACAGAATATACGGGTTTTATATGTAAGATACAATCAAGTACCGTATTAAGAACAATACTTAAGTGAGGTAAACATGCAAGTAAAGTATTAAGAACAATATGGCCAGTTAGGGTTGAGCATATAATGTACAAACACAGATCAATGGAACCTGGAAGAGAGAAAGTCAACATACACGAAATGGAAAGGAAGGGGGGGGGGGGGGGAGGTAGTGGGGGTGATAATAGAATGTTGTGTATACAACTAGTGATGTATATAACATTTAGGGTAAAGTAGGGAAGATATTTATATACTCAGTAGCATAGACAGAGTCATCTATAGAATAATAATGTATCAATATGTCCTATGCAATTATGGCAAAGTGGACAGAGTGTGTGCCGTGTGAATTTATATATAAAAAACATTTTCAGCTGACGGGAAATAGTCATGTTCTCTTTCTGATCATTCAACTATTATGAAGAATATGTACCAATAGGTGTTGTCAATTATGAACACTGGGTATTTATATGATGAAGAGACAGAGTAGTTTCGTATATTTCCATAAAGTATAAAGAACTCTGCTGCTAAGGGATTCAATTTAGTGTCGGCTGAAAACAAATAAGAATTATACCTTCGCTCCTAACTTTGAAAGTATAGATTTCCTTGGGGTCTCGGGCAATATAGGAACAAGGCTTCTCATTCTCTTCGGTCTGGCTGTAGTCTCGTCTGGGCACCTTCACTGGTATCTCAGACTTATTCTGCTGGGCTGTCAGTATGCTCGACGAAGGAGGTACTTTACCATGTGTAAGAATACGCCCTGGTTCCTCGCTATGTGAGTGTGCTGGTGTGGTGTTCGGAGGATGCAACATCGGGTGAGAGTTCGGAGGATGCAACTCTTTAGGAAGGCTCGGAGTATGCAGCAATCCTAAACCATTCTTAGGGCGCAATGGTTCTTTGGTCAGAGGACACACCGGTCACTCATCTCTGGAGTTACATGGCCACTCCAGGCGCTGTCTTCGTTTTCTGTTGACCCCCTGCTAGTTTGAAGACTATGGTTGTGCTAGTGACGGGTGGTCATGGAGGAGTACCGGTAGACCGCTCAGGTGGTGAGCTGGCAACTTTTAGGCTGGCGATGTGTTCGGAAGTTGTTGAATCCTGCATGGTTATAATTAAGCAAAATATTACAATGACCCACAAAATGTCGGATCAGAGGGTGTGAAAAAGGCATGAATAAGGTCATTAGAGTGTCCATAAAAATTTGCCCCTGAAAGGGCTATTGGTACTTAGGGAAACATCCTTCTAATATAGTATAGAAAGGTGTAATAAATAATCAAAGGTGAATCATTATCAATATTGTTAATTTACCTTTGTTAGCTCTTTGTATTATTGCAGTGCAAAAAGAGCAATTGTGTTTTATTATATTACGCAAAGTTACATAGCAACGTCACTCATAAAAAGTAAATGTTTGTGGACCTCTCCTCTTTTTTATAATGCAAGCATTTTGTTTTCTATGTAAATGAGGGAGACAAAAGGCAAAACTGTTAGTGCAATTGAAATATATTTAATCTCGGTACCGGTATGTTATACATTAATTATTATAACTATATATACCAACAACAACTATATATACCAACAACAACTATATAGGGTAGAGTAGCTAATGTGTGTACGTGGTGCCACGGTCCACACAGCCACCACCCTAATGTGTGTACGTGGTGCCACGGTCCACACAGCCACCACCCTAATGGCCAAACTTCTAAGCAATCTAGGTTAGGTTAGGTAGGATTTATTTTAAGAACTTTCACCCCATATTAAGACCTTTCGTGCAATTCAGGTGTCGATTTTATCCTGGCGAGCGATAGCGAGCCTGTAATTTAAGAGGAACCGGCCTTTGGCCGGGACATTTTTCTACCGAAAAATGTACAAATTTATCTTGAAAGGGACTCAAGGGGGTGTAATTTTAAGCTTGATGGAGGTCTAGGGAACACACTAAATATCTCCCCTTAATGAGGCTTGGTTTGGTTGGATAACATTAACTTAGAACTGGTTGTTAGATTAAGTTTAGATACCGTAGGCTACATTGAGTACGGTACCGGTAAGGTGAGGTTAAGATTCTGGGGCCATTCTGGTTATGGCCGTTTCGTAGTGTGACTGTTTTGACTTGAAGTCGTCCAAATTGTACGCACAACAACCCATGAGTAAAGTGTCAATTGTTACCGTACCTTAAGGGAGATCTCCACTTGAGGGATTTTTTCTTGACCCCTTTCTCCCTCATGTTTAGCCCCATTGCTTTTGATATTATAAAACGTTTGTCCCATTAGTTTAGCGATTTTAAGAACTTTCACCCCATATTAAGACCTTTCGTGCAATTCAGGTGTCGATTTTATCCTGGCGAGCGATAGCGAGCCTGTAATTTAAGAGGAAGCAGCCTTCGGCCGGGACATTTTTCTACCGAAAAATGTACAAATTTATCTTGAAAGGGACTCACGCGGGTGTAATTTTAAGCTTGATGGAGGTCTAGGGAACAAACTAAATACCTCCCCTTAACATGTGTATAATTATGTGATGCACAATCATTTAATGTCTATTGTTTGTGTGGGTAGTATATTTGATGTTTATTTGGCGTATATCTAATTGGACTAACCCGTATGAATGAGTTAATCTGTCATATATAATGTATCACGAAGAACATTTCATGCATACCGTACCGTACATCAGTAACAATGACTGTATCTGTTGATTGGCTACCATTGCCATGGCAATCTATTCACTAACTATAGTCCGTTCATTCTAGGTTGGGCAGGAATCGTAACCCATAACCTCTCATAACTAAAAAAGGTCGAGAGTACCGGTAATCGAGATAATACCGTATTTCTACCAAATAGGAAGACTTGGCTAGGGAATATATGCATAAATTGACAGCTCATTTGCTCTAGCCCTTTTTTTAGTTAGGCTACAGAGGTTAGAGGTTACGATTTCTGCCCAACCTAGAATGAACGGACTATAGTCATTCAGTCAGTCAGTATCTAATTACAAAATTCTTTGACGAGGTATAACACGTATATACCACCGTGCAGGTTTTTCATGGTATTACAGTACCGCATATTTATTCAAGTACCGGTACCTTATATATTAAATAGTGTAATATTGTGCTATTAGGTGTGCTTCACCTTTTCTTTACTCATAAAGCAATCCTAACTGATTTTGTATCTTTCAGAGGGCTGAGCACTCTTGAGAGGCGTTGTTCCTGGCAGCCTCCAAGCAACACAGTGTTCAGCAGCAGCCAAGACTGTCCTGACGGTGCCGGGACTCCCTCTTCCTCCCCAGGGCTACCCACCAGTCCTCTAGGGGTGCCAGAAGTAACTTCAGACGGTTACAACGACCACAGGTCCTCGGGTCACTCTCCGCTACCCAAAAATTCCTCCGCTGAGAGTCTTTCCTCCTTCGCCGAGTCCTTGGTGAGCCCTGAAGGAGGTTCTGGATCGTCTACGCTAGTGTCGGCCAAGAGCACCCCTTCCCTCCATCAGAATGTGTCGTTCTCGCGTGGTTCCTCAGCCAGGCACTCGGCTGTGACCTCTGCCCTCCATGCCTCCAGGTAACACACTGTCTTGGTGACCAGGCAACTCAGACAGTAGACCATTTAAACCAGTATTTCTCAAGTAATCCAAATTTAATCAAAACTATTAAGAATGTTAGATGTAAGCAAAGTTAGGTTAGAAATTCAAATTTACATTAGTTTTGTTGGTTTTTGTTGAGTTGGAATTGGTTGACCTCTACTGGTTGAGTTGTGCAGGAACCTACAATATATTATTGTAAAGCTAAACTTACCCGGTAATGCAGTACAGTTCTTCTTAAGATTGAACTCCTTCAAACTCCGTGTTTCCATTTTTTTTTTTTTTTTAAAGAAATACAACGAATAGCCAGTTGCATCATATCTACTACCGGTAATCCTTATCAAGCTGCCCGTCGAAGAATAGGAATTGGGGAAAAGAGGATATTTATTCTAATTTACCTTAAATAGGCTATATATAACTTTTTGATTGTGAATACACAGTAACAATATGAAATTTACCTTTGTCTCTCTTCGTACATATTTTTTTTGTTTATACAAGATCAATGATAAATAGGTGAATTAACAGGAAATCAACATCAATGGTGTTGATTGGCCGAGTTCAAAGTGACTGATTACTTAAATATATATCAATTAAACAATCAATGGGCACATACGCCGTGACAGCACATAGCTGCACTCACCCTATGACTCCATTCTGGGGATCTCCCTGGGCGAGACTTTTCCACTCAGGGTTGTCCTCCTTAGAGACTACCTGGTGAACAGGGTCAGCTTCAGGGAGGCACAGAAGGGTCTTTACTAATTGGCGGATCAGGCACTGGTGGTTGGACGTCCACTGGATGAAGCTGCTAAGCTGGGAGGTAGGCTTTGAGCAGAGTTTCTTCAGGGCTCAGTATGCAGGCGGAAGGTAATTTGCAGAAAATGGCTCCTGACATACCGCTCTTTGTCTTTCCTCAGGGAACTCTCACTCTGTGAGACAGGGCCCTGTGCTGACCCAGATCTCCATCCAATCTGGCAGTACAACTCTCTTCTATTATGTCCAGCATCTCACCCGATAGGAAACCTCTCCTTGACCTCGATTTGACTCCAATGCATTTATCAGCTGCTGAAAGGATTCCATGTTTAATGTTTCCCACAATTCTAAAGGCCTTCCAGGGAGCCAAGCGCTTCAAACTAGTTTAAGACTGGCACTGCATACTTCCTTGCACACTCCTCATCCATGAGCCTCTCAAGATGAAACCCTGAGGGATAACATTTTTGTTATTTTTCTGGTTTTGAATCATTGATTCTGTGTAGAAACAACAAGCCTGTGGTCGGTAGCAAAGAACTCAGCACTCCTAAAGACGCTTCAGTTCTGGAGGATCCTTTAATGAGCGTTTACGAGTATGTGATCAATCCCCTTGGCCACACCACCAGTATTGGAGTACAAAGTCCAGCAGTGTGGATCAGGACCCCACAATTCTCAACTTCCTGGACCTTGCAAAGTTCAAGAAGAGAGAACTGTTGACATTCTTGGTACCAGAACCATTAGGTCCAACACATACCTTGTAGCCAGCTTTATATGTGCCAGTAACTGCATTGAAGTCCCGACAACGAGTGTATCCCATGGATGGCACTGTTCAACAATAGAGTCAAGCTTGGTGTAGAACAATTCTTTCTCTCTAAAGTGCTCATCTTGGTAGGAGCATACACTTCAACAAGATAAATTAAGCCCATTCATCCTCACCACCAGCATACGCTTGTCAACAGGTGTAACCTCCACAACTGCGGTAACCAGGGCGGAAGAGATCGCAACAGCCACCCCCTTTTGGTGAGAACCATTGCCAGTAGTATGTGTAACCATCGCAAGATCTCACAGTTGCCAGCAAGATCTCACAGTTGCCAGGCCGCAAAGAGGGTCTCTATGTCGACCCCCAGCTGCCGCAGCTCCCCAGATAAAGGAGGTAGTCAGTTATCAACCCAGAGGGTTAATATGTTCCAAGCTCCAACCCAGAGATGCCTTCAAAGGTTAAGCCCAGGAGCAGGTCATTGGGTTTGTGACTTGTCTGCACTGCCACGACCACACCACAAGTTAGGAAGTTGTGTGGGAGATCCTCTACCATTCAGAGTGCAGGGGTCTCGAAGGCTTTGGCCTACACTTGTCACAGCTGACACCCCTGCTCGGCTGGCAGCAGCAGTAGGACCGATCCCGCCAGCCAAGCCGGGCATATCTAGCATTGGACTCCCCAGAGTTGATGGGCCGGGGTTGTGGGCACCCGCCCGGTAGGGTTGACCATGATTCCCAGTCCTTTCTCCGAAAATATGTATGGCGGCAGCTTTGGTTTTTGCGGGGTCGGGTTGCAGGCCTTACCCATAATCAGCTGGCTCTTCGACATGGTTACTGGAGCCTTTGTTGCTTGGGGTTTTCTTTTCCCTAAACTAGATTGCCTGCTAAGGCTAAATTGTATCCCTGATGCTTCAGAACTTGGCTTTAGCACTATCCGAGCCAATTACTTTTGGATCATTATATTTTGATTGAATAATTATTGAGAGCTTTGATTGCTTTTGCCATTTTCGAGCAATGTCTTTTAGTTTGTCCCCTAGACTTATCATCGCTAAACTAATATGGTGAAACTTCTCAAAATGTCCATATAATGAGGCGAAACAGGGGATATCGAAAAAGACAACCCTCAGACAAAAATGTAGGGTTTAATGTTGGAATATTAATATGGGTGTATGCTTATTATATCTCACAACTGTACCGGTACATGTTTAATTTATTCAGTCTTCGACGAAACCTTTTCATAAAATTTTGGCTAACATTAGATGATTTTACTCAGGTTTGGAAGGCCTTCTAGGAATTGAATGTATATTATATTTCTTAAATAACCCTCTGACTCCCATAAATCCTTCCTAAACTGAATAAAATCTTCTGCTAATAGCTAGCATAAGAGGAAGAAATGCGTCTTTTAATCTTAAAGAGTTAATCATTCCATTCACGAATTTTGCACAGTCCCTTAATATTTGTTAATCTATGTGATTCAAGTTCATCGTAGCCATCTTTTTCCATGTTGACTGCATTCACTAAATTAATGGTGATGTAGAATAGGTCCTGTAAATAAAAACAAATAGGAAAATAGTATTGCCATATCGTGCAATCTAGTAGTAGGCTATTTCTTAATCCTTTCAGTACTACCACATCACTTACATTGTATTTGCTTAACATTAGGATGATTAGGCGATTTTATTCTTCTTAGCACGAGCTGATCCAAAGTTCTGAGGAGTTATTGTGATGTTTTAATATAATAATAATAATAATAATAATAATAATTATTATTATTATTTTTTGTTTTGTGTTTTGTTTTTTTTTGTATTTGTATTTTGATTGTTTTGGCAATTTCAGAGCATTTTCCTTAGTTTCCTTCTTCAAGTTAAACATTATTCCCCAGACCCCCATCAAGCTAAGAAACCCCGGCCCAGACCCCCCTTCAAACTAAAATTTTAATTTTCGTGGTAGAAAAATGGCTCGGCCACAAGCCGGTGTGTCTTAAATTGCAGGCCCATTATCATTCACCAGGGAAAAACTGACACTTAAGGGGAGGTTTTTAGTTGATTCCCTAGACTTCCATCAAGCTTAAAATTACTCCCCCTAGACTCCCCTTCAAGATAAATTTTTACATTTTTCGGTAGAAAAATTTCCCGGCCGAAGGCCGGTTCCCTTAATAATGCTCGCTATCGCTCGCCAGGAAAAAATCGATACCTAAATGGCACGAATGGTCTTAATATTGACAGAAATGGGGCGAGGGTTCTTAAAATTGCCAAACTAATTGGGCAAACATCTTAAAATCTCAAAAGCAATGGGGCTAAACATGAGGGAGAAAGGGGTCCAGAAAAAAATCCTCCAGGTAGAAATCTCCCCTTAAATGAAGCTAAACATCTTATTATAATCGTCAAGCTAATGAGGCAAAACTTCTTATTATAATCGTCAAGCGAATGAGGCAAAATATATTATAATCGTCAAACGAATGAGGCAAAACATATTATAATCGTCAAGCTAATGAGGCAAAACATCTTATTATAATCGTCAAGCTAATGAGGCAAAACATCTTATATAATCGTCAAGCTAATGAGGCAAAACATCTTATTATAATCGTCAAGCTAAGGAGGCAAAACATCTTAAAATCGACAAGCTAATGAGGCAAAACATCTTATTATAATCGTCAAGCTAAGGAGGCAAAACATCTTAAAATCGACAAGCTAATGAGGCAAAACTTCTTATTATAATCGTCAAGCTAATGAGGCAAAACTTCTTAAAATCGACAAGCTAATGAGGCAAAACATCTTATTATAATCGTCAAGCTATTGAGGCAAAACTTCTTATTATAATCGTCAAGCTAATAAGGCAAAACATCTTATTATAATCGTCAAGCTAATGAGGCAAAACTTATTATAATCGTCGAGCTAATGAGGCAAAACTTCTTAAAATCGTCAAACTAATGTGGAAAAAAAGGGATACCCCATAAAAGCCACACTCGAATTAGATACAATTACGAAATATGTCTCATAACCAAAAGCTTAGACAATATTGATCTTAACTAATCCCCTGAGGAAATATGACCACATTTAATTCACCTATCTCTATTTAATTTTAGTTAGCCTATGAAGGACCTCTTGTCGTGTTTGGTATTAGCCTACTATTGTCCTGGCCACAATACATATATAAATGCCATGTCATCATTATATTAAAGATGAGACAAGCAATCAAATTTACCCTGGAATAATGGTAAGTCACATACATTTATATCACAGGTCCTTCTTAACGTCTGATTGAGGCAGAACACCCCAGGGATAGACCTTATTCAGTACACTCCATAGGCTAATAACTGAAGGCTAGTCAAGTCTTTGCACCATCCCTGTGTTTGTGACATCTGGGAATTGAAGGTTTGGGTGACCTAGGCGATACCCTTTCAAATAGTATCAATAGTATCATAATCTCTATTTTGTTATTTTCTGGGGAACCGATTCCCATTTTTCATTTGTTGGAACTCAAATGATTCATCAAGTTAACTGTATCTAATCTGGGGGTAGTCTTTTTGGGGTCCCCGTTTCACCCGTTCCCCATTAAGTCATTATTAGGCGAAACCCTCATCCAAAATAATAACAAATTCACCTTTAAAGGGAGTCTGCAAGTGCTGTCTTAGATTTAATGGGTCTGGAATGCAAACTAAAAGAAAATGTTTGACAACGGTAACAAAATAAAAAAATAAATCGCTAATAATTACGAGTATCAAACAATCAGACAAACACCCCAATAACCCCCAGAGTGTCTTATCAGTTAGTGTTAAAGAGGGTGTCACACGGTTGCTTTTATAATTTTTCGATGGTCAAAATGTTTCCGGCAATATTTCTGGGATCTTTTGCAGTGGTATTGGAAACTGAACTGAAGATGGCTTTATATATGTGCCAAAATTCATATAAAAGTTTAACTCACAAGCTGTCCGACTAGATTTCCCAATCAAAGCGCTTGTGTGATACTAGCTTTACAGTTTGGAATATCATATAACTATCATATGATATAATAATGGTGCGAAGTTATATCTAAGCAAATATTTCCTATTGGTAGCTGTAAAAGCTGGTCATTATACAGGTTATGTAGTTGCTGTCTTTTACAACTAAGTGAAGAATGATATTACTTCCTATATATTCATGGCCTGTAAACTAGGAAAGGAAGTAACAAAGTTTAGATAAGTTTTCCTTATTATTATGAAACAAATTATAATTTATAAACTTTAAATTATCTTTATGATATGATTTATTATTTTGACAGTATAACGCTGGAATGTGTGCATAAGTTCTGCTACCTGGGCGATACGGTTTCCGCCGGAGGTGGTGCTGAAGCTGGCTCCATTGCTAGAGTTAGAAGTGGCTGAGGAAAGTTTAGAGAGCTGCTGCCACTCCTGACCATGAGAGGGATCCTACCCCACCTTAAAGGGTGTATACCTCATGTACATACATACATACATAAAATTTTAAGACAGAGTGCTCCACACATACGTGCAGTTTCAGTCTCTTGTCCTATTGGCGGCATTCCAGGCAACCCTGTTAAGGGCTGCGATGACCTATGCCTTGGAGACGTAGCCGGTTAAAGCGGAGGATATCGATAGAATAGAACAGAATGAGAAGAGAATGGTGAGATGTATGTGTGGGGTCAATCTTAGGGACGGGGTATCGAGTGAGGAATTAAGAAGGCATCTGGGCATTAGGAGTATCAGTGAAGTGATGCGCACGAGCCGACTTGGTTGGTTTGGACATGTGGAGAGAATGGATGATCAGAACTGGGTGAGGAAATGCCAGACTGTGAACGTGGGGGAGCTGCGCGTAGGGGTAGATCTAGAATGACATAAGATCAGGTACTCCAGTCCGATCTCAAAATAAAGAATTTGACAAGAAAGGCAGCCCTTGACAGGGTTGCCACCATTTAGGACGTGAGACTGTAACCACATTCCCTGTGACCAGAACGGTCTTTAAACTTGTATGTATGTATAGAGTACCAACTTAGAAAAGAAGTAATGATTTAGAAAGGTCTTAGGCCACCCCTATGGGAGCTCTTTTGGGGAGCTCAGTGGTCTGGCTAAACTTCTCACACACAAAAAAAATAAAAATGGAAAGGTCTTATAATATGATGCAGTGTTTGGGAGTAATTAACCGTATTGTAACTAATGACGTTTTTTATTTTGCAGGTCAACCCCCAACCTGGATGATGCAGAGGATAACAGCATGGTGACAAAATCTTCCATGTACTCCTACCTTCACGGGGCCGAGTCCTCATCCTCTACCAAGAAGGGTGGGAGCAGTGGGTCTGGGGTGGTGGGGGCCCGGTACTGGGACTCCACCATGGGGGCGGACAGCACCCCAGACCGGGAGGATTATGCTCACCACCTCCGATCCTCCTCCTATCAGCTGCTTCACTCCCGCCAACTCTCTGCCCTCAGTTCTGGGTCTGCAGGATCTTTCCACAGTAGACAACACTCCAATGCCTCAAACTACAGTGAACCAGATGACCTCAGCCCTCGGGGAGACCACAGTCATCATGGTCACCATCATGGAATGGATCGGGCAAGATTCTTCTCATTTGACAACCTTGGGCCTGAGCCTGCTGGTCATAAGTACCATGGGTCTTGGAACATATCTGAGCCTGATTTAACTTTTGCACCTCCGCCATATTCACCTCCTGGTCCTGGTTACCAGCAACCCCAGGCACCTGTATCACCAACAACAGCTACATCAACAGCTCCATCATTAACTTCTGTGCAGCACTCGCCAACTTTTAGCTCTCCAACCAACCGTCATCCATCCTCTCCTCCCCCTCCTCCTGTCCGTGATGCTTCTAGTCTAAAATATATAAAATATGGTCCAGGTCATGAGAAATACCCATCATGGCCTGTTCCAGCAGCAAGTCAAGTAATGGCTCATGAATCATCCTCTCATGAAGCTAATGTTGCAGGCCTTGCTGAATCATCATCACAATCATCAACTCCCCAAGGTTCTCACCGCTCCAAATCTTGGACAGAGCAATCAGAATATCCAAAAGAAAAAGCTGGTGGCTATGCCCGTCCTTACAATAAGAAGCCTGTAAACCAATCTTTTCAAAGACAGCTCAAAACTGTTATGGAAAGAACAGAGAAAATTCCAAAGGAGGTGTTCCATAGCAGTCTTAGAGAGGATATATTTACAGGCTCAAATTATTCCTTCTCAGACTATTATAAGCCTGACAACTCTTATTACCCTCTGTATGATCGTGATGGCCGAGCTTTGGATGACAAGGATTACAGCATTCCCTCACCACCGGAACGAGACATCACTGTGGGAGAAGCCTCGCTTGGCCAGGTAACGGCAGCTCAATTAGAAGAATATGTTCGACAGTATGAAGAGTTTGGATATACTGACTTGATAGGAACAACACCTTTACTAGATCAGCTGCGCCGTGAATCTGTGATGTGGGATGGTAGTTCAGAACGAGACTCTGGTCGTGGAGAAAGTGAAAGTGTTGCAGACAGTTCCCGCTATAGTAATGGAAGAGAAAGTGTCACCACTGTTGTAACTAATTCATCATCAGCATCTTCTTCTGAAACACTCAAATGGCATGGCTCTCTATCCGATATCTCTGTTATGTCTGGCCAGTCTCGTGATCCCAGATCTGATCACAATATTGTGCACAGTTCGCGGGTGCAGGCACCACAGCGACACAATAGTGAATCAGTTCTATATTATGGTGCTGATGGTCGAGGTAAAGCTCCCCATGGGAAGTTGGGCCATGAGTCTCGAGACCACAGGGACATGAGGCGATCTGTGCGGGACACTGAGTCTGGCTATCCAAGGTTACGGGAAGGAAAATGGAATAGAGAAGTAGAAAGAAATAATGAAATGAATAATCTTAAGAAATTTCCCTCTTATTCTTACACCCAACCTCTTTCTCAAATAACTGAAGCTCCAACGGCAGAGTTGAGGGAAACTCCAAAATCTTCCTCTAGATCTCCGCAAAGTCCTACTATAGATTTCAGTAAACCACCTTCTGTAGCAGAGAGAATTCATGAGCTTGAGAGACAGTCCCGTTCAACTGGCAAAGAGTCAGTTGCTCGCTGGCCAAGGGACAGCAGTGGATCAAGAGATAGAGATCTTAGGGAACCACTTGATCGACGAGAATCTCAGGAGTTCAGGAGATCTCATGAAGAATCATTGGTTCATGAACTGCGTGATCAAAATGAAAAACTAGAAGGGCGCATTGCAAGTGAACACTGGGACATAGGTGAGACACGCACTCATCAGAGAAGAGGCTCTCGAGATCGTGAATTAAGGCTTGATTTCTCTAGAACTGAACGAAAACCAGAAACTGGCGTTGACAACCTCCGATCTCCTACAAGTTCAGGTTCAGCATCTTGGTCTCCTGTTCAAAGAGATGCAGATGGTAGACCATTTGTCCATGAAAACTTCCAAAATATAATGAATACCTTTACTGAAGTGGATCGAGTTGACAGACATGATAGGAACAGCAATGTCTCTTATTCTTACTTGGATCCAGAAAAAAGAAGGAAAGTGTCAGATGCTACTCTCAAGAGTATTCAAAAGCAAGCAGTGATGTCATTCTATGAACGCCATGCTAGTAAAAATATGGGTGGTGCATCTATCAGTGATCTCAGCTCTGCAAGCAGTCAGTCAAGCCTAGTATCCTCACAATCAGCTCCTGAGACCTCCCAAGGGAAGTGGGCTAATACTACACATACATCAAGCAATCAGAATCTAAGGACGGACAAATCTGGTCGGGCCGGTAAAGGTCTGGCAAGACTGGGACGTGTTCCTGAGAGTGAATGTGATGAACCTCCTCACCGGCCAGGTCGGCGGCGCTCCACCAGTGGCCGGGACTCTGGCAGTGAGGCCACACCCGAGGATAACTCTCACACTGGATCACGACGATCATCTCTTGCCTCAGATGTTGCTTCTTCTCGAGGGGAAGAGCCACCTGCACTCCCACAGAAACCAGTTCAACATGTTTTGCAAGAGGTAAGGGACATTAGATTTTTTTTCAGATTAGATATATGCATATTGAAATCCAAATATTTGCTCCTTAGGCTTTTCATACATAAATGTGTTCTTGCTTCTCACTCGATGCTTAGCAACACATATGTAAAACATAGCATATATTGAGATGATGAATTCAGCATTGGAAAAATATAAGGTAAAATAATTTGGTCTGGAAATGGTACCTGCCATTAAGTAGCTTTTCTTTATTCAGAATCAATTTTTACTAGATAAAGAAATTACATATCATTCCATTTTGATTAACCGTTTCATTATATATTTATGATATTTTTCAGGTAGTTGGCAGTTATTTTTGTATAAAACTTTGGACAAATTTGTGAAAGTTGGAAGGTTAATTGACATAGTTTATCCCCCTTGATTCAATGAGATACTCCCTAAGCTGCATAATATTGGGCAATGGTAAGCATACTATAATGTAAGATAGCAACATAGATACTCAAACGGTGAGAATTGGTGTTTTGGTCATATTGATACTTGCCTTGCTCTGGGGCTGGATACTAACTTGTCCATATTCAGAATATTAGTCAGTCGTAAGTTACTATATCCAGTTATGACTTGTTTGAATATTTCGATGGTAGGTTTTAAGATACAATGGCAACAGGGAGATGCTTCACCATAAATGTTTGAGTATCTCGACCCTGGTTTTGTACCCCTCTTACACTGTATAAGTAGCTTTCCAAACTGCATTATACTGAATACCTCTGCCTTTTTTTTTAATTTACTCGTTCAATTACTTGGCATTTTTCTCATTTGTATTTTATCTATCCCAAAACTATTTACTTATCTTGGGAATGATGTACACATTCAGTGTAGGGCAGGAGTAATCACATTATAATAGTCAGCATAGGAAAATATAACAAAAATTATCAGAGCCACTCATTACTAAACTCACTTCAATTTCTTGCCTGTCCATTTTTTCATGCATCCTTTTTATTCATTTGATTAATATTAAGCATATCAAATCAAGTCAATCTTTTTGTTCCCTGTCCGTTTTCACTTGCATGTTCATGGCATCTTTTCCATATAGACATAGTATGTAAAAGAAAAAAAAGGAAAAGTATTCATAAATAATGTGCTGGTGGAAGGCTTAGAGGAACTCGAAACATCAGAAGTAGAATAGCCACCGTCGCAAGTTAAGGAACTTAAGACCTACCCACAAGTAGTACATAGATATTCCACACCCAGTTTCTGCATAGTACAGCTCTGGCCCACAAACTGTCATAAAAGCCACCAGCATTGGAAACACTATAAACCTAAGGAACCCTGGACCCACCAACAGGGCACCCCGTACCCAGGCAACAGATACTATATAGACATTTCACCGGCACAATTCAAGAGCCCACACACAATTCAAGTAAGAGGATCCCCTGAGCTATCCATAAGTACTCCAGAGCCTGCCCATAGGTCTCACAAATTATACACCTGCTCCTCATACAAGAAGGGGTTGTAGACACCAACGAAATTTCGATATCAGCTGATAAATAATAATAAAAACTATTTGTCTACAGCCTACTGGGCAAAAGCCCTCATAAGGCTGGGGACGATATCAGCTGAGGTAACGAAGGTAGCCAAAGGAAAAAAAGTAACATTTAAGCAACCCAGCAATGTCCAACTTGATCCATATATCCCAAGAAAGAGAAATGCAGAGGAACCCCATTGCAATGCACATGTACTTTAGACCAAGATTTGCAACAGAGGCACACTAACAAACAATCACACAATAACTTTAACAGTAGCCACCTGCACCCCAGGACAACCATGACAATCCAGTGCACTGCACCCATCCACACACTTTTCAGAGCCATTAAGTACATTGACAATTTAAATTGCCAAACACACTTGCAGAAGGGATGCTTCTCCTTTGAAGTTAGGAGCGACTGTATGACAGCCTTCTATTAAATAAGACATCAACAATAACACTACCACAGCTGTCCACAAATACAATATCATGAAAGAAACAGCAACACCTTCCAAAGACTCCATTAATCTTGACACATCACTGGGAGAGCGTACCACCCAAGACCCCGAATCAATAGCCCCAAAAGGAAAGATAGCAATTCATCAGGACTCAAGCACACAGACACAAGCACACAGACACAATCCCTCATAAGACAGATTCCTCCTCTTCCCTTGTAGGCTGTAGGTAGACTGCAAGTGCAGAACAAACCAATATTCCTTATACAGCCTTTATCCCATAGGAAATTTAAAAAGAATGCATGGTCAAGGAAAGATGATAAGCATAATCAACCAACTTGTCAATGTCCAGAGGTTTCCGACAGCTTTTGTCCCGTGGGTGATGACCCCATTAACCACAGGTTGTGAAACCCTCCACATCGGTTATCGTTCTCATACGTTCCTATGCATTGCTGTGGTTACCGCAGTTCATATGTTCTTTTTTTTTCTGCGGTAAAAAATGTTCCTGGGGTTATATGTGTGGTAGTTACTAGGGACTATCAAGCTGCTCAACCTGCGTGAGCTCGGTACTCCATGAACCACTGCAGCCAGTGCATGCTAGTGCACGCAATCATGGCTCGAATCCTGGATTTCCGTGCAAAAACACCTTCACTTCCTATCGTCACTGTCAGGGTCACAGACCAGCTGGGAACAAGATTTTAATGTCCCCGTACTGGCCAGAGCACGAACTATCTTCCACACACTTATTTCTTATCTTCCTTAACCTTTTCTTTCACAGAGCTGGAACAAGTTGAAAAATGCCAAAAATCATGAAAATGCCTTCAGGGTTTTCATCTAACTTTCCCTCTGTTGAACACTATCTCTTATCCAGCATAGCTGATCTTATTCTCGTGAAGATTCAAGTGTCTGAGAACAGTAGTCCTTGCTACATCTAATTTTCAAGCCATAGGTAGATGTTAAATCTATAGTCTATACTAAATGACCTAGAACAGTTTGTTCAGCATCCTACTCATATCCTTGACTGATTTGAACTTGGTCCATCATCCTTGATTTACTTCTAACCTCTAATCCTTTTGTTTAAACTGTAAATTGTTTCTCTTCACTTGACTCCTCCGATCACAAGCTTATCTCTGTTAGCTGTTCTATCTCTCCAGTACAGCCATCTGATCCTCCCCGCCGGCGTTGCTTGTTGCACTTTTGGGCTGCTGACTGTTAGGCTCTTAGACAGTACTCCTTTGATTTCCCTTGGAATGATTTATGCATTCAGATGGTATTTGTGTCTTCTAACCCAAGGACCTCACGCTCTTCACATTCTGTATGGATCCATGACTAATCTGTTTTTCAACTTGCTTAAAAACACTTTCATCTGTTATATTTGCAATTATCTTTCTAATTCTAGCACTCATTCATTCTGGTATCTAGCCAAGAACATCTCCAACATTTCCCTTCCTCATTTTCTCCTACACTATTTCAATCTGACAGCACTACTGTCAACTTTTCTTCAGACAAAGCTGAACTCTTTGCTTAGACAGAATTTTGCTACAAATTCTACCTTGGATGATTCCGGTACTATCCTTCCTCTCTTCTTTCCTCTCCTTTACTTATGCCTAAAGTGTTATTTTTTGCTTTGTTTTGCTCTATTTCTCTTGGCATATTACCAAGAAGGTGTATGGGGCAGATGGTGTTCCTCCTATTGTTCTCAAAAACAGTTCTATCGTACAGACTCTCTCCCCTAGCAGGGAAAGGCGTACGCTTCAGCGTTCGAAGTGCAATGACATATGCTTCAGAAATGTGGCCTGTCAAAGCGGATGATATCAACAAAATGAAACACAATGAGATGAGAATGGTGAGATTGATTTGTGGTGCCAAACTGCAAGATAGGATATCTAGTGGAGAGATGAGGAGAAATTTTGGTATCAAGAGCATCGGTGATGAGATGCGTACTAGCAGGCTTGGATGGTTTGGACATGTGAAGAAGATGGATGATCTAAGTTGGGTGAAGAGATAAAAGTCCATGAACGTAGAAGGAGCTGCACCAAGGGCATCAAGAAAGGGACCAAGAAAGACGTGGGATCAGACCTTGCGGTCTGATCTTGAATCAAAGAACCAGACAAGTGAGGCAGCTCTGAACAGAGCTGCCTGGAGTGCCGCCATTAGGACATGAGGCCGGAACTGCACTTTGTGTGGAGCACGAAGCACGAGACCAAGAAAGACGTGGGATCAGACCATACGGTCTGATCTTGAATCGAAGAACCTGACAAGTGAGGCAGGTCTGAACAAGGTTGCCTGGAGTGCCGCCATTAGGACATGAGGCCGGAACTGCACTTCGTGTGGAGCACTCTTTCTTAAAATTTGTGTATGTAAGGATGTATGTAGACTCCCTGCCTAAGAAAACTGTTCCGTCTTTGTCTTTCCTTCTTAATGTAAGCTTATTCTTTTTATAGTCTGTTGCATAGAAGATTGATCACTGCTAACCTTCCAACTATCATCCAATTGCTCTCATATCTTGTATTTCTAAAGTATTTTACATCTCTTCCTAAAACAAACCTATCTTACCTCCCACAACCCACTTTCTGAGTATCGGCATGGGATTTTAAACGGATGATCTGCCGGGAATGTGCTTTCTTTCCTTTCTCATTTTTCGTCATCCTCCTTTCAGGACTCTGGTGAGACATAGCCTGTTGCATTTGATATATCAAAGTCTACAATAGTGTCTGGTAAAAATACCTTGTCTCTACACTATCTTCCTTGGCTTTCTATCAGTCTGTCTGTACTTTTACCTCTAATTTCCTTTCTGACCGTTCCATAGCTGCTGTTGTGATAGCCACCACTCTCCTCCTAAGCCTAACAACTCAGGTGCTTATCAGGGTTTTTTCCTATCTTCAGTTCTATTTCTAATATTTATCAGTGATCTCAGCTGTATTTCAAGTCCTATCAACTTATTTATGCCCTGCCCTACACTATCCAACAACTTTTCCATGTGTGTCGTTCATTGTGCATCCCTCCATGCAGTCGATCAACACTTACACAATGAAGCTACAGCACAACTATCTTCTGGAATCTCCAACTGAGGCACAGATATAATCTATTTGTTTTATATGCCTCCAAAGCTCAATTTCTTCATATATTTACTCCTCACATTCTTCCATTCGATTATTTATTATTATTTTTGCAATATGATCTGGCCAGGCCTCGAACCTGTGTCAGTAGCGTAGCAGTCCAACATCAAAACAACCAAAGAGCCTAAAAGTGATAGCTTCTTTTGAAACTACAGTAGATTCCATCCACCACCACCGGCTCCGACTTGTGGTCATGTAGCTTGATGCTTTACACTAGTACATACGTACACCCACACATAAATAGTAGCAGCTAAATACTGAAGAAGGATATTTGCAATTTAGGGCTGAAGGCCTCACAGAATATACAAGTTGATCCCAATATATATACTAATATTTTTTCTATATGACCTGGTCGGACCTCGAAGCCTGTGTCATCTATTCCTCTTCTCTCAATATACTTGGAATGTCTTTTTCTTTTGATCCTACTTGGAAGAACTCTTGATAAATCAATTTCCCAGAAGTTAGGCATGCTCAACAGACTCCTCGGATATACTTTTCCATACAGCTTCTTGCTCTGTACTGGGGTATGGTATGCTCATGTGTCATGCACTGTTCTTATGTGTGGGGAGGAATACACCCATACAGCATTTTGCGATAAAGTAGAGCTTTTCGTCTCAAAAAAATCCCCTGCTTTTACCAACTTTCTTCAGTCTTTTTCCACTCGCCATAATGTTGCATATATCTCCCTCTTCTACCGCTATTGCAATCAACAATGTTCTTCGGAACTATCTCAGATTCTACCTGCCCCATTACAAAGAGTATTTGGCACCTGCCTTTCAACACATTCTCACCTATATTCTGTCTAATTCTCTCCAAGAGTGAATCGGTTATCACAGTCTTTCTTCCTCTTAGTTAACCTGTAAACTCTGAAACTCTCTTCCCCAGTCTGTCTTTTCTCCTTCTTATTACTTAAGCTTCTTAAAGCTCTGTTTGTCCAGACTTTATAACTTCAACTTACTGTGAATTTGTCTTTTTTTTCACTTTTCTACTCTGAAGGGACACTAGCTACAGACAATCTTGCCTTTAGTCTGAGAGAGTTACAAAAGGTAAAGAGGAGGAAGAAAGGGTGAAAATTATTCAGATTCAATAACAATATTTCTTGACAAGATTATAATGATTCGTTTACAACATTTTAATTCCAAGATTTGTTAACAAGTTTCACACTTGTAAGACTTGTTGACAAAACTTGTTTTCAATATTAATTGACTAACGTCATTGGCAAGATTCAACAACATATTAGAAGATATATACAGTATTGAAAATATTTAAAGCTAAGGTTTACTGATTCTCATCGACTACTTAGCCCAAACCTATCCTTCGGCCTTAATTGAATGCTTAACCTTAACCCTTATTAACCGATCAGCCCGAGTCAACTGAGATTCAAAGACAAGTTTTGACCGCTCAACCTGGTACAACTTCTCAACTCATTAAGCTTGCTCAGCCCAAATAAACCCATCGATCTTGAAGAATGTACAATCAAAATTGATAGTTTGCCGAAAGTCGTCATTACTAATTCGGTAAAGTTTAATTACTATCCATATTTCAGACAGCCCTCATGTGCATTTCTAAAAGCCTATGACTAGTTGTTGTTCCCTAAGCTGCCTGGCCGAACAGCCCCGAGTCCCTAAGGAAGGCCATGGCCACAGTTGGGCTTTCCCACAGAGCTCTCAAGGAGTGTAGATTGTGTTGTTGGCATAAGTGGTTGTGTGAAATGCAGTCTTCTATGATGTGTTTAATAGTATGGGGTGCTGTGTTACAACCTGGGCTGGAGTCGACGACGGAGTCATCCGGTTTTTTCTGATAGCTCAGAAGGGCTGGATGGTGTCCTCATCTCAGCCTGGCCAGGTGGAATCTGTCCTCGCAAGGAAGGGAGGATTCAGAAGGATGGATTTCGGGAGGTCGTGCCTGCAGCTGCGTGTTGTCTATGAGTGAGTGGATGGAACGGCGAGAGATATGAGTATGGATGTGCTTCTGGAAGCTGGTTTGGGGGTGGCAGGGAGGGAGAGAAGATAGTTTTTGTGTGTGATAGCATGTGCTGGGTGTTGTTTTAATATTTCTTGGCAGGGAGGGAGAGAAGATAGTTTTTGTGTGTGATAGCATGTGCTGGGTGTTGTTTTAATATTTCTTGGTGTCCGTGGATGTATTGCCATGTAGTGTAGTGGGTGGTGTTGGTTCGTGGAGGCTGCTGCCAGGAATTGAGTGCCTCTCATGTCCAGATGGTCTTTGACTTTGAGGACTTTGGTTTCTTGATGTAGGTGATCTGTAGGTGAAGTAGCTGTGCAGCCTGTAATGATTTATAGGGCTTTATTTTGAAAAGTTTGTAAGGTCTTATGATGTGTTTCAGCTAGGTTAGAAGCCCAGGCCGGGCTTACGTATTCCATCACTGATCTTATGTATTGTTTGTAAACTGTGGTGGTGGTTTCTTTGTTATGTCCAATTTTTGTGTGGGCAAGTGACCTGAGGGCGTTAAGTCTGGGTGTCGGTTTATTTTTCATGTTTGTGGTGTGCTGTTTGAATGTCATATGAGAATCATTTGTTACTCCTAGGATTTTGGGCGAGTGTGTGTGTGTTAGGGGTATGTTGTTTATGGTGAGCTGTGGGGAGTATGCGTGATCTCCTGTCCAGCTTGTGAAGAGGGTTGCAGTGGATTTGGCTGGGGCTAAATTAAGTCTGTTTGTAGTGCACCAGTCATGTAATGTGTTGAGATAGGGTTGAAGGAGACTTGTTGCTTTGGCTGGGTCTTGGTGAGTGTTATGTCGTCTGCGTAGGAGGCTATGTTTATTTGGGGTGTATTTATATCATGCATGTACAGATTAAAGAGTGCGGGCGACAGGACAGATCCTTGCGGGACTTCGTTTGGGAAATTTCTGATGCTAGATGACTGACTGGCAAAAGATACGTGTGCACATCTGCCTGCTAGGAAGTTGGCCAGCCACCTTTTTGTGTTGTTGTGCATGTTTGTGTTGTAAATTTTGTTTGTTAGGTTGTGGCGGGGGATGGCATCGAAGGCTTTACTAATGTCGAGTGGCAAGTAGTGATCTGTGTGGTGGTCTGGCTGAGTTGATGCCGTCAAAAGCTCTTTGTGTAAGGTCTGTAAGAAGAGTGTTTGTGGAGTACAGTGGCCTGAAGCCATGTTGTGTTGGAGCTAGGGGTAAGGCGTGTGTAATTAGTTGTAGTACAAGGCATTCTGTGACTTAGGAGGGGGTGCAGAGGAGCGGCTTCGGTCGCGCCGGGCAACTACCTATGACTAGTATGAATTGATTATGTTGTATATGTATTTCGTAAGTCCCTCTCTCTATATTTCACACAAATTATCATCAATTATTTTGATGAACAATTTGCTTTTGGCTGTACAAGAATCCTATTCACTCCGTAATTTCATGTAGAAAAATAATGAGTGAATTACAAATTATGTTTGTAATATAGTAGTTCATTTTTTTTTTTTTTTTTTTTTTTTTTTTTTTTTTTTTCTATCTATATTCCAACTTACTTCCTCTCGGGCATAGGCTGAGAGCCTTAACATTCACCGCTTTACAATGAACAGTGAAGCCCGTGAGGTCTTGTTCCAGTCTAGGGAGTGAGACATGTGAAGCACGCAGAGTACAACGAGCACCTGCCATCTTGCCTTCACATGAGGCACGGTGCTCACTCCTGGCCCGAAACGACCCCATCTCTGAAGCCACCTCGTTCCCGTGCTTCACAGTCTCATCCCCTACACTCGGACTCTCACACTTACACACACACAACGCCACCTGTTGAGCAGATAACTCACCAGGCATTGCACCCCTATAGCATATTTTGAATATGGGAATATTCATACAGTGCTATTTAATCAGGGAACAATGAGGGTATTTTATTGACGTTTCGGTGGGCTTGTGGTAATGCACTGATACCAGGTACAGCACAAATTCCATCCCAATAATATCTTCCCATTGATACATCGGGATTTGAACCCGGGACCTTTGAATTACCAGGCCAGTGGCAAGACCACTCCACCACACCTGCAAACATACCATGCTTTTTTTACCTTCATGCATAAATCACTGAATGAGATCAAACTTATGTTGGCAATTACCTTTCGCTTAACAGACTTCCATGCTCCAAACGCATCCCAACATCCAAAATGTCACTCTTTTAGTCGACTGATGCTATATGCTAGTGCATTTTGTAGCAAATATATACATATATACATTCATGCAGGAAAAGTGACAGTAATAAATTGTATCCTAGATGTAACTTCACAACAGTCAGCTAATTGCACACCATGTTTCTCTTTACTGCTAGGTGAACAGAGGCATGTGGTGTTACTAGACTGCCCAACTGTTTCGTCCTGCCTGGGAATCGAATCTGAATAATACAAGTTGTGAGCTGAGTGCACTAACCAATATGCCGCAGGTCAAATGTATTTACACTAGAGTAGACTATAAATAGGGCCACTGACACACCAGCGTTCTCCACCCATACACCTGTCTTGGCACTAACAACAATAGGGTAGACTAGCAAATTTGTGCGATGTCCTTAAATTAGTACCGTACACAAAATAGATAGAAATACTACATACTGAACATGTGTTGAGCATTGTTAATATATTTAGTATTTTTATGTACTATAGTGAGAAGTGGGGATTGGGCCTGAGCATATTGAATAGAATAGAATAGAATAGTGAAGGTAAAGTTGACCACATGAATTTGTATCCATTAAGTGATTGTATAATATATGGTAGTAAATATAGTGCGGTTGGCTTACAAGAATAATGTCCTATAAAACCGTCAATTGGTTATGTTAGGAAGAGGCTGTAGGCACTAGCCGAACAGGGTGGTACTCCCAAGGGGTGTTACAGGTGGATGACAAGGACAGCTGGAAGTCCTGTTTCACCACTTGGCCTCCCTATCTGATCTTTTCTGTGCCTCATCAATAGTGAGGGCAACCCCAGTCTGCTCTACCATTAACCTACTCTTCCTATCAATGCATTATACTACAAACACATTACATACTACACTACCTTACAAAATTTGCACTTACAATTATGTCGTTATATTGCCCAGCCTCAGAGTAATGCCAATCAAAAGATCGACCCCTGGATTGGACTCCACTTTTGCCCTGGATCTCTTCCTGCTACTCTATATATCAATGTATGTAACATTCGTGGCCTTTTCTCTAACTCCATCTCTGTAGAACACCATCTCTGTTCTACCAAACCTGACTTACTTTTCCTCACCGAAACCCAGTTGCCTGGGGCAACAGACAGCAAACCCTTCACTGTATCTTCCTACTATCTCTATCCTCAGTTCAAAGCCAAAGGTGGATGTTGTGTGTACATATGCAACAATCTTTCTTGCTCTCACGTTCCCAACTTTGATTCTTCAGAATTGTCAACTAACTGGCTTAAGCTATCCTGTCACTCTCTCACTAAATATATATTTATTTCGTATATCTTTACTGTTTATCTTTCCCCTAATTCTACTGATGATCTAAAATTCTTTGACTATCTTACTTCTAAAATAGAACACATTCTATCCATCTCTCCCTACTCTGAAATCTCCATCCTAGGAGATTTCAATGATCACAACCGCCAATGGCTCTCCTCTCATTTCACTGACCAACCTGGTGAACAAACCTACATAATTTCTATCCTAAATGACCTAGAGCAGTTATTTCAACACTCCGACCTTATAACTGACCGCCCTGGAGATCGGCCCAACATAATTGACTTATTTCTAACTTGTAATCCTTCTGCTTACATTAAATCTTCTCTCTCCGTTGGGGTCCTCCGATCATAACCTTAATTCTGTTACCGGTCCTTCCTCTCCAGTTCGGCATTCTGACCCACCCAACCAGCGGCGCTTGTGGCATTTTGGCGCTGCCAACTGGGAGGCTTTTCGGCAATACTTCTTTGATTTTCTATGGAATTATTTTTGCTTCAGTAGCTGGGACCCTCAGAGAGTGCCGAGCGCTTTACCGAGGTAATCCTTTCGGGAATGGAAGCATACATCCCATTTACTTTCTCTCAAACTAACTCACAAAACTCTTGGTTTACTCACGCATGTTCTACTGCTGTCTGCAATAAGGAGGAAGCATTAAAATGGTACCGTCGTCTTCAAACTCAAGAATCTCGTACTTTATATGTTCCTGCCCGGAATCAAGCCAAATTTGTTCTTCGACTCGCCAAAAACTCGCTTTATCAATAACAAATGCTCTAAGCTTTCCAACTCAAGCTTTTCCCGAGCTGTTTGGCATCTAGCCATAAATCTCTCCAACAATTTCACTTCCTCGTCTTTCCTTCTGACGGTACCACCGTCACCTCTTCCTTTTACAAAGCTGCACTCTTCGCTAAAACTCCACCTTCGATGATTCCGGCGCTACTCCTCTCTCTCCACCCACCTCTCACTTACTTATGCCAAACATCATAATCTCTTCTGAAGATGTACTTTCTGCCCTCTCTGGGCTTAATACTAAGAAGGCGTACGGACAGGATGGTGTTCCTCCTGTTGTACTCAAAAGCTGTTCTTCCATGCTGACTCCCTGCCTAGCCTAGGCAAACACTGGTGTCTGTCTTTCCTTCTTGCTAGAAGTTTGCCCTCATTCAACCTGTCCCAAAGAAGGGTGACCACTCTTAACCCTCCAACTATCGTCCTATTGCTCTCATCTCTTGCATCTCTAGTTTTTGAAACTATTCTTAATTCAAAATTTCTGAAGCATCTATCTTCCCATGGTCTACTTTCAGATCGCCAGTATGGTTATCTTAAGGCCCACTCTACTGGTGATATCCTTGCTTATCTTACTAACTCTTTGGTCATCCTCCTTTTGGGACTTCGGTAAGACGTTTTCTGTTGCTCTAGACATATCGAAGGCCTTCGATAGAGTCTGGCACAAATCTCTAATTTCCAAAGTACCCTCCTTCGGTTTTATTCCTCCATCTGTGCCTTTGTCTCTATTTTCCTTTCTGACCACTCCATAGCTGAAGTTGTTCACGGCCATCGCTCACTTACTCAACCTATCAACTCCGGTGTTTCTCAGGGTTCTGGCCTGTCTCCAGTTCTCTTTCTAATATTCATAAATGATCTCACTTCAGTCCTATCCACTCATATGCTGATGGCACTACCTTCCACTATTCAACTAATTTTTCACATCAACCCAGCATGCAATCACTTGGAAACTCATGTGTCGAGGCCATAGCTCACCTATTATCTGATCTATCAATTATTTATGATTGGGGCAGAGAAAATCTTGTTACTTTCAATGCCTCCAAGACACAATTTTTCCTATCTACCCGTCGCAATCTTCTACAAGACTTTCAATTACTCTTCAACAATACACAAATAAACTCATCTTTTCTCAATATTCTTGGTATATCTTTTTCATCCGACCTTTCATGAAAAGATCATATTACCACTAAAATGGCTTCCCAGAAGCTAGGTGTGCTCAACCGTCTCTGTGGGTTCTTCACCCCCGCACAGCGTCTTGCTCTGGTTTTTTTTTGGGGGGGGGATTACACTCGTTACAGGCAGCCTGCCTTTTGTCTCCTTCATACACATAAAAACAAAAAAATATACTCCATATCAAATTACATGGGTAATTTAATCATACTATTTTTCCTTCCATATACAGTACAAACTCATAGTGTAAACAAATTCATATGGCCGACTGTACATTGCATTTTTGTTTATTGACAACGCGTACTAATTGGAATACCTTGTTCGATTTGGTTAGTTTACCCTATTGCAAAAAACGTTTTATCCTTTAACTTTGTTTGGCAATTCGGGTGTGGCAGTTTTAATGATAAAGTTGTATAATATTGGTAGCTAAGTTAATATAACTACAGTTAACTTTCCGGTACCGGTGCTAAAGTTCCCACAATTGTTGCTGGACAAAAGTTGTCCATTCAAAATTGACGATAAAGTTGTCGTGTGATCCCCACCTTAACCATCTCAGTACACCATGTCGCATTTATTATATTATAATTGTGGCTCTTATTAGAAGATTTGTATACGTTTAAATAGGGTCTGTGGAAGTCAAAAGGATAATTAAGATACTAATCTAAAAATCGTCTAATGTTAGCAATAATGAATATATATACAGTACATAGTTTCCTCGAGGAAAATAAATAATCTGATCACACAGATTCCCTGTAACACATATATATATATATATATATATATATATATATATATATATATATACTGTATATATATATATATATATATATATATATATATATATATATATATATATATATATATATATATATATATATATATATACTGTATATACCGTATTATATACACATATATTGTATAGGTAGATATAGATAGGATAAATATTAATTCTTCTCATATCTACGTACAAAACATTTAATGGGTTAGGAACTTGAAAGTATGACACTTAATGTATTTAAACACAATTTTGTCATTCATGTCTTGCATCGTAACATAACTTGTCTGCAACGTTTATATTTACGCACCGATCATATATCAGAGAGACGTACAACATTTGGCAGGAGGCGAGGAGCATTTGTTTACGAAAATAGAAGGCTAATTTGAGTCGGAGGTGTCACTCTTGTACATTTATAAAGCTATTCATACCAAAGTGTAGATTTAGATAAAGGTGTGACGGGATAATATACTGTATATGTTGTATAATTGACTTAACAATATTCGCAAATTAGTATTAGTGGACCTAATATTTTTCAGTATACAGATATGTGTCTATACATTGATTTATGGGTGTACTTTTGTTGATGTAAATACAATATTGTTTAACCCCTTCTATACTGAGACATGCTTTTAACTTTATTCTGGATACTATTAGACGATAATATTCAGTTTAAAAAGGGCCTCCAACAATTAACAGACTTCGAACTATCTCACTATACCATATTATTATCACAGATCCTTCTTAAACTGCAACAAAATCGTCTAAACATAGCTAGAATAGAATTTAATAAACGACGTCGGTACAGAAGGGGTTAATATAAACAAAGTCCATGCATATATCAATCTAGATGGTTCACTTGCATACAGGAGAACAAAGGACGCCCACGATTTGTTTACGAATGACTATATTAGGAAGATAAGAAGTGTTAGTCACCCACGCTGTCACTGCTTTAAGTAACTAATGTTTAGGGAAATATCTGAAATGTGGGTGTTTGTTCATAGGGAAGAGTTAATTTTATGAGGGTGATGACTTGTATTTTATGTTGACTAACCCGTAGAGTATTTCTGGTTCTACACCTTATTATATTAGCCCCTGGAAAAAACTGTCTTAAAAAAACAAATTCTTCTTCAGTATTCCATGATTGTTTTCTTCATTTTATGCTGATTATTGTTAGTTTATTATAATTAGATGCGAGAGAATGGCAAGAGATCTTTCCTAATCTGTCAAAAATTGCTTTGAAAAGTGATTAAATTGTCACCAAGGTACAGTTAGCCAAATAAGTATATTTCGATCAATAATTGGTTTCAGCACTATCTAGGCATAAATTCATCGTTTCGAGTGAGATATACAAACATGTTCGTATATTTAAACACACTATTCAACATCTAACAGACATTAATACAGCATACAGCGAGCAAAACGTAATAACAGCGGCAACACGACTTATTTGGCCAACCATACGTAAAAGGTTAGGCGTGTCTTCTCCAGTACGATGCTGTTACGGCCGTCGTGGATTATAGGCACGATTCCAATCTTAATATAAACTCTCATACAGGATATATATTTTTAGCAACAATCTTCATACTGTCTTTGATTGCTCTCATAAAAGCATGGAGAATAGTTTAATAGTGTGAGAATCAGTGTGAAGATTACCTGTGAGCCGTATTCTAAGCCAGGCACCTGTGTGTGTGTCTGTGTGTGTGAGAAATAAGGGAATTATAGAGAATGGTGGTGGTGTAGGTGGTGGTAGTGGTGAGAGGCACTGGTGGTGGTGGTGTAAATGGTGAAGTGAGAGAGAGGGAAAGTGGTTGTGGGGGGAGAGAGAGTGGTGGTGGTGGTGGTGAGAGAGGGAGAGTGGTGGTGATGTAAATGGTGAGGTGAGAGAGGGAGAGTGGTGGTGGTGGGAGAGGGAGAGTGGTGGTGGTGAGCGAGAGGGTGAGTGGTGGTGAGGTGAGAGAGGGAGAGTGGTGGTGGTGGGGGGGGGGAGAGAGTGGTGGTGAGAGAGAGTGGGAGGGTGGTGGAGAGAGGGAGAGTGGTGGGGGTGAGAGGGAGAGTGGTGGTGGTGGTGGTGGTGGTGGTGAGAGAGAGGGGGAGGGTGATGGAGAGTGGTAGTGGTAGTGGTGGTGGTGAGAGAGAGGGAGGGTGGTGGGTAGAGAGGGAGAGTGGTGGTGGGTAGAGCGGGAGAGTGGTGGTGGTGGTGGTGGTGAGAGAGAGGGGGAGGGTGATGGAGAGAGAGGGAGAGTGGTGGTTGTGGTGGTGATAGAGGGGGAGGGTGGTGGGTAGAGAGGGAGAGTGGTGGTGGTGGTGGGTAGAGCGGGAGAGTGGTGGTGGTGGTGGTGAGAGAGAGGGGGAGGGTGATGGAGAGAGAGGGAGAGTGGTGGTTGTGGTGGTGATAGAGGGGGAGGGTGGTGGGTAGAGAGGGAGAGTGGTGGTGGTGGTGGGGAGAGTGGTGGTGGTGGTGGGGAGAGTGGTGGTGGTGGTGGTGGTGAGAGAGGGAGGGTGGTGGGAAGAGAGGGAGAGTGGTGGTGGTGGTGGTGGTGAGAGAGAGGGGGAGGGTGGTGGGTAGAGAGGGAGAGTGGTGGTGGTGGTGGGTAGAGCGGGAGAGTGGTGGTGGTGGTGGGGAGAGTGGTGGTGGTGGTGGTGGTGAAAGAGAGGGAGGGTGGTGGGTAGAGAGGGAGAGTGGTGGTGGTGGTGGGGAGAGTGGTGGTGGTGGTGGTGAAAGAGAGGGAGGGTGGTGGGTAGACAGGGAGAGTGGTGGTGGTGGTGGGTAGAGCGGGAGAGTGGTGGTGGTGGTGGGTAGAGAGGGAGAGTGGTGGTGGTGGTGGGGAGAGTGGTGGTGGTGGGTAGAGAGGGAGAGTGGTGGTGGTGAAAGAGAGGAAGGGTGGTGGGTAGAGAGGGAGACTGGTGGTGGTGGTGGGGAGAGAGGGAGAGTGGTGGTGGTGGTGGGTAGAGAGAGAGAGAGTGGTGGTGGTGGTGGTGGTGAGAGATAGAGGGAGGGTGGTGAGAGAGAGGGAGAGTGGTGGTGGTGGGGGTGGGGGGTAGAGAGGGATAGTGGTGGTGGTGGTGAGAGAGGGAGGGTGGTGGTGGTGGGTAGAGAGGGAGAGTGGTGGTGGTGAGAGATAGAGGGAGGGTGGTGGTGGTGGTGGTGGTGGTGGTGGTGGGTAGAGAGGGATAGTGGTGGTGGTGGTGGTGAGAGAGAGAGGGAGGGTGGTGGTGGTAGTGGTGAGAGAGAGAGAGGGAGGGTGGTGGGTAGAGAGGGAGAGTGGTGGTGGTGGGGTAGAGAGGGATAGTGGTGGTGGTGGGTAGTGGGTAGAGGCAGTGTGGGCCAAGTGTGTGTGGGGGATCGGTCGTGCTAGTGCCTAGGGACAAATATTTCCCTATTTATAACAAGTACCACAAGTTAGGTTCACTTACCTAACAAATGCATTACGTACAAAAGCTTCCAATTTCGATGAACATTGTTTTTCGTTGAGACAAATTTCTTATAATGTAGTCAAATGTGTTTTTTTCTGTAAACAAAACGTATTTTTCCTAAATTTGTATAACAATAGTATATATACCATCAAAAGATAATACACCAGTTGCCTCCTTACTAACTGAAAGCTAAAAAGTGTATATATTAGTTATTTTGCCAAATACTCCATACCAATTTTGTTATTCGTCGTTTTCTAAGGTCTATATTTGAATATTAGCGTTCCGTTTATAAGAATAGAATCCTAGTTCTGTTTTTAATGGAAATGAGACAATTATAATACTAATGAATATGGTGGAAATGAAGGGCAATAGAATGGTCTAATTACCGACATAGAAATCAACTTATCATTAGGTTACGGTAGTATATCAGATGGTGATGAAATCTGAAAGCAAGTAATTTAAAAGTTGACGCGTTTCTTAGTATTAATCTGGCTATCATTCTAAGATTTAACCTAGTTTTAGATGGACCTGTGGGAGTTGGAAGATTTATTGATATATAGTTCGTACCTTGATCCCTAGAGGTCCTTCCTGCACTGATAAATATTGTTTATTTATAGCCAGCATAGATAGAGATTGCCATCGTATTCCGAAGTGGTTAACCCTTTTAACATAAGAGGACGTGTGTTTTACTTTTATTTTGTCCATTAAGACAATATTATTTAATTTAGGAAGGACATCTACGTATCAAAGTGGTAAAACTATCTCAATTAACTCTCAATATGCAACAAATTCTTCCTTAACTGAATAAAATCGTCTAATGTAAGCATATCTAATTGTCAAAACGCGTGATAGCCCTGAAGGTGTTAAGGGAGCCCACCTTGCGTTTCGTTTTCTCTTTCTCTCCCTCTGTCTTTGGCTTGTATCCATTCGGCCCTATTCAGCCTACTGTTTTATAACGTTTATCCCCATCCAGGTGTCGATTTTTTCCTGGCGAGCGATAGCGAGCTAGCATTGTATGGAGAAATCCGGCTTCGCCAGAGAAATTTTTCTATCGAAAAATGTACAAATTTAGCTTGCTGTTAAACACAAATATATATATATACCGGTATATATATATATACCCGGTATATATATATATATATATATACAGTATATATATATATATATATATATATATATATATATATATATATATATATATATATATATATATACAGTATATAGGTAAATATATACAGTATATATATATATATATATATATATATATATATATATATATATATATATATATATATATATATATAATACCGATATATATAATGTATATATATTATGTGTATTTCTTCCATTTATATTAAAATTTAAAAAATTCGATTTTTTTTTCATTGATGGTATATCGTTAAGTCAGTACCACACGGTACCATATCGTAGGTATTTATGTAATGCTCCCCATCGTAAACGATGATATGCACATACAACATACTTAATAGAAATGTTAATGAAGTCATATGTATTGAATTATTGCATTATCTTTAACTCCACTAGTGCCTTAATCCGAAGAAACTATTAACGCATCCGAAGGACGAATATACAAATGGCATAGCTCCATGTATACTGTACATATCACAAGGAAACCCCAACATCTCAAGATGGATCGATGGACAGCCTTCTTTATCCTGATCGTCCTCATCTATTTTGTTTGCACCTTGTCCGTCTTCTTCGACATCTTCATATATTTATCCGAGTAGTAGCTGGAATATCACAGACTTCAGAACACCAACTCGCTCCAACACCGCCATCAAGCTGTATCAAGCCAAATCAAGCCTGTCAAATGTGTGCACTCCTATATAATTTGTCCATCATTACTATAAAGTGATACGAAGTCAAATCAAACCTATACAATGTAAATAACTGGTGAATGAGGCTGAACAAATATATATAGTTACAAAAAAATGTCAACCTAAGTAAGTTAACGCTATACTAAGATAACAGGAGGCAGATCAAACCCATCCATCGATTATTGTAGATTGATGACATAATGGCAGCGGTGCAAGCTTACTTTCGTCCTGTTTTGGTTTTGATGACGGCAGTGGAGTGCTCCCTGTTGAGCATGGGTGGTCTACTATGGAGCCAGACCAAATATCATATACAAGATCTTTATCTGGGCCTTATCGACCGTGCTTCCATCGTGTACGGAGATGCACGACGCCGAGCCAGCGACGCCTATGAGGACATCCAGGTGAAGGCTGGAGGCACGTGTCAGGCCGTACATGGTCGTGCCCTGCAAGTTTATCAGAATTGGGTCATCAATATGAACCTTGTTTACATCCAGTCTCAGCTAAGGTTCAAGCTTGCTCTTCATCGCTGTCAGTTCCAGTCTAGTCTTCTGTATCAAGATACGATGAGACGCTTTAAAATAAAATTCCACATAACAAGTGCACAAAAAAAGGTGGTGGTGTTTCGAAAGTGGACCCGCATAAATTTCACCAAGTTTAAGAAGGCAACAGCCAAGAAGGTGAAGATTAGCCTTGAAACTATGAGTCGCAAAGCAAGTGAATACGAAGATGTTCTTGATGAAAATCTTCACACGTTGAGTTCGTCCCCCTCAACTGATCAACTCCTGGCTCAAGAAGAATTTGAGGTAAAACCCAAAAGGTCCTTAATCCCCTGTACTTGTTTCATTTTTACATATAATTATAAATATATAATATATATATATATATATATATATATATATATATATATATATATATATATATATATATATATATTATATATATATATATATATATATATATATATATATACCGGTATATATATATATATATATATATATATATATATATATATATATATATATATATATATATATATATATATATATATATATATACTGTATATATAAGGAAATTTTTAAGATAGGACAAAAAGAAATTAGCCTGAAACGAAATTTATACTTAATACCTACTGATATATATTGCATCCATTCACACTACACCAATCTCCACCAGATGATCGCCAGTCTCTTCTTGAACATATCAGTTGTTATACTATCGACCACCTCCATTGGTAAACTATTTCAGTCTTTGACCACACTATGTGAAGAAGCTTTTTGTGACATCTAGGCATGCCTTTTTTCTAATTAATTTCAATCGGGTTGCTGAATTATTATTTATCGTGAACAGTGCATTGATGTCTACTCTGTTAAATCCCTTAAAAACCTTAAAACACTCGATAAGTTGGCCTCGAAATCTTCTTTTCTTCAGCGAATACAATTTTCATTCCTATAATTGTTTTCAGAAAATGTCTTGTTTCTCAGAGAAAGAATTAGTTTCGTTGCTCTACGCTGCACGGATTTGAGTTTTTCAGTGTCTTCTTTTTAGATACGGGGACCAGAAGTGAACGCCATATTTTAAATGGGATCATACAGTGCTTTGTTATCTTTATTTGCTGCAGCCGCACATTGCTCTGAGGTTTTTAGGTTTTCAGATATTATAACCCCGAGATCTTAAACCTTACAGTTTGCTATTATCGGTTAACCATTCATTTGATTATCATATTTGTTTGTACTCTTGCAAAATTTGACATTTGTCCACATTAGAGGGCATAGACAGACTATTGAGGACGTAAGAAGGTGGTGTGGAGGTAGATGTGCTGGAAAGTGTGAAAAGGAACAACTTGAGATGGTTCGGCCATATGGAACGTATGGAAAGCGAGAGAATGACTAAGAGGGTGTACGAGAGCGAGGTGGAGGGACAGAGAAGGAGAGGTAGATCGAAGGAGAGGTGGAAGGATGGAGTGAGGAAGTATATGAACGAAAGCGGTGCTGGTTGGGGGGAGGGGCGTCGACTGACTGGGGACAGAGGTGCATGGGGGCGGTTCGTTCGTGACCACCCCTTCGGGGATCACGGCGTCAGGCAATAGATAGATAGATAGAGGGCATTTTCCATTTTTCTGTCCCTTTCACTATTTTTCTTAGTCGGATTGTAGGCTATTTCTATCTACCTCACTGAAGACGATGTTTCCTATGTATCGTCAACAAATTTGGAGATAAAGTATTCCAGACCTACATCAATTTCATTTATATATATACCAAGGACCGACCCCGGAGGCACACCGCTGGTAACAGGCTCCTATGTGGATTGTATTCCACTAATAACTACTTTTTGCCTTATGTCTGTAAACCAACTTTTAATCCATTGATATATAATACCTTTTATCCCGAACATTTCTAACTTATCTAATAATATATTGTGGGGTACCTTGCCGAGCACCTTTTGAAAGTATCGGTAACTTACGTCAATTGCCTTAGCTGAGTCATTCAGATTAAGTAATATATTATAAAATTAAAGTAAGTTTTGGTCCTAAACCCATGCTGGCTGTCTCTTATTATTTCATTAGATTTTAGGTACTTACTTATTTTATTTCTTAAAGTTGTTTCAAGAATATTTCTTATTACTGACGTCAAATTTATTGGTCTATAATTACTTGTTTTAACTCGATCAACCATTTTGGAAAAGGGTGTAATGTTTGTTGAGAGAGAGAGAACAAAAAAGAAAGATAGCGAGAGAGAGGTGTGAGTAGGTTTAAAGTGACATATGTGTTGAGTGTCAGAAGGTGACAGGGTGCAGCCTGGTGCCAGGAAGGGAGCTTCTACCAGCGCATATATTAAGTCAGATTAGCAAGATAGCAATGGCTTTATATTTCCTACCCAAGTCTTGGCTATTAAGGGGGGATGGTTCACTTTTTGGTAGATTTTTTCATTTATTTATTATTTTCTTTAGTTTCCTCCCTAGACCTCCATCAAGCTTTAAAAAAACATCCATCAGATCCCCATCTAGATTAATCTAGATTAATTTGTACATTTTTCGGTAGAAAAATGTCACGGCCTAAGGCCGGTTTCTCTTAAGATTACAGGCTCGCTATCGCTCGCCAGGAAAAAATCGACACCTAAATGGCACGAAAGGTCTTAAAATTGACAACGAAATGGGGCAAAAGATATTAAAATCGCCAAACTAATGGACCGAACGTCATAAAATCTGAAAACTATTGGGGGTAAGCATGAGGAATAAGGGTGACCAGAAAAACAGCCCATGTCCCCTTAACCCTAGTAGTAAAAAACAACGAAATACAGCATAATTAATTTTACCTGGCCTTTGCACAACCCATCCAGATCTAAATGTACCCAACTTAATCTGGGTATGGCAATTGAGATTGAGTTTGCTGGAGGGTTTAGTAAGCGAGGACGTGAATTGACGGGGGATTGAATGGTCAGGGGTTGGGTTGATGGGGGGGGGGTTAAATTGACTTATACTGGAATGACTGGATTGTTGAATTGGCAGTGGGTTTAAGGGGGGTCACCGTTTTTTTTGTTTAGCTTTCTCTCCTTTTCTCTCTTTTCCTGGCTTGCATCCATTCGTCCCTATTTAGCCAACTAATTTAAGACGTTTAACCCCATCGAGGTGTCGTTTTCTTCCTGGCGAGCGATAGCAAGCCAGCATTGTATGAAGAAATCCGGCTTCGCCGGAGACATTTTTCTATCGAAAAATGTACAAATTTAGCTTGCCGTCAAAACAAAAATATATATATATGCTGGCTCGCCAGGAAAATATTGACACCTGGATAGGGGTAAACGTCTTAAAACAGTAGACTGACTGGGGCCGAAGAGAGAGGGAGAGAAAGAGAAAAAAAGCGAGGTGGGCTCCCTTAATTGACGGGGATTGAACTGGCATGGGATGAATTGAGAGCAGTTGAATTGCTGGGATTTTAATTAACAGAGGCTTTACGGGGATAGAATGACGTGGATTGATTTGACCGGGGTTGAGTTGACAGGTTGGATTGAGGGGGGGTTAAATTGACAAGTCTTGCCTTGACAGAAGAATAAATTGGCGGGAGATTATATTTTAACGTGGTTTGAATTGACAAGCTTGAATTGACAGGTTAAATTATGACAGGAGGTTCAATGGAGGGGGGGGGGGGATTGATTGTGATTGAATAGAAAGCAGGTTGAAAAAAGGACAAGGGTTTAAGCTGTTTATTGACTTACCACCATCCATTTCCCGTCCGTGTTTATGTGTGGTGGTGTAGGAAGGGAGGCGATAGGTATTAATAGACTGTTCTTGAGGTGTGTGTTGGCTGTCCTCCCAGAACCCCACCTGCGAATTGATTTCCTGCAATACAGTTCTAACCTCTCGTACTATCTACCACATCAGTTCTAACCACTCTTACTATCTACCACACATACAGTTCTAACCACTCGTACTATCTGCCACACACATACAGTTCTAACCACTCGTACTATCTACCACACATACAGTTCTAACCACTCGTACTATCTGCCACACATCCAGTTCTAACCACTCGTACTATCTGCCACACACATACAGTTCTAACCACTCGTACTATCTGCCACACACATACAGTTCTAACCACTCGTACTATCTACCACACATACAGTTCTAACCACTCGTACTATCTGCCACACACATACAGTTCTAACCACTCTTACTATCTACCACACATACAGTTCTAACCACTCGTACTATCTGCCACACATACAGTTCTAACCACTCGTACTATCTGCCACACATACAGTTCTAACCACTCGTACTCTCTGCCACACACACAGTTCTAACCACTCGTACTATCTACCACACACATACAGTTCTAACCACTCGTACTATCTGCCACACACACAGTTCTAACCACTCGTACTATCTGCCACACACATACAGTTCTAACCACTCGTACTATCTACCACACATACAGTTCTAACCACTCGTACTATCTGCCACACATACAGTTCTAACCACTCGTACTATCTGCCACACATACAGTTCTAACCACTCGTACTATCTACCACACATACAGTTCTAACCACTCGTACTATCTACCACACATACAGTTCTAACCACTCGTACTATCTACCACACATACAGTTCTAACCACTCGTACTATCTACCACACATACAGTTCTAACCACTCATACTATCTACCACACATACAGTTCTAACCACTCGTACTATCTGCCACACATACAGTTCTAACCACTCGTACTATCTGCCACACATACAGTTCTAACCACTCGTACTATCTGCCACACATACAGTTCTAACCACTCGTACTATCTACCACATATACAGTTCTAACCACTCGTACTATCTACCACACATACAGTTCTAACCACTCGTACTATCTACCACACATACAGTTCTAACCACTCGTACTATCTACCACACATACAGTTCTAACCACTCGTACTATCTACCACACATACAGTTCTAACCACTCGTACTATCTGCCACACATACAGTTCTAACCACTTGTACTATCTGCCACACATACAGTTCTAACCACTCGTACTATCTGCCACACATACAGTTCTAACCACTCGTACTATCTGCCACACATACAGTTCTAACCACTCATACTATCTACCACACATACAGTTCTAACCACTCGTACTATCTGCCACACATACAGTTCTAACCACTCGTACTATCTACCACACATACAGTTCTAACCACTCGTACTATCTGCCACACATACAGTTCTAACCACTCGTACTATCTGCCACACATACAGTTCTAACCACTCGTACTATCTGCCACACATACAGTTCTAACCACTCATACTATCTGCCACACATACAGTTCTAACCACTCGTACTATCTACCACACATACAGTTCTAACCACTCGTACTATCTGCCACACACATACAGTTCTAACCACTCGTACTATCTGCCACACACATACAGTTCTAACCACTCATACTATCTACCACACATACAGTTCTAACCACTCATACTATCTACCACACATACAGTTCTAACCACTCGTACTATCTGCCACACATACAGTTCTAACCACTCGTACTATCTACCACACATACAGTTCTAACCACTCGTACTATCTGCCACACATACAGTTCTAACCACTCGTACTATCTGCCACACATACAGTTCTAACCACTCGTACTATCTGCCACACATACAGTTCTAACCACTCGTACTATCTACCACATATACAGTTCTAACCACTCGTACTATCTACCACACATACAGTTCTAACCACTCCTACTATCTACCACACATACAGTTCTAACCACTCGTACTATCTGCCACACATACAGTTCTAACCACTCGTACTATCTGCCACACATACAGTTCTAACCACTCATACTATCTGCCACACATACAGTTCTAACCACTCATACTATCTACCACACATACAGTTCTAACCACTCGTACTATCTGCCACACATACAGTTCTAACCACTCGTACTATCTACCACACATACAGTTCTAACCACTCGTACTATCTGCCACACATACAGTTCTAACCACTCGTACTATCTGCCACACATACAGTTCTAACCACTCGTACTATCTGCCACACATACAGTTCTAACCACTCGTACTATCTACCACATATACAGTTCTAACCACTCGTACTATCTACCACACATACAGTTCTAACCACTCCTACTATCTACCACACATACAGTTCTAACCACTCGTACTATCTGCCACACATACAGTTCTAACCACTCGTACTATCTGCCACACATACAGTTCTAACCACTCGTACGATCTACCACATATACAGTTCTAACCACTCGTACTATCTACCACACATACAGTTCTAACCACTCATACTATCTGCCACACACATAGTTCTAACCACTCGTACTATCTACCACATATACAGTTCTAACCACTCGTACTATCTGCCACACATACAGTTCTAACCACTCGTAATATCTACCACACATACAGTTCTAACCACTCGTAATATCTACCACACATACAGTTCTAACCACTCGTACTATCTACCACACACATACAGTTCTAACCACTCGTACTATCTGCCACACATACAGTTCTAACCACTCGTACTATCTGCCACACATACAGTTCTAACCACTCGTACTATCTGCCACACATACAGTTCTAACCACTCGTACTATCTGCCACATATACAGTTCTAACCACTCGTACTATCTACCACACATACAGTTCTAACCACTCGTACTATCTACCACATATACAGTTCTAACCACTCGTACTATCTGCCACACATACAGTTCTAACCACTCGTACTATCTGCCACATATACAGTTCTAACCACTCGTACTATCTACCACACATACAGTTCTAACCACTCGTACTATCTACCACACATACAGTTCTAACCACTCGTACTATCTGCCACACATACAGTTCTAACCACTCGTACTATCTGCCACACATACAGTTCTAACCACTCGTACTATCTACCACATATACAGTTCTAACCACTCGTACTATCTACCACACATACAGTTCTAACCACTCCTACTATCTACCACACATACAGTTCTAACCACTCCTACTATCTGCCACACATACAGTTATAACCACTCCTACTATCTGACCACTGGTACACGTTGAATGAGTATGGGCATGTAAAGGGTACCGTATACGATATCAAATCCATAATGATCTACCCATTTACAGGTGCATTGGTGGTAATAAACTCATCTTGTACCAGTCAAAGGATAAATCACTATCACTGTCCAATGATCTTATATTAATTTCATTGGAGGTGTTTGGTGATGTGGTGAAATTAATAACATATAGAATACCTTATTCGTACTCCTTCCATGCCCTTCATTAGTGACAGTGTACTCTTATTTACTCCAACTTATTCCAGATATATATAAATGTAGACGTAAAAGATCAACATAGAACATGGACGCGGTATAGCGTGAGAGTAGGGTGTGTGTGAGGCGAGAAAGAAGCAAAGTTACCTTATCAACCATTGGTCAGAAGTGAGTTACGTTAAATATACTGTCCCGACCACCTCACATCATTCGTCCCCCTTGGCTGACATTAAATACCACTTGGATTACCGCAGTGTTATGATTGTGTGTGTGTGTGTGTGTGTGTGTGTGTGTGTGTGTGTGTGTGTGTGTGTGTGTGTGATTACAATCAGTGTGTGCGCGTATTTGTCTGTATATATTTGTATGTATATTTATTTGTGTGTGTGTGTATATCTCTCTCTCTCTCTCTCTCTCTCTCTCTCTCTCTCTCTCTCTCTCTCTCTCTCTCTCTCTCTCTCTCTCTCTCTCTCTCTCTCTCTCTCTCTCTCTCTAGAAACGGTCATACGAGACAGACTCTTAAATCACTTAGAGGAAAATAACATACTTAAAGATACTCAACACGGCTTTCGTAAAAAACGTTCCTGTTTAACAAACCTCTTAGACTTCTTCCACGATATCCTCAACCTCTACGATGAGAGTAAAGCTGTAGATATTATATACCTTGATTTTCAAAAGGCCTTTGACAAAGTTCCCCACAAACGTTTACTGCTAAAACTAAAAGCGCATGGAATACAAGACGGTGTGTTGAAATGGATAGAAAATTGGCTCAGCGACAGAAAGCAAAGAGTAGTCATAAACGGTAAGGCATCAAAATGGACCAATGTAAGTAGCGGGGTACCCCAGGGATCGGTACTAGGACCAATTCTCTTTCTAATTTACATCAACGACATAGATGAGGGTCTCACCTGTACAATCTCAAAATTTGCTGACGATACAAAAATTGCAAATAGCGTACTCTCAAAAGAACAAGTTGACGATATGCAACACAATCTAGATAAATTGTGATGTTGGGCCCAAATTTGGCAAATGAGTTTCAATGCGGATAAATGTAAAGTACTACATATCGGATACCTAAATGAGAAAGCAAACTATTCGATGAATGGCACTCAGCTTAAGAATGTAAACAGAGAAACCGATCTGGGAGTAACAATATCGAGTAACCTAAAACCGAGTCAACAATGTTCAGAAGTTGTTAAGAAGGCAAACAAAATAATTGGCTTTATAGGCAGGTCATTTGAGCATAAATCCAAAGAAGTTATCCTAACCCTTTACAATTCATTAGTCCGCCCTCTTCTGGAATACTGCGTTCAATCCTGGTGCCCTTATTACCAAAAAGATATAAACAAGCTAGAACGAGTTCAACGTAGAGTTACCAAAATGATACCTAGCCTAAAGAACAAACCATACGAAGAGCGTCTTAGAGAATTAAACCTATTTCCTTTAACCCAGCGCAGATTAAGAGGTGACTTAATTCAAGTGTTCAAAATCATCAAAGGCATCGACAATATGAACTGTAGTAAGTACTTCACTATCGACCAATCTAATTACACGCGGGGAAACGGTTGCAAAATTATTGGTAAATCTTTTAACTCACACGAATCTAAGAATTTCTTCTTCAATCGAGTTGTCAACTTGTGGAATGGGCTTCCCCGAAACGTTATAGACTGCATCACCGTTGATTCATTTAAACTCCGCCTAGACAAATATCTCGCATCAAACCCGCGACTGACTGCGTTTGTAAATGAATAACTTTATTTTATCCCCCCCTCAGTTACTAACCCATCTGTCCCCTACTAACTTCCTAATCCTGCCACGGACATTAGTTCCAGGGCAGTAATTCCCCTTCCAATGTTCCCTTACCCACTCTAAACCACTGTTTGGACACTTGATCCTCAGTGTTTTGGAGGACAAGCAACCTAGAAGGGTCACTAGATCTGTTGTTGCTTGATTTCCTTTGTACTCTCTCTCTCTCTCTGTATGTATGTGTTCTTGCATTTAATAGTATGCGCGTATTTTGTATATATTGTGTATGTATATTTGTCTGCGTGTATGTTTGTGTGTGCGTGACGCGTGTATTGTGTGTTAAAGTGTAATCGTATGTGCGTATATGTGTGTAGGTGCTTGTAAATATGTGTTTGTGTGTGCATGTTTATATATTCACGGTACGCGACTGTGTGTGTTTATGTATTCATATTTGTGTGCGTGTGTGTGGCTTGTTTGTATGAGTTTCGACAAGCTGTGTATGGGTATATTTATTTTATATCTGTAGCTTGCATGAAAAGTAATTTTATGAGTGGATGTCTGTGTGTGTTTTGTGAGTGCTCCTGTGTCTGTATTTGTGTGTGGATGTGTGTGTGTGTGTATATGTGTATGTGTGCGTGTGAGTGTTCCTGTGTGTGTGTGTGTGTGTGCGTGTCTGCCAGCGAATTATGAGTATGTGTTTAATTCTACTTAGGTCTCAGAGTCAGTCAACAGAAGTTAAAAAGTGTGTTGTCACGTCTAACAATAACAACGTACGAGGCGTGTGAGCCATGCGGAGTGTCAGTGATGAAGCTGTGTTATGTAAGTGTTAGTGTGTGTGACAGGATGGAAATAGTTTGGACACATTTAGACTAGGGATATGTTAAGGGGAGGTTTCTAGTTTGTTTCCTACTCCTTCAGCAATCTTAAAATTTCACCCCCTTGACCCCCTTTCAAGATAAATTTGTACATTTTTCGGTAGAAAAATGTCCCGGCCGAAGGCCGATTACTCTTAAATTACAGGCTCGCTATCGCTCGCCAGGATAAAATCGACACTTAAATGGCACGAAAGGTCTTAAAATTGACAGAATGGGGCGGAAATTCTTAAAAATCACCAAACTAATGGGGAAAACGCCTTAAAATCTCAAAAGCAATGGGGCTATACATGAGGGAGAAAGGGGTCGGCTATACATGAGGGAGAAAGGGGTCAAGAAAAAAGTCCCTCAAGTGGAAATATCCCCTTAACTAAGCAAATTTTTTACACATTCTAAAACACTAGAAAGGCCTACAATAACTAATTACTGTATGTTTGTTTTATGAACTTCTATCCAACTTTATAGATCGAATTTAAACTAAGTTATTTGAGTGCAGTATTATATTATTTGTGCAGTGTTATTAAATGTTGTTAATGTTATGCGTTATGTTATTCTATGCGTTGTTTATTATATATATATATATACCGGTATATATATATATATATATATATATATATATATATATATATATATATATATATATATATATATATATATGATATACGTCGTTAATTATGTATATTGTTATTAGATGGGTTGCTTACTTGTTGGTTTAGGTGTATATTAGCAGTTGTATTTTGTATCTGTTGTGTACGTTTGTTAATGATGTGTGTTATGTACGTTTGTTAATGATGTGTGTTGTGTACGTTTGTTAATGATGTGTGTTATGTACGTTTGTTAATTATGTGTGTTATGTACGTTTGTTAATGATGTGTGTTATGTACTTTTGTTAATGATGTGTGTTGTGTACGTTTGTTAATTATGTGTGTTATGTTCGTTTGTTAATGATGTGTGTTATGTACGTTTGTTAATGATGTGTGTTATGTACGTTTGTTAATGATGTGTGTTGTGTATGTTTATTATTAATGTGTGTTGTGTATATTTTTGTATTGTGTGTTGTGTACGTTTGTTGATAATGTGTTTTGTGTTACTAATAATGTGTTGTTTTGTCTTTGTCCAGGGTTGTGGTGGATCATCTCCTCCCTTGTCCCAGGCGGCAGCAGTGGGGAGTGATGAAGTGGTCAGTCCTTCACCCGCACACCCCAACGCCATCCACGACAGGTCAGTACCAACCAGTACCAACAAGTAGCCTAGCAGGGAAATTAGGCATGTTGTTGCTTGTTTTCCTTTGTATTCCTTTGTTATGATTCGTGAAATTATGGAATGTGGCCAATGAGCGATTTTGCCTCTGGTTATTCTTCGTTTTTTTTTTTTACCTTGCGAGACATTTCCATTTTTGTTTTACCTTGCGAGACATTTCCATTTTTGTTTTACCTTGCGAGACATTTCCATTTTTGTTTTACCTTGCGAGACATTTCCATTTTGTTTTACCTTGCGAGACATTTAATTTTTTTTTACCTTGCGAGACATTTCCATTTCCTAATCTTGAATGCTCGTGTATTACAAGGTTTACTGAATGTATGCATAAGTAGATCAAATAACATAATTAAAAGTAGGTCTGTAACAGGTGGAGATGTGGGAAACTGTACAACCCATATTATATACAATTACGGGTGTGAAAAGGGTTCCTAAAGTGTCCATATAAGTCTAATCTTTTATTGGTATATTGTCGGTAATAAATCCATCTATTATAAGGAGAGAAAGGTAAATCACTATGAATATAAATAAGTAACCCCCCGTTCATAACATCAATCATCAATTACAGACCCCAATGCACTTGAATAAACTAATGAAAGCATATGGTCCTCCCGGGATTCGAACTCGGGACACCACACCCAGAACATGAGCATCTGAAGTTACCATTACACCACCGATACAGTTAACCCGTTCAGTACCGGTGACATATATTTAATTTTATTCTGGCAACTATTTTATTCAGCTTAGGAAGGACGTTTACCCATTAAGAGGCTACAAGCTATTGCAATTAATCCTTAATATGTCTTTTCTAAGCTTCATACAATCGTCTAAATGTAGCTAGCATAAAATTAGAAATACATTGCGGTACAGAAGTGGTTAAAGGTTGAATACACGATCACCGAAGGATCGTTTATACAGTAGGCCTTTATACCTTTATACAGTTATACCTTTTTCATACCCAGTTCATACCTTTGATTTTTTAGAGTGCCACCATTTTCAAGTTAGGCCTACATACCTCTCACGGCCCATGCTATTCCTTGCACCAATATCACACCAACGTTACTGATGGTCAATGTCCCCACTCTACATCGAGTCCATACAATTATCTTGACAATATGCGTGTGAAGTCGTTAAGGGGAGACGGACCGTATTTTTCTTCTTCTATTAATTCATGTATTCTTTAGATCTCTTATTTTTTTCTCTAGACCTCCATTAAACTTAGAAAAACACCCCCTAGACCCCTCTTCAAGATACATTTGTACATTTTTGGTAGAAAAATGTCGCGGCCGAAGGCCGCTTCATTTTAAAATTTCAGGCTCGCTCTCGCTCGCCAGGAAATAATCGACACCTAAATGGCACGAAACGTTTTAATATTGACGACGAAATGGGGCGAAAGGTGATAAAATCGCCAAACTAATGGGCCGAACGTCTTATAATCTCATAACAATTGGGACTTAACACGAGGGAGAAAGGGGACTAGAAAAACGACCCTTCTCCCCTTAACCTCAACAGTCCATCAGCCTCACCTTAAGTAACGAGAGCATCGTATCCGGTATCTTGAACATTGTCAACATCAAACCAAAATGCATTAACCCTAATTGGTCCGAGGAGGGGTCTTTTGACTGTTTTTTTTTTTTTTTTTTGGACATCATGCTGCGCCAAATTAGTTTGGAGATTTTTAGACGTGTCACAACATTACTCTGGTGATAATAAGACGCTTCACCCCAACGTTTCACAACATTAGTTTGGCGCACCCAATCAGGTGTCGATTTTGTTTTCTGGACAAACGATAGCGAGCCTGTAAGTTAAAAGAAATCGGACTTCACCGGGATATTTGGAAAATGTACAGAATTTGCTTGAAGAGGGTCTCGCAAATGGCTAAAGCAAGAAAAATCCTCAATGATAATTACAAAAAAACCTGATAATAACCAACAAGAGGTCGGATGAGATAGTGTTAAGGTTATATTGTGGGATCCAATAGAAGGGTAGGCTGGGGGTGTCATCCCATGTTAAGGGGAGATGGGCCGTTTTTCTGGTCCCCTTTCTTCCTCATGCTTATCCCCATTAGTTTTGAGATTATAAGACGTTTGCCCCTTTAGTTGGTCGATTTTAAGACCTTTCGCCTCATTTCTTTGTCAATTTAAGACCTTTCGTGTCCTTTAGGTGTCGATTATTTTCCTGGCGAGCGAAAGCGAGCCTGTGAAAAATTACGAGTTTGAAGGAGATATGGAAAGAGTAGTTATAGAGTCCATAACAATACACCCTTATAATGGTAGGTATTAACCCACACAGTACCGCTGACGGCCTTCTCGTTCTATTGTGGCAACTATTAGACGATTTTATTCAGATTAGGAAGGATCTCTAGCAATAATAAGGCTTCAGACTATCTCAAACAACCCTTTTACCTACCACAGAGCCTTCCTAAGCTGCATAGTATCGTCTAAATATAGCTAGAATAAAAGATAACACACGTCGCTGGTACTCAAAGGGTTAACATCCCATAAAGGCAGCGTCATTTATTCATTATGTTTCTAGTTTCCTCTCTAGACCTTCATCAAACTTAACAAAAACATCCATAAGATCCCACTTGTAGATTAATTTGTACATTTTTCGGTAGACAAATTTCCTGGCCGAAGGCTGGTTCTTCCAAAATGACAGGCTCACTAACGTTCGCCTGGAAAACAAATCGACACCTAATTAACACGAAAGGTCTTAACATTGACAAAGAAATATGGCGAAAGGTCTTAAAATCGACAAACTAATTGGGGCTAAGCATGAGGGAGAAGGGGTATATACTAACAACCCATCAGCTACATGTATCGGAGCCTTGAATTGAGTTTGCTGTCTATTGGTATATTAAATTGCGGAATGGAACGATTGGGCGCCGGTATTTAGGCGCGGCCGTTTGGGCGCCAAGCCTATTTGGCGCCAAGCCTATTTGGCGCCGGACATTTTGGCGCCAATATCAGTTTATAGGCTCGGAATAGTGTAACAAAGCCAGTACACATAGCTAAATAGTTAATGAGAACATTCGATCCAGTTCGGGGTAAATACTGGCTTAGTATAAACTTTCGGACAGCAAAATGAACCTCCGAAATGTAAATAATAGGTACACATGGACGCCTTAGCTGCTCCCTACTCTCAATAGATCTTCCGGCAGGGTCGTGGCCACACGTCTTTTATGGTTCCAGGTCATCTCAACCAGTAGACCATTTCAACCAGTAGCTCTCAACCAGTGCCAAATTAACCCAGACCAATCAAACTAGTGCCAACATATAGTACTAACCTAACCTAACCTAACCGTATTGGTTGATTTGGCACTGGTTGAGAGCTACTGGTTGAAATGGTCTACTGGTTGAGTTGACCGGTCACCGTCTTTTATATAATAATACCACCATAATGACTGAGGAAATATTAACGAAGCGTGGTAAAGACAAATGTATTCACAAAGGATTTCTCTGATGTCTTTGATAAAGCAAGCAAAGCTGATTGCCAGTTGAAATGTTGGCGTTGCGAACAAAAAAAAATCGATGCAAAGCAAGGCTGCATACTTAAGGGGAGGATTTTAGTTTGGTATCTAGCCATCCATCAAGCTTAAGATTACACCCCTTTGAGCATATTTCAAGATAAATTTGTACATTTTTCGGTAGAAAAATTTCCCGGCTGAAAGCCGGTTCCTCTTAAATTAGAGGCTCGCTATCGCTCGCCAGGATAAAATCGACACCTAAATGGCACGAAAGGTCTTAAAATCGTCAAAATAATGGGGCAAACTTCTTAAAATTAGAAAAACAATGGTGCTAAACATGAGGGAGAAAGAAGTCAAGAAAAAAATCCCTCAAGTGGAAATCTCCCCTTAAGCTGTACAGGTGGTGACGGAGCAGAACAGCCATTCGCACGATGTTTCTGCGGCACAAATAGAGGTTGCACTTAGGAAAACTAATATAATAAAAAGGTCCAGGGAGATCAAGAGGCACCGACTGTAGTACCGGTAGTTAAAGTCTATTTTTTTCCAGCTGAGCCTAAATTGTCATGTTTCTATCTTGGTTACTCAGCTATAAGGTAGATTTTGTAGCGAAAGATGATGGTTATTCTGAAAACTTGGCATTAATATGACACACAGCCATAGTAGTTTCATATATTTCCATTAAGTATCGAGAAATCAGCTAATAAGAGATTCAATTTACGATCAGCTGGAAAAAAATACAGTATAGTGAATGTTTGACAGACATATCACAAGCTAGTCTAGCTGCCGTTCCTAATATGTCTGATGTGAAGACAATTATCCATAGAAAGCGTAATTCAATGATGAATGCCCCCATCATTCCAACTTGTTTCTTAAATTTGAAAACATTAGTGTTATCGAGTACCTGAGGAGCCTTGCACATAACTACCAGATGAACTAAATCAAGCTGCATTCCTGATTTTAGTTTTTATGTTGTAAAAAAATATAAATTTGTTTTAATATCTAGATAAATTTCCAATAAAGTTATATTACAGTTTTAACTTTCTTGTTGAATGTCCACCTTTGCATGGTAATAAATCAACATAATCAACATATTACACATAGATATCAAGTGACGGCATCTCTTCCGTGGATTGACCTCCCAATCTACCAAGATTGGAAGCCAAAGCGTCACATTTTTCCTTTGCCCCTCAACGTTCTCTTTATAATTGCTGAGGGGCACAGGGCCCTGGGTGGGGCTTTGGTTTCCCGGGCATTTCCTCACCCTTCTCAGCTCCCCGCCATGGAGTGGCTTTGGTCACCCAGGCTTTATTGTGGTCTTCAGGGAGGGTTCTGTGGGGGCGCTCGGTTATGGCCTTGGCCTTGCTCGGGGCCTTGGGGTTGTTCGGCCAGGCAGCTTGGGGAACAACAACAACAACAACAACATATTACACATATTACATATAATATTATATATTTTACTGGCGCCCAAACGTCTGGCGCCAAAAGTCTTGGGCCAAATCGGTTGGCGCCGAAAGGGCCGTGCCAAAACGCCAGCGCCCAAACGGCCGCGCCAAAACGTACCTAACCCATTAAATTGGACTGTAAATTAAAAGGAGCTCTAAGAAACAAAATGCAGTCATAATGAAAGAGAGCAATGTCAGATAGTAGACTCGATTTAATTTTGTTTGTTTTTTTTTGGGGGGGGGGGAATACTGTGGCTCCGAGATATCTGCCGCTAAAGTGCTCGTGTGACACCGGCTTATGGGGGGATGTTTCAATTTTTGGTCGATTTTTTCATATATTAATAATTTTTTCTAGTTTCCTCCCTAGACCTCCATCAAACTTAATTAAAAAAAAAAAAATCCCATTAGATCCCCCTTCTAGATTAATTTGTAAATTTTTCGGTAGAAAAATATCCTGGACAAAGGCCGTTTCTTCAAAAATTACAGTCTCACTATCGTTCGCCAGAAAAAAAATCGACACATAAATAGCACGAAAGTTCTTAATATTGACAAGGAAATGGGGTGGAAGGTCTTAAAATCGACAAACTAATGGGGCAGACTTGTTAAAATCTGAAAACTAATGGGGCTAAACATGAGGGAGAAGGGGATCTAGAAAACCAACCCATCTCCCCTTAAAGGTGTCTTCCCAAGGCCACCTTCATCACTGTTTTCTCTTGCCTGTTGACGATTCTTGCTATCATTTTCGCCCTATACTCACTGATTTTGCATCATATTTCCCGATACATGCATGATCGTTATTGGGTTATATTATTACTCAGGGTACCATTTTGTGTTTAAAGTTACCCTTATGATAACTGCATAAGACCTAGTAAAATATGTTTATACCGAAGTAAGTGATACAGTTGTTTTCTGAAAATAAATTAGCCAGTCTGTGTCTACTAAAGGGTTATATGCAGTATAGTCTGTTGTATTTTACCTGGTGTCAAAGTGCCACGTCTCTATCTTGATTGTTAAGTGCTTCAATGTATTGTAGTGAATTATATTGCCAATTATTACTATAAAATTATCAATATTATACAGAGAATAATAATATAATTATTCTACCATTGAGGTTATAAGAAACAGCTGTTAACCCTTTCTGCTGCGATGGAAGCCTTTTTGGGCTTTTCCCGTTTCACTCTTATTAGTTTAGAGAGTTTAAGGGGAGATCTCCACTTGAGGGATTTTTTTCTTGACCCCTTTCTCCCTCATGTTTAGCCCCATTGCTTTTGATATTATAAAACGTTTGCCCCATTAGTTTAGCGATTTTAAGAACTTTCATCCCATATTAAGACCTGTCGTGCAATTCAGGTGTCGATTTTTTCCTGGCGAGCGATAGCGAGCCTGTAATTTAAGAGGAACCGGCTTTCAGCCGGGACATTTTTCTACCGAAAAATGTACAAATTTATCTTGAAAGGGACTCGAGGGGGTGTAATTTTAAGGTTGATGGAGGTCTAGGGAACAAACTAAATACCTCCCCTTAAGACGTTCCCGTTATTAGTCTGGCAATTATACCTTCAGGTGTCGAGTTGATTTATGGGCTGAGTTATAGCGAGCCTGTAAATTAAGAGATATCAGTCTTCGGCAAGGACATTTTATATTCGAAAATTTACATATTAAGCTGAAAGGGAGTCTGGGTGGCGTTTTTGTGTTTTTAGTTTGCATAAGTCCTGGGGAGGTTCTCTAGGGGATAAACTAAAAACACATTGCTTGCAAATGGCAACTACAATGTCATAAATATCCCCAAGACGTCGTGAGATCGTGTTAAAGGAAGATATTGATGTTGAGTTAGAGAACAAGAGAGCACAGTATATTTGGGACAGGATGATAACAGTACTCTTTATCAGTTTGACACAACAGTCACGCTAAGTAATTTTATGACGTGCTACTTTTCACAGAGCAGTGGGATTTTGGTGTGCTTGAGAGAGAGAGAGAGAGAGAGAGAGAGAGAGAGAGAGAGAGATAATGCGTGGGGGAGCGTGTGTGTCCAACTGTCCGTCCTTTATAAGTCTGTTTGTTTGTCAGTGTTATATTATGTATGCCCGTTTGTGGTATATATATATATATATATATATATATATATATATATATATATATATATATATATATATATATATATATATATATATATATATATATATATATATATATATATATAATACATGCTTTCGTTAATTTCATTGGAAAGTGTTTGGTGTTAGGAATTATGAATGCATTAGAATATTGTTATCAGCTGTCTTGAAACTTGCCATGTCCCCATCTTCATTGCTCAGCTACTACGAAGGTATTAAGGGGGCAGTACTCGCTTTTTCTGGACCACCTTCTCCCTCATTTTTAGCATATTAGCTTTGAGGTTTTAAGACGTTCGTTCCGTTAGTTTGGCGATTATGAAACTTCTCGCCTCATTTTGTTGTCAATATTAAAACCTTTCGTGCACTTTAGGTGTCGATTTTTTTTCCTGGCGAGCGATAGCGAGCCCCTAATTTTAGAAGGAACCGGCCTTCGGCCGGGAAATTTTTCTACCGAAAAATGTACATATTTATCTTGAAAGGGGGTCTAGGGGCTGTTTTTTCTAAGCGAGGAAATTACAAAATAAATTAATAAATAATTATATAGACCAAAAACCAAGCACTACCCCCTTGAAGCTAAATATATTATTAATTATGCAAACTCGGTCTTGATCTGATGCAGAGACATAACAATATCATGTTTCCCCATTAAATGTCAAGAAACCCGTTACATTTTCCGCCAGGTGAATAAAGTAGACTTATCGTATCGTGGTGTACGTGTATGTGTATGTGCGTACGTGTGTGTAATTATTTCAAAGGTCATAATTATATGACTGAATTGAGTGCAAGTAGGTTATTATACATGATGTGTGTGTGTGTGTGTTTGAGTATTGAAGTGTGGCGTGTGTGTGTGAGTATTGAAGTGTGGTGTGTGTGTGAGTATTGAAGTGTGGTGTGTGTGTGTTTGAGTATTGAAGTGTGGTGTGTGTGTGTTTGAGTATTGAAGTGTGGTGTGTGTGTTTATAAATATGTGTGTGTTTGGGTAGAAAAGTGTGTCAGAGATATACGATGTAGGGTATATGTGTGGGTAACTCTTGTGTTTGTTTTTGTGATGGTAGTGATGGATTGTGTGTTTGTGGGGGTACGGTGTATGTGTGTTTGGTTAGTGAAGTGTAGTGTGTGTTTTGGTAGTGAAATGTAGGGTGTGTGAGAGTGTGTGTTTGGGTAGTGGTGGGTGTGTGTGTGTTTGGGTAGTGAAATATAGTATGTGTTTGGGTAGTAAAGTGTGGTGTGTTTGGTTAGTGAAGTGTTTGTGTTTGGGTAGTGAAGTGTGTGGTGTGTTTGTTTAGTGAAGTGTGGTGTGTTTGGGTAGTGAAGTGTGTATTTGGGTAGTGAAGTATAGTGTGTGTTTGGGTAGTGTAGTGTAGTGTGTATTTGGGTAGTGAAGTGTGGGTAGTGAAGTGTAGTGTGTGTTTGGGTAGTGAAATGTGGTGTGTTTGGTTAGTGAAGTGTGGTGTGTTTGGATAGTGAAGTGTGATGTTTTTGGGTAGTGAAGTGTTTGTGTTTGGGTAGTGAAGTGTAGTGTGTGTGGGTAGTGAAGTATGGTGTGTGTGTGTGGGTAATGAAGTATGGTGTGTGTGGGTAGTGAAGTGTGGTGTGTTTGGGTAGTGAAGTGTGGTGTGTTTGGGTAGTGAAGTATGGTGTGTTTGAGTAGGGAAGTGTGGTGTGTGTGGGTAGTGAAGTGTGGTGTGTGTTTGGGTAGTTAATAGTGGTGTGTGTTTGGGTAGTGAAGTATGGTGTGTGTGTGTGGTATGTTTGGGTAGTGAAGTGTGGTGTGTGTGTGGTATGTTTGGGTAGTGAAGTGTGGTGTGTGTGTGGTATGTTTGGGTAGTGAAGTATGGTGTGGGTGTTTATGTTTGGGTATGAAGTGTGGTGTTGTGTATGTTTAGTGAAGTATGGTGTGTGTGTGTGGTATGTTTGGGTAGTGAAGTGTGGTGTGTGTGTGGTATGTTTGGGTAGTGAAGTATGGTGTGTGTGTGTGGTATGTTTGGGTAGTGAAGTGTGGTGTGTGTGTGGTATGTTTGGGTAGTGAAGTATGGTGTGTGTGTGTGGTATGTTTGGGTAGTGAAGTGTGGTGTGTGTGTGGTATGTTTGGGTAATGAAGTATGGTGTGCGTGTGGTATGTTAGGGTAGTGAAGTGTGGTGTGTGTGTGTGTTTGGGTAGTTAAGTATGGTGTGTGTGTGGTGTGTTTGGGTAGTGAAGTGTGGTGTGTGTATTTGGGTAATGAAGTGTGTGTGTGTCTATGTGTGTTTGGGTAGTGTGTGTGTGTGTGTGTGTGTGTGTGTGTGTGTGTTAAGGGTGATGTTACCATAGTAATGTAGTGTGTTTGTGGGGTAGGGTTGGGGGTGGTAGGGGTGGTGGTATATGATAACGGGGAGGAGGGCGTCACCGGTAGCGAGGCTGCTGCTGCCACGGTTGGTGGGGACTAGTGTACCCCGCCCCCCCCCCCCACACACACACACACACACACACACACACACACACACACACACACACACACACACACACACACACACACACACACACACACACACACACACACACCCATACACCCATGCTTGCAGGCACTTACACAAACGCACACTCATCAATACTAAAACTCACATACACTGTCCATCTCTAACCTAATACACACACACACACATTATTTATCATTATATTATGCATTGTTTTGTTTTGAGATAACGATACATGTAAACAATATTTTTTAGAATATCAGCTTGTTAGCCTATAAATGGTATTGATATAAGGTCTGCATCCCAAGTCTACATTACTTTACTTTTGTAACGTTAGTTTTTATTCCCCATATTGATTGCATGGTAGAGAAAGTTCTGTGCACGGGGTACTAATGTAAATGTCGTTTTTAGGTAGAATCTGTTAACAAAATAAGGTATTATCTTCTGTGATATATATTATTGTGTCAAGTTATGATGATGAATAGAGCTTGCTATTATGATATATATTTATATTTTGTTGGCACGGTATTACAATAAAGGAATGTTGATAATATAAAGCCAGCATTTTGGTAGTAACATACGGCTCTGAAAATTGTGTTTTTATCAGAATACCATGTTGCTACCAAGGTACAGTAGTGAACACATTGTTTTATAAGATTTAACTCGAAAATATAACATGACTCAGTGAAGAAAATTTAATATTTAAAAATATACATTTCGGAAGTAATATATAACTGAAAAGACCTTGATATTATAAGATACTCGTGTTGGTGGTGTGATATGATGTATAGTGAGTATAATATTATAAGATATATTTTGCTAGTAAGGTATGATGCTGGAAAAAAAATCGGTTTTATATTACAATTTTTTGTTTATATATATGCTATTATGCTAAAGTAGAACTTAGTATTATGAAATATACATATTGATAGCATGATATAATGATGGAAGAAATCTTGCTATTACAAGATATGATATGTTGTTGTTGTTGTTGTTGTTGTTGTTGTTGTTGTTCCCCAAGCTGCCTGGCCGAACAGCCCCAAGGCCCCGAGCAATTCCAAGGCCATAACCGAGTGCCCCCACAGATATGATATGTTGGTGTAAGATATGGAAATAAGTCCAAACGGCCACACTCCAAAACGGTCACAATCCGATTAAGTTGGCTTTGGTTTGGTTAGTTCAGCTTGTGTTGCGGTTTGGAAATTTTGGTTGACTTTGGTTTGGAAATTGTACAGTAGTTATTTTAGCCTGTGGCCGTTATGGTACGTTTACGTCTTGTGAACGTTTTACGTGTGAACTATTTGTTTGTGGCCTTGTTGGTTCTGTGAACGTCATGGTTGTGGACATATTATTGGTTGTGAATGTTTTGGTTGTGGTTCGGTTTTGTTTTAGGCCGTTTTGGCCTGTGGACGTCTTGGTTGTATTATAGTCGTAGCTGTTTTGATCTATGAATGTTTTGGTTGTGGCCGTTATAACTTGCAAGATAAGATATGGATGCCAGGCGTGTGACACATTTATAACCTTTATGGCGAAAGTGGAGGCCCAAGATTACCAAGTTCCTCCATGCTGTCACCGAGAGAATATTTCCGGAGAGTCCTGGAAATACTTACGAGGAAATACAATACTTATACAGTATGTAGTGTTGTAAGCCAGAGACTTAGGTCGGTATCACATAAGCATGCTTTCCCTCAACATTTATCACCAACACTGGTCTAGCAACATATGAGGTAAACTTGTAAACCAATTGTGTCATCTATATATTAGTATAGCTTCAGGCTAGTTTCCGATACCAGTACCAAAGATCCCAGAACCGTTACCAGAGAAATATTGACCTTAGAAAGTTGCCGATAACGACTCTCGTGTGATGTATTTATAAATACACTTCAGGGAACACAGCTCTTCAACAATATACCGGTATGTTAGTCAAAATAAAAGTATAAAATGGTCATGGGATTGTAAGGGATATTATTTGAAATAATATGAGAATGTCGTAATCAGATAAATGTGTACGCGTTTAGTCGCACAACTATACTAAATGATATTGAATCCAGATCTGTATTGTTATATTATAAGATGAAAATGTTCTTAGTTGTAGAATTACATTGGAAGATATTGAATACAAACCGGTAGCTTTAGTTTCGTATCATGGGATGACGGTAATGTTTGAGAGCATCATTTTGTGAAAGGTGCGAGTCTTGATAATCGTAAACAACAATGAGAGAAACAGTTGTACTCTTTCAGTACCGGTGACGTTTTTTTATATTTGATTAAAGCAACATTTAGACAATATAAAGCTTAGGAAGGATATAGAGTAGCTAAAAGGATTACTTGAGATAGTATGTAGCCCTATGATTGGTATATGTCCTTCCTAAGTTTAATATAATCGTGTAATAGTTGCTAGAATGTAATGAAAAGGACGTCAGCGGTAATAAATGTGTTAATGAAGACGTGTGCAGTATATCTGCGTTCTTATAGACAACCTAGAATCCTTCCCACCGTGAATATAATGTCAAAACATCTTACTTAACCGGGGACGTCTATTTGTATCTTATTCCGGCTACTGTTTGATGATATTATTCAGTTTTAAAAGGACCTCCAGCAATTGATAGACTTTGAACTATCTCACTTCACCCTTTTTACTACCACAGATCCTTCTTGAACTGCACAAAATCGTCTTAATAAATATAGCAGGTATAAAGGTAAAAAAACGTCGTTGGTTCAATCGGCCTAGTAAGTGATGTTTCGGCACCAAGTATATTTTGATCTATAATTGGTTTCAGCAATATCTAAACTTAATGTGTTCATTTCGAGGGGGATATACAAACCTATTCCTACACTTACCCACCCTATTCAACATCTGGCAGACATTATTACAGCACAGAGCGAGCCAAACGTAATGACAGCTGAGATGACTTATTAGCGCGACCGTACAGAAGGGGTTACTCATATAGCTGCTAATATTTCTCGGCTGATTATGATGAACAAAGTATAGATGAATATAGGATTGGCAAGACCCTCCTCGCCAGATATGGAATACGGGTTTGTTGGGTGTGAATGCAAGGGGGCGGGGTTGAAGGTTACGACAGACAGACAAGGCGCTGATAGACCACCACAGCCTCAGTCACTTACAATCACTACACCGGGACGCGCGTTCTGGCACACTTAATATTTAATCAAAATTCTACGACTTTAACATAAGTTGTATCGCATAATTATTATTTTAGATAATTACATGTATCATATAATATAATTGTGTTAGGTTTTAGCTCATTGAAACGACGCAGGGTAGGACGTTGCCTGACATTTGTTACCGGTACCGACCTTCTGTAGTGTGTCTCATCAGTAAAGCACCAACATGAATCATTTAATAGTGAAGAAATGTGATGTGAGAAAATAATACAATTTGATTCGCGTGAAAATGTGAAACCAACTAATTCAGTGGTGATATATTTATTAATTCAGTGGTGATATATTTATTCATTCAGTGGTGATATATTTATTCATTCAGTGGTGATATATTTATTCATTCTGCATCGAGAGAAGAATTAGATATGTCACTAGTAACGAATTACTGCAGCGTTTATAGGGGATACCAGCCATCGTACTTAAGGTGGGTTGTGTTTGCTCACACACTCTATCCCTTCCATGTGGATTTATGGAAAATATAACAACTTACCCCTCTGCAAGTTTGTATTGAGGTTGGAGTATTATATAATGAATACCTATTGTAGCATAATTTATCTCAATATATATATATATATATATATATATATATATATATATATATCATCATCATCATCATCATTTGCCAGCCATTGCCATGTATCTATAATAATATGTACTGTATATATTCAATATTCTCGGTGTCTCTTTCTCTTCTACTCTCTCTTGGAAGGATCATATTACCAGTCTTGCTAAGGCAGCCTCTCAGAAGCTGGGTGTGCTTAACCACCTCAATGGGGTCTTTACCCCTGCACAGCTTCTTGCTCTGTACAGGTGCAAAGTGCGTCCTTGTATTGAGTATTGTTCACATGTGTGGGGAGGATCCTCACACACCGCACTCCTAGACAAAGTAGAAAGGAAAGCCTTTCGTATCATTAACCCCTTCTGTACCGGCAACGTCTTTTGAATTTGATTCTAGCTATATTTAGACGATTTTATGCAGTTTAAGAAGGATCTGTGGTAGTAAAAAGGGTTAAGTGACTTATTTTGAAGCCTGTTAATTGATACAGGCCCTTTTTAAACTGAATAAAATCGTCTATTAGTATCCAGAATGAAGGTACAAAGGAAATCAAGCAACAACATGTCTAGTGACCCTTCTAGGCTGCTTGTCCTCCAAAACACTGAGGATCAAGTGTCCAAACAGTGGTTTAGAGTGGGTAAGGGAACATTGGAAAGGGAACTACTGCCCTGGAACTAATGTCCGTGGCAGTGCTAGGAAGTTAGTAGGGGACATATGGGTTAGTAACTGAGGGGAGGATAAAATAAAGTTATTCATTTACAAACGCAGTCAGTCGCGGGTTTGATGCGAGATATTTGTCTAGGCGGAGTTTAAATGAATCAACGGTGCTGCAGTCTATAACGTCTCGGGGAAGCCCATTCCACAAGTTGACAACTCGATTGAAGAAGAAATTCTTAGATTCGTGTGAGTTAAAAGATTTACCAATAATTTTGCAACCGTTTCCCTGCGTGTAATTAGATTGGTAGATAGTGAAGTACTTACTACAGTTCATATTGTCGATGCCTCTGATGATTTTGAACACTTGAATTAAGTCACCTCTTAATCTGCGCTGGGTTAAAGGAAATAGATTTAATTCTCTAAGACGCTCTTCGTATGGTTTGTTCTTTAGGCTAGGTATCATTTTGGTAACTCTACGTTGAACTCGTTCTAGCTTGTTTATGTCTTTTTGGTAATAAGGGCACCAGCATTGAACGCAGTATTCCAGAAGAGGGCGGACTAAGGAATTGTAAAGGGTTAGGATAACGTCTTTGGATTTATGCTCAAATGACCTGCCTATAAAGCCAATTATTTTGTTTGCCTTCTTAACAACTTCTGAACATTGTTGACTCGGTTTTAGGTTACTCGATATTGTTACTCCCAGATCGGTTTCTCTGTTTACATTCTTAAGCTGAGTGCCATTCATCGAATAGTTTGCTTTCTCATTTAGGTATCCGATATGTAGTACTTTACATTTATCCGCATTGAAACTCATTTGCCAAATTTGGGCCCAATGTGACAATTTATCTAGATTTTGTTGCATATCGTCAACTTGATCTTTTGAGAGTACGCTATTTGCAATTTTTGTATCGTCAGCAAATTTTGAGATTGTACAGGTGAGACCCTCATCTATGTCGTTGATGTAAATTAGAAAGAGAATTGGTCCTAGTACCGATCCCTGGGGTACCCCGCTACTTACATTGGTCCATTTAGATGCCTTACCGTTTATGACTACTCTTTGCTTTCTGTCGCTGAGCCAATTTTCTATCCATTTCAACACACCGTCTTGTATTCCATGCGCTTTTAGTTTTAGCAGTAAACGTTTGTGGGAAACTTTGTCAAAGGCCTTTTGAAAATCAAGGTATATAATATCTACAGCTTTACTCTCATCGTAGAGGTTGAGGATATCGTGGAAGAAGTCTAAGAGGTTTGTTAAACAGGAACGTTTTTTACGAAAGCCGTGTTGAGTATCTTTAAGTATGTTATTTTCCTCTAAGTGATTTACGAGTCTGTCTCTTATGACGGTTTCTAGCATTTTACATACAACTGAGGTTAAGCTAATTGGACGATAGTTACTGGGTAGGGATTTGCTGCCTTTTTTGAATATCGGTGTTACGTTGGCTATCTTCCACTGATCAGGCATAGTTCCAGACTACAAGGATTTATTGAATAGTAATGTCAGTGGTTTGGAGAGCTCATCCTTAGCTTCCTTTAGAACTCTAGGCGAGATTGTATCAGGTCCAGGCGTTTTATTTACCTTGAGTTTATCTAAACAATTCAATACTTCTCTCTCTGTAACGGTGATATTGCTTAGAACATCTGAATTATCAATCTGAATCGGCGATGGTGTAGGGATATCACTGAGGTCTTCTGTTGTAAAAACTGATGCAAAGAAGGTATTGAGGGCATTACTCATTTGTACTTCGTCTTTGGTGTATTCTCCATTTTCATCGACTAACGGTCCAACAGTTGAAGTAACTACTTTTTTCTTTCTGATATAACTATAGAATTCTTTCGGGTTTGTTTTACTTTGATTTGCAATATGTAACTCTAGGGTCTTTTTACTTTGCTTAATTAACTTTTTGGCTTTGCGTCGTAGCTCTACAAATTTCACCCGTTCTTCGTCATTTTGTGAGGATTTTAAGGTACAAGACTTCTCCGGTATACAAGGAGCCAGCTCCCGTCCACTCACCAACTGTCTGCAACCTCTCTTTCTTTGCCGCAATGTTGGATCTATCTCGCTATTCTATCTCTACTACAATAATCAGTGTTCCACAGAGCTCTCCCAGTGTATACCACCTCCTCTACGTAGGGTACGAAGTACCCGTCTTGCAGCACAATCCCACCCCTACTCTGTGCAACTCTGCAACGATACTCCCAATCCTTCTTCTATTCAACAGCTGAGCTCTGGAACTCTCTCCCAGAAGCAGCCTTTCCCTCTTCCTATGATTTAAATTGTTTCAAACTCTGTGTGTCCAGGCATTTTGGCTTGAACGTCGTCCCTTGATTTTGGCCCTGTCACTCTTTCAACTCTGGGGGAGGCACTCGCTACAGGCAGTTTTGCCTTTTGTCTCCCTCACTCATAGAAAACATATATATATATATATATATATATATATATATATATATATATATATATATATATAATTATGTGATAAACACAAATGGGCCCAGGACAGATCCCTATGGAACTCGAGATACGACAGGAGTCCAGCAGAAGGAACACCATTAATTACAACTAGTTGTTGTCTAATTATTAGCCAACTTTCTACTCAATTAGTTCCTCGGTATTGATTCCAAGTGCATTCACTTTTGACCTTAGCTAAAAGTGAGGCACTTCCCAAAAGCTTTTTGAAAATTTAAGTATAGATTGTTTGCAACTCAAATTTTGTCATACTCAGCATTTCATGGAAAAATAATTCCATCAAGTTGGTAAGACATGATCGATATCACCTGAAGCCATGTTGGGAATCCGCAATTTGTGTGTAGGTAGTGAACTGGTAATATTATCTGCTAGTATTCCTTCTAACAATTTTACTAAAATAAATTTCAAATGTTAATATAATTGGCCGATAATTCTTGGAACACTAAAGATCCCTGTTCTTAAAGATTGGGGTCACATTGACCAGCTTCCAATCTTCGGGTTCCTCTCCAGTTTCTTTGTACTTATTGTAGATTTTCACCAAATAATGTGCCACTTGATCGTGCACATCTCACATGACCCATTTGACTTGAATCTTTTTAGCTTGTTTATTCGTTTTGCCACCTCCTCTGGGTTACAATAAATAAAAATATATATAAAATATATACAAATATATATAAATAAAACAAATGACCCGCTTGAGCTAAACCTGGATTTGAAATGTCCCTGGTATTTTTCGTTATAAATACTGAAGTCAAATATTAATTTAAAGATTCAGCCATTTCAATGTCTGAGACTCGTAATTGGCCTGCTGCATCCTTTAATGTTCCAATTCTTTTCTTGAATGGCTTCCAATTCACATAGCTGAAGAACTCTGTGATTCTCTTTCCAAAGGGCTACTAAACTGAGTTCTTAATTTTGCTGTGCATCCTTTATTCGAGATTTTTCTCTCCTGTATACAGTTTGAAGGAGTTTAGGTCCCCTTTGTCATGACTTCTTTTAGCCTTTCTGTATTTAGCATTTATCTTTCTAATTGCTTGTGAAACATTTTGGTTGAGGTGAAACTGATTTGGTAGAGAGAGAGAGAGAGAGAGAGAGAGAGAGAGAGAGAGAGAGAGAGAGAGAGAGAGAGAGAGAGAGAGAGAGAGAGAGAGAGAGAGAGAGAGAGAGAGAGAGAGAGAGAGAGAGGAGAGAGAGAGAGAGAGAGAGAGAGAGAGAGAGAGAGAGAGAGAGAGAGAGAGAGAGAGAGAGAGAGAGAGAGAGAGAGAGAGAGATGTATAGATATAGGCATTTACAAAAGGATATTCAGTAGAATATGGCTATATTGAAGTCAGATTACATTTGGGAAGATCATGCAATATTATATTATGACCTGGTTTCCACTTTGTAAATGTCACTTACAATATCAAGTGTCAATTGTGTGCTATGCCAGTCCCTGCGAACAATGAACGCTTATCTCAGCAAGGAAGCGAGCTGAATCTAATAACTTCGTGTCTCTGAATGCATTGCTATTGTATTAGTTTTGACCTGAATGCTTATTACTTGCATTTGAACGGGTTCCTGCTCTCACCCTGCACTTCAAAAATGATGGGTTAAAAGAAGGTATGGTTATGAAAAGGCTAATAATATTCGGTGTCCATAATAATTTACTATCGTATACTGGTTGTAATAAACCCATATCATTTACTATCGTATACTGGTTGTAATAAACCCATATCATTTACTATCGTATACTGGTTGTAATAAACCCATATCATTTAAGGGGGGTGTGACCTGCTTTTTGTTATTTCTGTCCATTTCTCTTTTTCTCTGGCTTGTATTCATTCGGCCCCATTCAGCCAACTATTTTAAGACGTTTATCCCCATCTAGGTGTCGATTTCTTCCTGGCGAGCGATAGCGAGCCAGCATTATATGAAGATATCCGGCTTTGCCGGAGAAATTTTTCTATCGAAAAATGTACAAATTTAGCCTGCTGTCAAACAAAAATAAAAAATATGCTGGCTCGCTACCGCTCACCAGTAAAAAATGTACACCTGGATGGGGATAAACTTCTTAAAACAGTAGGCTGAATGGGGCCAAATGGATAAAAACCAGAGAAAGAGAGAAAAGGACAGAAATAACAAAGTAGGTCACCCCCCTTAAGTAAAGCATATACACTATTGGGAGCGTTTAAGATCACTGAATCTGTACTCTCTGGAACATAGAAGTCAGCGATACTTAATAATATACACGTGGAAAATCGCTGAGGGTATAGTACCAAATCTACACATCCCAATAGTCATGAAGTTCAGTAATAGGCGAGGCTGGGAATGCGATATCCCAGGATGCAAAATCGAGGTGCTACGGGCTCGCTGCGAGAGGCTAGGTTGTCACCATAGAGGACCACGTCTCTTCAACAAACTCCCACGGCGCATAAGACACAATTTCTCCTATCTACCCGTCGTAATCTTCCACAAGACTTTCAATTACGGTACTCTTCAACAATTACGGTACTCTTCAACAAATACGGTACTCTTCAACAATTACGGTACTTCAACAATTACGGTACTCTTCAACAATTACGGTACTCTTCAACAATTACGGTACTCTTCAACAATTACGGTACTCTTCAACAATTACGGTACTCTTCAACAATTACGGTACTCTTCAACAATTACGGTACTCTTCAACAATTACGGTACTCTTCAACAATTACGGTACTCTTAACAATTACGGTGCTCTTCAACAATTACGGTACTCTTCAACAATTACGGTACTCTTCAACAATTACGGTACTCTTCAACAATTACGGTACTCTTCAACAATTACGGTACTCTTCAACAATTACGGTACTCTTCAACAATACGCAAAACAAAAACGTCAACTTCTCTTAATATTCTTGGTGTATCTTTTTCACTCAACCTTTCTTGTATAAATCATATTACCACTCACGCTAGAACTGCTTCCCAGAAGTTAGGTGTGCTAAACCGTGTCCGTGGGTTGTTTCCCCCGCATAGCTTCTTGCTCTGTATAGGGGCACAGTGCGCCAATGTATCTCGGGGAGGTGTGGCAGAGTGGTCTTGCCACTTGACTGGTAATCCAATGGACTCGGGTTCGAATCTCAATATGTCATTGGGAAGATATTATTGGGATGGAATTTGTGCTGTACCTAGTTTCAGTGCATTACCACAGCACACCGAAATGCCAAAAAAATACCCTCATTGTTTCCTGATTAAATAGCACTGTATGAATATTCCCATATTCAAAATATGCTACAGGGGGGCAATGCCTAGTGAGTTAATTGCTCAACAAGTGGCGTTCTGAGAGTGAGGGTCCGAGTCTGGGGAATGAGACTGTGAAGCGCAGAGGCTTCAGAGATGGGATTGCTTCGAGACGGGATGCTTCGCATGTCTCACTCCCTAGACTGGAACAAGACCTCACGGGCCTTACCGTGTTCAGCGGTTGAGTGTGCAGGCTCTCAGCCTATGCCCGAGAGGGAGTAGTTGGAATATAGAACAAAATAATAATAATAATATATATATATACAGTATATACCCGGGATATATATATATATATTATATATATATATATATATATATATATATATATATATATATATATATATACTGTATAATTGTATATAAAAGAAAAAGCAGGGACCAGGGTTATGACGAACATCTTTATTGTTGCAACGTTTCGGCACAGTCACGTACCATCATCAGGCTAGAATAAACATAATAAAATACATTAATATTACATAGTTATAGTTACTCGGTACTAAAATTATACATGCCTTTCATTGAAAATTGCAGACTTGTCTAAGATAAAACAGCGAAGTGAAGAATGTGAGTACACTATTCGAGAATTAATAAATTATACATCGAAGCGAATAAATTCAAAGTTCAAATTTAACGTTAAATCATATAAATTAATAGATATATTAGATTATCACGAAATTAAAATAAGACAATGATTATGACCTAAATGAGAATCTTACGCAAATACACTATACAAAATTATATAATTATCGAATAATAAAATCCTAAATATATAAATAGTACAAACCTCAAGTAGCAGTTAAAAACATAGGAGTGGCATATAGGACTCGTTGTCGCCGATGGTCGGGTGCTCAACTGCCTGGACAATGCTCTCTAATATCAACAGGTCAGTGTCAGTCCTACCACTACTTAAAACTGATTTTTTTTTTCTATTTATAGGGTGATCTAATGAATGTGAGTGGTCTCGAATAGCCGAGTGAAGTGGCTTAGATAAAAATCCGGCCGTACACTCCAGGACAACAATCGTGGCCTTAAGCGGGTAGTGCTTGGTTTTTGGGCTATATGTTTATCTATTAATATATTTTGAGTTTTCTCGCTAGACCTCCATCAAGCTTAGAAAAACACCTCCGAGATCCCCTTTCAAACTAAATTTGTACAATTTTCGGTAGTTCCTTTTAAAATTAGAGGCTCGCTATCGCTCGCCAGGAAAACATCGACACCTAAAGGGTTTTCGTACGAAAGGTCTTAATATTGATAACAAAAATGAGGCGAAAGGTCTCAAAATCGCCAAACTAACGGAACGAACGTCTTAAAACCTCAAAGCCAATATGCTAAACGTGAGGGAAAAGGGGGTCCAGAAAAAGCGAGTACTACCCCCTTAAGTTTGTGAAACTATTCCGAACTGAATCGAATCTTCTCCTTATTTCCTTAAGGGGGGATGAGCTACTTTATTGGCTCAATTATGTATATTGTGTGTGTGTTTTTTTTTTTTTTTTTTTTTTTAAAGTTTCCTTCCTAGACCTCCATCATGCTTAAAAAAAAATCCCTCAAAGACCCTCCTTCAAGATAAATTTGTAAATTTTCGATGGAAGAATTTCCAGGCCGTAGGCCGGTTGCTCTTAAGATACTGGCTCGCTGTTGCTCGCCAGGTAAAAATTGACACTTAAATGAAGTGAAACTTCTTAATATTGACAAACACATGGGGCGAAAGGTCTTAAAATCGCCAAACTAATGGGTCGAACGTCTTAAAATCTAAAAACTAATGGGGCTTAACATGAAGAAGAAGGGGGTCCAGAAACAACTAACCATCTTCCCCTTAATCTGGTATTTACATTTGAGGTATTAGTTTTTTGTGCCGGAGGGTTGATTGTGGGCCAGGGTTTGTGTCTTGGAGTGTCATCATCATCATCATCAGCCTGAGTTAGTCCACTGCAGGACAAAGGCCTCTCCCAAACGTTTCCACTCCGACCGGTCAGATGTTAGTTTGTTCCATCCTACTCCAGAAAACTTTCGGATCTCAACTCGCCATCTAGTTCTCTGTCTACCCCTTCCTCTAGCTCCATCCCTAGGTTCCCATTCTGTTGTTCTAGTTGTCCATCTGTGTATCATGTCTTCTAAATATATGACCTGCCCAGGACCATTTCATCTTAAGGGTATTGAGAATATCTTCTACTTTTGTTTGTTCTCTTATCCAAGTGGCTCTCTTCTTATCTCTCCAAGTTATGCCTAACATTATCCTCTCCATTCCTCTTTGAGCACTCCTAAGTTTGCGTTCTAGACACTTTGTTATACTCCAAGTTTCTGATCCATAAATTAGTACAGGGAGGACACATTGGTTGTATAATATCCTTTTTAATGAAAGGGGTAGTTTTCTTTTCATAATGGAGCTCTGTTTACCAAAATATGCACTCCATCCCATGCCTATCCTTCGCTTGATTTCTCTAGTGATCTGGGTTTGCCTTTATCACCTGGCCTAGGTATATGTATTCTTCGACTGCTTCTATCACTTCATATTCTATCTTTATTTGTTGTGGTTGCACAAGGTGGTTAAACATAACCTTTGTTTTCTTTCGATTCATTTTCAGTCCTACCTTAAGGCTTTCTCTGTTCAAATCTTCCATAATTTGTTGTAATTCTTCCCCTGAGTAGCTGAAAAGAACCATGTCATCAGCGAATCTGAGGTTGCTTAGGTATTCTCAGTTAACATTTATTCCCATATTGTCCCAGTCAAGATTCCTAAAAATTTCTTCCAAGCGCGCTGTGAATAGTGTTGGTGAAATTGTATGGCCCTGTCTTATCCCTTCTTAATTGGTATTTTCTCACTTTCCTTGTGGAGCTTTATAGTTGCTGTTCTTGGAGTGTACCGTACAATATTTGCACTCATCCGTCTGACGCGGGGACATTATAACAGTGAAGTGGCAGTTATTCATAACGCGTGCTGCCATTGTGTAGGAGGGAGAGGTGGAGTGGAGAAGGAGGAGGAGGAGGAGGAGGAGGAGGACGACAAGGAAGAGGAGGAGGGGTAAAAGAGGAAGAGGAGCAGGAGTGAGGGAGGAAGAGTAGGAGGGGGCAAGAGGAGAAAGAGTGAGGGAGTAAGAGTAGGAGGGGGAGGGAGGAAGAGTAGGGAGGGGGAGACAAAAAAGGAGAAAGAGGAGGAGGGATGAAGGAGCAAGATGAGGGGGAGGAGGAGGAACAGGAGGAGGGTCAATAGAGGAAGATGAGGAGGAGTGAAGGAACAAGAGAGGGGGAGGAGGAAGGGAAATTGGAGAGGGAGCATTGGCAGAAGAAGGACGACTAAAGTAGGAGGAGGAAGAGTAGGGAGGAAACATGAGGTGAAACGAGAGAGAGAGAGAGAGAGAGAGAGAGAGAGAGATAGATAGATAGATAGATAGAGAAGGAACAGGAACAGGAGAAGGAGAACGAGAACGTGAAGGGAGGGAGGAAGATGGGGAGAGCGAGAATGAGGACGAAAGGAAAGTAAAGAAATTTTTACCGTTTCGAGGCTAGAAGGGGGAGGAGAGTAAAGGAGGAGTAGAAAGAGCAAGAAACAATTGCCAAACATAGTTAACAAACTAGACATTACTCTCTCCTCTCACTTACAGTTTTAAGTTTCATCCACTCTTTTCTTCCCGATCGAACCCCCTTTCCTTCTCCTCTAACCCCCATATTAAAAGAGAGATATATGATTTGGAATAATAACTTTTATTTACCGCCTCACGGTGTGGCAACATTTTATGATATAATAACTTCTAGTGATACAACAAATGAATTACACTTGAGCACTTAATATCAGATCATTGCATAATTAGAGCAAATGATAATTTCTTTTGAACAAAATTACAAGAACATTTCGTACACCACAGAGAGAGAGAGAGAGAGAGAAGATAAGTGTGAAGAAGTAGGAGGTGGTGGTGGTGGTGGTGGTGGTGAGGGTGAGGGAGGGCATTGCCTAGGGTACAGTTACATGTCACGTCCTCCACCACCTCCACCACCTTTTGTCTCCATCATGACTTAATTCCTTCCACACCACCACCAGTAATGTTCACAACTTCTCTGTGAAGGAACATTAATTGTAATAATTATCCTACAATTGCATTATTTTAGTACGTTTGTTCGTTCATTATTAAATGTAATTTATCTCAACTGTAAGACTATTTATTGGGTGGTAGGGAAACACAAGAAAGAGCTCTAATTCTGTAGTCTCGAACGTTTTAGGTTATATAGAATTATTGTCAAAGATATATATATATACCGGTATATATATATATATATATATATATATATATATATATATATATATATGTGTGTGTGTGTGTGTGTTTCAACTATAAGACTTTGCCGAAATTTTACACACCTCAATAGGTGATTGATTGTTAATTTAATTATAATTTGTCTAGCCAGGATTCCCTAGTCCTCTGTCTTTGGTATAGTGTTAATTTATAGAGTAATATTAATGACCTGAACATTTGTGACCGTTACCGATTCAATATTGAACCTCCATGTAGTGTTTTAAGGATTTGGTAACACAACATATCAAAGGGATTAGGCTACATTAGTTTTCGGTCATTCCATTCTTGTACACCCGCCAACTGTTCTAACTACTATTGTCATACTTTTATGTAGGATATTTTAAGTAAAATAATGGCAAGCAAAATAAATAGACCTAACTTATCCACTGATTTGGAAGTTATTGTTTTGTGCTTCCCATTTCCATGGCCATATATTGCTAAAATAGTAGAATTTATAATTGAAGGTAGCAGATGCATAATATTGGCGGCTCTACGTGAACCTTATTGGGATAAGAGTATGAACAAAAGTGTGTGATAGAATCAACACTAGACTTTAAACATTTTGTACTGGCTTTGAATAAGTACAATATACTAATGGTACGGCTTGTAAATTAAACACATATAATTTATTCTATTCCGGTGTAAGTTAAATGTAAGTACCTTTGTTATAGTGTGTAGACTAAATGTATAAACATTTATAATTATTTCAGATTTAATAGTAAATACATGAACACAGTCAATGTTTGGTGAAGTGTTTCAAATGTGTATTGTATTATGCATGCATTGTGCAAAATGTTATAATATGTTATTGGTACAATTGGTCATTTTTGTGTTACAGTTCGTCACGATCGAGTCGGCCAGAGCCAGATGGAGGCAGTCCCCCTGGGGTGTTGTCCAGCCCCCAGACAGAGCAACCACGACCCCCTTCCCTGCCGCCCCCGCTACACAACGACCCCCCGCCACGACCACCTGAACGACCTCCTAAAAAGCCAACTTTGAGATCCCTCTTCCATGGACCAGGCTCTGACACAAGTCAACAAGCTGGCGCCACCACCACTGATCAACTCGAAAAACCAAGCCTAGAACCTGACACGCTGAGAGTAGAAGACCCGGCGGCTCATGACTCCCGCAATGCATCCCCTGGCAGAACCTACTTCTACCGCAAACCACCGGCGCCAGACCCACCAAAGTCTCCCGAAGCAACTCCTACAGCAACCTGTAGCAGCTCTCCAGCCTCCGTCGGCAGCCCTTCCAGTGTGGTTAGCTCTCCTCCCCGGCCTTTAGCTTCCCCCAGCAGCCACCTGCTACCACCCACCACCACCACCTCCAGGTCTTCCACCCCTGATCTACCGCCGCCCCCGCCCCCGCCCATGACCGAGGAGGAGGTGTTGGTGAGCGACGAGCCGCTACCCCCGCCCCCCACACCCTCAGAGGTCGCCGCACCACCGCACACCGATGACACCAAGTCACCAAATACGCCACAGTAAGTAATACGCAATAGTTACCACCAATGTATTATGATTAAATCATCAATCAATAATTCTTATGAAAGTTTTGTCGTAAAACGATATGATGTAGCTAAACTATTTTACAATAATAATACTAGTAATAATAATAATAATAATAATAGTGACAAATCTTCGTAATGACATACATTCTTAATAAGCAATCAAAGTCAAAAGGACATAGAGCCTTCAGAGACAGTATAACGCACAACAATGACAACTATAGCTTTGGTTTGGAAGCGAGATCGTATATGTGGACTAGATTGCTAAGTGCCACAATCAGCTCAAGAACAATGGATAATTTCAAACATGAATTAAAATTAATAGTCTTATGAGTGACATGGGTTGGGTGTAAAGGGGATCTGCGTCGTGTAGTCCGGTATTCCATGTTTTTTGTGTTTAGCACATTTTTGTATAGTCGCGTACATAATATCTCCCTCACCGTAGTTTTATGCATTGAAGCAAAATGAGTAATATTAAATGAATAGTGTACTTTGTTATGCAATAGCTAATTCATTTGGGTAATTATTATTATTCTAGCAAACTATTACCTTTAAGGGGAGATATCCACTTGAGGGATTTTTTTCTTTACCCCCTTCTCCCTCATGTTTAGCCCCATTGCTTTTGCGATTTTAAGACGTTCGCCCCATTACTTTGGCGATTTTAAGAACTTTCACCCAATTTATGTCACTTTTAAGACCTTTCGTCCCATTTAGGGGTCGATTTTTCCTGGCGAGTGACAGCGAGCCTGTAATTTAAGAGCAACCGGCCTCCGGCCGGGAATTTTTTCTACCGAAATATTTACAAGTTTATCTTGAAAGGGGGTCTAGGGGGTGTAATTTTAAGCTTGATGGGAGGTCTAGGGAACAAAGTAAATACCTCCCCTTAAATTAATCCTCCTATTATTATATATCCGTACATGACATAAGCGAGTGATAGAACTAATGTGCGCAACAGACGTCGTGTGGTGTGCGCAACAGACGTCGTGTGGTGTGCGCAACAGACGTCGTGTGGTGTGCGCAACAGACGTCGTGTGGTGTGCGCAACAGACGTCGTGTGGTGTGCGCAACAGACGTCTGTGTGGTGTGCGCAACAGACGTCGTGTGGTGTGCGCAACAGACGTCGTGTGGTGTGCGCAACAGACGTCTGTGTGGTGTGCGCAACAGACGTCTGTGTGGTGTGCGCAACAGACGTCTGTGTGGTGTGCGCAACAGACGTCTGTATGGTGTGCGCAACAGACGTCTGTATGGTGTGCGCAACAGACGTCTGTATGGTGTGCGCAACAGACGTCTGTGTGGTGTGCGCAACAGCCGTCTGTGTATACTGTAATGGTTGGCAAGTTACTATTTAAGGGGGGTGACCTGTTTTTGTTCTGTCCTTTTCTATCTTTCTCTGGCTTGTATCCATTTGGCCCCATTCAGCCTACTGTTTTAAGACGTTTATCCCCATCCAGGTGTCAATTTCTTACTGGTGAGCGGTAGCGAGCCAGCATATTTTATATTTTTGTTAGACAGCAGGCTAAATTTGTACATTTTTCGATAGAAAAATGTGTCCGGCGAAGCCGGATTTCTTCATATAATGCTGGCTCGCTATCGCTCGCCAGGAAGAAATCGACACCTAGATGGGGATAAACGTCTTAAAATAGTTGGCTGAATGGGGCCGAATGGATACAAACCAGAGAAAGAGAGCAAAGGACAGAACTAACAAAAAGCAGGTCACCCCCCTTAAGTGTAGCCTTAGGTACCAAGAATATAAGACTATTGACGCAGCCACGGTACAATACATAGTTTAGACCGTTACCTATATAACAGCTGAGAGGTTAACCAATTCACTGGTAGGACATCTTTCTGCCAATTATTCTTGCTTAACTAATATTACTGGATTTAGTAAGGATTTAAGAGATTTAAAGGGTTAATTGAGATAGTTTTTTTTTCGTATGTGCATGAAGGAGACAAAAGGCAGGTTGCCTGTCCTCAACACTCGAAGTTTAAATCGGTTTAAGTATAGGATGAAGGAAAGATTGATTAAGGGAGAGCGTTGCAGAGTTCACTAGTTGAGTAGACGAAATGCAGAAAATGTGTCAATTCGATCACTAGAAGTCCTTCCCAAGCTAAATAAGATGGTGGGTTTTATTATATTTTATATATATATATATATATATATATATATATATATATATATATATATATATATATATATATATATATATATACATATATACATACTGTATATATATATATATATATATATATATATATTTATTTATATTTATTTATTTATTTATTTATTTATTTTATTTGTTTTGTTTTATCCAAATATAGTATGAGCGTCAATATTTACCAAGGTGTTAACCTCCGTCCCTCGGTGACCACAAAGACCCCAAAGTTCGTAAACCTAGGCAGGGTCATTGTCTTGTAGCCCAGTCAGTAGCCAACACTAAGTGACGTTATACAGCTTAGGAACAATCTCTAGCAATCAGACGGGCAAAATATGTATACATTTATCCCTTGGTTCCCATAGATCCATTTTAACTTACTAAAATATGTATACATTTATCCCTTGGTTCCCATAGATCCATTTTAACTTACTAAAATATGTATACATTTATCCCTTGGTTTCCATAGATCCATTTTAACTTACTAAAATATGTATACATTTATCCCTTGGTTCCCATAGATCCATTTTAACTTACTAAAATATGTATACATTTATCCCTTGGTTTCCATAGATCCATTTTAACTTACTAAAATATGTATACATTTATCCCTTGGTTCCCATAGATCCATTTTAACTTACTAACATCGTATAATAACAGCCAGGAAAATGTGTTATGATCTACGCCTGGAATCGAACCTGGGCTATATATATGTAAGTCCCAGCTTCTTCTCACCCTACAAACCTAGGCATACCTGATTACAAATATATATTTGCGCTTAAGGGGAGGTATTTAGTTTGTTCCCTAGACCTCCATCAAGCTTAAAATTACACCCCCTTGAGTCCCTTTCAAATTAATTTGTAAATTTTTCGGTAGAATAATTTCCCGGCCGAAGGCCGGTTCCTCTTAAATTACAGGCTCGCTATCGCTCGCCAGGATAAAATCGACACCTAAATGGCACGAAAGGTCTTAAAATTGACAGAAATGGGTTGAAAGTTCTTAAAATCTTCAAAATAATGGGGCAAACGTCTTAAAATTAGAAAAACAATGAGGCTAAACATAAGGGAGAAAGGAGTCAAGACAAAAATCCCTCAAGTGGAGATCTCCCCTTAAGCCGAGGGTACCTGGTTTTAGTAGTATAATTTATTTCTTCATACAAGCATATGCAGTGACAACATTGTGTAAAGTCGAATGTTTAGTAATGGTTTGAGAAGCTGTTTTGGTTATAGCCTTTTCAAAGTGTGGCCGTTTCAAAGTGTGGCCGTTTTGATTTAAGGAGATATAGGCCGTTTCAAAGTGTGGCCGTTTTGATTTAAGGAGATATAGGCCGTTTCAAAGTGTGGCCGTTTTGATTTAAGGAGATATAGGCCGTTTCAAAGTGTGGCCGTTTTGATTTAAGGGGATATAGGCCGTTTCAAAGTGTGGCCGTTTTGATTTAAGAAGATATAGGCCGTTTTTTCTGGACCTTCTTTTCCCTAATGTTTAGCCCCACTAGTTTTGATATTTTAAGACATTCGGCCCATTAGTTAGGCGATTTTAAGAGCCTTCGTTCCATTTCTTCATCAATATCAAGACCTTTCGTCCCATTTAGGTGTCGATTTTTTCCTGGCGAGCGGTAGCGAGCCTTGTAATTTTAATAATAACCAGCCTTTGGTCGGTTTCTACCGAAAAAATTACAAATGTATCTTGAAGGGGGTCTAGAGGGTGTTTATCTTGAAGGGGGTCTAGAGGGTGTTTATCTTGAAGGGGGTCTAGAGGGTGTTTTTCTGTTCTAAGCTTGATGGAGGTCTAGCGAGGAAAGTAAAACAAAAATTAATACATGAATTAATAGACCAAAAAACCGGCCACTAGCCTCCTAATTTAAGGGAAGGTATTTAGTTTGTTCCCTACACTTCCATCAAGCTTAAAATTACACTCCCTTGAGTCCCTTTCAAGATAAATTTGTACATTTTTCGGTAGAAAAATTTCCCGGCCGAAGGCCGCATCCTCTTAAAATACAGGCTCGCTATCGCTCGCCAGGATAAAATAGACACCTGAATTGCACGAAAGGTCTTAATATGGGGTGAAAGTTCTTAAAATTGCTAAACTAACGGGGCGAACGTTTTATAATATCAAAAGCAATGGGGCTAAACATGAGGGAGAAAGGGGTCAAGAAAGAAATCCCTCCAGTGGAGATCTCCCCTTAATAGGTCCCATTCAATAGCGGTCTTTTGATGTTGCTTCCATCTGTGCACTGCCTGCTTCATCCCTTCACTTAGTACCCCTAGTAATATTAGCTTATACTTTCTCCTCACTTACTGTTCTGTCCATATACTGTCCACATGACCCGTTCACTACTTTCTCGCCTTCTTTCAACATATGGTGGTTAATGTTAGGATAGTTTACTGGGCTTATAGCATCATCTGTGGGAGTTAAAGGCTTAAGGGGGGGTGACCTGTTTTTGTTCTGTCCTTTTCTATCTTTCTCTGGCTTGTATCCATTTGGCTCCATTCAGCCTACTGTTTTAAGACGTTTATCCCCATCCAGGTGTCAAATTTTTACTGGTGAGCGGTAGCGAGCCAGCATATTTTGTATTTATGTTTGACAGGAGGCTAAATTTGTACATTTTTCGATAGAAAAATGTCTCCGGCGAAGCCGGATTTCTTCATATAATGCTGGCTCGCTATCGCTCGCCAGGAAGAAATCGACACTTAGATGGGGATAAACGTCTTTAAATAGTTGGCTGAATGGAGCCGAATGGATACAAGCCTGAGAAAGAGAGAAAAGGACAGAAATAACAAAAAGCAGGTCACCCTCCTTAATTGAATTAGATTGTAAGTAACCCGTTCGATCCCTAGAAGGGTTTCCTGAGCTGAATAAAATCGTATATATTTAGCCAGAATACACCATGAATAGCGTCATCATTATGTATACCGAAAGTGTTAACCCCTTCAGTATGTGATGGCGCGTTTATCCTGCATATCTAACTATTATAAGTCGATTTTATGCAGTTTAGGAAGGACCTTTAGGAATCCAAGGGGTCAAACCCAATTAAAGTATGCTTCCGACGCCTACAGAACCTTCCTAAGCTGAATTAAATCGTCTAATGATAGCCAGCATACACTGTAAAAACGCGTCCTAATTCTCAAGGGGTCAACCTCTTCCCCGCGCTACAGACAGACTTCCCTCTTCCTCTATTAAGGGGAGGCAGACCCTTTTTCTGGACCCCCTTCTCCCTAATGTTTAGCCCCACTAGTTTTGAGATTATAAGACGTTCGGCCACTTAGTTTGGCGATTTTAACACTTTTCGCCCCATTTCGTTGTCAATTTTAAGACCTTTCGTGCTATTTCGGTGTCGATTATTTTCTGGCGAGCGATAGCGAGCCTGCAATTTTAAGAGGAAGTGGCCTTCGGTCGGGACATTTTTCTACCGAAAAATGTACAAATTTATCTTGAGGGGGGTCTAGGGGGTGTTTTTCTAAGCTTGATGGAGGTCTAGGGAGGAAACTAAACAAATATATGAATAAATTAATTAATAGACCAAACAAACGGTCCGCCTCCCCTTAACCCTTGTCAGAGTACGATGACGCTCTGCTTCCGTAGATTTTGGCTCTCATTGGTCGATTTTAGTCAGCTTAGGAAAGGGTTGTGGGAGTGAGCGGGTGAAGGGAGCCCACCTCGCTTTTTTTTTGTTTATCTTTCTCTCCCTCTCTCTTTGGCTTGTATCCATTCGTCCCAATTCAGCCTACTGTTTTAAGACGTTTACCCCCATCCAGGTGTCAATATTTTCCTGACGAGTGGTAGCGAGCCAGCATATATATATATTTTTGTTTTACAGCAAGCTAAATTTGTACATTTTTCGATAGAAAAATGCTGGTTCGCTATCGCTCGCCAGGAACAAATCGACACCTGGATGGGGATAAACGTCTTAAAACAGTTGGCTGAATGGGGCCAAATCAGAGAAAGAGAGAAAAGGAGAGAAAGATAAAAAATAATAGGTGACCCCCCTTAGCCCCTCACAATAACGTCATCCTCCCCCCTTCTGGCTCTCCTACTCTTCTTTGTCTCTCTAACTTTCTTCCCCAACCCATTCCCCTCCCTCTGCCTCGCTCCCCTTCCCTCCACCTTCTCTTTCCCCTCCCTTTCACTCTCCTATCCCGCTCTCTGCCTCTCCTCTTCCCCCTCCCTAGGCCACCCCTCCTCTTCACTCTGCTTCTCCTTCCCTTCTCTCTGTCTCCTAGTCCACTCTTCCTACTCTTCCCCTTGCTTTCTTCCTCCCCCACCCTTCCCCTCCCTTTATCTCCCCCCAACCCCTCATTTTTCCTTCCCTTCTCCCTCCTCCTCCTCCACCTCTGTTCCTCCCCTGCCCTCCCTTGGCCTCCCCACAGTTCCTCCTTCCTTGCCACCGTCTCGCCACATTCACCACTCTCTCACATTTATAACGATTTTCTTCGCAATTTCCTCAAGAATAATATAATAGGAACATCTCTGTTAGCTACGTTTCGTTCTGCAAAATTATACTTGTTTAAAAGTACTTCGTGTGGAATCGAGCTTTGACACATGAAAAATAGCGACATGGCCTCCTCTCCGGCTGTGAGTGTGAGGGAGCCCACTCAGCCCAGTGAAGGTGTACTAGGGAGTAGGGAGTTACGGTCGGACCGTCAGGGTGGAGTGAAGCAGTTGATCTGTGTCCTTCGGATCAGCTGGCTGCGTTCAAATGTTTAGTAGAAACAGTTTGAAAATTCTGACCTATTGTTGGGTCGAACACTTGTTATACGTTAATGTTAGCAAGTGTTGTTATTTTATGTAGTGCGAACTATACCGTGGTAGTTGAAAGTGGTACCGGTAATGATATGCTGTCTGAAAATGCAGGTGAGCGTTATAAGCAGGTGAAACTGACGATCACCTGAGTGCAGAGCGTTGACTCAGTGGTGCCTTTGTGTTATGGGATCCTAGGACTGCCTTCCACTTGTTGCTTCATTCACTTTTTGGGGGTGGCTACTATAACCATTGAAGTGTAATAGCGTGTTGGTCGAGTCGCATTAGTTGTTTTCGGTTTATACCTTTCAATCGACGACTTGATTGTCAATATTCTTGGGATCTTCTTTTTTTTTTTTTTCAATTCGGCTTGGTTACGAGAACGTGAACAGTTGTTGGCTGATATCTTAAAACAAATTTGAATTTGAATTATTTGAGAAGCTTCCTGAACAGAGATACTGTTGTGTGGCTAGCCGTTAATGAGACCTTGTGGAAAATGACATCATCGGTGCCCCTGAAGAAGTGGTGGTGTTGCCAGATGGTGTTGTCCAGTGCCCGGATACTCAACGGCGGTCTTAAACTTACGACATAAAGTCTGTAGTATGACCTATGACGAAACAGCGCATTAAGGGGGGTTACCGGTTTTTGTTTTAATCTTCCTCTCCTTTTCTCTCTTTCCCTGGCTTGTATCCATTCGGCCCCATTCAGCCAACTGTTTTAAGACGTTTATTCCCATCCAGGTGTCGATTTCTTCCTGGCGAGCGATAGCGAACCAGCATTTTATGGAGAAATGCGGCTTCGCCGGAGACATTTGTGTATCGAAAAATGTACAAATTTAGGTTGCTGTCAAAACAAAAATATATATAGGCCTAGGCTATGCTGGCTCGCTACCGCTCGCCAGGAAAATATTGACACCTGGATGGGGGTAAACGTCTTAAAACAGTAGGCTCAATGGGGCCGAATGGATACAAACCAAAGAGAGAGGGAGAGCCAGATACAAAAAAGCGAGGTGGCTCCCTTAAGTAAGGTGGCCAACCAGGGCAATGCGTGTTAGTGACTGGTTTGAGTGGGTTTGCCAGCCTGGTGTTAAGTGCTTTTGTATACAAACTAATTTACTTAATATAATTAGGGAGTCATAAGTTACTATACTTGGCGTGCTTGAGTATTGCTGGTATGGGAATAAAACCGATATCACACGAGAGCTTTTATAGTCAACATTCGATGATCAACATTTTTCTGGCAACATTTCTGGACTATGTTACACTGGTATCGGAAACTAGAGTGATGATAGATGAATTTAGGTGACCGAAATAGTATAAATGTTGACCTCATTAGCTGCCAGACCAGTGTTGAGGATACATTTTTAGGGAAAAAGCGCGTGTGATACCGGCTTAATACTACACTACACATTTTGCATTCAAATTAGCAGAGATGGCACATATAAATAACTAATGTTAGGTTTATATGATTAACCCTTTGAAGCTCTGACGCGTTTTAGCAGTTTTATTTTGGCTATCATTAGACGATTTTATGCAGCTTAGGAAGAATCTGTGGGGTATTAAAAGGGTAAATACTATCTCAATCAACCCTTTGACTTCCATATACCGTTACTAATCTGAATAAAATCGTCTAATAGTAGCCAGAAACAGAACAGAAACGCGTATTGGAGCTTGAAAGGGTTAACTTAGTACATAAAAGCGATGTAAACGCTTATATATATATATATATATATATATATATATATATATATATATTTATCTTGATGACACGGTTACAGTCTAGGAGCATATTTGACTATCCTGGCTCAGAGTTGCCCATAAAAGTAGCCAGGGATGATTGGTTTGTGTATTAGTGGGGGACCTTCAGCGAGTGACATGATGAAAAAGTGGTGTTGGCAGATGTTGTCCAGGCCAGGCCTCCAGGGGCTAGGGTTCCGCACGTGGCCACACAACCCACCTGGGCTTCACTACACTTAAGGGGAGGCTGGCCGTTTGTTTGGTCTATTAGGCTAATTCATGTTTTCATATATATTTTGTTAGTGCGTTAGTTTCCTCCCTAGACCTCCACCAAGCTTAGAACCCCCCCCCCCCCTAGACCCCCTTCAAGATAAATAAGTCGAAAAATTTACCGGCCGAAGGCCGGTTCCTCTTAAAATTGCAGGCTCGCTATCGCTCGCCAGGAAATAATCGACACCTAAATGGCACGAAAGCTCTTAAAATTGACAACGAAATGGGGCGAAAGGTGTTAAAATCGCCAAACTAATGGGCCGAACGTCTTATAATCTCAAAACTAGTGGGGTTAAACATTAGGGAGAAGGGGGTCCAGAAAAACGGTCTTCCTCCCCTGCTTTTTTTGTTTTTTTGTATTTGTTGTCTAGGTAGTAGGATAGCAATTCGACCCCATTCAGCCTACTGTTTGAAGACGCTTGTCCTTATCCAGGTGTCGATTTGAACCTGGCGAGCGATAGCGAGCCAGCATATTTTGGATTATGTTCTAGACAGCAGACTTAATTTGTACATTTTTCGGTAGAAAAATGTCTTTGGCGAAGCCGGATTTCTCCATAATAATGGCTCGCTCGCGCTCGCCAGGAAAATATTGATACCTGAATGGGGAGAAACATCTTAAAACTGTAGGCTGAATGGGGCCGAATGGATAAAACCCAGAGAGAAAAAGCAGGTCGGTCCACTTAAAATAACTCTCAACCCTCATCTTCATCATTACTATCACCACTACTGCGACAGCCTTCACTATCATCACTACCACCATCTTCACCACCTCCACTAACTTTTACCCACCACTTCCACTCTTTTACCACCACTATAACTACCTTTATGTTCACTAAACCTCTTATCATCACCACTGCCGTTTCCACCTTCACCATCCCCACCACAACAACCCAGCTGTTGTTGTTGCTGTTCCCCAGGCTGTCTGGCCGAGCAGCCCCAAGGTCCTGAGCAAGGCCAAGGCCATAACCGAGCGGCCTCACAAAACCCTCCCTGCTTACCACTAACAAAGCCCAGATGACCGAAGCCACTCTAAGGCGGGGAGCTGTTATCCACTGCACTTGGCATCTCTCTCGTCCTATCTTCATCATTGCCTTCACCACCTACACTACCTTCTTACAATCACCACTGCTAGTTTCTTCACCACTACCGAATCGAATCGAAAATGGTTCGAAAAATGGGTTAGGGGGAAGTGGGGATAAGGCAAGGAAGGATAAGTTGGATGAAGTTATTTTTAGTGAGAGCAAAATGTTGACCAGACAATTGGATTGCCTAATTGTTCCACCACCACTAACTTCACCATCGCTACGACATCAATACACCATCTAATTAAACCACCACTACCACACATATTAACTTTTCAAATATATCAATACGGTCACAACTCATAATTCAATAGAGAGACAGGATAATTTCCCGCTCAGTTAACCCCTTTTGTACCGGGGACGTATTTTCAATCTTGTTCTAGTTTGGACGATTTTGTGCAGCATAAGAAGGATCTGTGGTAGTAAACGGGGTAAATGTTGATGGTTCGAAGCCTGCTAATTGCTGGAGGCCCTCTTTTTAACTGCATATAATTGTCTAAATATAGGTAGAATATAATTAATATGATGTAGCCGGTACAGAAGGGGTTAATATGAACCGAGTATAGTCTAATAAGAGACGTACTTGAGTTAGTGTTGGTAAAAGGCCAAACTGGATAAGCATGACGAGCAGGTTTAAGTGTTCAGTAGTGGTGGTGGTAGTGGTGGGTCCGGGTCTGGCTTTACTGCTGGCTTTGTTGTTGTCACTCATTTACACACTCTCTCTGTCTCTTTATCTCTCTGTCTCTCTCATCGTCTCCCTGTCACCCTCCATATGTTTTTGTTTTTATTTGATTACTGTTTATTCACTTACAATTACAATTTACAATTCAGTGCCACTACCTTGCCCTATTGTCTATCCTCTCTCTCCATATTTTTTTGTTTTTATTTGATTTACTGTATAAACATTCAGTGCCACTACCTTGCCCTATTGTCTCTCTCTCTCTCCATATTTTTTTTTATTTGATTTACTGTCTAAACATTCAGTGCCACTACCTTGCCCTATTGTCTATCCTCTCTCTCCATTTTTTTTTATTTGATTTACTGTCTAAACATTCAGTGCCACTACCTTGCCCTATTGTCTATCCTCTCTCTCTCTCTCTCTCTCTCTCTCCATATTTTTTTGTTTTTATTTGATTTACTGTCTAAACATTCAGTGCCACTACCTTGCCCTATTATCTATCCTCTCTCTCTCTCTCTCTCTCTCTCTCTCTCTCTCTCTCTCTCTCTCTCTCTCTCTCTCTCTCTCTCTCTCTCTCTCTCTCTCTCTCTCTCTCTCTCTCTCTCCATATTTTTTTGTTTTTATTTGATTTACTGTCTAAACATTCAGTGCCACTACCTTGCCCTATTGTCTATCCTCTCTCTCTCTCTCCATATTTTTTTGTTTTTATTTGATTTACTGTCTAAACATTCAGTGCCACTACCTTGCCCTATTCACTTCCCCCCCCCCCTCTCTCTCTCTCTCTCTCTCCTCTCTCTCTCTCTCTCTCTCTCTCTCTCTCTATATCTCTCTCTCTCTCTCTCTCTCTCTCTCTCTCTCTTCCTCTCTCTCTCTCTCTCTCTCGCTCTCTCTCTCTCTCTCTCTCTCATATTATATCCACCCCCTTGCCCTACGCTGCTGGTGCCTAGACTGTTACCACCACACCCTCCCACTCTGTTGACCTTTTTTTTTTTTCTCTCTCTCTCTCTCTCTCTCTCTGTTTTTCCGCACCCTTCTCCTTGTCTCTCTCGCCGCTCGTGTTCCCCTTTCACTCACTCACCCTTGCTTATCTCGGCCGCTTTATCCCCTCTTGCCTCTCTCTATTCCCTATTCTTCTCTTACTCATTTTCCTACTCTTCTCTTGCTCAGTTTGGTAATCCTCTTTTAGCGTACTCCATTTTTTGCTAGGTCTGTCTTATTTCCTGCTGCCCGCCTACCATTTTCCCTACTTCTCTTTCCTTCGTTTTCCTTCTCTCTTACTCTTTTTCCTACTCCTCTCTAACTCATATTCCTATTTCTATCTTACTCTTTATCCTACTCATTTCTTACTCCCTGTTCTACTACTATCTTGCCCATTTCCTTCTCCTTTGTTTACTTGTCTTTCTCTATTACGCCCTTGTCTTCCTGTCTCTTATTACCGTACCATAATTTTCCTTCTCTCTTACTACTTTTCTTTCTCTCTTACTACTTTTCCTTCTCTCTTACTACTTTTCTTTCTCTCTTACTACTTTTCCTTCTCTCTTACTACTTTTCTTTCTCTCTTACTACTTTTCCTTCTCTCTCACTACTTTTCCTTCTCTCTTACTACTTTTCCTTCTCTCTTACTACTTTTCCTTCTCTCACACTACTTTTCCTTCTCTCTTACTACTTTTCCTTCTCTCTCACTACTTTTCTTTCTCTCTTACTACTTTTCCTTCTCTCTTACTACTTTCCCTTCTCTCTTACTACTTTCCCTTCTCTTACTACATTTCCTTCTCTTACTACTTTCCCTTCTCTCTCACTACTTTTCCTTCTCTCTTACTACTTTTCCTTCTCTCTCACTACTTTTCTTTCTCTCTTACTACTTTCCCTTCTCTTACTACTTTTCCTTCTCTTACTACTTTTCCTTCTCTCTTACTACTTTCCCTTCTCTCTTACTACTTTTCCTTCTCTCTCACTACTTTTCTTTCTCTCTACTACTTTTCCTTCTCTCTTACTACTTTTCCTTCTCTCTCACTACTTTTCTTTCTCTTACTACTTTTCCTTCTCTCTTACTACTTTCCCTTCTCTCTTACTACTTTCCCTTCTCTTACTACTTTTCCTTCTCTTACTACTTTCCCTTCTCTCTCACTACTTTTCCTTCTCTCTTACTACTTTTCCTTCCCTCTTACTACTTTTTCTTATCTCTTCTATTATTACTCCTTTTCCCTTTCTCACACCTACTCTTACTCCTCCCTCACACCTGTTTCTACTTCTCTCTCACACCTACTCTTACTCCTCCCTCACACCTGTTCCTACTTCTCTCTCACACCTGCTCCTACTTCTCTCACACACCTGCTCCTACTTCTCTCACACACCTGCTCCTACTTCTCTCACACACCTGCTCCTACTTCTCTCTCACACCTGTTCCTACTTCTCTCTCACACCTGCTCCTACTTCTCTCTCACACCTGCTCCTACTTCTCTCTCACACCTGCTCCTACTTCTCTCTCACACCTGCTCCTACTTCTCTCACACACCTGCTCCTACTTCTCTCTCACACCTGCTCCTACTTCTCTCTCACACCTGCTCCTACTTCTCTCTCACACCTGCTCCTACTTCTCTCTCACACCTGCTCCTACTTCTCTCTCACACCTGCTCCTACTTCTCTCACACCTGCTCCTACTTCTCTCTCACACCTGCTCCTACTTCTCTCACACACCTGCTCCTACTTCTCTCACACACCTGCTCCTACTTCTCTCTCACAACTGCTCCTACTTCTCTCACACACCTGTTCCTACTTCTCTCACACACCTGCTCCTAATTCTCTCTCACACCTGCTCCTACTTCTCTCACACACCTGTTCCTACCGGTACTTCTCTCTCACACCTGCTCCTACTTCTCTCTCACACCTGTTCCTACTTCTCTCACACACCTTCTCCTATCTTCTCTCACACACCTGCTCCTATCTTCTCTCTCACACCTACTCCTACTTCTCTCTCACACCTACTCCTACTTCTCACTCACACCTGCTCATACTTTACTCACACCTGCTCCTACTTCTCTCTCACACCTGCTCCTACTTCTCTCTCATACCTGCTCTTACTTCTCACTCACACCTAATTTACTCACACCTGCTCCTACTTCTCTCGCACTCCCTTTCTTAATCCATTCTCCCTCCCTGCCCTAACATTTTCTCACTAATTGTCCTATTTATCTTAATCTTGCCTTCAAATTGTTTCTCTACCGTCAATAACATTTAAGTCGTCACTGAATTATACTCGCAAATGTCCTAGAAATAGCCAGGAGAAGTACGGCACCACAAATAATCGTACTGGCCAATTATTATTGGAGACCTACACACGGCTTGTGTAACGACGTGTATAAATGTCCAAGGGTCAGGTGAAGGTATTGAGGGATAAACCTTTAGCCTACATCGGCACCTCGTATAGCTACTTTCTACTTTTCCTATTTTCTGAAGAGTGTAGAGAGGGGAGAAGGGGTGTTGAAGAGAAAGGGGATGTAAAGGGCAGGTGGTGACTTGAAAGCAGTGACGACAAAAATACAGACTTGGCGATTTGAAAGGAGTGACGACAAATATGCAAACCTGGCGACTTGAAAGCAGTGACGACAAATATACAGACTTGGCGACTTGAAAGCAGTGACGACAAATATACAGACTTGGGCGACTTGAAAGCAGTGGCGACAAATATACAGACTTGGCGACTTGAAAGCAGTGACGACAAATATACAGACTTGGCGACTTGAAAGCAGTGACGACAAATAAACAGACTTGGCGACTTGAAAGCAGTGACGACAAATATACAGACTTGGCGACTTGAAAGCAGTGACGACAAATAAACAGACTTGGCGACTTGAAAGCAGTGACGACAAATATACAGACTTGGCGACTTGAAAGCAGTGACGACTTGAATGCAGTGGTTAATGTTATGCAGTGACGACTAGATTGTTGTTGACTTTGGCCTGCCAGACCCCACTCTCTCTCTCTTACTAATCTTTGTATCAGCTGTCAGGCGCTGCTAAGTACCGAGTCACACGAGCGCTTATATTGCCAATTTTTTATCAACAACAATAGGTGTCTTAGACTACTGGGTCGATTATTTTCCATTTAACTATGATAACGTTATTTTATTTTCGATTCTGGTCAACATTAAATCATATTATCTCATTGTAGGACCTCTAAAAAATAAAGAAGCAAAATTTGACTCCTATAACTATTTGACTCACAAGTCTTTCGTACCGATAATCTAAATATAATTGTTTAATACTAGCCACACATAAAGGAAGGTGGTGACAACGTACTGAAGTTAACTTGAAGTACTTCGGCCGTACGCCAGTACGCCAAAGAACATAATCTACACTCCTTAAGAGCCCTGTGGGAAAACCCGATCTCGGCCATGGCCTTCCTTAGGGACTCGGAACTGTTCGGCAAGGCAGCCTAGGGAACGACAACAACTTCGGCCGTTGCTACCGGGATGATCAGGCACTGGCTTGAGATGGTTGTCAAAGACAATCTTGAAAACTTCTATTAGTACATCCACCTGGTTCCTCACGTTATCTGGTATTTTGTTGAGAACATTCAGAAGTTGCCATGCTAGAACAAAATGACGGAAGAAAGGATCATATAACTCTTGCCAAAGTGCATGAAACTGTTGCTTCTCATGTGTCACCCGTTTAAAGCCGCTGTCACACGAGCGATTTTTCCGTTAATTTTTACGGGCAATTATTGTCTGGTAGCTTCAAAATATAAATTCCATGAGAATTAAACTATCTAACATAATCTAACTTCGATCTAGTTTCCGATTCCAATGAACAAATATCCCTAAATATCACCAGAAAAAACTTGCTCATGGAAAATTGACGGATAAAGCGTTCGTGTGACAGCGGCTTAAGTGTCAGGTGTTGAAAGGAATTTTAAAGATTTCCTGGTGTTTCTTTGTGCTTTGATCAGTTTGGTTCACTCTTCAGTATCCAACTAATTCCTTAACTTGCTATTGCCGTACCTTTAATTTGTATATGATATTACTATTTGTTTTATCAGAAGCCTTACATTTCCACATTGCAAAAACTCTAGATAATCTGAAGAACTGAAATATTTTGGTTAATTTAGTACAGTTACAGTTCCCATGTTACAGTAGTCGTTTCATGTAATTATAGAATAACACATTTTATATTACCACCATATTAGGAGGAACATTTTGTTGACAACCTTTCGCAAAAAAACGTCTAATCTAAATAATTTACTCTTTCATAAGCTATAAGCAAAACGTCTGTAAAATCTCTTTCGATATGATGACGCATTTTGAACTATTCCTGCTAACGTTAGACGATTATATTAAGTTTAGAAATTATCTCTTTAAATCAAAGGGGTTAAAACGATTTTATCTCAAAGATCCTTTTAATTCGTACAGATCCTTTCGAAGCAGCGAAGCTACATGTTACTGCTAGCTAGAATTACATTAAAATGAAACTATTGTATTGAAGGGGTTAATAGACGACTGACATTCCCCTACTGCCTACCTGTAATTGCTTTCAGTGAGAGGTGGTAGGATAAATCTGATTGAATAATTCTGACACATTGGTGCCATATTTTGAAACATTTCCTTTTGACACCTGCCTGAGTCATACTTTATCCTCAATCATCGTTTTCGCTTTCAAGTTTATCATATGATTGTGTACCAGCTACTTGTGCAGGCGATTGTACCTGGTGTTTACTACTACAATGAAGTGAACATTGTCGGTTGGTCCGGTCTAATAGTTTGTGCGTCACGCTATAGTCTATTCACTGTAAGTAGGCGATAAATCATGACCTATAACCTCTGTAACTCAACAACGACTAGCGTAATCGAGCTAACATTCCTACCATTTGGGAAGAGTCGGTCAGGGAATAGATGTGGACATTTACAACCAATTTGCTCTAGCCCTATTTGAGTTACAGAGGATAGAGATCATGATTTCTCGCCTACTTACAACGAATACACTAGAGCTGAACGACTCTCCCTGGTGGACCCTCCCAACCACACTTCTTACTCAGTTTCCTTAATTAGTATTCTCCTCTACCACCTCGTATCATTTACTCCACCTCTTGTGTCCACACACTCCCTTTGATCTTATTCATCGCTTCACATTCAGGGGTACCACACGAGAGCTTTTATCATCCACATTCGATGGTTAACATATCCGGCAAACAAATTTATGAAATTTTTCAGTTGTATTGGAAACCAGATTGGAGATGGTTTAATTTTAGCAAAACAATAATTTGCAAAGTTACTCATAAACTACAGGACCAATGTTGAAGATAAAAGTTGAAGGCAAAGGTGTTCATATGATACTGGCTGTAATACCATCTGTTGTGGCAAGTGCTTAAACGGAAAAACATGATACAGAAATACGCTCGAGCCGCCAGCTGTAGAAGGGTACCTTTCTTGGTATCGTGGTAATGTTCGCCTCGGGTTAAAATCCTGGGTCGGCATGGGATAGCTCCACAATAACAGTTTTCGGGGGGCGATTTCCGTATCTAAACGGAGTTTGGCTGTGTTGATTATATTATAGCAGAGTAAAGGTAGTGTAAAGTCCGCAAAAATAATTCGGAGCAAATTAGAGGCTTCAAACGTTTTTTTTTTGTTTTTTTTTTTTTGTATAGAAAAGTACAGCAAAAATGTCGTCTATCAGACGACGGCTTCATTATCTCACTAAATATAGCATAACAAAAAATTGGCATCATATGGTCGAAGGGATTATTGTACTATACATTCAGAACAAAATGACAACGTGGATGCAGGCTAATATCCTTGTGAGGAGGAGCACTTTTTGACGTTTCACTGATCGCTTCTTCAATGTATTGGTTCTTAAGGTTATCGATCAGTATTCACAGCAAAAGTTTTGGCCAGTACAGTAGCCTAGTTAGTGATTGTTGTACCGTATGTCTTGGTTAGCCATTTCATGCATAATTTTGGTCAAAATGGCTAATAAAATTGGCGTAATTATAAATTGGAGAAAATAAAACAAATGTTTAGTATGCCAAGATACAACAGTTCAGTTTAATCTTATTTAAAATATAACCTTTTCATTTATATTTTGCTACATTGTGTAATCCCAGTTTCATAATGGCATTCATTTGCTATACTAAAATTACCGTAAGTGTTAATTAACCCATGTCACGGATCAGAAGTTGAATACCGGTATTTTTGTATGTACAAAAGATAAGGTCAAGAAAATAGATTTCAATTATCATCTGAAATTGTTATGACTTTTTAGCTGAATGAAGTTTAATAGGTTATCGTACTAGTTATCCTTAATATTAACGTGTTTTTGTTAGTTTTCAACAATTAAGTAAGTAGAGTATGAAGCCATGAGGCTTTAGAATATTAATTATAGTTTAAACAAATCTGCATAAGATAACATAAAACAGACTTTAAAGTTAGTTTGACCGCCTTAATCAGTTGGCAATGTTTTTCACTTTAATAATCCTACTGCCATTGCTTTTACTATAACAAAGGGATATATAATACCTCTGTTAACGACATTACTCGGGTAGTCCGGGTGGATGGGACTAGTCAGCCACGGTCGGCAACCCATCTAGGGGAGACAACCTTATAAGAATCAGAGTGGATGGGACTCGTCAGCCTCGGTAGGCAACCCATCTAGGGGAGATAACCTTATAAGAATCAGGGTGGATGGAACTCGTCAGCCTTGGTCGGCAACCTGTCTAGGGGAGTAAACCTTATACAAAATACTTAAGGGCGATGCGCTCATCGGTGCCAATTGCAGGTAGCGAACTCTAACAATAGTTACAATAGATAGATAGTAGTTCCTTCCAAAAGTTGAATAACATGCGTCTGGAAGTAGGTAGAAAAAGAACAAAATATAAGTGTTATTTTAAACTGAAAAGGTAAAAGAGTTTTGCACCTTCAAATTATTTCTTTACATTCTACACTTTCACACAACTATGCACAGCCACTCATACAAATCCCAGGACCCTCATATTGTTCACTATGCAAATTGGGTCCATATTAAATGTACTTTTTTTGTATGGATAAATTAGAAAACCATATCTCTCCTTCACTATAAATCAAATAAACCCATAAATCTATTTAGATAGTTATGTCTGCATAATGCAAAACACAAGAAATCCAAAATATTTGTATGAGTTACTGTACATGTCAATTTCAACAACACTACCTGTACAGCTCTTGTGGATACCATGGAATACAATAGCCCATTATTATAAACTAGGTTATGTATTTTAAGGGGGTCACCGGTTTTTTTTATCTTTCTCCCCTTTTCTCTCTTTCCCGACTTGTATCCATTCGGCCTCATTTAGCCAACTGTTTTAAGACTTTTATCCCCATCCAGGTGTCGATTTCTTCCTGGCGAGCGATAGCGAGCCAGCATTGTATGGAGAAATCCGGCTTCGCCGGAGAAATTTGTCTATCGAATAATGTACAAATTTAGCTTGCTGTCAAAACAAAAATATGTACTGTATATGGTGGCTGGCTACCGCTCGCCAGGAAAATATTGACACCTGAATGTGGGTAAACGTCTTAAAACAGTAGGCTGAATGGGGGCGAATGGATACAAGCCATAGAGAGAGGGAGAGAAAGATAAAAAAAAAAAAAGCGAGGTGGGCTCCCTTGAAGCAACAAGTGTTATTTACACGACTCATAAGGATCCCACGTTGTTTCCCATTTATAACTTTCTTCTCCACGTGAACGGACACAACATTACATATATAACACTTTCCGAGATACGTGATCACATAAGTACAGTACGGTTACGGGAGCCCACCTTGCTGTTTTCTCTTTTTCTCCCTCTCTCTTTGGCTTGTATCCATTCGGCCCCATTCAGCCTACTGTGCAAGACGTTTACCCCCATCCAGGTGTCACTATTTTCCTGGCGAGCGGTAGCGAGCCAGCATATATATATATTTGTTTTGACAGCAAGCTAAATTTGTACATTTTTCGATAGAAAAATGTTTCCGAAGCCGGATTTCTCCATACAATGATGGCTCGCTATCGCTCGCCAAGATGAAATCGACGCCTGAATGGGGATAAACGTCTTAATACAGTTGGCTGAATGGGGCCGAATGGATACAAGCCAGAGAAAGAGAGAAAAGGAGAGACAGATAAAAAAGCAGGTGACCCCCCCTTAAGCACATAATATGTGGCGACGCACCCGGTAGAATCGGTATCGAGCGCAAACAAGATACAGTAATACGGTGCTTTACCATAGCCCAGACGCTTCAGAATGTCAATCATAAATGTAAACCCTTCACAATTGATGTATGGATACTTGATGGGGTAATATGATCCTACTCTGCCTCATAATAGTATCAAGTTCTCATAATTATCAACATATTCCTTCACAAAATGTCCGAAGTAGCCGAGTAATAAAGATGTGGACATGTAACGTTACCGACAGCGGAGGAAAAAAAAAAAAAGATTATGTAACGACAAAGCTCTTCATCTTGACATTTCTCATTTGGTGCTAGTCAACCTTTAACCTTGTATAAACCAAGGGTGTGTTTTTTTTAACCCCCCCCCCTCTTTGCCCTGTTTCACCCCGTTAATTTGGTATTAATAAAACGTTTCGATCCATTAGTTTTGCGATTATGAGACATTTTGCTTCATTCACGTTTCGATCTGTTCTGGGCTAGCAATAACGAGCCTATAATTTAGAAGGAATCGGTTTTCGTCCGGAACATTTGTCTATTTCCCCCCCCCCCCCCGCCAAAAATAAATAAATAATGATATAGCAATAACAGTAATAATAATTTGGTTTACAGGAAGTGGTATAACGATTGTAGTTTTGTATAATAATTGTGTTGTGTTTCCGTGGAGATCTGCGTGCCATATAAAATAACATACTGGTGTACACTTAACCCCTTCTGTACCAGTGCCGTCTTTTTTGTGGCTACTATTAGCTGATTTTATTTAGATAGAACAGGCCTCCAGCAATTAATACTCTTCGTACTGTATCACTTAACTATTTATACTACCCGGTATCACAGATTCTTAAATTGTACTAAGTCGTCTAAATATAGCTAGAATATAATTTAAATTTACGTTGCCGGTACGGTCGCGCTAATAAGACATGTCCCAGCTGTCATTACGTTTGGCTTGCTCTGTCCTGTATTAATGTCTGTCAGATGTTGAATAGGGTGGGTAAGTGTAGGAAAGTGTTTGTATATCTCACTCAAATAGAAGGAATCATGTGTACATATTGCTGACACGAGTTATTGATCAAAACATACTTGGCGCCGAGACATCACTTATTAGCCTGATTGTACATTAGGGGTTAAGATTGTACATTAGGGGTTAAGATTGTACATTAGGGGGTTAAGATTGTACATTAGGGGTTAAGATTGTACATTAGGGGTTAAGATTGTACATTAGGGGTTAAGATTGTACATTAGGGGTTAAGATTGTACATTAGGGGTTAAGATTGTACATTAGGGGTTAAGATTGTACATTAGGGGTTAAGATTGTACATTAGGGGGTTAAGATTGTACATTAGGGGTTAAGATTGTACATTAGGGGTTAAGATTGTACATTAGGGGTTAAGATTGTACATTAGGGGGTAAGATTGTACATTAGGGGTTAAGATTGTACATTAGGGGGTTAAGATTGTACATTAGGGGTTAAGATTGTACATTAGGGGGTAAGATTGTACATTAGGGGTTAAGATTGTACATTAGGGGGTTAAGATTGTACATTAGGGGTTAAGATTGTACATTAGGGGGTTAAGATTGTACATTAGGGGTTAAGATTGTACATTAGGGGTTAAGATTGTACATTAGGGGGTTAAGATTGTACATTAGGGGTTAAGATTGTACATTAGGGGTTAAGATTGTACATTAAGGGGTTAAGATTGTACATTAGGGGGTTAAGATTGTACATTAGGGGTTAAGATTGTACATTAGGGGGTTAAGATTGTACATTAGGGTTAAGATTGTACATTAGGGGGTTAAGATTGTACATTAGGGGTTTAAGATTGTACATTAGGGGTTAAGATGTACATTAGGGTTAAGATTGTACATTAGGGGGTTAAGATTGTACATTAGGGGTTAAGATTGTACATTAGGGGTTAAGATTGTACATTAGGGGGTTAAGATTGTACATTAGGGGTTAAGATTGTACATTAGGGGTTAAGATTGTACATTAGGGGATAAGATTGTACATTAGGGGGTTAAGATTGTACATTAGGGGTTAAGATTGTACATTAGGGGATAAGATTGTACATTAGGGGGTTAAGATTGTACATAAGATTGTACATTAGGGGTTAAGATTGTACATTAGGGGGTTAAGATTGTACATTAGGGGTTAAGATTGTACATTAGGGGGTTAAGATTGTACATTAGGGGATAAGATTGTACATTAGGGGGTTAAGATTGTACATTAGGGGTTAAGATTGTACATTAGGGGGTTAAGATTGTACATTAGGGGGTTAAGATTGTACATTAGGGGTTAAGATTGTACATTAGGGGTTAAGATTGTACATTAGGGGTTAAGATTGTACATTAGGGGTTAAGATTGTACATTAGGGGTTAAGATTGTACATTAGGGGGTTAAGATTGTACATTAGGGGTTAAGATTGTACATTAGGGGTTAAGATTGTACATTAGGGGTTAAGATTGTACATTAGGGGTTAAGATTGTACATTAGGGGGTTAAGGTTGTACATTAGGGGTTAAGATTGTACATTAGGGGGTTAAGGTTGTACATTAGGGGTTAAGATTGTACATTAGGGGTTAAGATTGTACATTAGGGGGTTAAGATTGTGCATTAGGGGGTAAGATTGTACATTAGGGGTTAAGATTGTTATCAATAGTCCAGTGCAGCTTATTTTGGTAGCCTCTGTTTTAGATTATTATTATTATTATTATTTATTTTTTATTTTTTTTTTATTTTTTTTTTATTTATTTTTTTAGTCATATTGTTTATTTTTAGTATAATGTGTTGTATAAATAACGGCGATTATAGTAAATAAGTATAGATGATTTTTGCAGAACAACACACTACCAGCGTTAAGGGGAGGTTTTTAGTTGATTCCCTAGACTTCCATCAAGCTTAAAATTACTCCCCCTAGACCCCCTTTCAAGATCAATTTGTACATTTTCGGTAGAAAAATGTCCCGGCTGATAGCCGGTTCCTCTTATATTACAGGCTCGCTATCGCTCGCCAGGATAAAATCGACACCTACATGGCACGAAAGGTCTTAAAATTGACAAATGGGTCGAAAGTTCTTAAAATCGTCAAAATAATGGGGCGAACGTCTTAAAATTAGAAAAGCAATGGGGCTAAACATGAGGGAGAAAGGAGTCAAGAAAAAAATCCCTCAAGTGGATATCTCCCCTTAACTACCGGTACTTTAGTTACTGACTTACAACATAATATATTGTTTTCTATGACTTAATGGATACGTGGCTCTACTGTGACGCGCAACTATGTTACGGGTCTCAACTTAGGGGAGATATCCACTGGAGGGATTTTTTTCTTGACTCCTTTCGCCCTCATGTTTAGCCCCATTGTTTTCCTAATGTTAAGACGTTCGCCCCATTATTTTGACGATTTTAAGAACTTTCAACCCATTTCTGTCAATTTTAAGACCTTTCGTGCCATTTAGGTGTCGATTTTATCCTGGCGAGCGATAGCGAGCCTGTAATTTAAGAGGAACCGGCTTTCAGCCGGGACATTTTTCTACCGAAAAATGTACAAATTTATCTTGAAAGGGGCTCAAGGGGGTGTAATCTTAAGCTTGAAGGATATCTACGGACCAAACTAAAAACCTCCCCTTAATGCGTTATCATACCGCTCATAAATTATCAACCCATTAACAATAAACAGTGTAATCATGATGGATATATAATTCCGAAACATCAGATGAATGTGAAAACTATGAATTAACTACAACTATCAAGTATAGTTATTTGAGCGACGCACACGCACACACACAGCTTATTATTCATTGGAAAGCATAACACTGAGTGACATTCTATGATGACAAAGACCTTTCTGTGTTAAAAAAAAGAAGTTATGAAGTGCGTCTAAAAAGTGAAACTCCAGGTAGTCTCCCACACTCTCCTCCACCACCGGTCTCCATGATCACACAAGATGGGGCGCTTTTGGATACACTGGTGAGTTATGTGATCAGAAAGTTCCCTCTATCAACACATTGATTTCGTGTAGGTGTTCTCACAATTGTCTCAGTGTTTGTGACATTTGTTACTCTTGCTTTTGCGTGTCTATATATTGTTGTCCTTGTGTTTAATATATGCTACAGGTTTTGCGTGTCTATATATTGTTGTCCTTGTGTTTAATATATGCTACAGGTTTTGCGTGTCTATATATTGTTGTCCTTGTGTTTAATATATGCTACAGGTTTTCTTATTCTTTATCGAACTACCTTGTAGCCTACTGTACGTTACCTGTATTGTATAATTGTAAATTCAAGTATATTAATTTCATATAGTTTTAAGCCCAGCTAACGAAAATATAATGTTTTATGGCATAGACCTATATTGAACAATAATATAAATGCTATACCCAGTAGCTAATGGTATGGGCTCTTGTTTTGATTTACCGATATACAATTAGAACATGCACAATTACCCTACTGTACATGACAACTTGGAAGAGTTTATACCTCTAGCACACTGAATTATTACCTTGACAATTTCTCTTCATTTAAAAATTGCTGCCAGACGCCTTTTTCATGATTTTCCTTCTTTTGAGCTAATAGCACACACGCTCACACACACACATAATGGAATACGGGGATGTACGGTAGTTTATATATAAGAGCAACACAGTGTTTTTCTCCGTACCTTATAAAAAAGATCTTGCCCTTCTTAAAACAGTACTGTACACCTACAGGCATGTCGGTTTTGTTTATATCTTTGACAAAAAAGATTCCGTGCAGTACGGTACCTGATAAAGATAATCTTAACAGGTAGCCTATGTAAGTCGTTACATGTATAGCAAGTCTTTGAACTCACTACTTGCCTTTTGTAAGTGAGCTGGTTCCTCATTGTCAGGGTCACGTATTAACGCTTCTCCTGCATACCAGGCGTGATGGTGGCTAACCTTGGTCTTTGTTATGTGTTGTAGTTTGGCTCACTGTATAATTCTCACCACCTGTTGTTGTAATCTGGTTCACTGTATATCTCACCACCTGTTGTTGTCTGGTTCACTATATTATCACCTGTTGTTGTTGTTGTTGTTGTTGTCTGGTTCACTATATTACCACCTGTTGTTGTTGTTGTTTGGTTCACTGTATGGCTCACCACCTGTTGTTGTTGTTGTTGTTTGGTTCACTATATTACCACCTGTTGTTGTTGTTGTTGTTGTTGTCTGGTTCACTATATTACCACCTGTTGTTGTTGTTTGGTTCACTGTATGGCTCACCACCTGTTCTTGTTGTTGTTGTTGTTGTTTGGTTCACTGTATATCTCACCACCTGTTGTTGTTGTCTGGTTCACTATATTACCACCTGTTGTTGTTGTTGTTGTCTGGTTCACTATATTACCACCTGTTGTTGTTGTTGTCTGGTTCACTATATTACCACCTGTTGTTGTTGTTGTCTGGTTCACTATATTACCACCTGTTGTTGTTGTTGTTGTTGTTGTTGTTTGGTTCACTGTATATCTCACCACCTGTTGTTGTTGTTTGGTTCACTGTATGGCTCACCACCTGTTGTTGTTGTTGTTGTTTGGTTCACTGTATATCTCACCACCTGTTGTTGTTGTTGTTTGGTTCACTGTATATCTCACCACCTATTGTTGTTGTAGTTTGGTTCACTATGTCTCACCACCTGTTGTAGTTTGGTTCATTGTATGTTTCACCACCTGTTGTTGTTGTAGTTTGGTTCATTGTATGTCTCACCATCTGTTGTTGTTGTTGTAGTTTGGTTCACTATGTCTCACCACCTGTTGTAGTTTGGTTCATTGTATGTTTCACCACCTGTTGTTGTTGTAGTTTGGTTCATTGTATGTCTCACCACCTGTTGTTGTTGTAGTTTGGTTCATTGTATGTCTCACCACCTGTTGTTGTTGTTGTAGTTTGGTTCACTGTATGTCTCACCACCTGTTGTTGTTGTTGGGTTCATTGTATGTCTCACCACCTGTTGTTGTTGTTGTAGTTTGGTTCACTGTATGTCTCACCACCTATTGTTGTTGTTGTAGTTTGGTTCATTGTATGTCTCACCACCTGTTGTTGTTGTTGTTGTAGTTTGGTTCACTGTATGTCTCACCACCTATTGTTGTTGTTGTAGTTTGGTTCACTGTATGTCTCACCACCTATTGTTGTTGTTGTAGTTTGGTTCACTGTATGTCTCACCACCTGTTGTTGTTGTTGTAGTTTGGTTCATTGTATGTCTCACCACCTATTGTTGTTGTTGTAGTTTGGTTCACTGTATGTCTCACCACCTGTTGTTGTTGTAGTTTGGTTCATTGTATGTCTCACCACCTGTTGTTGTTGTTGTAGTTTGGTTCATTGTATGTCTCACCACCTGTTGTTGTTGTTGTAGTTTGGTTCACTGTATGTCTCACCACCTATTGTTGTTGTTGTAGTTTGGTTCACTGTATGTCTCACCACCTGTTGTTGTTGTTGTAGTTTGGTTCATTGTATGTCTCACCACCTGTTGTTGTTGTTGTAGTTTGGTTCATTGTATGTCTCACCACCTGTTGTTGTTGTTGTAGTTTGGTTCACTGTATGTCTCACCACCTGTTGGTGTTGTTGTTGTTTGGTTCACTGTATGTCTCACCACCTATTGTTGTTGTTGTAGTTTGGTTCACTGTATATCTCACCACCTGTTGTTGTTGTTGTAGTTTGGTTCATTGTATGTCTCACCACCTGTTGTTGTTGTAGTTTGGTTCATTGTATGTCTCACCACCTGTTGTTGTTGTAGTTTGGTTCACTGTATGTCTCACCACCTATTGTTGTTGTTGTAGTTTGGTTCACTGTATGTCTCACCACCTGTTGTTGTTGATGTAGTTTGGTTCATTGTATGTCTCACCACCTATTTTTGTTGTTGTAGTTTGGTTCACTGTATGTCTCACCACCTGTTGTTGTTGTAGTTTGGTTCATTGTATGTCTCACCACCTATTGTTGTTGTTGTAGTTTGGTTCACTGTATATCTCACCACCTGTTGTTGTTGTTGTAGTTTGGTTCATTGTATGTCTCACCACCTGTTGTTGTTGTTGTAGTTTGGTTCACTGTATATCTCACCACCTGTTGTTGTTGTTGTAGTTTGGTTCATTGTATGTCTCACCACCTATTGTTGTTGTAGTTTGGTTCACTGTGTATCTCACCACCTGTTGTTGTTTTTGTTGTTGTTGTTGTTTGGTTCACTGTATATCTCACCACATGTTGTTGTTGTTGTTGTAGTTTGGTTCACTGTATATCTCGCCACCTGTTGTTGTTGTTTGGTTCACTGTATATCTCACCACTTGTTGTTGTTGTTGTAGTCTTGTTCACTGTATGTCTCACCACCTGTTGTTGTTGTTGTCACCTACCAGTACCTATTGTCACATATTGTAGGATTCGCCACTCTTCTAGTGTCACCGAAGAGTGCACCGCCCCTTGGTCTGGGTGGTGATTTGGTGCAGCAGACTGTTCGAAGGGGCAGCACTCTCCCCTGCGAAGATGGGCTCATCTGGCACCTTCTGAAGTTCGACATCGATGATCGAGGGCTCTATTTAAGCTGTCTAACAAGACGCCCCTCATGTCTCTTATTCGCCGTGGGAGTTTCTTGACGAGATTTGGTCCTCTGGATAACCAAGCCTCTCGCAGCGTGCCCAAAGCACCTTGATTTTTCATCCTGGGGATGTCGCATTCCCAGCCTCTCCTATCACTGAACTTCATGACCTTATCTCTGTCACCTGTCCTGTCTCTCCAGTACAGCGTTCTGTCTCCCCCAGCTGCCGGTGGTTGTGGCATTTTGGCGATGTTTACTGTGAGCCTCTACGGCAGTAGGCTACTTCTTTGATTTCCCATGGACTGATTTTTGCTTCTGTGGCCGGGGACTCTCAGAGAGTGCCGAACGCATTACTGAGGTAATCCTTTCGGGCATGGAAGCATACATCCCATTCTCTTTCTCTCGAACTAACTCACAAAAATCTTAGTTTAGTCACACTTGTTCTACTGCTGTGCGCATTTAGGAGGAAGCGAGGAAGCATTCAAACGGTACTGTCGCTTTCAAACTCGAGAATCCTGTTCTTTATAGGCCTATGTTTCTGCCCGTAATCAAGCCAAATCTGTCCTTCAACTCGCCAAAAACTCTCTCATCAATAGCAAATGTTCTGAACTATCTAACTCTAGCTCTTCCCAAGCATCTAGCCAAAAACCTCTCCAAAAATTTCACTTCCTCGTAATTTCCTCCTCTTTTCCACTCTGATAGTACCACCTTCACCTCTTCCTCTGACAAAGCTGAACTCTTTGCTCAAACTATCGCTAAAAACTCCACCTTGGATGATTCCACCACTACACCTCCCTCTCCATCCCCCTCTCACTTACTTATACCCAGTATCATAATTTCTTCTGAGGATATACTTTCTGCCCATTCTGGGCTTGACACTAAGAAGGCGTACGAACCGGGTGGTCCTTCTGTTGTACTAAAAAAATGTTCGTGGTGACTCCCGGCCTAGGCAAATTCTGTCATGTTGACCGGTGTTGTGCAGATCCTTTGCGTCCATAAATGTCGAGATTTTTCCTGCAGGACTTGCTCAAAAATTTAACGATGGGAGAGGTTAGAGCTACCAGGCGATAATTTTTGGGTAGGGCTTTACTTTCGCCTTTATGCAGAAGGGCAATTATTGTGTTTTTCAAACTACCTGGTATTTCGCCAGTGTCTAGATTTCTCCTCCACATTATAGCCAGGGGTTTTAAGAGGTTTTCCTTACATTTTGTTATTAGGATCGAATTGCATGAGTCTGGTTCTGGGCCGAATGAGTTGGCATGTTACCAATAACCTCTTCTATATCTTTTGGCCCGAAATCAATATCAAGAATCTGTGGGTTTTCTGTAGGGAGGTTTTCCATGAAATTTTGTTTTGGTCACTGACGGCTTTTGTTTCGTCAAGCTCACTGAACACCGTTTCATATTGCAGATGTAAGAGTTCGCTCATTATCTTGTCCCCTGTGAATGCTCCATCTTCTTTACTCAGTGGGCCAATGTTTGATGCAGTTTTAGACTTCCGCTTGGCATATGAAAATAAATACTTAGAGTTTTTCTTTATACCTCCAATAACTCTGTTTTCATTTTCCATTTGTTGTAGTTCATAGGAGATTCTTAAACTTTGCTTCTCTCTCTACTTGGACCTTTTGTCTGTCCTGTACATTTTGTTGTTTGCGACGATGTGTTAGTAACTTCCTTCTTTGGTACAACTTTTTGTTTTCCCCGATCTTGTTTGTTTCTTCGTCTTGTGTGTTTGATCGGTATGTTGTGGCTACAGATTTGGGTCATGGTTTCACCGTTTCAGTTATCAGAACTAGGCATTCTGAGGTGTCTGGTCATTCATCAAAACTTCCCAGTCTATTTCCTCCTTTTCCTGGTTCACCTCTTCCCACTTAATATTTTTGTTATTGAAATTAAACTGAGCGAATTCTTTGAGCTGAATGTTGGGTTAAAGCAAGGGTGTGTGATGTCCCCATCCAGTGGATGTTGGTGCACCGCTGATAAGGGAAGAAAACGAGTGGAAGTTACCTGCACTGCTGTTTGCCGACGATACTGCTCTGATGAGCGATAGATAATGGGAGTTGAAGGGTCTGGTAAATAAGTTTGGAACAGTGTGTGAAAAACGGAATCTGAAGGTAAATGCGGGGAACAGTAAGGTTATGGTCTTTAAAAGGGGTGCAGTCACATAGTTTGAGGGGAGGTTGAGCGGTCAGGCTATGGAGAATGTCAGCTCATTTAGTTATTTGGGCAGTGTGTTAAGTAAAGATGGGAGTATGGATGAAGAAGTGCAGGAGAGAGTGCAACAGGGGAAGAGGGTTGTAGGAACACTGAAAGCAGTAACAAAAAATAGGGTGGTCAGCATGGAAGTAAAGAAGTCCTTGCATGAAAGTGTGGTAATCCCGATATTGACATACAGGAGTGAAGCATGGACGTTGATGGAGAGACACAAACCAAGAGTGAGAGGGGTGGAAATGAGCTACCGGTACTTGAGAAGTACGTGCGGAGTTACATGGAGGGATAGACAAAAGAATGAGGAAGTACAACGAAAGCGGTGTGGTGTGGATGTAGATGTGCTGGAAAGTATGAAAAGGAACACCTTGAGATGGTTCAGCCATGTGGAACGTATGGGAAGCGAGAGAATGACTAAGAGAGTGTAAGAAAGTGAGGTGGAAGGACAAAGAGGGAGAGGTAAACCGAGAGAGAGGTGGAAAGATGGAGTTACGAAGTATATGCGTGAAAGCAGTGCTGGATGGGAGGAGGGGCGTCAACTGACTGGGGACAGAGGTGCATGGGGGCGATTCGTTCGTGGCCACTCCTTCGGGGATCACGGCGTCCGGCAATAGATTAATAGATAGAAATTACATTTGCTGAAAGGGCTTGTTTTTGGTCTCACTTCTGAGGGTTTCTGGACACTTGCTAGGTTTGTGTTGATTTCAGTTACCGGTAATATATGATCCGAGAATGTTGAGTTCGAAATTGGCATACATTGGCACTAGGGAGTCGTTGTTGGTAAACACAAGATCTAAGATATTTTTCCCCCGTGTGGGTTCGTTGATATGCTGGGAAAGACTAAACAAATCGCAGAGTTTAAATAGCTCTCTCGTATTTGCTTCTCAGGTGTTACTCGCCACTGCCTGATTTTTTAATAGCCTCCATGTAGGCCTAATGTTTGGCAGATTAAAATGTCCTAACCATATAATATTTGGTGTCGGCTTTCCTAGGCCTTCCTCTGTTGTTTTTATCTTGCTGAGCTGGGTTTTTATTTGTTTACGGATGTGTCAGGGGGTCGGTATGTGACAATAATAGCTACATTAATTAATTATATTTTAATCCCAAGTATTTCCACTACTTCATTGCTGTTATTTAGATATTTAGTACATATCAGTGAGTCATGGATGTACAATGCTACCCCTCCATACGTGTTTATGTTTTCTATCTGTCCTATGTAGGCTATAACCAGGAATATATACTTCACTGTCTTCATGTTCCTTAATACCGGTATGTGTTTCTGTTAGAGCTGCAAATATAGCATTCCCTTTTAATCTATTCGCAGTAAGTAGGCGAGAAATCATGACTTCTAACCTCTGTAACTCAAAAACGGCTAGAGTAATCGAGCTAATATGTCTACCATTTGGGAAGTTAGTCAACGAATAGATTTTTAAATTTACAGCCAATTTGCTACAGCCCTTTATGAGTTACAGAGGATAGAGGTCATGATTTCTCGCCTATTTACAGCGAATAGACTATAGTAGCTCCCTAATATATGGTACTTTTTTTGTAGTATTATTTTTTAATCGTTGGATGTTTACAAACAGGAGTGAGGAGAGGCTATTTGCCCAGCTTTATGTATCTAATAGTCTTCGGGATGCACTAGGTGCCGCTCGTAGTGCACATCCCTGTGCCACGCTTGGGAGGACAAAAGGTGCTAGAGGTGCAGTATATGGTCCTCCAACATTCTCATTCTGTTCATCTTCTGTCATCCCCCTCTCTGTCTTCTGCCTCTGTCTCGACCTCGCATAATTATCTTGGGGGTTGTAGTCTTGTTCACTGCATGTCTCACCACCTGTTGTTGTTGTCTAGCCTCGGTTATTCTGAGCTTCAAATGTGTTATAGTCAGGCTGCCTGTAACAAGTGTCCCTCCCCCCCTCCCAAGGTTGAATGAGTGGTAGAGAGCCAACATCAAAGTACATTAGAGGTAGTTTAGGTGTGTGGGAAAGAAGTGTGGGGCTTGTAAAGTATAGTGAAATGAATAGTAGGAGGAGATGTATGTGAGAGTTAGCTAGATTACTCTCTGTGTAGGTGAGGCAAAACAGAAACAGTGGGGGAAGCCACTGTTGTTTCTGTTGACAATCTAAACAATCATTTTAGTAGCGGTACACAAGGAGCTTGGTAGGCTAGCATACCACAGGATGCAGTCAGGGACCCCTCGTCATTAAAGTCATTATCGACGGCAATTATATATAATAACACAATACTGTAGGCTATAATCGATTACAGACAACACAACAAACGTGATTATTTTCAGTACAAGATGCATACATTGTTCACAAAGTTATGAACCGATTTTCACTGAATTTGGTAGGCAGATGGGATATGCGCTAAGGAAGAAGTTATTCAATTTAGGAGGTGATCGGTAGAGCGCATACCTCCGCCAGCGTAGGTGGCTAACAGTTATAAAACTATTTTCACGAATTTGGTGGGCATATAGGGTATGCGGCAAGGAAGAAGCTATTCCGTTTAGGAGGTAATTGGTAAAGTGCATACCTCCGCCAGCGTTGGCGGCTCATAAAGTTATGAACCTATTTTCTCGAATTTGGTGGACAGATAGGATATGCACCACTGAAAAAGTTAGTCCATCCAGGAAGCGATCGGTAAATTGCATACCTTTGTCAGCATAGGCGGAGTTATGCATATTCCCGAGCACCCCTCTAGTTAATAGGACCTACATGTGATTCTGTTTGTACAGGACACCCATGCTAAATTGTATTCAATTTGGATGAATAGTTTTGTTATAGAGCTTTGTTGTAAAACGGTCATGCCAAAGGTCCCCTTAAGTTCTTAATTTCACTCAGGTCACTGTGATCACCAATATATGTTTTGTTCTACTCAGTGCATGATGAACACTTCTTTTGTACCAGAATATATCCCAAATATTGGTTGCGCACTTAATTTCAGTTATATGTGCTGCCACAGACTACAATAGATCTACTGTAGTCTATGGTGCTGCTCATACCTTGTCTTATTCACTCCCTGCCTTCTCTGCAGTCAGTGGCTTTAGCTTGCCATTGTGCCCTTCCTCTTATCCTGTTTGTCTTAGTCCTACCCACCTTCTGGCTATCTGTGTTCACGCCAGATTCTTCCTCCCCATTCAACTATACAGGACTGTCGTACCTGTAAGCATGTCTACTTATAATTTAACCTTTGCACATCATTCGTCTCGGATGATCCTATAATTCTTTGTGTAGCTCTTATCTCAACCTCCCTCACCTCTCTCAACCTCTTTATACTTCCTGCCTCTTCTCCACCTTGGTCTGTTATTTACCGGCACCCCTCTCCTCTACAACCCTCTTCTGCCACTCCTCACTCCCAATATCCTCTTAAGCAGTTTAACACATAAAACTCTTCATCGTTGTTATAAACTTCCGTAACTTAAATACAAACTAAATGTAAATAGTCCTATAGATAGCACTCTAATATAGATTTCAATGTAATTTAAATGTCCGTAAAAATCAATTGGCACTAAATTTGAAGTTTGCTGTTATGTGAGCCTTACGTGTTCTGAACCCCCCCCCCCCCCTCTCTCTCTCTCTCTCTCTCCCTTGTAATTGTTTGCTTGTCATTTAGTGCTCGGTAGTTGACGTCACTCACTAGACTTACTGTCGTCAGATTGTCAACCCTTAGGGCTTGGTATATATATATATATATATATATATATATATATATATATATAGAGAGAGAGATATATATATATATATATATATATATATATATATATATATATATATATATATATATATATATATATATATATATATATATATATATATATATATATATATATATATATATATATATATATATATATATATTGAGATAGATATTGAGATATTACCAGTATATTACCCCCAGATGATATGTCGCAAATATTGCTAAGTCCAGGTTGCTCTCTGCTGCTAGAGAAACAGCTGAGGTCATAGGCCCATCCGTCTCGTCCTGCCTGGCAATCTCTTGGTTGAGAGTGGGTTACCAATGTGCATTTTTCATATAATTAAGCAATGTTTCTGATAATATTGGTTATAGGTATATTGAAATCAGCATGCTAAAGACGGTCTATGAACACATGCGAAGTTGGTATGCAGTTGGATACTACCTGACCTTCAGACTAGCCTCCGAGGTGTATACGCCAGGGATCCTTATACGTTGTGTTGTGTCGGTAAGGCAGCGTCCGGTGACTCAGCCTTCGACCGTTACAGTGGGAGTCGGTACGGATGGTAGTCTTTAACCCAACACTGTAATACTCACTCTTACAGACTCCCCAATTGCCGCACCCTTCTTCCTTCTTGCTCACATTATCCTTGTCTACCATTAGGATACATTTATTTACAATAAATACAAGACTAGTGCAAGTGATTAATTTTATTAGTTCACGATATGGGTCATTTTTACTGTTATTATTAGCACGACCAATAAACATATAATTGTAAGCAAAAAGTGTAAACATAGGTGGAAGGACGAGTGGCACGAGCTAGCCCCGCCCTCTAGGATGCCTCAGACCGTCACACAGCTACCCAACCAACATTCCCCACACCATTAGGAACACAACTTGAAGTGATGGCGGTGTGGTGTTTGTGCTATCCTGACAAAATTTGCCCTATTTCAAGTATTTATGTGCTCGCATATCAGTTTACCGGTGCTGTCTAGGGAAGTGGAAGTGCTGAAGTTACGGTGTGTAGCAGACATGTCGCGGTACCGCCTCAGGAGTGCTGTTTGTAGTGGGTAGGTGACTAGCTGACATCACTCCCGTTCATAATTATGTGTTTGCAGGCGCCACCAATCTGTCTCTAAACTTACCTGCTTATATATATTTCGGCATTGCAAAATACAAGTAAATAAGTTGGTCATTTTAACAGTGGGTGAGAAATCGGCAGTATATTTTGGTACTTCTACATAAAAATAAGTACCGAGAATATTATGATCTTCAATGTTTGTTTACCTTGGTGATTGTTGTATTTATTGACACAGTACTCCAGAGGCCACGGACCACTATACTTGCCTCTACTTGCAAAGATTTTTCACGCACCTTTTTGTATTATATTTTGAAGTCGTTTGTAACATAACTTTTAATATATAAACATACTGCAGGAAGCGATAGAAATTATCTAAACTACCGGTTGTTTGTTTTGGATTAATTTGTTTGAATATTTGTTCATTAAAGGTTTTCCACAAACAAGAATGTATACATGTGAGTATAGCATATATACAGTATATATATATATATATATATACAGTATATTATATATATATATATATATATATATATAGGCTATATATATATATATATATAGGCTATATATATATATATATACTGTATATATATATATATATATATATATATATATATATATATATATATATATATATATATATAATGTATATGTATACTGTAGTATATAAATAATATGTTGCGGTGGATATTCGTATACTGCCATTACCATAATGGTGAGCATGATCCTTATTGAGAAAATGTAGCCAAGATACAACATTATTTTAGTTGGGATCTTTGATATAAATATGAATTAAATGAGAACTGATCGTTGTGTTCTTAATGTTCAAATATTTGTGTATTCCTATATAGGCAACGGGTCTTTGTGGAGTCTGCATTTATACGCACAGATAAGATAGTGTGTGTGAGAGATTAAGACAACACCGTAGAGAGTGGTGGCGTAGTGACTTCCCAGCGGGGTGTCCGTTTGTTGACGTGAATCAGCACAAAGTTCCAGGGCCACACACACAGAAGACTGCTCAGGTGAAGGGTCGTGTCAAGGGACTGATTACACATAGCTAACACATGTGCAACAGAGAGAGGGAGAGAGAGAATACACAAATATTTGTGAGGCTGGTTTCTCTCATGTAAACGCCTAGCCTAGAGCCCTAGACTATAACACAAAGAAGCAAATTAAGCCATATTACTGTCTTATGTTTCAACTCCTGTACCTTGTCTCTGTCCAAATATTGTGACGGTGAAAGAGAAGGGGTGAGTTGGTTACACTATAGTCTCACAAATTCACAGTAGACAGAACTGAGTTAAACATAGATGAAGACATATACTTGGTTCACAAGCTTGGGTTAGGCATTTCAGGTTAATACAATATATACAGTTGGGGTCACCAATGCTCTCTAAATATCATAGCTATCTCGGGCTGAATTGATATATATATATATATATATATATATATATATATATATATATATATATATATATATATATATATACAGTATACTGTATATTTTTTTTTTATTTTTTTTTTTATTTTTTTTTTACCTGATAGACCTACAAGTATGTATTTCAGAGATTCTTTTAATGACTTCGAGGGATTAAAATATGTCAAAAATAATGACCTCAACTGTAGTCAAAATAATTAGTTAGCCGAAAGCCTTGATGGTTATTTGTCTGAAATTGAGAGAGATGGACAATAACTGAACATTTCTACGACTTGAAACAAATAGTAGTCTACTATACTAATCACAAACTATTAGAAACCCATGAGGACTCTTTAGGGAAAGTTATAGAAACTTCAAATTACACAGCTACACAAGGTTGTTGGAGCACATGATTGTGATTGTACAAATATAATTCATATCGTTTCTGTTTTCTTCGTCCACGGCAATAGGCGCCTCCACACTAGCCGCATGTTCGACAGATTTTGTCCGATTCTATTGATTAATGGCTAATATGGGCCATTGCGGACAATCAATATAATAATAACATTTAACAAATTTAATGTTTCTACTTGTTGATCTTGGATGGCGTCGTTGGGCAAACGTAAGCTTTCGAATGAGCTCAACAAATATCCGTGTTTCATATCAAACTACTTATTACGTGTCTTTATCACAAAATCCCATATTCGAAGTCGCCTACTGTCTCGGGGATGATCTGATCGATATGCGTGTTTGACAACAGGATGTACTGTATCTTAAAATTGTGAGCGGAATTGGACGAATATTGGGTCAGCATGCCCATTTGGTAGGCCCCATATATAGAAAATAGTACAATAATATTGATTGAATTTCCAAACTTTTGCCATAACACAAGTTGCTTGATTTCCATAACAAGTGCCGTACGATACTTTTTAGTCAGGTTAATTCTTACGGACATCACACACACGGTTAAAAATGATTAAAATCCCTAATGTAGTTGTTAACGGGTTATATCAAACTCTCGTAAACAGATTTATGTAAAGCATTTGTATACGCTACAGGGAATCTTTGAAAATTGTTCACGAAATCCCTAGTGAATTAACACCTACAAAAATAAATTACCTAGTACCTTTTGATGTGTTCGCCACTCTTCTAGCGACACCACGAGGGGCGTCGCGCCCCTCGTTATGGGTGGTGATTTGGTGCAGTATATGCATTTGTCGTTTGAAGCGACAGCTCGCTCCCTTGCGAGGATGGGCTCGTCTGGCACTTTTTGCAGTTCGACATCGAGGGCTCTCTTGAAGTTGTCTAACGAAACGTCCCTCATGTCTCTTACTCGCCGTAGGTGTTTGTTGAAGAGACGTAGGCCTCTGTGTGATAACCAGCCCTCTCGCAGAGAGCCCATAGCACCCCTGTTATTCATCCGGGGGATTTCGCATTCCCAGCCTCTCCTATCACTGAATTTCATGACTATCGGAGTATGTAGGTTTGGTACTAAACCCTCTGCGATTTTCCACGTGTATATTATTAGGTAACGTTCTCTTCTACGTTCCAGTGAGTACAGATTCAGTGCTCTTAAACGCTCCCAATAGTGTAGCTGTTTTATCGAACTTATATGCGAAGTGAAATTTCTTTGTACACTCTCTAAGTCATTTATTTCACCTGCTTTGTATGGGGATGTTAATACGCTACAGTATTCAAGCCGCGGTAGCACTAGAGATTTGAAGAGCGTTATCATAGGTAATTCACCGTGTGTTTTAAATGTACGCAGTGTACGAACAACAAAGAAATCTATCTATCTATCTATTGCCGGACGCCTTACTCCCCTTACGAGGGTAGCCATACACAGAATGCCCCCAAGCGGACCTATTCCCTGTGAGAGGAGACAACCCGAGCCAGTTTAGTGAAGGACTTACAGGATTGACCACTCAATTTAGGATCCGTCCCACTCCGAGGCCCTCTGTGTATCTTGTTAGCACTATTTTTCTACAGTGGTGTTCGGCTAATCCATCCACTAACCTGCCTTACCCTTTGGTAAGCAGTACGGATTTGTATCAGGTTTACTCCCCTAGACAGGTTGCCAACCAAGGCTGACGAGTCCCATCCACCCGGATTTGTATAAGGTTGTCTCCCCTAGATGAGTTGCCGACCAAGGCTAACGAGTCCCATCCACCCGAAACAAAGAAATAATACTAGTTAATTATTTGCATCCAATACCGGGAAATGCAAAAGCGAAATAAAATAAAACAGAATAAAACAAATAAGAACATTATTATCCTCCCCCCCCCCCCCCCGCATTTGAGTGCTCTAAATATATCAAATTATGTAACCGTGACTACGTTACTCTACTATTTATACATTTATATATTGTTATGTATTTATATTTTTGTATTAATGTAAACTAATTTTGAGCTTGGTTTGTTTGTATTGCAGGACTTACCACAAGGACTCGTATATGGCCCACCGGCGGGACTGGAAGACAGGCTTCGAGGGCCGCTACCGCAGGACCATATCTCCCTCATCCTCCAGCCGTAACTTATTATGTCCCCGGGAACTGAGTAGTGCCACCACCAGTCCCCCGCCCTCCACCACCACCACAGGGCCTGAACGTCGCTCCTCCACCACAGCTGTCCCAACTATCACAGGCACAGCCACCACTCCCACCTCACCATCTGGCTCACGTCGTACCTTCTCAGCTTCACAACTAATTCACTCGAATTCCCATTATCCTTGTGATGACAAAACACCGAAAACCAATGGTGAGAACATTATACAAATATGCATGCTTCTTGATTTAAGCAATTAAGTTCAATTTAGAACGAATCTATAGGGCCTACGGTATCTTAAAGATAGCCAGGAGAGAATGTTTTGCCTCCAGATGTTATGCATATACAACTTAAAACAGAATATCGGTGTGCACTATTGAACGCGGTTTATATACAGTATATATACCAGTATATATATATATATATATATATATATATATATATATATATATATATATATATATATATATATATATATATACAAAAGTAAATTAAACTCACTGACTGCCTTGATTCTATCTGGGCCTTTAGTACAATCTTCTCATGATCAATCTCCAAGGCAAGAGACTACCTGCGAAGTTAACCAGGCGAGGAACACATGTTACAGGGTCTGCTGATATCTCACAAGAGAAATCAATAATATATTTTAAAAAGCTTAGATACATGCATGCATGGCATACATGTATGCTCGTGTGAGCCCTGGTCATTCAAAGAGGGGTTGTGGAAGCAGAGAGGGTTATCCCCAACTGACGGTAGATATGTGGGAGTACGGTACCCAGCACCAGCTGGTGCTGGAGCCTCCAGGGAGCCTATGGGAATGCTAGGAGCAGCATACTGTTGCCTGCTCCCAACTTCAGGCCCGTACTGGCCTCCTGTGCAATATTGCCAACCACCTTGACGTGATCATGGAAAGTGTAACATGTCACTTCCAGAGAAGATGCTTTCTCTGACCATCAGTTTAGCCACAGGATGTGGATGATGGGCATCCCCACCACCTAATATAATTATAAATTGCATTATTAAGTTGTCTACTGTTGCATACATAAATACATTACTGTTCAAGGAATGTTTGTAGGCAGATATGTCTAAATAAAAGCTTATTAAGCTTTGGCATGCTACAGTACTTACGAAAAATACTAATAATATTTACTCTCATGATTTAGCTATATGTAGTACTGGTAGTTATAATAAAATGTATGTTATGTAATCAATCTTGAGTTTTGAAAATTATTCTAATAAGCTAGTATACCTACTGGTTATGGTAGTATATTTTAGAATATTTGAATAGCCTAGCATATTAGTGTTTTACATATTTTAACAAATTGAAATGGTGTAGTTTAGCTATTTAGGTATGTTTTTTTAGGCTATATGATTTGCCATACATACATTAATTATAAAATTATTTATATTTTTGTAATATTTTTCAACATTAGGATTTTTATCCCTTTTCTTCCCAGGTTGGCAAGGCAGCGGTCAAAGTGGAGTTTCATCAACGACTGTAAGCTTCACTGCTGAAGAACTGAAAGCATTTAAGGCCCGACGGGCTTATGCCCAGGATTCAGTCAGTCAGCCACACCCATCACAACTACTACAGTCCTCACAGTCATCACCGGCTCTCTCAGCCATGCCCCCACTCTCCCTCACACCCTCCAGTTTACCTTTGTCTTTTATAAGTGGTGACGCTGATTCTTCTTTAGCATCTGAGCAGTTTGGCTCCTCAATTTCCCCCAGCAGACCTAGCCCAACACAGTCTTGGCGTGCTTCTCTAGACTCCCTCAATCAGTCATGTTCTCCTTCAGGAGTGCCCATTGCCACTAATAATAAACAATCCCCACGAACGATCACTAGAGCTACCAGCCTAGCTGAAACCTTCCAGTCTTCAGAAGAATGTAGAAAATCTCAGGAGGGGCCTCAGCTTCCTCGTGCATCTAGCATTAATGAATCACTTTCACGTATTACTGCCATTAGTGATTCACTAAGTAGATCTACTAGTGTAGCTGATTCCCTCTGCCGATCCATGTCCGTCACAGAAACTCCAGTCTATAACCGTTCCAACTCTGTTAGCGATGCCTCCTCACACCTTTCTAGTCTACCTGAGGCTCCAGCAGTATCTCCAGCTTCTCCAATGTCATCAGTGCCTCACGATGGTCCTGTCACAGCTCACCCTGCCACAGTCACAGAGGAGGCAGCATCACCAGTATCTTCCAAGTCCTCGCCAGTGCACCACCCTTCGTCTCCGGAAACACTGCCGTCCCCAGTTGCTCACTCCCCAGCAGCAGTGTCCATGCCATCCCTGACCACCAGTACCTCCTCTCCTGCTGCAGCCTCTGATATCAGCAGCTCCCCAGCACACCCTGTCACCTCACCCTCTATGTCCTCATCTATGGAGCCAGTCCACCATAACATTATTGTCCTTGGCTATGGACGGACTCCATACCAAGAGGAGCTTGATTGTGACAGGCTGTCCCAGGATTATGTACCTCACTTCTCCATGGATAACAAATTACGAGCTTTACTTGGTAAGTACATTACATCAATGTGTTTCTGTATAAACTAATCTAAACTACTGTATACTAAACTAATGTAATCCTCGTCCCAGATTGTCCGGCTGAATTACAAATCTTATGCCTTTTTATATTCATTGTGGCTATTATTTGACAATTGTATTCAAATTAGAAAGAACTGATGGCGACATGTTCAACCATACCTACATTTTGAGAGAGAGATGGGGCAAAGTTTTTCGTTGCAAAAATATCGTTCTCCATTTATTTGTGAAGGGGTCATTAGAGAAGACACTGAATGCAGACATAACTGGCAGAATGTCAAGGAAATCTACGAATTAAATTATGTAATTCGGGCTGGTCCTGTCCAGAGTGAGGTTTGGCATCTTCTACCCAACCGTGGCCATTTCTGTCTGTCTCTTTTCCTGTACTACTTTTCTTACTTCGGGGGCGGGAGGCCCCCTAACTAGACGAGACAGAGAAAGGGGTGAGGGAACGCAAAAGTGGTTCCAGACCCAAGAGATTTTTTTTTCTTTTCGGGCTCCGTTTCAAGACGGCCACCCCCAGCTATGGGGTATGTGTGAGCATATTCATACATACATACATATATGATATACACTCGCGAAAAAAAAATCTTTACACTGGTGAGCTGAATATTTATTTGTGTGAACGGAATAAGCTGAGTGAAACTACATTTGTACTGTATTATCACAAAATTTCGACCTACTTGCAGAATGTTTGGTGCGTTAGTGTAAAGATTGTTTTTTTCTTCTGCGAGTGAACATTCAGGTGCACAGTCGATTATTTCCAGAGATTTACAATAAACTAGCAATCTTGCATTCAAAATCAAAGCGCAAAACTTAAAGGGTGACTGTAAACAACTGAGAGTTATGACGTTGTTATGCCTAGAATCTCACCTCGGTTGTTGGCATTATTTTAAATCCGACTGTGCATCCCTTATATCCCACCATTAGTTTATCCCTCAATCCCACCTAGCTTATTATTGTCTCAGGACAATTTGATAACGACCATCTATCGGTACTATGCTCTTAATCTTCACCCCTGTCTCCTTCAGTACCTCCCTCTCCTACCCCAACTGTCACTTCAGCACTCCTCTCCTACCCTTAGCACACCTCCATCCCTCACCTGTCACTTCTGCTCTCCTCTCCCTCCCTCACCTGCCACTTCTGCTCTCCTCTCCCTCCCTCACCTGTCACTTCTGCTCTCCCCTCCCTCCCTCCCTAACCTGTCACTTCTGCTCTCCCCTCCCTCCCTCACCTGTCACTTCTGCTCTCCTCTCCCTCACTCCCTCACCTGTCACTTCTGCTCTCCCCTCCCTCCCTCACCTGTCACTTCTGCTCTCCCCTCCCTCCCTCACCTGTCACTTCTGCTCTCCCCTCCCTCACCTGTCACTTCTGCTCTCCCCTCCCTCACCTGTCACTTCTGCTCTCCCCTCCCTCCCTCCCTCCCTCACCTGTCACTTCTGCTCTGCTCTCCCTCCCTCACCTGTCACTTCTGCTCTCCCCTCCCTCACTCCCTCACCTGTCACTTCTGCTCTCCCCTCCCTCCCTCACCTGTCACTTCTGCTCTCCCCTCCCTCCCTCACCTGTCACTTCTGCTCTCCCCTCCCTCCCTCACCTGTCACTTCTGCTCTCCCCTCCCTCCCTCACCTGTCACTTCTGCTCTCCGCTTCAACCCTTACCACATCTCCCTCCCTCACCTGTTCTCCTTTCATCACCCCATCCCCTTCCCTCCCATCTGTTCCTCTCACCCCACCACTTTCCTTCACCTCATCCCCTTCCATCTCCCTCCCACCTCACCCACACTCATGTCACTCTCACTCTCATTACTGTCTCACTTCTCACTCCTTGTTCATTCCTTCATTTCCATCTCCCACTGTTCTTCCTCCCTCACCCTCATGTACCATCTCTCCCCCCCCCCCCCTCCAACACCCTCACTTCCCACCCATACACCGTCATCTCTCAGATTCCCCTGACCTCAAGTTTTTCCCTCTCTCATCCTCTATCCCTTATCCCCTCCCCTGTGTCCCTCCCTCACCTCCATCTTCCACCTCTTCTATACCTCCATGCCTTCTCCCTATTAGCCTCTTTCACCCGCCCCTCGCTACCAAGATTACTGACCTTTAACACCATCACCACCAATATGACTGACCTTTAAAACCACCACCACCAATATGATTTACCGGTACATTTAACACCATCACCACCAATATCACTGACCTTTAACACCATCACCACCAATATCACTGACCTATAACACCATCACCTCATATATCCATATTTGGCTCAGCATGCTGGCGTCCTACGTTTGTGTGTGCACACACACACACACACACACACACATCGTTTCCGATGTCGCCAATTGGCTACAAATACAGACTACACACACATCCACAGCCATTCCAACGATACATATAACACCTACACATATAGGAGGCGGGAAATAACGAGCATGCTCACTCCCGCAATACAACTAGAGTAAGTACAACTAGAGTAAGTACACACACACACACACACACACTTTACTGATAGTAGCTGTGATGGCAATTGCCCTTTCGTCAGATTGACCACATGAGCTTTCTTTTGGGTGAACTGGTAAATACAAATAAATACAAAAAAGTGTGATAATTACGGCATCGAAGTGGCGTCCAAATTTAAAAAAAAAAAACGATGGCTGTTCTCTCAAGCTGCAGGATATCCGCTCACTCCCCTCTCGCCTTCCCACATTCACCATACAACTTTCACTTCCTTCCTATTACAAGTTAAGCGGTGAAGAGAGAGAGACTGCAGAGAATTGGTGAGTGGACGTGAGTTAATGAGATGGAAGGCTTTCTTTTCCACTTTGTATAGAAGTGCTGTGTGAGAGGATCCTCCCCACACGTGTGAACAATACTTAATAAATGGACGCACAGTGCCCCTGTACAGAGCAAGCAGCTGCGCAGGAGTAAAGAACCCCCGGAGATGGTTGAGCACACCCAGCTTCTGGAAGGCTGTTTTAGCAAGAGTGGTAATATGATCTTTCCAAGAGAGGTCAGAAGAAAAAGATACACTGAGAATATTAAGAGAAGATGAAGGGTTAATTTATAGGTTGTTGAAGAGTAAGTCATAGTTTTCTGGAAGGGGGAAAGAGTAAACAAATGGAGAAATTGAGTTTTGGAAGCATTGGAACATAGACTACAGTAGATCTGGACTGGACACGAAAATGGAACTTTGCAGTAAGGGACCCTAATTCGGAAAACGAACCCCCAAGTTCGAACCTCGAAACCGCGAAAATATCACATTTTCGCGGTTTCGAGTTTCGAACTTGAGGGTTCGTTCTCCGATTTTGGGTCCCTTACTGCAAAGGTCCATTTTCGTGTCCAGTCCAGATCTACTGTAGTCTATGATTGGAAGTAACAAGGTTTTGTCTGCCCCAGTTAGAGATAGAGAGATCAGAAGATAGATGTTTTATGGCCTTCTTCCGTGAGTTTTGGAGTTCCTGCTGTGAATGATGTTGTGGAAAGCTAGTCGAATAGTGTATTGTAGAGTCGTCAGCATGTGAGTGAATGGGGCTGGAGGTGCAGGTGAGAAGGTCATTAATGAATAATAGGAAGTGGATTGGAGATAGGACTGAACCCTGAGAAACACCGGAGTTGATAAGTTGAGGAAGTGAACGGTGGCCGTCCACAACCGCAGCTATGGAACGGCCGGAAAGGAAATTAGAAATAAAGGCACAAATGGAGGGATAGAAACCGAAGGAGGGTAGTTTGGATATGAGAGATTTGTGCCAATAGAAAAAGCCTCACCGAAGTCCCGAATTGAGGATGATCAAGAGTTAGTAAGATAAGAAAGTATATGTCCCCCCTTGTTTTCTAGATACGACTTGGCAATGCTTCAGTGTGTCCTATAACCACATTCCCATCTAGAATATGATTTGTTATTTAACACTGTTCTGACGTCTTGTGGGTTATTATGATATTGTGTTTAATTTGTATTGAGGATTTTCTTATGTTTGCCATTTTCAAGCAATGCATTTTAGTTTTACCCTAGGCTAACAAAAACGCCTTCCCAGACTTATTTCAAATTTCAAACTAAAACAAATGCCTATCCAGACAAGTTAAAATTGTAGGCCTACACTTTTCGATAGAAAATAGCCCGGCCGAAGACAAGATGTCTTCTAAGTTACGGACTTGCTATCGCTCGGCCAGAAAATTATCGACACCTGCATCTTGTTACCGCCAGACTCATGGGGTGAAACGTCGTAGCATTTCCAAATTAATAGAGCGAAACAGGGGATGTCCAAAAAGACCTCCCACGGGCCAAATAAGGTTAAATTGGAAGATGTTTATTACTGGGTTGTGATAACTTTATACATCTGGATATTCTTTTATTTCACAAGTGGTATCACTACATTTACGCAAGGGTAGATTACTATCAAGTCTGACAATATACATTAAAGATGCACTGGATGGTTACAATATTTACCTTTATTAAATGGGCCTGTGCCTGCAAACGACCAAAATCGTAATTTGGTATGCAGTGAGAGCGAAAGTGAGACTGGGAGTGTGGGTGGGAGTCTGGGTCACACCGTCACTCAGACGTCGGTCAGTGACAGTGTGAGAATGAACTAGAGAGGTGAGGACGTCTGTGACCCGCTCTCTACCCTTACTCCCCACCAAACTACACGCACTTCAAAGTTCAACATCCGGTAATTTACAATCAAGCTTAAAAATATAAACATTTGCAAGATAATACACCGAAACTATAAAATAAATAATCTATTACTTTGCTATTGGAAAAACTGCTAATAGCAATGCAGATAATTTACAATACATAATATATAACGTGAAGCGGATGATGGCAGTTTAACCACGTGTTGTTACCATAACCATGTAATCGAACTGTGTTGTTATTTCACTGTGTAAGATATGGCAACATCATGGACATTATGGATGACGATCGTCTGTTACAGTGTGTTACTGTGGTAAGTGGTGTACAATGTCGGCAAATCTAGAAAGACCAAAGTTTTACGACGAACATTAATTATGCAATATTTATATTATTATGTTCCTTCCAACAACCAACCATACTCCTAAAATCGATTAATGCAATTTACAAACACATGTGGCAGTCCGTGGACTCGAACCCAGGATGCTCACACCGAAAATATAATATACCGGTATATATATATATATATATATATATATATATATATATATTTATATATATATATAGCCTACTGTATATGGAAAGTGGGCATATCATACTACCTCCATGTATTAGGTTACCCTAACTCCTCCCCACCAGCCTCTCGTGTAACCTGTAGCCTACAGTATGCATTCCCTTCTAAATGTATCGTTAACCCTTTCCGCACATTGACTTAGTTTTCATTTGATTTTGTTTACCAGTAGACAATTTTCTTTAGCTTATAATCTACTTCTAGGATTCGGAGGGGTATAATAAAGTCTGAATAAACCATCTAAAGAATTCAGTCCCCTCTTAAGCTGCATAAAATCGTCTAATGTTAGCCAGAATAAAAGGTAAAAAGGTGTGATAGCAGTGAAGGGGTTAAGGACTTGATAGGCTTACAAGTTAATGTGCTACACTACTACATAATACTAACACACCAGTTAACACCAATCAACATTATTTCAGTTGCCTTCATATATTATCATTAATGCGAATGGTAGGCTAATTGGAAAGATATGTAATCATCACTGAGTGTTTTCCTGATTGTTTTCTGGGTGTAAACAAAGTTACCCCCACCCACCTATAAGACCTGAAATTCAGGAGGTATTATTATCCATCACCTTTCGCACCTCCCTTGATGAATCACCCATAAAATGACCATGCAAAGATCTGTCTTGATATCCATAATGCACACTAATTACTGTGCTAGTTATTGGTTAATGAATAACTTCGCACACATTTGATGATGATCGTCTGAACCCAACAGGGGATGGGGCTGTTGCCTGTTGGCCATCTCGAGATGTACTAGGGCCTTAGGCCTAACGTGACTTTATATTCCATACTTACTCGCATTAAATGCCACGAAAGTTATTGACGATAATAATCACATTTTCATGTATAAACATACATACACACACACACATACGTACAGTATATATAGCCTATATATATATATATATATATATATATATATATATATATATATATATATATATATATCGATATATATATATATATATATATATATATATATATATATATATATATATATATATATATATATATATATTATTATGTAAATAGCAAAGGTCGGCACGCTGTTCTGTGCCACTTGCAGGTGGCGCAGTCTGCAATAGATAGAAGAGGAAGAATAGGAACAAAATACTGCCGAGCTAAATCTTAATTCAGTTATTTTCGGCAATAACCAGGGGCCATCATCAAGTGCATAAAACAGACTAAAGACCGGTACAGAAATGCATCTAAATCCGAGTGGATCCAAAGTAGGTTACAGTTAAATAACTGTGTTTTGGATACGCTCGAATTTAGTTACAACATTATTAGTATTTATGTTTTTTAGGATCATTATGTACAGTCGTGAACTCATGATCATGAAAACTTGAACACGGCCATATGATAGACACGAGGTGAACACTGACAAGTGGAACATATTATTTTGTTCTTTGTGGGTCTATCGTGTTTTGTATAATACTGCATCAGAATATCAGAATTATTTCTTAACATATTGTCCAACTATTCCTGACCATGACTGTAGGCTACACCTGATAATGGCTCCTGGTTGTGGCCGAAAACTATTGAATAGTGATGGAGCTCGGCATTATTGTGTCCCAGGCTATTCTCCCTTAGACTGATGTGGAGATTACTGTGCCCTTAAGCCTCCATATATATATATATATATATATATATATATATATATATATATATATATATATATATATATATATATATATATATATATATATATATATATATATATATATATATATATATATATATATATATATACTGTATATATATATATATATATATATATATATATATATATATAGTATATGTGGGTGTGAGTGGAACATCCACCACTTAGCATTAACAAATTGAACATCAGAACAAACTTGACTATTGCCTCATGAATGCCAGCAAGAACCCTTTCTCTTAATACCATTAACCCGGTGCCGCATGTCTATCCCCCTCACCCCCGCACCCATCCCAACTCACGCACACCAGCACATGTATCCACTCACACACACACCAAATAGATACCCATGGCAGATATGAATTATTATACGTTACCTACTTTTTAATCCCCTACCACTCTCTTTCCATTTGCACCATTTATGTCGCCGACCAAATGTACAACAGATTCGTTTTGCTTACATTTAAGACAAAACCATGTGTCCCTGAGTGTATCGGTGAATCTTGGAAGCCCTCGGGTAGAAAGGGGGTGGCACTTTTAAGGGTTGAGGATGACGGCAGGTGCTCTACTTGTTTCTTTTACGGGTATGGTATTAGGATTGTAATGTATATGACATGTAAGCTACAGTTTTCTGGATGTTTGTTATATCATGAATTATAGTAAAAGGTTATATTTATTTCGTTCTTTGAAATACATGTTGTAATTAGCCTATTTTAATGTGTTAACTTTATCCTTTCCAGCATGGATGGCATTATATTCGTCTTCATTTTGTGTAAAACTAGACAAGTTTATTTAGTTTAGCTGTTTAGGAAGGACCTTTACGAATCAGTGGTGACACCTAATTTTGTATTCAAATGTATTGAAATTGTGTAATAATAGCCAGAATACAATGAAAGTACGTCAGAGTATACTGAAAGGGTATACACTAAAACAAAGATTTTAGTCTGTTTTGTAAATGTATGCCATACCTCATATTTATTCATATGTGATAACAATAATTGACCTAGGCTGTGACTCTTACAAAAGTATATACAGCATATAATTATATTACCTCTTTCAGTAGGCTATACAGCGATACTTTTCTTCTGGCTATCAGTAGACATTTGTTGGAGCTTTGGAAGGACCTCTATGAATAACAGTTGTAGAGTCTCTTAATTATGTTTTTGCCTCCTACATTTTCTTCCTAAGCATAATCAAATTGTCTAATGATAGCCAGAATAATATGAAAGAATGTTTCATGGTATGTGGGGCTAATATATCACAATTTGCACCTGCTCAAGGTATACTAATCATAATGACAATATTAGTGTATTATTCACCATCACTCACCATCCGTCCTAGTTCATTAATACCACCAACACCTTAATATACCACCCTTTTAACCTCCCAAAAAGTATATGTGTAAAATGTAGGCCTATGTGTTTCATATTAGTTTTACCCATTTTTTTCTTCTGTAAAGGGATTTATTGTATGTATGTATATACACAGGCACATACCGTATAGCGGAGGGTGGCCGACTCGAGACAGAGCAAGAAAAAAAAACTCACACACATCTAGGTCGCCCAGTAGAAGACCCAGAGACCTAGGCCCATTTGGTGTCTCCAGCAAAAGATTCCCAGGTATCAGACCTCCCGGAGAGGTTCCGGTCTCAGCAGGCAGACACGCAGCGAAGCTTTACCACCACAATGCCCGCCCACCTCAAATCCAGGCATGACCCTTCATATACACCGGCTCCACGGGCCAGGCGCCTGATGGACTATTATCTAGTCTAACTGGCGCCTGACCTCTCTCCCAACGACTGTGTTATCACTCATCTATTCACAAGCATTCTCCATTCATTGATATTTATTACCACTTCTCTTGCCTCTTCTACAGTCATCTCTCTATCTTCCAATGCTTGTACTACACAATCTCTCCATCTCAACGGAGGTCTTCCTACCCTTGTACTACACAATCTCTCCATCTCAATGGAGGTATTCCTACCCCTCTACCTCCCCTTGTATCTGACTCATATATGCTACTCTCTTTGTAAGCCTTTTATCTCCCATTCACTCAACATGTCCATACCAGCACAGCACCCTTCTGTCCACTCTGGCCAACAAAGGTTAATCCTGCTGTCCCACTCTCCTACGTACCTCTTCATTCCTTAATCTGTCTGCGAGTCACTCCACATATACTTCTCAAGCAGCTTTTGTCTCTCTTTTGCCTTCAGAGCCCATGTCTCAGCCCCATACATCACTGTTGGTACAACTATCCCTGGATACATGCACTTTTAGCTTTCATTCCGAGATTTCTCACCTTCCACATACAGGTATTTCCCATTGCTCTAATAACTTTCTTTCCTTCTCATACTCTCTGTTTTACCTTCCATTTACACACCTGTGTCCTTGCTTATCACTCCTCCCAGATATTTAAAACACTCTACTTGTTCCAGTATTTCTCCATCCAGCCGCACATCTAGATTCACCCTACGAGCACCTCTATTACACACCATCACTTTACTTTAATTGACGTTCACCCTCAGCTTCCTCCTCCCACATACCCACATACCCACATAGGGTATGGTATATGTAGCTTAAGATGAAATATGGTATTCATACTTCAGAAAGCTTCATTTGTATCTTTCTTTTTCTTCCTGTGCTCATGAGTTATAACACATGATTTTGTGTTATTTTGTGAGTGGGACGTATAAAAAAAGCACAAGACATGCCTAGAGAGGGACGAGGGTGAATATTACTAAAGATTACAACCTCCCTTAATAATGGACAGACCCACAATAAAACTGTGTAGGTGAGTCTCTCCCTCTTGTGATGCCACTCAAGGCAAAAAAAACAAGGCCTTTGTATCATATGTCTCCTGCCGTTAACCTCTTTGCCACCATCACCACCACTGCCCTTTTTCACTATCACCATCACCACCACATTAGTTTACCACCTCCTCATAATCCACTACCACCTGGTCTCATCACTCTCCATCCACCATCACTCACCATCAACCATTATTAAATGTAAAGAAAGGTGATCTTTATAGATTCAGATTAGTGCTGATTAAACCTTTGGGTTTATATATTTATAATTGTATTTGTGCTAAATGATTATATTAATCTTATTTTTTCTACAGCCCCTGGCCCTGAGCACAAGACAACAGCACACTTCATGCAGGGAGTGTTCAACTTGGAACTACGGCGGGACCTGATCACCAGTGTCCATGCCAGCCACCCAGACGTTTCCCAGCCCCCTCGCTCCCTACCATTACAAACGAACACCGACCACACTAATGGAGCACAGATGTAAGCAACTAATATATAGTTAGGCACAATCTGAGATTCTTTCCAGTCGGTTGGAAGCCTGCCAACAGTTAGTGATTCTTTAAAAATCAGGAATATAGGATAGGCTATGGCAGGACAGAATTTGAGTAGTCTAGGACTCTAGGATGTAGTTAGTCCATCGGGCCACATACTGGAATCAAGCTTTAGTTCAGAAAGTTTAGTAGAAACTTCCTGTAGAAATGTTACAATTGTGTCAAGTCTGCCCTAAAAATACTGATGTAGAGTTTGTTCAAGATCTATAACAGAGTAAACAGAGGCAAAGCTAGCAGCAAAGGTTTTTGGCAAGAGTTTTGCAACATTCCATAATGGATCCGTCGTTCAATCTCAGAGGGCCAACTGAAGGGGCTGTTTCCTTCTAATATATTAGTGAAAGCTCTTTGGGTTGTCTTTACTATGATTTATTAGGGAAGCCTCATAATTTGCTGGGCATGAGTGAAAAGGTCTTTATACCGCCCATTAATTTCATTAAAAATTCTCAGAGCTCCTGTGGCCTCCAATGAATTACGACCATACATAAGTTTACAGTTTTTAAAATGTTGCCAAGCTCTACTTCTGTCTTAAGACAGTTAGGGGGTTTAAAGCTAGATGAGTTGGGGCAAGGGTAGCCTACCATAAGGGGACTTAGGAATCAATAAGAGGGCTCAGTATATCAATTTATTTTCTATGCATATCCCTGACAGACAGCTCCACAAGCTCGTAATCCCAGTCAATCTGCAAAAGATGGTCGTTAATAGTATGAAACTTACCTTTATTAACTTACCTTTATTCCAAGCTTTCTTTGTTGGGGGTGCAATGTCGGGATCAGTGTTACTAGTTTGGAATAAGTAGATACCGAGAGGTCCGGGTTAGAGGGCAGAGCGATACGGATGGGTGGGACGGATTGGGTGTCTCCTAACACCCAAATTACTCTGTTCACCTAAGCAGCGAATTAGGTACCTAGTGTTAGTGGACAGTTTTGATGTCTCATCTAGGGAAGTAAACTTGTGGTAACCCACAAAAAGGCAGTAGCCCCTGTATTCGATGGATAATCTCAGGCTCCAAAGGACAATGAAACGGAGATGAGCGCCACAGCTACGCGCTATTGCAGCGTACAGGTCTCCCTCACTATCCAATGCCCCGATTTACAATATTATTATAGGTTTTTAGGTGTTTGGGTTTGGGTTTTGGCTAGTCCGAGAACACATCCCTATTTACCCCATTAATTTTAGGGTTTGCTATAGCCTACGATTTTCCTATATAAGATCGGGTTTTCAGGAATGTAACTCAGTCGAATGTCGAGGGGAGACCTGTATGCCCCTGAACTCTAATATGAAGCCAAAACAGAAAACTTGCTAAAGAGATCTTAATATACACTAGTGTAGTTTAGTGAGGAATTAATAAGTTTTTTTTCTTCATGTGAAGTAAAAAAACAGGCAAGCCTTTTTTTGTTGACAAAAATGTGCCTTCTATTACATTTAAGCTTATACTGGCTAACAATTTGAATATTATTTTATCTGTTGGAGAACTTCCCTGATTGAAAGAGTTCAAGACATTGATTTATTTATATTTTATTGATTACATGATTTTTGAGGTGCAAAATTATTACCAAATGCATGTAGGCCTACTGTATAGTAATTTAAACTTGTACATTTTAACTGGCTTGTTTTTGAAGCATAACTTATTTTACAGTACTGTACCAGCAATTCTAATGTGTGAAGCTTAGTACCTTACATAAGTAAGATGGTTTATAACTTAATGATGTAGATGAAACTTTATTGACATGATTATAATATAATACAGAGTCCTGTATAGCTTTGATGGTAAGGTCTATGTGGTCAGTGTATCTATGTAAATCTATATTGTTTTAGTGTATTTAGTGATAGTGATAGCTCATTACCGGTATAGCCTGCTGTAATTATTGTGTGATGCAGAGTGCTGTACAGAGTATATTATTTCAGGGTAAGTGAGAGGGCGCCCCTGCCGTCAGACTCTGCCTACTTCACCTCTGAGAGCAAGGCCAAGATGTTGACTCGGCTGCGAGGCTCCAGCGACGCCCTCCACCACAACATTACCCAACACTCACAACTCAACAAGAAAAAGGTATTTGCCATTGTTTCTTTCATTCTAGCTTACATCACAAGATTTTATTAAGTATAGTAAGAACCTGTTGGAGTCAGAACTCATTTTGGACAATGTTATCATTCGAATCAAAATCAGGCACCTCGATCTTTATGTGTTCTATACGTTTAGTATGCCCCATATTTCGTTGTTACATATTGTAATCAATCTAAACAAGTATACTGTATTTGCGTAAACAAAATCGCAAGACCTCACAAACATTTGTCAGTAGCTGTACATAATAATAAACACTGTAAAACCCAAATTCACCCTACAGACGGCAGTGACGCCATTATTTCTTACTTATTTCACCAAAATTGTGTGTTCAAACTTTAATTAGGCCCCCTTCTGGCAACATAGATACTGATTTCAATAAGTCATGGGGGGTGGGGGACAGGGGACATCGTGCATCCCATGGCACTAGTGGGTGCTGTGCATAGAAATTATTGGATAATGGGTAAATACTAGTTTCCAGTGGCTTTAACTATATTACACCACTATATATCAAATAAAAACACTCAAAAAGAAAATTAATGGTGAAATTGAGTTTGGTCCAAATTATCACATTGACCATCAATTAAAATAAGATAGGCATTCCCCCATAAGCTCTTAAAGGTTCTTCCTGAAATGAATAATCCTTCATTGGTTCTTAGAGGTCCTTTCTAAACTGAATAATCCCCCATTGGTTCCTACCACTCTTGCTAAAACGGCTTCCCAGAAGCTGGATGTGCTCAACCGCCTCAAGGGGTTCTTTACCCCTGCACAGCTTCTTGCTCTGTAGCCTACAGGGACACAGTGCGTCCATGTATTGAGTATTGTTCGCATGTACTGTATGAGATCTTCTCGCACAGCACTTCTAGACAAAGTAGAAAAGAAAGCCTTTCGTCTCATTTACTCCCGTCCGCTCACTTATTCTCTGCAATCTCTCTCTCTTCGCTGCAATGTTGCATCTCTCTCACTATTCTATCGCTATTGCAATAAAGTGTTCCTCAGAGCTCTCTCAGTGTATACCACCTCTACTTAGGGTACGTAGTACCTGTCTTGCAACACAATCCCACCCCTACACTGTGCAACTCTCCAACCCAAGAGTGAAATGATACTCCCAATCTTTCTTTTATTCAACAGCTGAGCTCTGGAATGCTCTCCATGAATCCATCTTTTCCTCATCCTATAACTTAAATTGCTTCAAACTCTGTGTCCAGACATTTTGGCTCGAACATTCCTCGAGTTTGGCCGTCACTCATTCTTTTGCCTCCCTCATCCACATATGGGGGGAAAAAAAAAAAAAAAAAAAAAAACGTGTCTTGGTCACCCAAAGTTGGTTGTAGAAACAGAGAGGGTAATCCCATAGCAGTTGTCGAACTGCAAAAAGTGCCAGACGAGCCCATCCTCGCAAGGGAGCGAGCTGTCGCTTCAAACAGTCTACTGCACCAAATCACCACCCATAACGAGGGGCGTCGCGCTCCTTGGTGCTAGAAGAGCGGCGAACACATCAAAAGGTAAAGGTAAGGTAAGTTAGGCTATGTGGGAGTTCCCAGTTCCAGCACCAATTTGTCACCTCTAGGATCCATGTTGGAGTTTTGGGAGAAGTACACTGCTCCCAAATACAGTTCTATACCTCCTTACTGGCACCCCAGGCTTTATTGTCAACCTCTTTGAAACTGGAAAGTGTATTTGGTCAGCAACCTGATATACTTTCCAGCAAAAATGCATTGGCCACAGAATGTGGATGATCGGCATCCTCACCTATCAGAATTATTCAATTAATTAAAATACCCGGTAGTATATACATATTTTTTACAAATGTATCAACTACTGTTAAAAAAAAAAAAAATTTGTGATTTACTATAACAATGAAACACTTGATATATTTCAGGAGGAGCTTGTGGCTAGCATAGGTAGGAAGCTAGACATTTTGCGAGCCGAGCGTGAGGCCATCAAAGAAGAGATGCGCCTGAACAAAGAACTGGGAGCTGAAGTGACGTCCAGGGTTGAGGCTAGAGCAAGACTGGCCGAAGCTGATAAATACAAACTGCATGTGGAGGAGATTGACAAGATCACCTCGTTACTACTGGGGCTGTCCGGACGTCTGGCCAGGGCAGAAAATGCTCTATTTATGATGGTTGAAGATGCAGATCCCGAGGAGAAGGTATTTTTTTCATAATGTTGTTGGTTATTTATTAGCCCATTATATATTTATGATGGGAGAATAGAGTGAATGAAACTTTAGATTGATGGGGCTGGACCATGATGAGAGAAGAAGGTTGGTAAGGAAAAGAGAGGAACCGGGAGATGTACAGTAAAATATTTTATAACTCATGAATCCAGAGACCCAAGGCGTCTAGATTAGGTATCCATTATAGATTTATCTCTCTCCCTCTGCCAGGCTAATGTGGTATGGGCTATGTTGAGTGAGCAATAGTGAATTATGCAAACAAAATTGGCATCAAAAGGGAAACAGTATTCAGTGTTGTGTGATAGAATAATTAAATGGTATTTAAAGAGGCCTACTGTACTGTACAGTACAGTAAAAGTCCGTTAATCCGACGACCGATGATTCGAATCTCCCAATAGTCCGAATTTTTCAATTTGAGGCCAAATCCGAATTCACCCGATGGTCCGAATTTCAAGAAGTCCCAAAGTCCCCTTTTTGAGGCATTAGGCCACTCAAATGACACATAATGGAGCACACACATATCATATGTTCATGAATTCACTTTAAAAGTTTACCATTGTCATTGTAGCCTATTATCTACTTCAAAACATTCAGATTAATGGTCAAAGGAAGCTACTGATATAATCGTAAACACCTTCGTCTTCTTCTTCTTCCACATCGTCTGCTAGAGAGTTTGTTTTGCTCTTGAACGCATCCTTGGGACGCTCCGATGCGCTACTGGCTTGCCCCGCATTTTCTGCAAGCGCATTCAGTCTTGAGCTTTAAAACGCACCTTTCAAGAAGTCCCAAAGTCCCCTTTTTGAGGCATTAGGCCACTCAAATGACACATAATGGAGCACACACATATCATATGTTCATGAATTCACTTTAAAAGTTTACCATTGTCATTGTAGCCTATTATCTACTTCAAAACATTCAGATTAATGGTCAAAGGAAGCTACTGATATAATCGTAAACACCTTCGTCTTCTTCTTCTTCCACATCGTCTGCTAGAGAGTTTGTTTTGCTCTTGAACGCATCCTTGGGACGCTCCGATGCGCTACTGGCTTGCACCGCATTTTCTGCAAGCGCATTCAGTCTTGAGCTTGAAAACGCACCTTTGGACGTATTAGTCTTGAGCTTGAAAACGCACCTTTGGATGTTCCGATACGCTACTATTTATAGTTCAGTGATCGGAGCATCCCAAGGGTGCTTTCAAGACAACAAGACAAGGGTGCTTTCAATACAATATAATATAACAGAGCACGTCACAAAAGGAAAATCACAAAAGGAAAATTACAAGAACCTCTCAGGGAAGTGCCGTTGTTAAGGCATTACTTCCCGAACCACATCTGATCTTCAAGAGCAAGACAAACTCGCTAGTAGACGGAAGAAGAAGAAGACGTTTATATCAGCAGATTCCTTTGACCATTAATCTGAATGTTTTGAAGTAGTTAATAGGCTACAATGACAATGGTAAACTTTTGAAGTGATTTCATGAACATATGATATGTGTGTGTGCACCATTGTGTCATTTGGGTGGCCTAATGTCTCAATGTTTTCGTCATACACAGGTTCATAGGGGTAAAGTCCGATAATCCGAAAAATCCACTAATCCGAACGAGAGCCGGTCCGCTGCCCTTCGGATTAACGGAAGTTTACTGTATATGAATTGAACTTTTATTGATATGACAAAAAATACAAGATTGACTAACAAATTATTGGAGGGTTAGGCAGTTGGTACAGCATTGTTAGAAGGCTAGGGCAATAGGGGAGCAGTCATAGAAAATATAGTTTGATAGGGAAGAAATAAGAAATATGGAATACAAGCCATGTTCCAGATCTGGACATATTGGTGATTCGGTACCAGTTAAGGGAATACATTTTCTATAAAAACTCCAACAAACGACAACTGTACTAAAGCCAGTATCACACGAGCATTTTTTCCCTCAACTTCTATGAAAGCTTATGAGGTATACAGCTGTAATCATTTTGTCACATAGATTAAAATATCAAGTCTATTTATTAATACCAGTGCAAAATATCCCAGAAATGTTACCAGAATTTTTTTACCATCAAATATTGACAATAAAAGCTCTTGTGTGATACCCCCTTAAGTGATACAGATTTTCAATGACTAAGGTTATTAATTCTACATATCATTTCCTCAACATTATAATTAATTAATGTAGATAATTACTATGATATAAGAACTCTCAGATGGTACTGCTTTTCACTCTGATCCGTGAGAATGATATGGGTGGAGAAAGTAGCCTCAGAGACATTCATAGCCATGTCCTTGATGCATTGATAAAGTAAATATGTAGATATGAATTGCACTGTCATATTTGTGTTCAATACAGGTTCAAATGGGGGTCTAGATATCATTGCTCAAAACGATAGAATACTGATGCTTATATATATATTCCTTGAACATGACGATAGTGCGTTGTTATGTGTGCGATTAGTTTGCTTGGGAAACAGATTAACTTGCTCATGTAGTAGTGTACACCCTTTGTGGTGGATTGTGTTCTTTTATTTCATAGATTTCATTTTAGTAAGCGTTGTTTCCACATAGCGATTTTGATAATTTAATTTGACTATATTGTCCTTGTCCCAATTTTGGTTTGTTTAGTTTGCAAGTTTTACATTTTAATACTTAGGTAGGTATTGTATTCAAGATTTTAAAATAACAATTGTCCTAGATATATTAAATTATGGTAATTTGAAGTTATTATTTAATAAATAAATAACATTGTTCATATATTTTTACTAAGAGGTGAACAAGCATTAATTGGGAACTGAATCATAATACAAATAAAATACCTCTGATCTTTTCTTTCAGAATATTTTGGAGAGGAAACGAGACAAGCTGAGTGAACAGTTGGAGGAAGCCAAGAGACTAAAGGAAAACATTGACCGCCGTGCCATACAGGTTAGTCTTTATGGCCATCATCACTCACTGATAACTTTGTTTAACCCGTACAATACCGGTGACGTCCTTTTCATTATATTGTGGCGACTATTAGACGATTTTATTCAGATTAGGAAGGACCTCTAGCAATAATAAAGCTTCCCACTATCTCAACCAACCCCGGGTGCCCAACCCCGAAAGGGGTTGAAATAGGGGAGCTATCCCCCCGCCAAAGGCGGCTTTCTAGGGCCTTTCCTAGCTGATGCTGAGAGGATTGGGTTCTAGTCATATGGTGATGGGCTGGTCTATCAGAGTGAGAACTGAGCGATCTCTGCCATACCCATAGCTTACTCCGACTGTTCCTTTTACTTATGTATTTCCTAGATCTCAAGTGACGGCGTCTTTTCCGTGGATTGACCTCCCAATCTACCAAGATTGGAAGCCAAAGCGTCACATTTTTCCTTTGCCCCTCAACTTTCTCTTCATAATTGCTGAGGGGCACAGGGCCCTGGGTGGGACTTTGGTTTCCCGGGCGTTTCCGCACCCTCCTCAGCTCCCCGCCATGGAGTGGCTTCGGTCACCCAGGCTTTATTGTGGTAGGCAGAGAGGGTTCTGTGGGGGCGCTCAGTTATGGCCTTGGCCTTGCTCGGGGCCTTGGGGCTGTTCGGCCAGGCAGCTTGGGGAACAACAACAACCCTTTTTACTACCACAGATCCTTCCTAAGCTACATAATATCGTCAAAATGTAGCTATCATAAAATATAACTCACGTCACTGGTACTTAGAAGGCTAATCTCAGGGTTGTCTTTTAGGACCCCGCCTGTTTCACCCCATTATGATGCGGGTTTTTTCCCACCATGCACTCCTTGCTCAAGAGCTGGGCTAGGGTGGCTTTCTTGATGTTTCCATTAGTTTTGCAATTTGAAGATGTTTTGCTCCATTAGTTTACATACATACATTTAAGACTATGATCCACGTATAAGTAGGTCAGTCTTTTTGTTCTCCTAATGGTGGCATTCCAAGGCAGCCCTATCTTTGGCATCCCTCTTAGTCAGTCCTTTGGCTGCGAGATCAGTTTGTACCACCTGTTCCCACGTTGTTCTTGGTCTACCTCTCCTTGCGACTCCCTCCACGTTCATAGACTTGCTTTTCTTAACCTAATTATTCTCATCCATCCTTTCCACATGTCCATACCATGATTACCATCTAAGCTACTCCTACGCATCTCCTCACTAATACTCTCAATGCCTAAGTGCCCTCCGAGTTCCACACTGGGCATTCTGTCTCTCATGGCAGACCCACTTATCCATTTCACCATCCTCATTTAATTTATATCTATCTATCTATCTATCTATTGCCAAACACCGTGAGCCCCGAAGGGGTAGCCACGAACGATTTGCCCCCATGCACCCCTGTCCCCAGTTAGTTGACGTCTCTCCTCCCATCCAGCAACACTTTCATGCACATACTTCTTAACTCCATCCTTCCACCTCTCTCTCGGTTTACATCTCCCTCTTTATCCTTCCACTTCACTCTCGTACACTCTCTTGGTCATTCTCTCGCTTCCCATACGCTCCACATGGCTGAACCATCTCAAGGTGTTCCTTTTCACACTTTCCAGCACATCTACATCCACACTACACCGCTCTCGCACTTCCTCATTCGTCTGTCTATCCTTCCATGTAACTCCACATGCAATTCTCAATAAAGTAGACGTGCCGTTTCGCCAAAATCAAAACGGCATACCCAACTCTGCAATCGGTCACCATCGTCACTACTAGTCACTATCATCATTAATATCATCAGCACTACTACTATTATAATTATCACTACTACTCTCACCATCATCACTACTACTCTCATCATCACTACTACTCTCATCATCACTACTACTCTCATCATCACTACTACTCTCATCATTACTACAACTTTCACCATCATCACTACTACTTACCAACATCACTAATACGGGCGGGTGCCCAACCCCGAAAGGAGTTGAAATAGGGGAGCTATCCCCCGCCAAAGGCGGCTTTCTAGGGCCTTTCCTAGCTGATGCTGAGAGGATTGGGTTCTAGTCATGTGGTGATGGGCTGGTCTATCCGAGTGAGAACTGAGCGATCTCTGCCATACCCATAGCTTACTCTGACTGTTCCTTTTACTTATATATCTTCTAGATCTCAGGCGGCGTCTTTTCCGTGGATTGACCTCCCTACTGCCAACCTAGAAGTTGGCAGATTGGGAGCCAAAGCGTCACATTTTTCCCTTACCCCTCAACTTTCCCTTCATAATTGCCGAGGGGCACAGGGCCTTGGGTGGGGCTTTGGTTTCCCGGGCGTTTCCGCACCCTCCTCAGCTCCCTGCCTTGGAGTGGCTTCGGTCACCCGGGCTTTGTTAGTGGTAAGCAGGGAGGATTTTGTGGGGGCGCTCGTTTATGGCCTTGGCCTTGCTCGAGACCTTGGGGCTGTTCGGCCAGACAGCCTGGGGAACAACAACAACAACAACAACTAATACTGTCACCATCATCTTGCAATCATCATTACTAATGTCACTGTCATGAATACTATTATGACCATCATCACTACTACTAGTACTGTCACTATCATATCTACTACTGTTATTAACATCGCTACCATCATCATCACTACTGTCATCATTATCACTAAATCTACAACCATTATTACTGCTATTATCACCATCATCACTACTATCAACATTATCCCCACTATTACTACCATCACTTCTAATGTCAACTAAACTAACTTAACCTAACAAATGCGTCGCAAGTTTTTCTCACCCCCTGAACGATGGCATTCTGTGTGAGAGTGCCCCGAACACCATCATCATTGCCTGGGAACAGGTACAGGGTGGGGGGTGGGTGTCCTGAGGGGGGGAGGGGGGGGGCAAAACCATATTTTGGACCTAAAATCATAACTATTGCACAGACATCTCACCATTATCATCACATCTGAGACATGTGTATGATGTGTGGCTTTCTGTGATGTGTATTAAGGCACACAGTTAAAAAGTTAACCATTGGATATCAAACAAAAACGTGTACAACATAAATATAAAGTAGACGTGCCGTTTCGCCCAAAATCAAAACGGCATACCCAACTCTGCGATCGGTCACCATCATCAGTACTAGTCACTATCATCATTAATATCATCAGCACTACTACTATTATAATTATCACTACTACTCTCACCATCATCACTACTACTCTCATCATTACTACAACTTTCACCATCATCACAACTACTTACCAACATCACTAATACTGTCACTATCAGCTTACAATCATCATTACTAATGTCACCGTCATGAATACTATTATGACCATCATCACTACTACTAGTACTGTCACCACCATATCTACTACTGTTATCATCATCACTACCATTATCATCACTACTGTCATCATTATCACTAAATCTACAACCATTATCACTGCTATTATCACCATCATCACTACTATCAGCATTATCCCCACTATTACTACCACCACTTCTAATGTCAACTAAACTAACTTAACCTAACAAATGCATCGCAAGTTTTTCTCACCCCCTGAACGATGGCATTCTGTGTGAGAGTGCCCCGAACGCCATCATCATTGCCTGGGAACAGGTACAGGGTGGGGGGCGGGTGTCCTGAGGGGGGGGGGAGGGGCAAAAACATATTTTGGACCTAAAATCATAACTATTGCACAGATGTCTCACCATTATCATCACATCTGAGCCATGTGTATGATGTGTGGCTTTCTGTGATGTGTGTAACAGGGAATAGGTACAGGGGGGGGGGGGGGGGTCATTTTTTTTTTTTTTTTGGACCTAAGATCCATAACCATTGCACAAATTCAAAAAATATTTTTTTAATACCGTCGAATTCACGCATCGAAGGTTCGTGTGAAGTTTGGTGAAAATCCGTCTAGGAGTTCTCTGACGGACATACAGACAGACAGACATTTCGGCCGGCATGTACCACTATACGGGGGGCGATACCACTCTGCTTACGCAGAATTTATTAAATCATTTCCATCCCTCTTCTCTTGGTTTGTGTCTCTCCAACAACGTCCATGCTTCACTCCCGTACGTCAATGTCGGGATTACCACACTATCATACAAGGACTTCTTTACTTCCATGCTGACCACCCTATTTCTTGTTACTGCTTTCAGCATTCCTACAACCCTCTTCCTCTGTTGCATCCTCTCATGCACTTCTTCATCCATACTCCCATCTTTACTCAACACACTGCCCAAATACTGACATTCTCCATAGCCTGACCATTCAACCTCACCTCATACTCTGTGACTGCACCCCTTTCAAAGACTATAACCTTACTGTTCCCCGCATTTACCTTCAGATTCCGTTTTTCACATTGTTCCAAACCAGACCATGCAACTTCCATTCAATGTCTCATCAGAACTGTATCGTCATTATATATTAATATCTTCCATCTTGACTGGGCAGGTTATTTATATATACTGTATAGATATAGATATATACAGCCGTCCGGCTGGCTGAGTTGATATCGTCACTGCTTTCCATCTTGCAGTCTCGAGTTCATTTCCCGCTCAGATTGAAAAGTTTTTCTGAGATATAGCCGGCGGTTACCGTCTCCCCTTGAGGGGATGGGTAATGGTCTCTGGTTGATTAAAGAAGTGTCAAGCGCTTGAGAATCCTCGAAGGAGGAGATACGGGCGCTATATAAGTAACCAGATGATTAATATTATTATAATATATATATATATATATATATATATATATATATATATATATATATATATATATATACTGTATATATATATATAGCCTATACTGATCTATCTACCCATCTATACAACAACAGTACAACAAAGACAATAATATAATGTGTACGGTTTATACAAATAGATTATTATTAGCTCCTTGTCAGTTTCCTATCAATCCCAGCCGTAATTATTATTTTCCAGGGAAAGAAAGTATTCAAAATAAAGAATGAAATCAAATAATTAATTTTCAATGACTGATAAATGCATGACAATCATATATGCAAGTGTGAGCCTTGTCCACCACCTAAAGTACTACACTCTTGGTAGTGGAAACAGGGAGGGTGATTCCCATTTCCCAACTGCAACACAGTACTGTAGTTATGTGGAAGCCCCATGCTCAAGCACCACCTTCCCACCTCAAGGATCTATGATAGTGTTGGACGCAGTAACTACTCCCAAATGCAGGGCCGGAATGCCTTACTGACGCCCTGTTTACAATACAGTATAGAATATGTCCATGTGGTATACTTTTTACAGAAGTAATTATTTCTGAGAGCTAACTGGGTTGCCCTCTGTGTTTGTGAGACACCCAAAACTATTAGTAAGAGCCAGGCAGATTATAGTTCCAGCAATTCCTTATCACATGCCTTTAACAGACACACACGTACATACACTCACACATAGCTGAACTTCTCTGTTTGGTGGTGCCTACAATCTGCACCCTGAAAGTAGATTTTGCACGTAAATTATGTTTTATTTTATTAATCTGGCTAATTTAGTGTTTTTATGTTTCAGGTGTCCAAGGTGCTAAATCAGTATTTGACTGAAGACCAGTATGCTGATTATGATCATTTTATCAAGATGAAGGCAAAGCTGATCATGGACGCTAGAGAAATTGATGACAAAATAAAGCTAGGAGAGGAGCAGCAGCAGGCATTAAGAGAGACTATGTCTAAAAAGCAGTGATATTAGGCATTACCAATATAACAACTGAGGCTACAATAGAGTTCATAATAATTCACTTATTTTAAAAATCCTTTATTTGAGGGTAAATTTTTGTATTGATAATTTTTGCATACAATTAAATTAGTGTTTACGTAATTTGGCTTGCTGATTTACTGCTATCTTGAAGATGGTAAAGTGGTATAATGAGCTTTACTGTGGCCACAGATTTAGTGATTCTGAATTCTATATTTTTACTAGTCCTCTTGATGATCTAGGAATACATGATCAGGAGTTTCACCTTTTGTATTGGAAAACTATATTGTTGAATTTGAAATGTATTCCAACCATCCCATTATCCTTTGAAGAACATAAAAATGGAATCATTAGGTTTTTATAAAATGCTAATAATTATTTTCCCAGAAAAAGTGATTAAAGGATTAATGAATGCTAACTTGTCACATTCTGTGAGTGATATTATAAGTCTGACTGTTCAGTTGTATTTATGTGAATGCTGAATATCTGAAATAGCGAGTCAAATGAACCTTTCTATGTTACTGGAGAGATGATCTGATAGGGTTTTAGTTCCATCAATATTTTTATATATCATGTCCATGCTTGTATGTGGCAAAACTTGAGGTTGCATAATCAGCAGCTCCTCTGTTTAGTCTTTCCAGATTGAGTTTACATTGTGTCATGACAGGTTTATCTTAGTCTGTCTCGGTATAAACTTGATATAATTAATGTTTGGATCATTTCACCCAGTTGGCATTGTTTAATATTTTCCAAATACCTAAACCATTTGAGTCTTCTCTAGCACAATATGCCTCATTACACTCCATATATAATGATCTCGGCTTATATCTGACTTTAATATTGGATTTACTTGTCTCATATTTATGATTAAACTCCCCTGCATCTCTAAAGCTTAACAATACTTGTAAATATTTTCTTTGAACTGAAATATTGAAGTACTGGCACACAGAAATATTTTGTTATTCTTGATTTATTTGCAAGCCTTTTAATTGTCATAACAAGATTATTGAAATAAGGGAGTTCCAAATTTTGTCTGTATATAAATTGAAGCCATTATGCTGTTAGTTATCAATAACAATTGATATAAAATTTATGTTGAAAAAGCTTGTTTGTTCTCTTGGAGTGTAGTGTACAATCAGAGCCAAAAGTTGTGTCCTACCTCCATAATTTCAACTCTGGTTATCTCTCTAGGTATAAGTTAATAAATATCCTTCACAACCATAAACAAAGTTTTTATATTCAAGGTTTGCTCATTGTGGTTCAGGAGCTTTTTTGTACTAAACTAACAGAGGGAAATCAATGAAAAGTTGTGAAGGTGGGGCCTGATTTTTGTCTGTGGGAGTACAGCTGATACTGTTATAGTGGGAAGGTGAAGGTAGTTGAATTGCCCAGGAGGATGTAGGAGAAGTTATTTTTGTTATATCAATTTGAAATGCATATAAAATTTGATTAAAATGCTTGGTTGTTTGGAATTATTGATATTATTGACAAGTAAACACAAATGTTCAACCTGTTTCTTGAAATCAACTTCACCAATTTACAACAAGGTTTGACTGTGAACATATTTATAACATCATTAAAAACATATTTGAAGTATGGGCATAACACTATTTATTTATGTTATTATTATTTTTAATTGTTTTGCACTGTGTGACAAAAAATTATAGTAGTATACTGATGCTTCAGCTTTCCAATCTTTACTATATAAGCATGATGCTTTATGGAATAAAGATTGTATTTTCAGCACAGCAAATGTGTGAAAGGCAACTTAGGTATGAATTGGTACCCGGTATTTTGTTTATAATGTATATAGATTATCATAACATGCACTTTTTTATTCTATTTGCTTTGGTATATGTAACAGCAAAGTTCATTTGAAGCCTTGTAATTGTTATTGTACTGTATTAGTATATAATTTTATGGATGATTATGTAAAATTATACCCTGATATCTTTTTCACTGTATAAGACCAATCAAAATGTTAAGAAAAGCTATTGTTTATATTTCTTCAGAAGACTATGTTCCTAAGCCTTTGTTTTTTTGTGAATTCTTTCAAAATATAGTGAGTATGGTTGTGGTTTTGAGCGTAGGACACTTGAGAGCACCCTCCAGTCTCCCTTGACTTGGCTATTCTGTTGGTTGGTTGGTTGTGGTGTTAAGCATAGAACACTTGAGAGCACCCTCCAGTCTCCCTTGACTTGGCTACACTGTTGCTGAATATGCTGCTACATCATACTCCACTCTTACCAACTTGGACTTTGGTATAGCTGTAAATATTTAGGAAGCATTATCAGTGCCACATTGTACAGTATGCAATACTTAAAAGATATATGTATGCCAAAAGACCGTCCTATTATTTGATACATGTATCAATTATTTTAGTGTAAAGAAGCAATTAGTGTTGAAAATGTAAGTCTAGTTGCAAAGCAACAGATCTTATGTACAGTATGGTAGCTCTTGTTTATATTATATGCCAAATCCAAAATGTCTTCTACTTAGAAGAAATAAAATCCTGTATTGTATTCAGCTTTCATTTATTAAACCACCTTATACTGTAGTGAGAAGAGAGGGTATTACTGTAGTGTGATCTTTATTTTTCTTCAGCCCGGGAAAGCCGCTAGGAGGTCTGGCATAGTCACCAAGATGCTAAAGGCAGCTGGAGATATTGGTGTAAAGCAGGGGTTCCCAAAGTGGTCGATATTGACCATCCAAGGGGTCAATGAATCGCCAGGGGTCGATAAATGGCTAGGGGGTCTATGAATGGCTAGGTGAGGAACGTTTCAAAAGATGTAGACCCATCTCTATGTGAAAAGCTGAAAATGTGTAAGAATGCTGTTCTATTTGGCAGACCTATATTCAAAGTTTAATGAGGTACAGAAACGTCTGCAGGGTAAAGATGTTACCATTATTCAGGACAGGACAATTCTACTGGGCTTCCAAGGCAAACTAGGCTGGTTTAAAGCGTCAATGGCATAGAGATTTTCAGTACTTTTCGAACTTACAACAGTCGGCAGAAAGTGAAAGCATTTCAGATGGTGACAGAAACATACGCACACCTGGACAAATTGATTGAAGACTTTAAATTGCGCTTTGAATCATCTTATTGCCAAGTTTTCATAATCGGCAACATATTTAGTTATAAAATCTTCGTAATAGCTGAGTAATTGAGATGAAGATATGGCAATTTACCATCAGCTGGAGAAAAAAAAAAAAAAATACAGATATGTACTGTATAGTACGTTGTAAATATTTATCATCTTGAAAATTATGCAGCATTTTGATATTCTATTCAGGCTATCATTACCGTAGATAATTTCTATCTATCTATTGCCTGACGCCGTGATCCCCGAAGGGGTGGCCACGAACGAACCGCCCCCATGCACCTCTGTCCCCAGTCAGTCGACGCCCTCCTCCCAACCAGCACCACCTTCGTTCATGTACTTCCTCACTCCATCCTTCCACCTATTCGGTCTACCTCTCCCCTCTGTCCCTCCACCTCGCTCATACACCCTCTTAGTCATTCTCTCGCTTTCCATACGTTCCATATGGCCGAACCATCTCAAGTTGTTCCTTTTCACACTTTCCAGCACATCTACCTCCACACCACACCTCCTTCTTACTTCCTCATTAGTCTGTCTATCCCTCCATGTAACTCCGCACGCACTCCTTAAGTAATTCATTTCCACTGCTCTCACTCTTGGTCTGAGTCTCTCAACCAACGTCCATGCTTCGCTTCCGTAAGTCAGTGTCGGGATTACCACACTGTCATGCAAGGACTTCTTCACTTCCATACTGACCACCCTATTTCTTGTTACTGCTTTTAGCGTTCCTACAACCCTCTTCCCCTGTTGTACCCTCTCCTGCACCTCTTCATCCATAGTCCCATCTTTACTCAACACACAGATACTTAAAAGAGTTGACGATCTCCATAGCCTGCCCGTTCAGCTTCACCTCACACTCTGTGACTTCACCCCTTTCGAAGACCATAACCTTGCTCTTCCCCGTATTTACCTTCAAATTCCGTTTTTCGCACACTGTTCCAAACTCATTTACCAGACCCTGCAACTCCCATTCATTATCACTCATCAGAACTGTATCATCCGCAAACAGCAGTATAGGTAGCTTCCACTCAATTGATACAGCTTATAAAATACTGTACCTAGATGTGTGTGAATTTGTGTTTTTGTTTTTGTGTTCATTGTTTGTATTTTTTGTGTTGTATTGTCCTTATTCGGGTTCTGTCTCAAGTCTGCCACCCCCAGTAGAATAAAAAATGGGGAATGGTCCTAAGCAAATAGATGATAGATAAAATACAAAAAGCAAAAGCATTATACTAGTTCTAACATTAAATTAAATATCATCAAAGGAGGTAAGTCTTACTGTGGACACCTGGGGCAATTTAGGATAGTTCAATATATCGTCAATCATATTCAGGATTTCTGTCTTTAGCAAAATTATGGCTTAATGGTGTGTGTATGTTAATATAATGTAAAACTTGCAAAATAACAAACCGAAACAGGGATGACACAATATAAAGGCAAAAGAACTTATCAACATAGCTATATGCAAATAATGCATTAGCAAATAATAAAATGCAATATATAATGTTTGAATTTATAACAGTATATATTGAATAATAAGGGTTTTATGGACTACCCTCAATTGCCTCAGTTGTACACAATTGACCACTTACGAGTTTCAGGCTATAAAGAAGTTGGAGCTGTAGACGTCAATATTTTTAACATCGTTCTGTACACCAATAACACTCCAAATTAAATTAATAAAAGCATGTAATTCTCCCAGGATATCACATACAGAAGCTACACACTCTAACCATAACACCATCAAGACGGTTATACCAGAATTACCAGCCAAAATACGGTTGTAGTAAAATTATAAACCTATCTAAGCAAATTAAGCATACCTTTTATCCATCAGTGACCTACATTATTATTGCATTTCTGTTGTTTCCACATAGCGATTTTGATAATTTAATTTGACTTTATATTGTCCTTGTCCCAATTTTGGTTTGTTTAGTTTGCAAGTTTTACATTTTAATACTTATGTTTACAGATCCAACTTCCGCATACTAGTACGCATTTCATCACTGATACTCTTGATACCCAACCTTCTCCTTAGCCCTTCACTTGATATCCTATATTGTAGTTTGGCACCACAAATCCATCTTGCCATTTTCATCCCATTGTGTTCCATTCTGTTGGTATCATCCGCTTTGACAGACCACGTTTCTGAAGCATGTCATTGCACTCGTAACACATGAAGCATACACCTTTCCCTTCATGGGGAGAGGGAGTCATTTCATGATGAGTAGTGGCAAAAGTTTTCTAAACTTTCCCCAGCCACATCTAATTCTGGCGATAGTGGCGGACTCGGCCCCACCACCGGCAGAGATGGTATCTCCCCAGTAGCAAAACTTGTCCACCATCTCCAGTGCCTCATTGCCAAAGTTAACACTCTCGAGCAGGTCATTGAATACAAGCTCACCTTTGCATGCTATGCATACATATTTCTCAATTTTGGACTTCCTAGGTAGAGGTCCCTATATTCTAGTGCAGCGCTTCTTGCCGTGATGTACCCAGCTGCGGCAGACAGCACACTGTATTGAGTTCGCTGCCACGCCTTTTCTGCATACTGCGCATGGGTATGCCCCACTTTTTTCTAACTTTCCTAGATTTAATATACTGTGTAAAACCTTTGTTTTATATATATTAACTCAACCCTTTACTAGCCATGCCCTTTTTCCATCTTCTGAACATTGCCTTGGCATCCCGTGCACTATCTGCGATAAGTACTAGGCCATCTGCGTATAGCAGTTCCCAGGGGAGCCCAACTCTGAAATCACCATATAGTGCCTCCAGAACCATAAACTGCAGAGGGCTTAACACAGAGCCCTAGTGAACTCAGACACAAACTGTAAACTCCTCATTCAGTTCACCTTTCACCCTCACTGCCATTCGTGAGTCTTCGTATATCTACATTATCACACGCACCAACCACTCCTCTACGCCAAGTTTTCTCATAACCCACTACACAACTTCTCTGGACACCCTATCAAAGGCTTTCTCCAGGTCTACAAACACTCTGCCCTTGATGGGTGGGGGATACCGACAAAGACCCCAACAAGGACGCAACCCGAGGATATCCACCTGCACACCCCAGCTGTGACGCCATGCAAGAACAAGCCGTAGGATGATCCTTTTAAGGACCTGTATAATGAATATCAGAATATTTAGTCTATGTAAAATGAATGTACAGTTTGCTGCGCAAGTCTTGTGTTCTCACCATCTCGGTGAAATCATAATTTGGCAATTTCGCACACACATCCCCAACCCCATTACATACATACATAAAAGTTTAAAGACCGTTTTGTCCAGAGAATGTGGTTAGTCTCACGTCCTAAATGGCAGCTTTCCAGGCGGACCTGTGAAAGGCTGCCTGTCTAGTTCTTTATTTTGAGATCAGACCGGCGTACCCTCGCTGGTGTAGTGACTAGCGTCTCGGACTTCCACCCAGAAGGCCCGGGATCGCGCCCACGCTCGGCGCATTAAAGATTTTTCACAAGCACCGAGTCGTTACCATCCCTCATGAGCAAGGGGATGGGGTAGTAGTACAGGACCCCAATGGAAATACGCCTAATCGGCCTTATTGGGCTAAGCATGCGCTAGCTTTAAGAACTATTACTATTATTATTATCGCCCACGTCATTCTAGGTCCACCCAACCATCCTCCCTCACTCCACCTCCTCCCTTCCACTGTCCGACTCCTAGTATCTCACGGTTATGAAGTACTGTTGGTGTGTTGACGCCCTGCTACTGCTGCTAGTATGTACAGTTGGCGGCAAAAGTCCTGTCGCCTCTCCTGCCTTAACATACCAAACGTGCATATTATACCACCAGGTGGCACACTGAGGGGTTTGGTTGTGAGGGTATAGGGTGATGGGGGAGAGACGGGTTAGAGCTGTATGGCGTAATAGGCGACAGGACTTTTGCCTGAGCGAGGGCTAGAGAAGATGGCACTGGCATGCAAACAGACAAGAGTGGTTGAGGGTTCGAGGCTCGGGCCAGCCAGTGCATCTGCCAATAGGCAGACGCCAGTGCTGTGGTGGACGGTGCGCTCTAGCATTACAATACATTACAGTAATGAAGTCAACGCACCAGGCGACAAAGGCCATATGGCACGAAATGTTTAAAGACGGGAAGGAAGTTAACTAAATATCATCGAGAACTCGAACATGATGAAGGAAGGACATAATACGGGAGATAGAAAACGAGGGAGATTCAGAAAGAAAATCAGCAAGACATGGGGGCCGGCGGAGGAAAGCCAGAAAAGGGAAGAAACGCGTGCGGGCAACGGAAAATAAGGGGCAATCGAGGAAAAGATGGGAGACAGAAAGCTGAACGGCACAGCGCGAGCAAAGAGTCGGAGGAGAACGGGACATTAAAAACGAATGGGTAAGTCTGGTGTGGCCAATGCGGAGACGGGCCAAAGCCGTCTTCCCATCGGCGATTACGGTGGGAGGGATCAGACCACCCAGAAACGGAAGGTTTGACAGAACGAAGTTTATTAACGGAGATAGTGGACCACTGAGTCTGCCACCTCGACCAAAGAAACCTGGACAAGGCAGGGAAGAAATCAGAGGCCGGGACAGCAAGTGAGGAGCGGGTACCCCGCACGGCAGCAGAACGAGCAAGGCAATCAACCCACTCATTACCGCAAACGCCAACGTGACTGGGAACCCAGCAAAAATGTACAAGCTTTTTGCGGACAGAAAGGCGGAAAAGCCATTCCTGAATGGAAAGAACTAAAGGGTGTAGAGCAGGGGAGGACTGTAAGATAAGTAGAGCACTGAGAGAATCAGAGAACAAAGTAAAGGACGAGGAGGGGAAGGAACACATAAAACGGAGGGCAATAAAAATAGCATAAAGTTCAGCAGTTAAAATACTGGCAACGGGAGGTAAAGAATATTGAGACGAGCAAGTGGGAAAAAGGACGGCAAACCCCACGCCTACCGACGTCTTGGAGCCATCAGTAAACACAGGAGTGGTTGTAGCGTGAAGAGAGAGGTGATCTAAGAAACGAGACCGAAGAACGAGGGGAGAAGTAGAGGACTTGGAACAAGGGAGGATGGAAGGGCAAACCGAAGGACGAGGGAAAAGCCAGGGGGGAAAAGAGCAAAAGCGGAAAGGGAGGACGTTAGAAACTGGGAAAGAGCACGATGCGAGCAGCGAGAGCATGCGGACAGAAAACGGAGAACCAAGACGGGGTTGAGACGAAAAAGTAGTAACGACCGAAGGGGGAAGAGCAAGATGTGAAGATGGGTATTGTTGAAGGCGAGCGTAAGAACGAAGGAACAGGAGAGCCCGACGGCAATAAAGAGAAGGGAAACCAGACTCAGCATAGAGGCTTTCAACAGGAGAGGAACGAAAAGCACCAAGGGCAAGACGAAGACCAGTGATGCACAGAATCAAGAGCATGGAGAACAGAATCAGAGGCTGAAGAGTAAACTTGACAGCCATAATCCAACTTAGAGAGGACAAGAACCGTATGAAGCCGAAGAAGAAGCGCTCGATCAGCACCCCAAGTAAGGTGGGACAAGGACTGAAGAAGGCGGAGGCGGAGTAAGGCAGCAACCTTGAGAGAAGAAACATGAGCGGACCAATTAAGACGAGAATCAAAAGTAAAACCCAAAAAAGTAGTAGAGGAACGATAAGGGAGGGCAGTACCATAAAGAGTAAGAGGAGGATGAGGAATAGAATGGCAACGAGTAAAGGTCATCGCGCAGGATTTGGAGGTGGAAAAACGGAACCCGTGGCGGGTTGCCCATGAAGAAACAGCCAGAATAGCGGATTGGATAAGAAGATGTAAAGCGGCAATATCTGAGTCGGCTGCGTAAATCGCAAAGTCGTCGACATACAAGGAAGACCGAACCCCGACAGGAAGAGAAGACACGATACTGTTGATAGCAATGAGAAAAAGGATGGTACTCAGGACACAACCCTGATGGACACCTTCCAACGGAGGGTAAAGACGAGATAAGTGGGAAGCGACTCTGACACGAAAGGACCGAGAAAAAAGAAAATTCTGAATAAAGACCCCTAGATTACCGTAAATGCCACAAGAACGGAGCTGACGCAAAATGTGGTACTTCCAGGTAGAATCATAGGCTTTTTCGAGATCGAAAAAAACAGCAATGACAGTTTGACGACGAGCAAATGCTGTCCTGATATAAGATTCCAAGCGAATGAGGGGGTCAAGCGTACTACGAGCACGTCTGAACCCGAACTGGGAAGAAGACAACAAATGGCGCGACTCAAGAATCCACATGAGACAAGCGTTAATCATACGTTCAAAGAATTTACACAGGCAACTGGTAAGGACAATAGGGCGATAGTCCTGTGGGGAGAACCCAGACTTGCCAGGTTTAAGAAAAGGTATGGTCAGGGCAGTACTCCAAGAGGGAGGGAAAACACCAGAAGACCAAATCTTGTTATAGAGAGCTAACAAGAAGACCAGAGCTTGCGAGGAAAGATGTTTGAGCAGGAGATAATGGACACCATCAGGACCCTCAGAAGTGTTCTTACAGGCACGGAGAGCGGTGCGTAACTCAGTTGAGGAAAAAGGAGCATTATAGGATTCGTCAGAGGAAAGACTAAAAGTAATCGGAGTACTTTCCGCAACGACTTTAAGCGAGTGAAACTCAGCAGAGAGGTGAGAACCACTGCTAACTGAGCTAAAGTACGAGCCCAATCGATTAGCAATTGTTTCGGAGTCTGCCACAGAAACACCATCAATGCGGAGGACTGGAGCATGGAAGGGAAGATGTTTACCAGAGATCTTACGAATAAGTTTCCAAACCGAAGCGACAGGAGTGCGAGACGTAATAGAAGAAACATAGGACTCCCAACTCCGGCGTTTAGCGGCTTTGGTAGTACGACGGAAAAGAGCAGATGCACGGCGAAAGAGAAAAAATGACTCCTGAGAAGCAGGGGTGAGACGCTTACGGCGAAAACATTTCCAAGCCGCCCGTTTAACCCGGAGGGCCCTGGAACACTCAGGAGACCACCAAGGGATGCATTTAGACGAGAAAGGGCGAGACGTCCGGGGAATGGACGTCAAAGCAGCACCGAAAACCAGATCCAGAAAAAACGAGAGCATGACATGGACCGATGAGAAAGGAGGAGGAAGCAAAGAAGGAACAGTAAGGGAAGCGAAAGAAGACCAGTCCGCCCGCTGGAAGCACCAACGAGGGGAGTTAGGAGTAGGAGAGTAGGTAGTCAGAGAAAGGAGAATGGGAAAATGGTCGGAATTGTGAGAATTCTCGAGAACTGACCAATGAAAATCAAGTGAAACTGAAGGGGAACACAGGGAAAGATCGATACAGGAAAACGTACGAGTCCGAGCATCAAAATGAGTAGGAGCACCAGAATTAAGGATAAAAAGATTACGGTCCGAGAGAAAAGGTTCAAGCCGACGACCCCGGGGTGAAATAACATTGTCACCCCACAAGGTGTGCCGACCATTAAAATCACCAAGGACTAAGAATGGAGTGGGCAACTCAGATACAATCTCGGAGAATTCGGTAAAATCGATGGGAAGAGAAGGCGACAAATACACAGAAACCCACTGTTAACCAGCGGTCAAGATAGACTCTAGCAAAGGTGCAAGGGAAATGAGTAGAAAAGGACAGCTCTTCAAAAGGGACAGAACGATGAATAAGAAGACAAGTATCATGGAGAGAGTGGGGAGAACTATAAAAAGAGTAATGAGGAAAGGGAACAGGAGGAGAGAAAAGACGAGTCTCCTGAAGACAAACGACCTTAGGGGAGTGAAGAGAAAGAAGAAAACGTAAGTCAATCCTTTGAGCATTAAGACTACGAAGATTCCACTGCAAAATGGACATAATAAAACAAAAAGAAAAAAGAAACTAAGGAGACTAAAGGACGAAAAAACAACGAAAACAGACAAAAGAAAACCATAAAAGGAGGCAAAAGCCACCGAAAATAAGAACGCACAGAAAAAGAGGAAGGACACACATAGAAGGAAAGAAATAAACACAAATAACAATAAAGGTAAAACACACACACTTATGTACAACTAAGAAAAGGTGAATGAGGATAACGTGGAGAATTAAAAGGAGGCAAAAGCCAACAAAAAAAGAAAGGGAAGAATACACACTTATGCACAACAATGAAGAGGCGGATGGGCGAACGGGGAGACAGATAAATACAAATAATGATAAAGGGAAAATACACACTTATGTACAACAATGAAGAGGTGGACGGGTTAACGGGGAGACAGAAGAGAAGGAGGCAGAGGGGAGGACCGAAAACCGGGGGGCATAGGGAGGCTTGACAGCGAAAGAGAAGAAGAAAGAGGAGGGCCAGAGTGAGAGGAGGGAAGGGCAGAGGACGAAAGAGAGACAGAAGGAAGAGAAGAAGGTTGGGAAGGGGAAGAGACGGAAGAGGGGGGGACAGGGGAAGGAGGAGATGGTTGAGGGGTAAGGGGCAGGGTAGAGGGGACGGGATGAATGTCAGCTGAAACGGTAAGAGGCGGGGGACGAGAAGAATCGAGAAAGTCTCGAATCTTGGGAATGGACTCAAAGGATATGTTTAAGTCAGAGGGAGGGCGAAGGCAGGAAGAAGAAGAAAGAGATGGAGAGGAGGAAGGAGGCAACCTCTTTTTCTTCTTCTCACCGGGACTCGGACTCCGGACATTACGGTGGAAGTCCCTGCGTTTAGAAGAGGAGTGGGGAGAGGGAGAACGGGAAGGAATTTTGGAAATCCGTTTGGTAGAGACAGGAGATCGGAAGGAAACGGAACCACGAGACGAGGGAGGAGGAGAAGAACTAGAGGAAGGCTTAGAATGGGACCGCTGGCGGGTGGGGCGTTGAGCCAAACCAGAAGAAGAGGGGCGAGGGCGAGTAGAGGAAGTGGAAGGAGTGGAAACGGAAGTAGGAGTAGAAGAGCCAAGCACAGAGAAAGAGTTAGACAAAGAGATAGAAGACGAAGAGACAGTAATAGGAGTAGTGGAGACAGAAGAAACCGAAGGCATAGAAGTAAGGGAAGAAGGGACAGAGCGGAACAGAGGAAGTAGAGGAAGAGGAGGATGAGGACAAGGGAAGCGGAACGGAGGGAGTGGAAGAAGAGACGGGAGGGTGAGAGATAAGTGCAGAAATTGGACGATGTGAGAAGCCCAGGCGAAGAGCTTCCTTACGGGCAGAAGAGTGAGTAAGGCCTTGTTTTGCTTTAAGAATTGTAACTTCAGATTCAAATTTGTAAACGGGGCAATCACGGGCATAGGCAGGATGGGAGTCTTCACAGTTGAGGCAGCAGGGGGTCGTAGACGGGCATTCATCAGCAATATGGCCAGGTTGCGCACAGTACAGGCATGTAGGGTAGTCGGGGTTGAGAGAGCGACAGTATTTCACGGGATGGCCAAAACGCCAGCAACCCTTGCACTGCTGAGGGCGGGGAAGGGATTCTAAGACGTCGATGCGAGTACCACCGACAATAACGTGAGAAGGGAGAATATTACCATCGAACGTTATTTTAGCGATATTAGAGGGATAGCGGCGATTGTGGCGAGGCTGGATGGTGTAACAGACAATATTAATTACAACATGATCTTGAGCAACAACGGCCTTCCCAATAAGGTCGGCGCAATCTTTGAAGTCCCGATCACCGAGTTGGATATAAGAAGGGATCAGGACAGTACCTGTGCACGAGTTCATTCTTTGGTCTTTAAAAGCAGGGATGGGAGTACCGTTGGGGTCTGCAAAGGCCGCCATAGCAGCAGCCTGACTCTCGTTCTGCACTGTAACTAGTCGGGAATGATCATGACGAGAGTGGCAAGTGACATCCTTGCCCACCTTCTGAAGGAGACTGAGGTGGAACAGAAGGCCATCTCCGGCAAGAGGGGCTGAGGCGGGGATAGAAAAGAATTTAACAAAATCGGCAGGGGCAAAGAGATCGGAGAGAGGAAGAATAGAAGAACGAGGGCGAGCAGAAGAAGCAACTGAAGTAGATGGAACCGAAGGAGAAGGAACTGAAGAAGAAAAAGAAGGAGAATATGGTTCGAAAGTGACTATGTGAGATGAGGAAGCAGACGAGGAAGGAAGAGTGGCAGATGCAGTAGAAGGGATAGCAAACGACGGAAGAGAAGAGGTCTGAACTGGCGGAGCGGGGAGGGAGATGGAAGAGGAAGCTGTAGAAGAAAGAGCAGGCTGAACTAATGAAGAATCGGAAAGAGAGGCGACACACTCCATGCCTACCAAGGTCGAAACCGAGGAAGGCGCCGGAGAGCGGGCAATGAGGAGAGAATCAGAGGTTTGAGCTGGGACGGTACTAGTAGGTACGGACGCGACTAGGGCGGAAGCCCCAGAGAGTTGAGAAAGGTCAGGTGGAGAGTCCGTGAGATCGCGTGGGACAGGGACAGGGTGCGCCTTAGCTTGTTCCGGGGTAGTGGGGTTGCATGGACGGACCATGATGACCCAAGTTGTTTTTACTATTCTAATTTCGGTTTGTCGGAAAACGAAAAAGGAAAGAAAAACTAACCAAGGGGAAAAAAAAAGAAAGAAAAAGAAAAGAAAAATCAGAAACAAAGCAAAAATAAAGAGCGTACCATAAGAGCTAACAGAGCCCCCCGTCGCGAGTCAGGAAGCTCAGACCCCCACACCGACGGCACAAACAGGGGCAGGTCCTAGGGGGTTTCATCCCCATACCCTACCCCCCTAGACAAGGGGAGATAGCACCACTACACACAGAGAGGCCTAGCTTAGGCAAAACCGCTATACTGGGACTGAGGGCAAAATGAATTGCAAACATCCCCAATCTGTACGTAATGGAGGGCAGCCGGACAGAAGCCAGGAAACCCACCAGGAAGGAAGACCGGACCCCCGGAAACCGAGACCGGGCCTCACTGATGGGCGGTCCATGGAGCGAAAGCACGGGCGACCGCGCCGCCGCCCCGGTACCAACCCCCACGTGCAGTGAGCTAGCTGCCACTGCCCCTGTAAACAGGTAGGAGTCAGAACTCCCCACTCAGCGAGGGAAGGCGTCTTGAGCCTAGCCGGCACAATTTAGTGAAAAAGGAGGAGGAAACCCTCTGCAAAGCGAGGTCAAAATCGGGAACCAGAAAAACGCAGTCACCGGAAGGTCCCGCTTATCCCTATGACGACGGGGGGGTACTTCGTCCACGACGCCGCTGTAATCCCTGCTCCGAAGAGTGGCTGACGGCGACCCCGCTTCGAGCCCCGCCACCACGACAAGGTGGCTCCCCAACGGCGGGGTGCGCTCTAGCAATCTGTGGCAACTGTCCAAGTCCCGGAAACTTCAGAGCACCCACTTTAGCCCAGCTCTTCAGAAGGGAGTGCATGGTGGTTATTTTTTTTATTTTGCATAAAGTGACAAACTCCATTACATATTAATATTAGTTAGGTAGTTAAATACAGCCAATTCTAGACAGCATTCGTCTCTGGTTCAGGTTTCAGTAAAGCCGGTAGCACACTAGCGCTTTTTCACTAGACATTTATCCTTAACACTGGTCTGACAGCTCATAAGGTAAACATTTAATATTTTGCCGTTACCTAAGTTCATCTACCAGCAGTCTAGTTTCCGACACCAGTGCGAAATATTCCAGAAATGTTGCCAGAAATTTGTTGATCGAATGTTTACTATAAAAGCTCTCATGTGATACCGGCATAACTATACAGTCAGCCAAATAAATGTCTCTGAACCAAGAATATTATCAAGAATAGGGATCTATCTATCTATCTATCTATCTATCTATTGCCTGACGCCGTGATCCCCGAAGGGGTGGCCACGAACGAACCGCCCCATGCACCTCTGTCCCCAGTCAGTCGACGCCCCTCCCCCCAACCAGCACCGCCTTCGTTCATGTAGTTCCTCACTCCATCCTTCCACCTCATATTCGGTCTACCTCTCCCCCTGTCCCTCCACCTCGCTCTCGTACACCCTCTTAGTCATTCTCTCGCTTTCCATACGTTCCATATGGCCGAACCATCTCAAGTTGTTCCTTTTCACACTTTCCAGCACATCTACCTCCACACCACACCTCCTTCTTACTTCCTCATTAGTCTGTCTATCCCTCCATGTAACTCCGCACGCACTCCTTAAGTAATTCATTTCCACTGCTCTCACTCTTGGTCCGAGTCTCTCAACCAACGCCCATGCTTCGCTTCCGTAAGTCAGTGTCGGGATTACCACACTGTCATGCAAGGACTTCTTCACTTCCATACTGACCACCCTATTTCTTGTTACTGCTTTTAGCGTTCCTACAACCCTCTTCCCCTGTTGTACCCTCTCCCGCACCTCTTCATCCATAGTCCCATCTTTACTCAACACACTGCCCAGATACTTAAAAGAGTTGACGATCTCCATAGCCTGACCGTTCAGCTTCACCTCACACTCTGTGACTTCACCCCTTTCGAAGACCATAACCTTGCTCTTCCCCGTATTTACCTTCAAATTCCGTTTTTCGCACACTGTTCCAAACTCATTTACCAGACCCTGCAACTCCCATTCATTATCACTCATCAGAACTGTATCATCCGCAAACAGCAGTATAGGTAGCTTCCACTCAATTCCCTCCCTTTTCAGCGATACACCAACATCCACTGCTCTTGATAGTATTTCTTTCATAACTCAGATCATAATAGGGATCATCATCATCATCGCCGACGCCTTGCTTCCCCCTGGGAAACCCCCACTAGAGGATGGCCATGACAGAAACGTCTCCAAGCTACTTTGTCAAGACATGCCTCCCCTGCCCGTGCCACAATGCCCCTTCCACTACGTGGAAGTTTTTCTTCAATATATTTTTCCACTTTCTTTTCCCATACCATAGGTGGTCTTCCACTACTAGCGGTTCCACTCACCTGACTCCCATATATCTTTCTTGGCATTCTGTCTTCATCCATTCTCTGAACATGACCATACCACCTCAAAGTACTTCTCTTTATCCACTCAACCACACAGAATATCTAAACCATATTTCTTAGTTTTGAGTAAGCTATACAAACATGTTCCTACGCTTACGCACCCTATTCAACATCCGTGACAAATACAGCACAGAACCAAACAATGAAAGCAGAAAAATTATTTATTTGGCCAACTGTACATTTAAGTGATAAGAGGTTCAATACATTTACAGTGACTAAGTTTTTTCTTTAGTTTGCTCCCTAGACCTCTATCAAGCTTATAACACCCACAAGAACCCCCTTGTATATATTTATAATTTTTCATTAGAAATTTTTAACGGAGAGGGGAGTTCCTCCTCAATTACAGGCTCGCTATCGCTCGCCAGGAAAAAAGAACCCCTAAATGACATGAAACTTTATTATACAATATTGACAAAGAAATGGGACTAAAGGTCTTAAAATGTCTTAACTGGGGCGAATTTATTAAAATCTCAAAACTAGTATGGGTAAACATGATGTAAAAGGAGATCCAGAAATAGCAAAAACCTCTCCTTTAAAAACATTGTATTACTTTAAATATTAAACCGAATACTGTTCATGTTAATACACAAGAGTGGCTTTCAAGTTTTTATTCAAATTACCAGTAAGAAAAAAACAAAAACAAAAAACAGTACAGTATGTAAATATGTATGTACTGTATATACTCTGGCACCTTCCCCAGTTTTAATTTTTTATTTTAATGGGGGTGGCCAACTCGAGACAGAGCCCGAATAGGGACATCACAACACATCAGAAAAACAAAAAACAAATCACACATATCTAGGTACAGTACTGCACTACAATTACTAGCTTCCTTTAAAGTCTGTCCATTTTTATGAGCAATAGTGGATCTGGCAGCTTTAAAGTCTAATTCCGGAGGATCATATGCTTTTTTTAAAATTTAATCTAGTTACTAGTGTTAACCCGCTGAGTACCAGCTAAATATTTATAAATGTACCACCCAGGACCGGCTGATTCTAAATTTATTTTTATTCCAGAAACAATAGCGAATGGGTTAGGAATGAAGGAAAAACCACGAAAAACTGATCAAAAAGCTCAAAAAATGGTCCTACAGAGCCCCCTAAAACAGATTTTACAAGAGTAAAAAATTGACGGCAATTTGCCCAAAAAAACATGTTTTTGCGCACTCACGCGCACGCGGTTGGACTTTGAGTTTTCAACCATCGGCATGGGTGCGTGGGATACTTACACAGTTCCCATACAAATCTGAGCCCTCTAGGTGCCATAGGACCGGAGTAATTGGGACCGGACCAGACAGGACGCAACGTATGAGTCGCTGGGGTTTAGCGTTACATACATTGTGGACGCAAACGCTGCGTCGCTGGGGCTCAGTGGGTTAAAAACAATATTAGCAAAGATCAGAATTCAGCCTGCCCTATTCTGTCAATTTATATGACCAATCATAGCCTGGCATCTTCATAATTATAATTGAAAACTTTCAAAATAAAACCAAAACTTATACAAATACAGTAAAAAGAAAACTAATTAAAATCGCTATGTGGAAACAACGCTCAAGTAAAATAATAATTTATAAATAAAAGAACAATCCACCACATAGGGTTTACATTACTACATGTGCAAGTTAATCTGGTTCCCAAGCAAACTAATCGCACACATAACTCACTGTCGTCACGTTCAAGGAATTAGTTAATTTGGAAAGTCTGGGACGTTCTGGTAAATTTGACTAAACTCTGCATAAATACAGAAACTACAATTAGTGTCAAAATGTTCTATTAAAATCAAATCTGCAACCTGACAAGACATTAACAATAGTGCTATCGGGTAGGTACCTGTAAGCATAGCATGCCTCAAGTGACCCCTATCAATAACTACCCTACAAATAACCTAAATTTATCATACAAATAAACTAAGGAAATCGCAATAGCACGCAATTGATACTATAAACAATGAAGATATATAATAAAGAAAAATTGTAAACTATAAAGAAGCAACAACAGATTTAAAGAACAATTTAAAAAAATCAAAAATAGAAAAAGAAAAACAAATACAAACAAACAAAAGTTAGGATAAGCAGAGGTTATACAAGAAACTTAGTTAAAAATGCATGATTAAAATAAGTCAAATTTTAGAATACAGTCACAATAATTGACCCTAAAAAGATTAAATTTATGTAACAATTTACTTGCCTCAAAAGCGGTCTACTAGTCTGTATAGTAACCTAGCTCTAGCCCAAAAGTCATATACACGTAGTGCAAATTTTACAAAATCTTAATAACTGAATATTTTATTTTTATTTTACTATCAATATTACTACTAGGGAAAGGAAAGTTTATTACGTTAAAATTAAAATCAACTTTGTGATATACTTTAACCCTCCAGCCCCAGCTATGTATTATATATATATTCCTCGAAACCCGGGTGTTTTGGCCGAAAAACGTCTAGGCTAGGCTACCGTATATTCGTTAATCAGACTGCTTCCCGCATTCCCGCGCATCCCCAAGCGTAGCTGTGTTATTTACCTGTAGAATGGCATTAAGTAGAGCTCTCTAAGTCAACTGGTTGAGCTGTGATGATGATTTCATTGGAGATAACTTTATGGCCAAAACAGCCACTTTACACCACTTTTCGATACTTAACAACATACAGGCACACACGAACAAGCGACGCTCTCCTTCTTGTGGCCGGAGATGCAGGGCGTCGGTCCAGCCGGCTGTTGTTTACATGCGTCGGACCGACGCCTCGCACACGAAGCTCACAGGCTTTCAACCACTGGGCGTTCTAGAGGCCTTCCGGGTACCTGTTATATGCTTTTTTATGGGCGTTCAAGAGCCCTTCCGTGGTGAGAGGGTTAAGTATGCACTGTTCATTAACACTCTATAGGCCTATTTATATAAAAAAACATTTTCAACTTCATAATTTACGTTAACTTGTGTGAAGGGAATTGAATTAGGATAAATAAGTTTAGCAACTTTATTAAGATTTAACAAATTGCAAACGAGAATATCATCAATATATCTACTATTACTTAATTTAGCAAGTGCAAATTTTTCTTCTTCCTACTGTCAAGCAAGTCTTTTATATAGGCTATTTAAATTCTAAAGCAAGCAAGAAAGAATAAATCTGCAATTAAAGGGCTAGCATTTCCGCCCATAGGAAATCCTAATATGGTTTGAAAATGTAAGGCCCGAATCTAACACAAGTATTGAAAAGGAGGAATTTAAGGGTACCGGTATATTTAAGTTTAGTTCTATCAAAATATACTGAACTAGTGGGAGTAGAGCTACGTGATACATTATTAAAATATGAATATACATTTATAAAATAATTAATTATAGTTAATCCTTCCAGTACCGGTGAAATCTATATTTCAGTTACATAAAGACAATTTTATGAAGCTTAGGAAGGATATATGGTAGCTAAAAGGATTGAGATAGTCTAGACTTCAAATGGGCAAACATCCTTTCTAAGCTGAATAAAATTGTGCAATAGTTGCCAAATATAATTAATAGGTCACCAGTACTAATTGAACACTTGAGTTTCAGGCAATTAAGAAGTTGGAGTCGTAAACAGGTATAACACAGAAATGCAATATTTTAGGTTTCTGATGGATAGAGTACAGTACAGTATGATTAATTTGGTTTTATGTATTTAGATATGCAAAACAAATAATTTTAGTCTGTAATTCCGCTAAAAATCAACAAACTCCCACTTCCTTATAGCCTGAAACTCGCAAGTGGTCAATTTGCTTTCAATATTCACAAAGCATGTTGTGACATGTTTTTGGATAGTATTGAGTATATGGAGTAGTTGTTAAGTTGCTGAAAACAGTGAAGAGCACGTATGAGGGTGCAAAGGTGGCAGTGAGTGTGGAGAATAAACAGAGCGAATTGTTTTCAGAATTTTGGGTTGAAAAAGGGTGCATGATGTCCCCATGGTTGTTCAGTATATACTGTATATGAATGGAGACCTAAGAAATACAAAGAAGAGCAGTGGATGTTGGTGTACCCTTGATAAGGGGTGGGAGCGAGTGGAAGTTGCCTGTGCTACTGTTTGCTGATACCGTTCTGAGGTGTGACAATGAGTGGGAGTTGCAGGGGTCTAGTAAATATGTATGTTGTTGTTGCTGTTCCCCAAGCTGCCTGGCCGAACAGCCCCAAGGCCCCGAGCAATTCCAAGGCCACAACCGAGCGCCCCCACAGAACCCTCCCTGCCGACCACAATAAAGCCTGGGTGACCGAAGCCACTCCATGGCGGGGAACTGAGGAGGGTGCGGAAACGCCCGGGAAACCAAAGCCCCACCCAGGGTCCTGTGCCCATCAGCAATTATGAAGAGAAAGTCGAGGGGCAAGGGAAAAATGTGACGCTTTGGCTTCCAATCTTGGTAGATTGGGAGGTCAATCCACGGAAAAGACGCCGTCACTTGAGATCTAGAAAATATATAAGTTAAAGGAACAGTCAGAGTAAGCTATGGGTATGGCAGAGATCGCTCAGTTCTCACTCTGATAGACCAGCCCATCACCACTTTATATGTATTGAACTACGTGTGAGAAACGGAACCTGAAGGTAAAGGTGAGGAAGAGTATGCTTATGGTCTTCGAAAATTAGTGCAGTCACCAAGCGTGAGGTGAGGATGAATGTACAGGTTATGAAGAATGTCCGCTCATGCAAGTATTTGGGCAATGTGCCGAGTAAAGATGGGAGTATGGAGGATTAAGTGCAGGAGAGTACAACAGGGTTGTAGGAATGCTGAAAGCTATGACAAGGAAAAGGGTGGTGAACATGGAAATAAAGGAAGTCATTGTATGACTGTGTGCTAATCCCGACATAGACGTACGGGAGTGCAGCATGGATGTTGTTGGAGAGACATGCTAAGACAGAGGGATGGAAACTAGTTACAGTACTTGAGAAGTGTGTATTGAGTTATATGAAGAGATACATAGACAAATCAGGAAGTACAAGAGCATTGTGATGTGGATGTGCTAGAGTGGAAAGGAATACCTTGCGATGGCTCTGTCTTGTGTAACGTATGGGGAGCGAAAGAAAACCTAAGAGAATAGGAGAGTGCGGTGGAAGGGCCGAGGAAGAGGCAGACCAATAGGGAGGCGAAAGGATGGAGTTGGGAGGTAAGGAGCGAGTGTTGTTGGGTGGGAGAAGGGGCACCATCTGACAGAGGACAAGAGGTGCGTAGAGGCAATTCATTTGTGGCTACCCCCTCGGGAATCATGGCTTCTGGCAATAGACTAATTTAAATTAACCATTGGCTCCTTTGCTCATTATTCACGCATATCTTACTAATTGGCTCATTTGTACAAAAGTTAGAGAAATTACAATTTAGAATCTCGCTCCACAATTCATATAAGAAACCCGTTTACTAGATGGGACACTGCATGCTTTGGAAAAATGACAGTGAACAAGTGTTTGCAATAATAATAATAATAATAATAAGTTCTTAAAGCTAGCGCATGCTAAGCTAGCTAAGGATAGCTCAATAAGGCCGATTAGGCGTATTTCCATTGGGGTCCTGTACTACTACCCCATCCCTTTGCTCATGAGGGATGGTAACGACTCAGTGCTTGTGAAAAATCTTTAATGCGCCGAGCGTGGGCGCGAACCCGGGCCTTCTGGGTGGAAGTCCGAGACGCTAGTCACTACACCAAGCGAGCCGCTATCAATCAACTAAAGACTGGTTAAAATAAGTTCAAAACTTTTCAACAAGTTACACATATTTCAACAACAAAACTTTTTGATTTCAACAAAAACAAGACATGATAATTTCAGACTTTCAATAATAGAAAAAGATAAATACATAGACAAAAAGTAAGCAGAGGTTATTGAAATAACAGAAAAACATATTCACCACCACAGCCAACATACCAAGACCTATAGCTGCTCACCACCACCACCACCTCTACCAATAACAGAGAAACAGTTACCCAAGCATTCACCACCACAAGTCGTTTTCTCTCTCTACCACACCTCTCCCGCATCAGAGAAAACGTCGACTCAAAGATTCAAGGATAACAATTATATAACTGTGCAGGGCAGAAGATAACATGTGATCAGTTCTCGCCGATATTACACTTCTCCTGCAACACCCCAAACCTACAAACTTGCAACCACTGTCCACTCCATCTACCTCCAGCCTGTAAAACACACAACAGCCCCAGACCAAATCAGAAGACAATATCATATTATATCACCTCACCCCAGAGTTAAAAAGGACACAACCGCCCCCAGACAACACGAGTTACTACCATCGAGATGACACGCCCTCTAACACCAGGGAACAACTTATCCATCAACATAACCAATTCCAAAGTCCAACAGAAGAAGAAAAGCGAAGAAGAGAAATTAATCAAGAAATGGCACTATAAGTAAAAAAGAATATCACCCCTCTCCAAGCCACAAGGAACTAACCACCCTACAACATCCTACCCCTAGGTGCCTTTCTGATGCTCAACAATATCACCCCCGAGGCCCTGAGAAACGGTATGACTATGACGGAAGATTTTAGGATCGACATCTCAATCTAGAGCTGTTCTTGACACCCCGGGTAAAAGGACAGATTCGAAAGTTGAGGACACAGTTGAAGAGTTGGTTCAGTTGATCGCAAGGCGTAGACACAATTATGAGACTGTAGTCACCCATTATACTAATTCTTTTTAGTGGGTATCAACAAGCTGGTTTATTAGAGCCTTCTGGGTGAAGTAATCTAATATTCTCGGCCTACCTCAACCCCGGCGCTATTGTGGATATAAGCAGACAGTCAGGTACTAACTAGCTTTATCCAGGATAGACCAAACCACAAGAAATTCATCAAAGTACTTATAAAGACCAGAGTAGACAGGAGTTCACTCCTGCGTTCGCTCGATGCTATTTTGTCACGGCTTGGGCTAGGCAATTTAGTTATTTAAGGTCCCAAACCAAAGTGCTCGAGTTACACTGTGGGAACCCAGTGGCGTCAGGACAACCCCACGGCCAGCGGATCTACCCCAGATTGGATTACTAATTCTACACCCATTGGATTAATTATTCTACACATCGAAAGTGAAGTTATTATACCGTAAAAGTTATAGAAGATCTAACTGTGAAAAGAAATTATACTTGGTATGTTGTCAGAGAGAAAGTATATAAAGATCGAAAGTGAAAGTAATTAAAATATATCTACTGCGTATATAATAAAAGGTATTCTGGAAACATCGGATACTACGCACGTATACAAAAGCGAGAGAAAGGAAACTCTAGTGAAACTCAAAGAAATTAGGGAAGTACTGATAATAATTCTGCTAAAATTAATAACAATAAATTCAAGTTAACTTATGCGTAAGCACCACAGTGAGTTAACCTCAGGAAAATAATTACGTTTAGCTCCCAAATTCCAGAACCACTCTACGCAGGTAAATACCAATAGTTCACATATCTAATTACTATACAACCTTTCTAAGCACAAGTGTAAATCCTCGATTGAAAGGAGTGCTACTCGATCTTAACTCTGAAATAAATACAGGACAAGTGTAATCTTTCAGTTAGAAAGCGGTCCCTAATACTTACTTAGATATAGCATAGAATAATCCAGTCTTGCGAGTCAGACGTAGTGGAGCCTCGTTCGTTCACTTTAATTGTTTTGTTCTTGACCATTATTGTTCTAGCTTTTACGTATGCGATATTCTTGTGCAAATAAACGGAATATGAATACACGTCTTGTGATAATTATCCTCTATTGTCTTTCTGTGTCTGTGGTAAAACAATATAACTTCTCCAGTTAGGAAGAGCCCACTTGATCAAAACCAATTAAACCCCAGTAAAAACCTGGCATAACAGTTATACAAGAAGCTTCAAGTTAAACATACAGTACTTGATTAAAATTTATATAAAATTTTAGGATAGTCACAATAATTGACCTTAAAGATTAAATTTATGTAACAATTTACTTTCATTAAAACAAGACTAAAAACAAACGACAGCTTTTGTTTGACACCCTGGCTACATCATTATTTCTCAATAAGTTATAGGTTACGGACTTATAATGTTAAGATGCAAACTTTCTTTACAAGAAGTCCTGGATTAGTGTCCAAATAATTATACCTTTTTTCACTGATTGACTTTTTTTCAATGACTTGCTGGCAAATTTTCAGGAATCTGCTGCCTTTTTTTCAACGACTTTCTGGCAAATTTTCAGGATTCTGCTGCAAACTTTGAATAATGGTCTATCTTTTATCAGCCGACTAAATTGAGCACTTATGAGTTACAAGTTACTACCGTATATAAGGAAGTTGGAGCCATAAACATCGATATCAAATAGAAATGCAATAATAAAAGTTTTTGATGGATAGAAACTATGCTTTAATTTATTTCATATATTTATAAAGGTATTACAATTTTAGCTGACAATTCTGAATAATATTTATGCATACCGCTCCAACTTCCTGTTAGTCAGCAATAGATAGAAATATTGCTTTATTTTCATATTGCATTATCCAGAAAACAGATGGAACGACAGCAGACACTAACTTTCCAAATTTCCATATGAAATCACTGGTGGTCTACAGCACATCTTCACCAAATGGCTTTATATTTTCTTATTCAAATTACCAGTAAAAATAAATATAGAACTGCACTGTCATGAATAAATGATAATGTAAAACTTCCAAAACAAATATTAAATTAATTTTAAAAGAAAGATTTGAAAATTAGGAACACCACTGATTGTTTTAAGAGCTTACTGAACAAAAACTTTGGCATTAACTGGGGGGTGGGGTCTGGACTATTCACCCTAATGCATAGCCCCATTCATCGAGATTTCAGGTCATTCGCCCCATTAAATGGCAATTTTTTACTTTTGTGCCATTTAAGAAATATAACCTGGCGAGCAACAGCCAGCCTGCAATTTTGGAGGTTTGGCCAGGGCAGTTTTCTACCAAAAAATGCAAAAAATTATCTCCAAGGGGGATCTTTGAGGTATTTTCTTATACTGTAGGTCTAGGAGAAAAACAATATATAAATAATAATTCTCTTCTTAAAGGATGGGAAGGTCATGAATAAGTTTGGCAATGGACTACGTTGAGGGTTCTACCAGGACATCTTGCTACTCTAGAATATTTTCCTGTGACTATGTCGTCAAACTCTCTCTATATACATACATACAATTATAAGACTGAGTGCTCAACATATACACGTGTATATTTAAAGCATAAAATAACTGATCGGTCAACTCGGTCCCTGTCAAATAGAAAGTTAAGCCGGTGTCAAACACTTTATCTGGCAACTTTTTCAAGCAATTGTGGTCTGGCATCTCTTTAATGGAAGTTAAATAGTTTCAGCCTGTTAAAATTATATATATTCAGTATTGTCTATTCTAATGGAAATATGCCAAAACCTAGTACAGTATAAAAATAAGGCTTGCTCATAGAAAACTGACTGAAAAAGTGCTTGTGACATCGGTTTAAATTATGTAGAGATAGATTGGAAGGTACCCGGTAGTTGTTAGGGGCCTCGTGAAACCAAGCATTAAGTTAGTTTAGTGGTTAATTAGGTTAGTCTAGTTAGCTTAGTAAAGTTAGTTCATGCAAAGTTAGGAGGAGGAGTAGAGTTGATAGCTACAGTTGACTAGTGGATATTTGAAACTATTTCCCAAAGCTTATCAAATCTTATATTTTAATGTATGTATGTATACAGTATACTCAGGCACATACCCCATAGCTGGGTGTGGCCGACTCTAGACATTTTAATGTACAGTACTTAAAAAAATGATTAAATCACTATCTTCCTATAAAATTTGCATAAAATAGTCTAACAAAATGTCCCGATACCCTAGTATAATAAAAATAAACAAATAAATCAAAGTCTAGGAGTAAGCCTTTAAAAAACAAAAAACAAAATTATATCTGCTGGTGGTGGTGGTGGTGGTGGAGGGAGAGTAGTACAGTAAACTAACGTTAATCCGAAGGGCAGCGGACCGGCCCTCGTTCGGATTAGTGGATTTTTCGGATTATCGGACTTTACCCCTATGAACCTGTGTATGACGAAAACATTGAGGCATTAGGCCACCCAAATGACACAATGGTGCACACACACATATCATATGTTCATGAAATCACTTCAAAAGTTTACCATTGTCATTGTAGCCTATTACCTACTTCAAAACATTCAGATTAATGGTCAAAGGAATCTGCTGCTATAAACGTCTTCTTCTCCTTCCGTCTACTAGCGAGTTTGTCTTGCTCTTGAAGATCAGATCAGATCAGATGTGGTTTGGGAAGTAATGCCTTAACAACGGCACTTCCCTGAGAGGTTCTTGTAATTTTCATTTTGTGATTTTCCTTTTGTGACGTGCTCTGTTATATTATATTGTATTGAAAGCACCCTTGTCTTGTGTCTTGAAAGCACCCTTGGGACGCTCCGATCACTGAACTATAAATAGTAGCGTATCGGAACGTCCAAAGGTGCGTTTTCAAGCTCAAGACTAATACGTCCAAAGGTGCGTTTTCAAGCTCAAGACTGAATGCGCTTGCAGAAAATGCGGTGCAAGCCAGTAGCGCATCGGAGCGTCCCAAGGATGCGTTCAAGAGCAAAACAAACTCTCTAGCAGACGATGTGGAAGAAGAAGAAGGTGTTTACGTTTATATCAGTAGCTTCCTTTGACCATTAATCTGAACGTTTTGAAGTAGGTAATAGGCTACAATGACGATGGTAAACTTTTAAAGTGAATTCATGAACATATGATGTGTGTGCTCCATTATGTGTCATTTGAGTGGCCTAATGCCTCAAAAAGGGGACTTCGGGACTTCTTGAAATTCGGACCATCGGGTGAATTCGGATTTGGCCTCAAATTGAAAAATTCGGACTATTGGGAGATTCGAATCATCGGTCGTCGGATTAACGGACTTTTACTGTAGTAGTGATAGTGAGTGGGTGGCTTGTCTGGGAATCGCAGGTATGGTTTTCAGGGTATAAGGGGCTTTTGGGTCCAGAGAACTTGGTCCAGTAGTAATGGTGGTGGAGGTAGTAGTAGCAGTAGTAGCGGTGGTAGTAGCAGTGGTGAGGTTGGTGGCTATCTGGGTTCTGCAGGTGTAGTTTTCAGGATAAGAGGGGTCTTGGGTCCAGAGAACTTATCCAGCCTCCATATCAATCTGTTCGATACAAAATGGAGACAGTGATTTAGGAGAAATAACACTGGACCGCAAAAGATCAGTCTCAAAATGCAAAAAATAGTCTATACAGTACGGTAGTCGGTTTTAGTTCAGCCGACGGTAAACTGAATCTCTTAGCAACTGGCTTATACTTAATGGGTTCTGCGGGAATGTGAAATTATAATGTAAAACTTGCAATACAAACAAACCAAAACAGGAACAATATAAAGACAAAAAAATTATCAAAATCACTATTTAATAGGGCCCCTATCATTGACGACTTCGCCTATTAGAGTAAAAGTCCTTTAATCCGACGACCGATGATTCGAATCTCCCAATAGTCCGAATTTTTCAATTTGAGGCCAAATCCGAATTCACCCGATGGTCCGAATTTCAAGAAGTCCCAAAGTCCCCTTTTTGAGGCATTAGTCCACTCAAATGACACATAATGAAGCACACGCATATCATATGTTCATGAATTCACTTTAAAAGTTTACCATTGTCATTGTAGCCTATTACCTACTTCAAAACATTCAGATTAATGGTCAAAGGAAGCTACTGATATAAACGTAAACACCACATCGTCTGCTAGAGAGTTTGTTTTGCTCTTGAACGCATCCTTGGGACGCTCCAATGCGCTACTGGCTTGCACCGCATTTTCTGCAAGCGCATTCAGTCTTGAGCTTGAAAACGCACCTTTGGACGTTCCGATACGCTACTATTTATAGTTCAGTGATCGAAGCGTCCCAAGGGTGCTTTCAAGACAACAAGACAAGGGTGCTTTCAATACAATATAATATAACAGAGCACGTCACAAAAGGAAAATCACAAAAGGAAAATTACAAGAACCTCTCAGGGAAGTCCCGTTGTTAAGGTATTACTTCCCGAACCACATCTGATCTTATCTTCAAGACAAACTCGCTAGTAGACGATGCGGACATATGGTGTTTACGTTTATATCAGCAGATTCCTTTGACCATTAATCTGAATGTTTTGAAGTAGGTAATAGGCTACAATGACAATGGTAAACTTTTGAAGTGATTTCATGAACATATAATATGTGTGTGTCATTTGGGTGGCCTAATGCCTCAATGTTTTCATCAGGCCATTAATACAGGTTCATAGGGGTAAAGTCCGATAATCCGAAAAATCCACTAATCCGAACGAGGGCCGGTCCGCTGCCCTTCGGATTAACGGAAGTTTACTGTAACAATAATAGTCTCCATTCAACAACCTGCGCCAGTATTTTGAATAGCCCGCGCGGAAGTATTATGGAGTACTCATCATAAGTGCACGCTTAATTCCCTCATGGGATCGGGTACCCTACAGAAAAAACTCCGTAAAAAATAAAAAATAACTTAATAATAGTTATCATATGACTTGCCATATGCGTGGATTTCTCATGTTTTGCTTCCCCGACACCAGGCCCTTTAGCGGCCATCCTCGTCCTTCCTACTTCCGCGGCCTTACCATCAACAGGGCTCGCGCCGTGTCTGCTTCATTCGACGTTCTCAGAGCTCATTTGTATACATCTGTCTTGTAGTAACAAGGTTTAGATTAGTTAGCACGGCTGTCAGATTGGTATGTCCGCAGGAAGTATGTGTTAAAATAGGGTACTTTTGTCGCAGGCGTCTACGGGTCCCGGTTCATTGGAACGCGTGTGTTATTGTTGTGATACGCCTTTAGCCGTTGTGTTTACTTAGCTAGTTGGCTACCACTCGACGAGGCATGATACAGACTGTCATTAATGAGGATAGTACATGCCATTTTCTTCACTTATCAGCAAAAGCTCTGGTTTATAGTGGAGCAGATAACTGCAAATTTCAGGAGAATCGTTCATTTCCGGAAACAAGCACCAAATTTGGCACACCTTGGGGATTGCTCTTTTGATAAAACCCGTTAGCCACCTAAAAATTCAAAATGGTGGCCATTTTTCAAGATGGCCGCCATTGAATATACAGAAATATTGCATTTCGCAATAAAATTGCAAAGACTTGTCCTATTTGAATAATCTTGGTGTCAAATCATACATTTTTCACTATGTAGAATCCGAATTTGGAACCATGGATTTACTCACTAGCTTCCTTGTACCATAATATCAGTCCCGGAATCCTAATATTCTGCTAAATTAGAGGTTCATGTTACGTCTGACTCGGCTAAAATGCATGGTAGTGTATATCATAGTAGTGTTAGAGGTTTAGTATGTGTAGCATCTTCCTGTACAAGGCTTCCAAACTGGACATGACATGATGCGGTGGGGGGGGGGGGGGGGGGCGTTGAGAGACTTGCAGCGGAAGGTGTAGAGTAGTAGCTCAACAGAGCGGATGTCAACGCACAGCCAGGGCACACTGGTGGCACCGCTGCTGTGAAACTCAGCATGGGGTTCAGTATCAGCTGAATAATTAGTTTAGTGTAGCTAAATAATTAGTTTAGTGTCCCAAATGCTGTCTAATAAGCCCCACATCAGTTAGCTACTGTAGATTACATGTAGTTTAACATAGATGTTTAGTTAGATAGCCGCGCCTGAATTGACAGGGTGTGCCAGCGCGGGAGAGCCGAGCCAAGAGTAACGGGGCTTTACATTGCTTTGCATGTAGTTACCTGGATGGTGTACAGATCGCACGGGACTTAAATGATACTGGATGAATGATCGGGCTAGGTGTAGGTCATATATTTTTATTCCCGAACCTAGTCGTATCCCATACCTTATTGTGCATGATTGTGATCAAGGTGGTAAAAGGATAACCCCTCGGCCTTGATTCACTGAATACAGATAATTATCATACTGTGATTATCTGTTATATCAGTTATCATATAACATACTGTGTTATATCATACTGTGATTATCTGTTATATACTGTGATTATCTGTTATCTATTATATCTGTGTTACAGATAATTATCATAATGTATTCACCAAGATGGCAAAAACAGATCCAGGACCGTCTAAATTCCGGACTGACTGGAGCAAGTGTTGTCTTTGCCAGAAGAAGAAGAGTGAAGAGCTCAAGTAACCACGTGCACAACAACCACAAGAACATGATGGCTACACTATGATTGCGACTACCATTCCCCTCTTTCACGCAATTAATGAGATGCCTATTGTTCTGGATCCAGCCAGACTTGATGATGGTGGTGGCATTGAAGAAACTCTGAGGAGGAACAAGGCGCAGTATCACCAAAGTTGTCGCCTTATGTTCAACAACACGAAACTGGAGAGAGCCAGAAAAAGAAGAGCAGTGTGCTCAGCCAGTAGAATGCCAGACCAAGCTGCATAGAACCAGCCTTGAAGGCCAAACGTGTTTCATATGTGACAAAGAAGCCCCATCCTCTGAACTCAGACAAGTTATGATGATAAACCTCAATAACCGACTTAATGAATGTGCCCAAACTTTAAATGACTGAAAACTTCTTGCAAGACTCAGCGGTGGAGATGCTATTGCACAGGAGCTCAAATACCATTTTGCATGCTTGACAGACCTGTACAATAGAGAGAAGACGTACCTCAGAGCCACCAAGAGACTGGAACAGGAACGTGCACCCGAAGAGGATGCCCACCCACAGGCATTTTCAGAGCTAGTCACATATCTAGTGGAGACCACCAGATCTGGTAAGGGTCCTGCAGTCTTCCGACTTGCAGACATAGTTCACCTGTATGCCCAGCGCCTGGAACAGCTGAGTGTTGATGCACCTGCTGTCAACTCCACAAGACTGAAGGAAAAACTGCTGTCAGAAATACCCGAGTTGGAAGTGCACAAGCAGGGAAGGGATGTTCTTCTGGCTTTCCAGAAAGATGTGGGCTTTGTCTTGTCAGAAGCCTCTGACTATTATAGTGAAGCTATTATCCTTGGCAAAGCAGCTAACATCTTGCGAAGACATATGCTGGACCACAAGTCCACATTTGATGGAACCTTCCATGAGGGGTGCATCGAGCAGGCCATTCCACTCGTTCTTCTTCAGTTTGTGGCCATGCTTGAACACGGAGCGGACATCAAATCTCAACTGAGGTTTGGCGCATCAAAGACAGATCTAGCAATTGCTCAGCTGCTTCAGTACAACTGCTACGCAAGGTACAAAGAAGGAGCAGCAACTCACAGACACTCCAAAAACAGAGAGACCCCATTCCCTGTTTACATGGGGATGTCCGTCTACACATAGACCAGAAAGAGAAAGTTGGTGGAAATGCTTAACGAGCATGGCATCAGCATTTCATACGACAGGGTGCTACAGATATCTGCACAGCTGGGAGATGCAACAGTCAGCAAGTACATGGAGGATGGGGTGGTCTGTCCACCAGTTCTGCGAAAAGGGCTGTTCACCACATCAGCCATGGACAACATAGACCACAATCCCACTGCAAAGACAGCGACCACTTCTTTCCATGGAACCAGCGTCTCTGTTTTCCAGCACCCAACCAAAGAAGACAAAGGTGAAGAGCGTGGACAGCTGAAGTTCGGAGAGGAGAAAGTGAAGACAGTTCCAGAACTTCCAGACTCCTTCACCAATGTCCAGCCCGCCTTCTTCACCAAGAAGAAACCCTTTCCTCCCCAGAGTGGTGTGACACACCCAGACACCAGTCTGCTGAGGCCACAACTGGCAATGGAGTATGAGTGGCTGGAGAAGGTCACTGTGACAGATGGGCCAGTGGATGTGACTTGGTCAGCCCACCATGCTTCACAGAAGAGAGGAAAGCCATTTGAGGTCAGCATTACATCACTTTTGCCTCTGCTGCGAGATCAGGCCCACTCGGTTGCTACAGTCAAGCATGTGATGGACAAGATCAAGGAGATAGTGGCATTTCTGAACCCCGGTCAGGTGCCAGTCATTGCTGCTGACCAGCCAATATATGCAGTGGCACTGGCCTGAAATCTACGGTGAGGACAAGTTCGTCATAATGTTCGGAGGCTTGCATATTGAGATGGCGGCAATGAAGTCCATTGGAACTCTACTCCAGGACAGTGGTTGGACAGGAGCGCTCTTGGAGGCAGGCATAGCATCTCCTGGGACAGCAGATTCATTTCTGACAATTTCGAGCATCACTAGGACACGACAGATGCACCAGATAACAGCATGCAGTCAGTACAAGCTTCTGAAGGCAGCCCACACGGACTACTCGAAAGAGACAGATGAACAACCCGAAGAGGTGCCTAGCTTCGAAGCTTGGTGTGAGCATCGCAAACTGCAAAGTCCCCAGTTTCATTTCTGGTATATGGTGCTGTCAATGGAACTGGTGATCCTCTTGTTGATCCGATCATTCAGGGAAGCCAACTTCTTCCTGTACTGTCAGTCACTGGCTGAGCTGATACCGTACTTCTTTGCCAACAACAATGTAAACTATGCACGGTGGCTTCCGATCCACTACAGAGACATGGTGACTCTGGAACAGAAGCATCCTCAGCTGGCTCAGGAGTTCCAGAATGGAAACTTTGTTGTATACAAATCGAGCAGACAGTTCTCGGCAATGGCTATTGACCAAGCTCACGAGCAGGCCAACGCTGTCATCAAGGCAGACGGGTGTGTGATCGGCGTGACTGAAGACCCATCAGCACTGAGAAGATGGATGATAGCTGGTCCTCAAGTCAGCCACTTGGTTGCACAGTATGAGGCAGCATGTGGGACCAAAGAGGGTACTGAACACACCAGCCACCATGAGGAGACAGAACGAGCACAAAGAGTGTTCCTTGAGAAAGTAGAAACGCTCTCACAAGCCATGACAGATATGTGCAATCCTTTCCAGGAGGAGAGTCGGGACCTGCTTTCGCTTGATACAAAGGATATTGCTCACCACACTGCCGCCGAGCTGATTGGCACACACCTTGAGAAAGGCAAGGTCCGTTTCCAGGAGTTTATGAAGGGACTGGAAAGGGAAGAAGAATCCACCTTCTATGAACCAATCAAGAAGAACAGGGTTGACTTTTGACAGGTACCAGCCTCTGTTGACTCTTCAAAGCAAAAAGTGCTGAAGGAAGACTGTCAACTGTTCTCCAAGCTGTTCATATCATGCCAGAGCAGAGAGTGTGACTTGAAGGAGTTCTTCAGTCATGAGAACCAGTAACATCCTGCTGCCCTCATTGATGGTGGAAAGCTCCACACCTGTCAGAAATCCCACCTCACTACCATTCTTCAGAGCCAAGTTACAACCCCTGAGGCAGAGCCAGACGCCGACACCATCATCATTGATGGTACAGCGTTGGTGAACAGTCTGCCCCCACGGAGTTCAAAGACGTTCGAAGAGTACGCAATGCTCGATGTCCTTCCTAGAATACAAGCATACTCTACCAAGTACAAGAGAACAAACATTATGTTTGATGTCTACCGGCAATCTAGTCTGAAAGCTGAAACTAGATCAAAGCGAGGATGCGGGGTGAGACGCAGGGTGACCGGGAAGGGCAAAATTCCCTCAAACTGGCGAAACTTCCTGAGAGAAAATGACAACAAAGCCGAGCTGTTCAACTTTCTGGCTGATAAGATTGCACGTGTGGCCACACCAAATGTGGTCATTGTGACCAAGGAAGAAGATGCTGTTAGCAACCGCACTATCAATCTGGCTGGGGTGGCACCGTGCAGCCATGAAGAAGCTGACACGCGGATCTTTGTGCATGCCAGGCATGCAACAGAAGCAGGCAGCAGTCATCATGGTCAAAGCCAGCGACACAGATGTCATCATCGCAGTCAGTGTTCTGCAGGCACTTCAGGAGGTAGGTCTGCAGCAGTTGTGGGTTGCCTTTGGCCAAGGACAGAACCTGAGGTGGGTTCCTGTACATGACTTGTGTTGCACTCTTGCAGAAAAGAGCAAAGGGATGCTCTTCTTCCATGCCTTCACTGGCTGCGATGTCGTTTCAGCATTCCGTGGCAAAGGGAAGAAGTCTGCTTGGCAAACCTGGGATGTTTGTGATGAGGCTTCCGGTGTCAGCAAACTCAGCCAGTACCCACCGGTAGTTGATGATGAAGACCTGGAGACTTTGGAGAAGTTCGTGGTCATGATGTAAGACAGATCCAGCACAGCTGAAGGTGTCAATGATGCGAGGTTGGACATGTTTGCTCGGAAGCAGAGGCCGTACGAAGCCATTCCTCCAACCCGAGCAGCACTGAAGCAGCATGTGAAGCGTGCTGCATCTGGAGTCAGTCAACAGTACGTCAACCAGAAACGCAGACTCCTGCCAACTGGGGCTGGACCAAGAAAGGAGATCTGTGGCAGATCGTTTGGACAGAGCTCCCACCCATTGCAGAGAGTTGCCAGCAGCTGACCAAGTGTGGATGCAAGTCGGAATGCTGCGGTCGATGCAAATGCTACTGCTTTGGTCCGACCTGCACGGCACTGTGCAGCTGCGAGGTTTAGAAGCGTTGTAGTATACTCATCCAGGCAGCAAGACAATAAGTGACAAACAAGTATAGGCCTACTGCCTACATGTACATCCAATAATATATCGGACTGATGGTGCCTATGATATGGGCACTTTTTACCCTAATTATGATTCCGGGACTGATATTATGGTACAAGGAAGCTAGTGAGTAAGTCCATGGTTCCAAATTCGGATTCTACATAGTGAAAAATTTATGATTTGACACCAAGATCATTCAAATAGGACAAGTCTTTGCAATTTTATTGCGAAATGCAATGTTTCTGTATATTCAATGGCGGCCATCTTGAATTTTTAGGTGGCTAACGGGTTTTATCAAAAGAGCAATCCCCAAGGAGTATGTGTGCCAATTTTGGTGCTTGTTTCCAGAAATGAACGATTATTCCAGTTATCTGCCCCACTATTAAGGGCGTCTGCACGTGGTGCTCCACCTTCCAGGGTTCGTGTTTTGCTTGGGCCCCTTGGGTGGGCCTCCCTCATCGGTGCTGGTGCCAGGCTTCGGAGCGTCGTCTGCCAGGATGTTCTTCGTACCTCGTGGTCAGCCTAGTTAGGGGTCTCCGGCGTAGGCTTCAGGTAATTTAAGATTCTAAATTTTCTGTCAATAATTTTATGCCTATGTATGCCCTTGTATACGTTCATGCATGAGGTCATGTTCTTTTTGGGTAAGGGAGACGTCCCTATATGTCATTATTATACTATGTATGTGTGGGACTGCGGTTGATGGGGTTGTGCCACCCCCATTTCCCGGCAGTTTTGTTTGTTCCGGCGGCCCCGTGCGGTGGGCCCAGGCGCCCCGTTCTAACGGGGGGGAGCATTCAAAAGGATCCCGGCGTGGTTTGGCTGAACCACACTCTCCCGGCGGAACTGCATTCCTAGTAGGGCTACTGACTCGGCCCGCCGGGTGAACTTCCGTGATTGGCCAAGTGACACGTGGAGACTTTAGCGCCTTCGGCGCCACAGGTCAAGTGTGATAAGATTAGTTTTGCAAACTTTTTCAGGAATGATCAGACACTAAAAGGTAAGGGGACCTGTGGCTCTCGTCACAGGTAAATGGTTACAAGTCAGCTACACGGATCCGGCGGAAGGTTGGAGTAGTGGTACACTATAGCCAATTTTCCGGCAGACTCGAGTTAGGATGTTTAACACCTCGCAGGTTATCCTTATGAGCATTGATTCCTGGAAAAAATTTCCAGGCTCCAGAGACTGCTTCTCCGGCGAAGTTGGACGGCTGTGCCCAGTGGGGGGGGGGGGGGGGACCCTTTTTATGGCACAATGCCTAGGTTTGAACTGTGCGCTACTCCTACCTGCTCCCTTTTGCCTATTTTTGCACACAAACTTTGCATCAAGTGTGTAAAATGTCTAGATCGCTCTAGAGGTTTATGGTTGTCTAGACTATGTTCAATTTGCTCAGAGTTGAAAAGCGCCTTAGTTTCCAAAAAAGACTTATCATGCCTTGCGGCGCTCCAAGAGATTAAAGCCTCGTTTAATGCTTATGCAAAGGACACGGCCCATAAGGCACTTCATTGCGATGACTAAGTTCTGTGGGAGAATCTCATTATTAAGTCACCCCTTGTTAAACCCGGTTCCTCCAAATCTGTCAGACCTAAAGTCAAATCGAAAGCCCTCAGCAAAGAGGTAGTGAGTAGTAGCAGTGAGAGTGAAGTCACCGAGGTTCCCCCCTCCGACCGTCCCAAGAGGAGGCGATCGCCCTCCCAGAGGCGGAAGTCGAGGTCAAGGTCGAAGTCCCCCCCGCAAACACTCCCGTCATTCCCATACGGAGCCTTCCCGGTCTCACAAACGCCGGAGAGAGGACTCTTGAGGACACGGCAGGACACCCCACAGCCGCCGCCTCCTACCCCCCTCCCCCTCCGACACGCCTCAACGTGATTCGGGGGATTCGGAAATAGGATCGGAGATATTAGAAGCCACACCTAGTCAGGAACAATCATTGAGTGTGCCTCCTAATGTTACTTTTGCCATACCAAAATTTAATTTTGTCCCACGAAGTGTTAGATCGACAGGCCCAATTAGGGATCTAGTCGACCAGTACAGGGGTTATCCGGCGGAGGCTCATTGTAGCTCTCATGTGACTCACGACTCTCAGCCCGTGGCGGCGGGGGGTTATTGGCGTCATTCTGAACCATCTCCTTCTCTGTTTAATGTCATTCCTGAACAAACCGAGGACAGAAACATAGACATGTTGCCATCATCAGTTCCAGATTTGCCTTGGCCCCTGGCGGATAATGAGATAGAGATACAACAAGATAATTATGAGCAGAGTGAGGAGCCGGGGATAACGGCTCCCCAGTCTCCCAGGTACAAATTCTGAAGCTAGTTCCCAGTCATCTAAGAATTATAACAAATGGATGACTTCGGACCAGATTAGTGACTTATTGCATAAAGTGATGCCACATTATCAAATCCCTGCCCCGGCGGATCCCCCGGCCACTTTCTCAGCTGCGCCCTCTAGCACTTCTGTTGTTAGGCCCCTAGATCCCCCAGATTTTCTGCCTTCTTGCCCAACCCCGGTGGTCGCCGCGTCTCCAGGCACTACAGTGCCGGCGACGCTAGCTATGTCCACCTTAAGGGTTGTCACTGATGTACAGTTGGTCAAGGATGAAAGTATACAGTTTTTCGTCTGCTATAGTCACACATAGTTTGTCATGTTGGCAGCCATGACAGCCATATCTCAGAGCCCGCCCACCTTATACAGGGTGTTTAAAAACGTGTTCCTGGACTTAGTTGTCAGACGGAAATATGAATATATTGCTCTATAATCTTTGACGTGAATATCACTTCGGAGATATTAAACACTTAATGTTATTGATAGATATACAAGAAATGCGAGAGTGAAAACGAAAATCAAAACGTCTACCTATATACGATATTTCAGTGGAATACAGGTCCATTTTCACACGTGGTAATATGTGGCTAATAATGTAGGGTATGGTGATATCAATGTTGCAGTTGGTTTGCAGGTGTTCTGCTGATAAAAAAAAAAAATAATAATAATAAATAAATAAATAAATAAAAATCACAAGTAAAGCCTCATTATGCTTCGAGGACTGACTTATAAAGCAATGGCGCTCGCAAGATGAGTAAAATTGCTGGGTCATTACCCTATTGAACACACAGGCTTCCTTACGTCCACGTTTAGGAATTAGATTTTTGTGTATCTAAAGTAGACTAATATGGAGTGGCTATAAAAGATATTACGATATACACTTAACATTATAACATTCATAATAAATAATGAGTAGAAAGAGGAATCTAATAATACTTGTTAATTAATAAGTAGGTAAATATTGATATTTCACTTTCATCCCCAAGACTGGATTATATGTGATCCAAAGGGCAATGAAACGAGGCGAGCGCCGCGGCTACGCGCTGTTCCAGCGTATGCCCCCAGCTTTGTTTTGCTATCTCCATAACAGTATTTAGTCACCCTGAAGGTTTATGAATAATTCTCTAACTTTTGATATTTATGGAAACGCTTTTTCGAAGCACTCCGTATATTAATTAATGTATCAACATAATAAACCCCACGTGTGTTGGGATGGTTTGGGCTAGTGGAAAGGCTGTCATGGCTGCCAACATGACAAACCTTGTGTGGCTATAGCAGACGAAAAACTGTATACTTTCATCCTTGACCAACTGTACCTCCACCCCCCTTAGATAAGGCGCCTATGAAGAAGGGTCCTATGCCCCTCCTCTATGGCTCTGACTGCTCTTGGGTACCAGAGAACCCCCTTTTAGCTCAACCTTCAGTGTCAGGTGATCCCCCAGTTCCCGACGATTGGTCCATTGAGATAAATAAGAATCGTAAATTTCGGGCAAAAGACGTGGCAGGGAGGGTGCTAGATGTGTTAGTGAAGGGTGTACCAAGTTCGTACAACCCAACCTATTTTGTTTACTCAGCTGCACCGGCCATCTCCCCCACCGCATCTGCTAGACTTTTTGCGGACTGGTCCAAGGCTGATGGCATCAACGATGTCAAAGCCTTGAATGCACTTATGCCGGAGTTGGCTACAACTTCAGGCCTTGACCAGACGCATAATCCGGTCTTACAGATGGGGCAGGTAGGAGGGGGCCCGTGGGTAGATTGGGAGATAGAAGCTCAGGTATTTGCGGCTACTATTACGTCTAAATCTTCACATCAGATTCCCCAAGAAAATCATGCTTACTTTTCTTTGCCAGTAGCAAAAGTCGAAGGAGTGTCACCTGATTTACTTACATTTCTGGCGGCTCCCAAAGTGTCCTTGCATTTTTAAGGGGAGAAGGAAATTTCTCACCCCTCCACCACAGAGGAGGCTACCTGCACCAGAAAGTGGCGGGCGTTGGGGTCGCCGCATCCCTACTAGAGATGCAGAAGGAGAAAAAGATAGAAGGGGCTATGGGGCTATTGTCCTTGCATGCCCTTGATGAACCCTTTTCCCCCCCTCCGGCTGCTCACCTGGAGAGGGATTTTAAGTTACGGAATAAGGTCTACCGGATGTTCTCTCAGTACTTGGCAAGTCACCGAGTAGCCGCCTCTCTTTCACGTACTATCTCGGCCATAGCCGACCCCCAAGTTAGAAGAACTACTGAGCTGTCTCTAAGACTATTGCTTCAAAACTCAATTCAGTCACTAGGGGACATTAGAATTGCAATATTAGAAGCGGTTCGAGCCCGCCAAGATCTGAGAGTCCATCTGGTGAGAAAGTTGCCGACGGACATAGGTCGCCGGGTAACTCTCTCCCCGGTACTTACTGCCACCCTCCTTAACTCTGACACTTTGAGTCTGGTATTTAATATGGTGAGTGGTTGGAAGCAGGTTACCTCCCAAGCTAGGAAGGACCCGACTATGAAGCCCTTTCATAAGTCAAAAGGCGGTAACAAACAGTACCAGCCCCAACCTAAGCAATCACCTAGAGACCCCAGACCACCTCCTCAGCAGGGAGGTAATCTGCACAAACCCAAACAAGGTAAACATTCTGGGTACAAAGGTAAAACCCCCCACAAAGGTAATCAGGGCCAGTCATCAGCCAAAGCTAGCCAAGCGTCCGATGCCAACCCTCCTCCCCCTCCAAAATACTAGCCACTCATACTCTCCACATCCCAGTGCCGTGCTCAAAGACACAGGATTGGGGAGTTGCCTTGAAAAACGAGCCGCGGTTGCACCTAGGTTCGTTGCGTTCATTCCGCTCAGCCTGGCCCAAGCAGACCTGGGCCAGGAAGGTATTGAGCAAAGGGATCACCTGGCGGTGGCTCCGGCGGCCTCGACTGAGTCAGCCGCGGGAATACACCAACGTGTCTCAGGAGGAGGAGGCCCTACTTCAGGAAATTATTGCCAAACAGGTCTTTATTCCGGTCAATGCCAATCAGTTAGTTTACACGTCAAGACTCTTCCTAGTGCCAAAAAGGGACTGTGTGCAGATGCGACCAGTTATAGATCTCCCGCACCTGAACACCTTTATAGAGAATTCACCCTTCAGGATGTTGACTGTTCAGCAACTCTGACTCGCACTCCTACCGCAAGGTTGGATGTGTTCGATCGATCTCAAAGATGCCTATTGGCATGTCCCTATAAACAAGCGGTTCCAAAAATTCATCGCTCTGAGGATCCGGCACGAGACTTATGTCTTCAAAGGATGCCGTTCAGTTTGAACCTAGCACCGAAAGTATTTACCAAACTCGTCCGGCAGGCTTTTTTTACCCCTGTTAGTTCAAGGCATACAGGTGTTTTGGTATCTGGACGACTGGCTAGTAGTGGCGAACTCTTTGGAATTATGTCAAGATCATGTAAACCAAGTATTAACTAATGTACAAAACCTAGGGTTCAAAGTGAACTTGGCAAAGTCTCACCTTGTCCCCGCACAGACTATTCAGTGGATAGGGCTGGTCCGGGACACCGCGGCTCTGACTCTTACTCAGAGTGTGGACAACCGCGGCAGATTTCGCAAGAAACTGTTCCGGTTCCTCCACAGTCTGGATACGACCAGGAAAACGTGGGATTCCCTGATCGGTTCTCTCAACTGGATTCAATTAACTGTCAATTTGGGCCGATTGAAAGTCAAGCAATTAATCCTGGAAGGCAACAAAGTGTTCCCTCTCTTGCCGGAGAAGAAATTATGGCCAATTCCTCCGTTAATCCACAACTTACTCTCGGTCTGGACCAAGCGAGAGGTGCTTTATTCTGTCATGACATGGGTTTCTCCTCCTCCTACGGTATGGATAGACACAGACGCCGCGGGGACACTAGATTGGGGATATCAGTCAAGCCTAGGCCATAAGGGTCAGGGCACCTGGTTGACAGACAGCCAATCACATATCAACAAGCAAGAGCTTTTAGTCCCTCTCTTTTTTCTCCAAGCTCACGGCATGACCTTGCAAAACAAATCAATAGCATTCCGAATGGACAACCAAACTGCATTTTTTTTTTATTCAGAAACAAGGCTCAGTGAGGTCTCGAGAGTTGCTGAAAGTTTCAGAACAAATTTTTACCCTAGCCGACTCACTAGGGATTTCCCTGCATGCCACATACCTCCCCGGCGTGGCGAACGTCTGGGCAGACGCTCTCTCCCGCCGGTGGAACACACTAGTAGAATGGACAATCAAACAGGCTATCTTCAACAAGATGATTGCAACGCCGGCCCGTCCACAAGTGGACTTGTTTGCGTCCACAGAGAACCACAGACTCCCACTCTTTTTCACAAGTCACAGGGTAACCCCGGCGGGGGGACCGGATGCATTGCTGATGGATTGGAACAGGTGGACCTCAATCTATCTGTTTCCTCCATCAGACTCTGTGTTAATGTGCAAAGCCATTCACAAGCCGAGGGATTACCGGGGCCGGGTCACTCTGATCGCGTCGCTATGGCCGGCCCAGGTATGGTACCACCAATTGCAACAGTGGTGCAGGAACCCGGTGTCCCTCCCGGTGTCCGCTTTCCACTTGGAAACGATTGGCAACCTTCGGACCTCGCTCAGTTTTGCCTTATGGATATTTACTATGCCAAATGGTTAACTAAAGTTGGGCCAAATGTCACTATTAAGTTAATGTACCAGTAAACCCTGTCAACTAGGAGACAATACCAATCCCATTGGAAAACTTTTACCACTTGGATTATTGAGTCACGGCAAACAACTGCCTAGGCAGCGTTGATTTTCAAATACTTAAGACTATTTATTCGAGCAGAAACAGTTTTCAGTTATCACTTTAAAAAAACATTTGTCTGCCATTAGAACCCCCTTCTTTGATCTCACTGGCCTTTCCATACTGCAGGCGGAGGAGAAAGGTTTATGAGGGCTTGTTTTAAGCTACGTCCTCCTCCCCGTCAGCTCTTGCCCACCTGGTCACTTGATAAAGCCTTAGAAGTTCTTCAATCGCGCAAATACAATAATGCGCCGGATTTTGACTCCCTATTGAAAAAGGCTGTCTTCCTCATGGCTTTGGCCACCGGGAACCGGGTGTCTGAGCTGGCGGCGATGAGCAACGAACCAAACTGCCTCAGGTTTGGGAGACTGCACGACCACGTTCAAATCGCGCCGTCTCCCACTTTTATTGCTAAGAACGAACATTCAGACCATGTTTTTTCTGAATTTTCTGTCCCGGCCTTGAAGAGAGGCCTCACTCATCACCTTTTATGTCCTGTGCAACTCACAAAGTTTATGAGGGCTGCGCAACCTTGCCAACCAGGTGCTTTATGGGTTAACCGACTAGGTAAGCGCATTACAAAATGGAAGTTAGCCTCCTTGCTAACCTGCTTGTCGAGGTTATCAGGGAAAGCAATCCCGGCGTGTTAGGCAGGGCTCACGATCTCAGAAAATGGGCAGTATCCCTCAGATTCCTGCAAATTTTTTCAGTAGATGATATTGCCTAGACTCGACTATGGGCTTCCAATCATACGTTTCTTACACGCTACCTGTCGGTTGCTCTAGATAAACCAAAGCGTACCTGTGTAGCTTTACGGCAACGGGTACAGTAGGTAATGTTCTCTTAATTTTAAACTGTGTTGTTTTAAGAAAAGGGGGGGGGGGAATAGTCCATATCCCCTCTGTACCCTTGGAGACTGATGTGTCACGAGCTGTGATAGGACGGGTTCTACAGTCCAGTTTATTTTTATTGTTTAAATGCTAAGATATATCGCATAGTTGCAACTATGTCTGTTTTTGTGTTACCAAAGTGTACAAATATATTTACTGTACAAATAATTTAAGAATGGAACGAATAAGTACTGCAGAGTTATAGTTCTCGGAGACACATGCGTGTCCACCCCGCTTGTTTTTTTTTCATGCATACGATCGATTTCAACGATCTGACCATGAGCAAGCAGTTTCTTAATGCCACGCACTGCTCGCAAATCTTTTATATTTTTTATACGTTGTGTTGCATACAATAAAACTTTAAGATAATGTTACCTGAATTCTTCTTCCCTAAGGTTAGGATATTTTACGAATGTCCCGCCTCCAGTCTTGATATTCAGGCGAAGTCGTCAATGATGAAGGGGCCCTATTAAATTGTAGGTTTGATTCCCGAATGAAGTAGAGAAAACCTAATATTTAGTAGGGCCCCGTAATCATTGACGACTCAGTCCCTCCCGACCATCCCACTTCCCATTCGTTGATTTCCATAGTTTATTCTTGGTATATCAGTGAAGGACGAGGATGGCCGCTAGAGGGTCTGGTGTCGGGGGAAGCAAAACATGAGAAATCCATGCATATGGCAAGTCATATGATAACAATTATTAAGTTATTTTTTATTTTTTTACAGAGTTTTTTCTGTAGGGTACCCGATCAAAATGACGATCCCATGAGGGAATTAAGTGTGCACTCATGATGAGTACAACATAATACTTCCGCGCGGGCTATTCAAAATGCTGGCGCAGGTTGTTGAATGGAGACTATTATTGTTAATAGGCGAAGTCGTCAACGATTACTGGGCCCTACTAAATATTAGGTTTACTCTACTTCCCTTCGGGAATCAAACCTATAATATGGAAATAACAATTTAGCAAAATAATATAAGTTTTGTTACTTGGGTGACACTATTACTGCTGATGGTAGGGCTGTGGCCTGCTGAGTAGCGAGAGTCGGAAGTGGATGCAAGAAATTCAGAGAGATTCTGCCATTACTGACCATGAGAGGGCTCTCCCTACAACTAAAAGGGAGGATATAATAGCACTATTGCTGGAAGAGTTATGGTGTATGTCAATAGATCATTACAATCAGCTTAGAAAGGAAAAGTCAAACTATTCCTAAAACTCTTAAAATGTAGCTTGAAGGTCTAGCATTACTATGGCTTTTAAGGGGGAATTATCTGGACCCATTTCTCCCTCGTGTATAGCCACATTAGTTAAGAAACCTTTTGTGCCATTCAGGCATACAGAGCGATGCTTAAATCATTGCCCATAGGGACTCTCCATGTATTTCAATATAGGAAATTTTACCTAATAAACACTACATTTTTATTGGTGGACATGCATAACATAATCCTCATATGTATTTAGTTGGAAGGATAATTCCAACAGGGGTCTGGGTGAGTCAATATAATGGGTTGGAGATTTAATTGCATCGTACATTTGGCAAGTTTGTTATCCTTCCTTCTTCCTCCCTTCCCTCCACGGTACTCTTGTACTGGTGTTTACTCGTTAGCTTATATATTTTTTAGGAAGGAAAGCCGAAATCCATAAAAATATTCAGCATTAGTGAATGTCTGAATATTTGAAAAGGTACAGATGACTAACATTTGTAATACTGTATGCAAAATAGTTCACTACACTTAAACTATAGGCACTACTTTATGTCGCAGATTGGCGGGAACATTGCCCGAGGAGGAGGAGGAGAACGTAACCTTCTCCCTGTACCAATCCGCGCATGCAGACTTGCAAAACGTATGATAAAATCTCCAATCCATTACATTGACTCATCCAGACCCCTGTTGGAATTATCCTTCCATCTAAATACATATGAGGATTATGTTTTGCATGTCCACCAATAAAAATGGTGTGTTTATTAGGTAATATTTCCTATATTGAAATGCATGGGAAGTCCCTATGGGCAATGATTTAAGGATCGCTCTGTGTTTTTCCTGCAGCAATAGTGAGTCTCCAATTTAGAAGAAACTGTCTTTAGGCAGGGGCATTTTTCTACCAACAAAATGCAAAAAAAAAAAAATCTCAAAGTCTTGGGGGTATACTGCATATTTAAGTGTGATGAGAGATCTACGGGAGGAAAAAATAAATAAAAATAAAAGTAATAAATAAAAATAAATAAACATCTCCCCTTAATGGTTTGTGAAAGTGGTAGTATTTTCAGCAAAATATTAAAACCCTGCAAATATTAACCCCTTCGGTACCGATTACTTCTTTTGCAAAAAAGAAGTAATCGGTACCGAAGGGGTTAATACTTCTTTTGCACGGCGGGTGCCCAACCCCGAAAAGGGTTGAAATAGGGGAGCTATTCCCCCACCAAAGGCAGCTTTCTAGGGCCTTTCCTAGCTGATGCTGAGAGGATTGGGTTCTAGTCATGTGGTGATGGGATGGGATGGGCTGGTCTATCTGAGTGAGAACTGAGCGATCTCTGCCATACCCATAGCTTACTCGGACTGTTCCTTTTACTTATATATTTTCTAGATCTCAAGTGACGGCGTCTCTTGCGTGGATTGACCTCCTAATCTACCAAGATTGGAAGCTAAAGCGTCACATCTTTCCTTTGCCCCTCAACTTTCTCTTCATAATTGCTGAGGGGCACAGGGCCCTGGGTGGGACTTTGGTTTCCCGGGCGTTTCCGCACCCTCCTCAGCTCCCCACCATGGAGTGGCTTCGGTCACCCAGGCTTTATTGTGGTCGGCGGGGAGGGTTCTGTGGGGGCGCTCGGTTGTGGCCTTGGCCTTGCTCGGGGCCTTGGGGCTGTTCGGCCAGGCAGCTTGGGGAAAAACAACAACTTCTTTTGCATTTGACTTCAGCTACATTGAGACTATTTCAAGTAGCTTAGGAAGGATATATGGTAGCTAAAAGGATTAATTGAGATAGTCTGTAGCTTTATGATTGGTAGACGTCCTTCCTAAGCTGAATAAAATAATCTAATAGTAGCCAAATTAAAGTGAAAAGGGTGGTGCTGGTACAGAAAGGGTTAAGCCCAGAGTCCTATGAGCAATTTTAGCAGTTTATATCAATCCAAATTTTATTTGGACAAAGAGGGAAGAAACTAATTATGAAGGTTTTGAGTTACTATGGTTCATATTGGACCAGAGTTATTAGCTGGAAGATTCAGAACAGTCGTGAAGGTAAAATTCATAATATAATGGACTTATAGTGTACAGTTCTCCACATAACTTGTTCCTCGCTGTGATTTTATGTAGCAAAGGAAATTAGTATGAATGAATTGCGAGTGTGGTTCCATTTCATTATCAGTGGACTAATCAGACGAGTTAACCACTGCGTAAGAAACTACAGTACTGTACAGTACACTTAATTCAATCATATGCATTACATTTCCATGTATATGATCAGAGAGGAATAGAACATGTGGGCAACTGTACATTTTAACTTTTTCAGGGATAGTGCATTTATTACCATAGTAAAGGTGCAGGTGTATATACTGTATCTTTATCACCAGTGTCAAACCGGAGCAATTTTATATGACTAATAGAATGAACGAGAATAAACAAAAGAAAATTAATATTAGCATTTTTTGTTTTACTTTTCAACACTTCCAAAAACATAATTTGAACTATACACCACGATTTTATCTTTACATAGACAATAATAAACACAAAATAGTGAGACTTTATATTCGTTCGACACCCTGCTTTAAACAAAGTGAACTATCAACTTACCAAAGGCCAGGTAGACATGCTCCTGCCCACAGCCAAAGTCCACAGCCACAGTCACAGTACAGTTAACCTGGTCCACCATCTCCACGTAATACAGCCCATCTGGAAGTAAACATATTGTAATTCATATTTCTGTTCACCAACCCATCAATTAACTTACAAATATACCTAATTAATTAAATCAATGAAAGTATTGAACACATGTGGTACTCCAAGGACTCTAACCTAGGATACTCACACCGAAATTCTGCACACTACGCTATCAAGACAGTTAAAGGTTTATGCACCAGTCTTTTAATAATAGTGAGCACTAAAACTATTAACTATTAAGGTCCTGATGTGGCGGCGTCTACGCCGTGGGGCCACCTCCCGAGACTGCCAACCGCGGATGGCTGCCGACCCTCCACTGCCGAAGACAAAATCAACGACCAGTGGAGGAAAACCGGATGCCGGCCGCGGGGAGCAGTTTCGGGAGCCAAACCGTCACAACCATCCCCTGCCCCCTCCCTGGGGGCACGGGTCCTTGGAGCGGCTTCGGTCGCGCCGGGAATTTCCACACCTCTCACACCACACACACACATCACACAATTTTTCCTACACCGAGAAATGACTCTCCGGCTGTCATTTCTCGAAGACTTCTTCTAGCCGGAGACATTGAGAGCAACCCAGGACCCACGTACACATACAGATGTCCAACTTGCTCAAAACCCATCACTTCGAGTCGCCATACTAAGGGTTCAGTTCTCTGCAATTCATGCGGGAACTGGACCCACTTCACCTGCACAACACTTGCCTCCAAGAAACACTACACAAACACTTGGACCTGTTCCTCATGCCCCTCCCTCTCCCAGTCAAATCCCTCACCTAAAACCCGTCCACCTCTCCTCCCCAACCCACCTAACCTTCCCATATCATCCACTTCCCCCCTAAAACCCGTCCACCTCTCCTCCCTAACCCACCTAACCTTCCCATACCATCCACATCCTCAACTCAACACACCACACCCCATCCTAATCCATTTCAACCCCCATCTCCTGCTCCCCAATCCCCACCTCACCCATCTCAACCCCTCCCTCACCACCCCCACCCCATCCTCGTGCAGCAGCACCCAACATACATCGTGCACATAACATTAACATTCTTCAACTGAACATAGATGGCATCAACACAAAGAAACACTAACTCTCACACTTCATCAAACAGCACAACATACACATTGCCATCTTACAAGAAACAAAACTCCGCACAACACAAAAAACACCCACATTTCATAATTTCACCACCATCAGACAAGACCGGGCTGTCGGCGGGGGCGGTGGACTCATCACCCTGGTACACAAAGAAATATCATACATAGTAACCAGTGTACAAACCAAATCCCTCCTCCCCCCAAATGATAACACAACAGAAATACAGTCAATTAAAATACGCACTGGCAACAACTCCAACATAACCATCATAAACACATACATCCCTCCCCAAACATCCCCTACAGTACCAAATGAATACAGACCACACTTACAACACATCACAAACACCCCACACATCATCCTGGGTGGTGACTTCAACGCCAAGACGTCTGCCTGGTTTGTCGACAACCCCGACACAGACAGAGGGCTGGTACTACAAAACCAAACCGATAACCTCATCATCCTTAACGACATCCATCAACATACCCATATTCCTCACCAAGCCCTCTATAACCCATCATCTCCAGACATCACCTTTTGCTCCCCAGAACTCGCCCCCACAACATTCTGGAGGGTGGTCAGAACCTTAGGCTCTGACCACCTCCCGATCATTATCATTATCACCACCAAAACCAGACTCACCCCAGCTAGCCACAAACACACATACACCAATTATAAAAGAGCTAACTGGGAAGCATTCACAAATGAGACAGAACAACACTTCACAACTCTAAACAGTACACCCATCACTAACATCAACAATGCTGTACACATACTCAATAAAACTATACAAAACGCTGACAAGAAACACATTCCAAGAGGTAACAGAAAAAGACAACCCCAACTTCACACCAGAAATTCAAAACCTCATCACACAACGCGACATACTGAAACACTCCCCAGCACCCCACACACAAGACATCACACAACAAATTCAAGCACTCAACACCCAAACTAACAACAAAATACAAGAACAAAAACTAAATTGGAATAACTTCCTACAAACACTTGATCACAAAACAAACCCCAAAAATCTCTACAAAACACTAAACAGCATCACACTTTCCAACAGCAACACAACACAATCACATGCTGCAATCAACAACAGACTCTACTCCTTCATGTAAACAACAAGCAACACTCTCATCAATCACTTTTCACATGTCAGCCACCTAAAACCTCACAAAGACGACCGACGTGTCATCCGACGTAAGAGACAATTCCCCACAGACCCTGACTATACACCCTTCACCAATCACCAGACAAAGCATATCATCAACAATCTCAAGCACTCACCCGCCTGTGGCCTAGACAACATAAGCAACATACACCTCAGACCACAAGGCATACAAGCACTCACTAACATATCAAACTACAGCTATTCACACAACACAATACCAGAGTGGTGATGGGCTGGTCTATCAGAGTGAGAGCTGAGCGATCTCTGCCATACCCATAGCTTACTCTGACTGTTCCTCTTACTTATATATCTTCTAGATCTCAAGTGACGGCATCTTTTCCGTGGATCGACCTCCCTACTGCCAACCTAAAAGTTGGCAGATTGGGAGCCAAAGAGTCACATTTTTCCCTTGCCCCTCAACTTTCCCTTCATAATTGCTGAGGGGCACAGGGCCTTGGGTGGGGCTTTGGTTTCCCGGGCGTTTCCGCGCCCTCCTCAGCTCCCTGCCTTAGAGTGGCTTCGGTCACCCAGGCTTTGTTAGTGGTAAGCAGGGAGGGTTTTGTGGGGGCGCTCTATGGCCTTGGCCTTGCTCGGGACCTTGGGGCTGTTCGGCCAGGCAGCCTGGGGAACAACAACAACAACACAATACCAGACATTTGGAAGCATGGTATCATCATCACATTCCCCAAACCCAACAAAGACCCCACGCTACCCTCCTCCTGTAACAGGGGGGGGGGGGGGGGGATGGAGTATCTCTCTTTCTTCATCAACTTCCTTCTTCTGCTGCGAACAAGAGAGAGAGGGTAAGACAGAAAAAGATAGATTAAGCTGCGAAGGTGGAAAATAGGTACTCAAGGATAGAAAGGAAGAGATGACGACAAACCCGTTATTGCATTCTAATTAACGAGAGGACAACCCTGTTTGGTTGACCCACATCCAACATCCTTCGAGGAAGGGGAAAGGCTGCAACTCCGACACGATGATAAGACCAAAGAACCACAAAAACCCCACTGAGACCTAGCATATTCTCTACTTTCTAGATATCACATAAGGATGTTTTTGGGAACGGTAATTCATTCGAATTATTTGATCGCCCACCTTCAGGTGAACTGGCCGTCCCCATGGTTTTCTTATTCTTTATACAATCGTGATTCATGCTCATTATTCAGGTACATTAGGACAGTAGGATAAATCGGAGGCTAGCAAAGACCAATCAAGAACTTCACCTTCAATGTTGGCTGACAAGACTTTAACTCTCGGTTAGGCTACTGGTACTGCTCTTAGACCAATATAATACTGACAGCTCCGATTTACCATCCTGACAACACATTTAGATCCAAATAGGTACGGGAGGATAGATACAAACATATTGCAGTAATCTTAAGCTTCATATTAATACAGTACAGTATAAGGAACATTTTACCGTTTACAACTCTTAATATTGGTATATACCGTATCTAATTATCTCTATATCCTTAACCTGGGACCAATCCATTACCGTACTAGGACAGTCTCTTAACCTAGGAGTAGGACTCGAATATTGCTGTCTGTATCCACCCCATTCCTCTCAGTATTATACAGTACATCCCAATTCCGCTAGATACCGGTATCGGCCTGGCTTGCCTTTACGTCTCTTCGGCCTACCGTATCCTGGGGTATAGGGGGTAATCATACGTCTTCCTGCGGTCCTTGAACCCTTGTACAGTACACGAGTTCAGCATCCTGCACTCAGCCAATGGGAGGGGTGAATCTCCGATTCTCCGCCATCAGCAATTCAGCATCACATCGACTCCGTCCCAAACTGGTTCCCTGGTAAATCGAATACATTCTTAACCCACGGTTGACATATAGCTAACCCTTAATAATGGGGTTAATCAATATCCAAATTACAGTACACAGTAATACTAAAAAAAATACATATAAAAATATAGGCTAATATAAACCTATAAAAATACATGGATTCCTATTAACGTATAAAAATAGATGAGCTAATATAAGTACAGAAATCCAATGACAGATCAAATTATGACATTACAGTACTGTACCAAAATAATCTCTTAAGGCATCCAAAGATCCTCTCATTAAGTACAGGTACATATGTTACTCAGCAGTACTCTACACACAATTGGGAATACATAATTACACAGCATATCTATAGAGTCAAATCAATACAATAATGGCATAAATCAAAGGTAATTGTCAGGGTCAAACTTAACAGGTTGCACTGCCCGACACGGAGGGTGCTACACAAGGCTCAAACAAAGCTTAACGTTATTCTTACTGTAACTCGAGTAACTTATCCCCTGAAATCAGCTGCCCAGAATCTCACTACAGCGTTCCGTCCCTTGCAATGCAACTCTGTACATTAGACCATGTCAAACAAAAATATATCATAGGAATCAATACTCATAATACACTCTAAATGCACAATAATTAATAATAGCCTACTGTACTTCCAATTAGGTGAAAGTTAGGTAGCCTAATTAAAAATGTAAAATCATATAACCTACCATAATAATTCAGCAAGTACCCATACCTAAACGGCCTTTTCACAAGTTAACTTTAAGTAACAATAGGTAAGAACAAATAATCATCTGAAATAAACCCGACCCAATGGGGGTCCGAAATTTGACGGTACTGGGGTTGGGAAATGAGGACCTCTAAATCAAGATAACAAGTAACTCTTTACACTATAACCCAGTAAAAACATTTAAAATGAACAATAACCAGGCCTAGGAGACGTTAGTTATAAATACTTATCTGAATAGGCCTAACTTTGGAACGTCGGAGACACTTGGTCTTGGTGCGAGAGTCACGCTCGACTGGTCGAGGTGTGGCCTTAGTATCGGCTCTCTCTCCTAGGATAAACTTATAAACTATAATGGAAAAGGACAGGTTGAGAGTAAAAGAAGATTGTTCCCCCGTGGGCATTCTCACCCCAGCCTCACTATTGTGAGGCTGATCTTTTCCTCCACACTCCCTCTAGGTAGTCCTTAACACTCCGTGCAGTGGTCTCATTCCACATGTTTAGGTCGTTCAGGCCAAGCAGGTAGATCACTATTCCGTCGAGCCCCCATTCATACCTTCCTACCACTGCATTCCATTCCTCCGCACCAATCTCTTGCACTATGGATCTTAGCATTACCCGCCTTTCTCCTTCATATTTTCTGCACTTTAGGAGGATATGCTCCACAGTCTCATCCTCCCCGCTCTCGCACATCTTGCATGCCTTGTTGCCTTTATTTGACCATCTATATGTTCTGCTGTTCAGCTCAAGCGACTTAGTTCGGGCCTTGAAGAGGAGTTCACCTCCGATGCTCCCATCGTAGAATGGCTCCCTTCTTGGCTGTTGCTTACACATGTACCATTCTAGTGAACTCTTGTTTCTCATATTCCCCGCCCATTCGTCCCTTGCTACGCTTTGTACCCGTTTGCCGATCTCTTTCTTCCATCTCTCATGGCTCCACATTTCCATACTTTCCCCCATCATGATACCACGCATTCCGTACTTCTCTATCTTTCTGTCGCACATCTTGTTCCATTTACTGCTCTCCTTAGCCCATTCAAACACCTTTCGTGCCCATCTATCACCATTCATTTTTTCCAGTCAGACCCGGTACCGAAGGACTCCCTTGTCTATTCTTTCTTCAAAGGAGCTCCACCCCGCGTCACCTCTCAAGGCTTCTACTGCAGTGTACTTGTTCGCTCCCAGTGCGAGCCTTCCGGCCCTATTCTGGGCAACTTCCAGCTTTGCCGTGTCATTCGTTGTCCACGGGATGGTTTCCAGACCATACATCAGGCCTGGCACCGCCATACCTTTCCATACTCCTCGCACTACTTCATACTTGTTCGCTCTACACCTTGCAGCACTGCCAAGTCTTCCCACCCACTGGCTCGCTCTTGTTAGTCTCTCATCTTTTGTTTTCTCGCATCCTCTTGCATCCACTGTCATTCCCAGGTACTTGTATTCATTTGTTTGGGTAATAATATTATTCCCAAGTAGCCACATCGCACCCACATCCGTTTCATCTCCATTCACTACTAGTACTTTACTTTTCTCCCTGCTAAAGCTCACATTCAGATCATTCCCATATTCGGACACCACATCTAGCATCCTCTGCAGGTCCTCTCGGTTGTCGCTCATGATCACTACATCATCTGCATATAGCAAGATACCCAGACGTTCGTTCCCAATTAGTGTTCCCCTGCCGGCTTCTTTCATTCTTGCAGCTAGTTCCTCTGTGTACATCCCAAACAGGAGGGGGGATAGCCCACAGCCCTGTCTAACTCCCCACTTGTTTTCGACCCAGTCTGTCTCTATATCCCCCATACTGTATCTAGCCCTGGTATTCTCATACATACTTCTTATGATATTTATTATCTTTTCACTCACACCTACTGTTTCAAGCAGCCTACACAACTTGTACCTGTTCACTCTGTCATATGCTTTCTCTATGTCTAGGAAGGCGAAGTATCCCTTCCGTCCGGACTTTTTCGTATTCTCTATCACTTCTCTCACTACGAACATGTTATCTTCCCCTCTTCTGTCCACTCGAAACCCATTCTGTTCTTCTCCCATCACTCTGTTCCTTTCAAAGATCCCTTTCAGCCTTTCATTCAGCACCCCACAGAACACCTTGGAAATTGTGTCCGTTAGCGTTATTGGTCGGTAGTTTTTCAGCTCTTTCTTACTCTTGTGACCCCCTTCGTGCAGGAGGGTCACCCGGCTCTCGTTCCATTTATACGGTACCCTCTCTCCTGACCACACTTTCTTAAAAAGTCCATACAGGCCTTCAATTACTCCATTCCCACCCTCTTTGTAGAATTCATATGGGATCTCGTCGTTGAATGCGGCTTTACCATTCTTCAGTTTCTTGACACATTTCATTATCTCTTCTCTACTGATCTCGTAATCCATATTTTCATCTACTGGTATCTTTCTTCCTATTATCAGGTTGGGTTCGCCCCTATCCTCCACCTCATTCGCACCCCCTATGTTTTCCCAGAATTCTTTTACTGCCCTAGCTTTCTCCGGTTTCCCTCTCACCTCTCTTCCGTTCACCATTATCACTTCCACATTCACTCTTTCACTCTCTTGTTCTCCCCTTAGGAAGTCATACCATTCTCTACTGACCTCACCGCCTCTTGCCTTCAGCTCATCTACTACATCCTTATCGGCTTTTACTCTCGCTTTCCTTATTAAACCTCCTGTTATACTTTTGTGCTTCCTGTATTCCTCCCATGCTTCCTCATATGCGACCCGTTCATTCTCACCGTTGTCCTTGGACCTCCTTAGTCTTCTACACCTTCGGTTGCTCTCTTTTCTTTTTTTCCTGGCAGATTCGATGTCTTGGTTCCACCATCTCCTTTGGGGTCTCCTATTATTTCCTTTCTTTTTCCTCCCGACTCTTCTTTCAGCTACTTCTTTCACTGTCTTGGTGAATTCTTCATTAATTCTGTCTACCCCTCCGTCATCCCTCAAGTTCACACGCTCTAGTTCTTCCCCGAATTTTACCCAGTCCGCTAGTTTCAGTTTCCATTTCTTATCCTTTGGTTTCCTAGCTTCCTTTCTCTCCCTCCCACAGGTATACTGTATCCACAACATATTGTGGTCACTTGTCACATCCATTCCTCGTTCTTCGTCTATCCTCATGTATTCCACGTTCTTCCTTGCATTCTCATTCACCAAGATATAATCAATCGCAGATTCATTGTCTCTTCCGGCCCATGTCACTCGTCCCTCTGCGATAGTTTCATTTAATATTTCCAGTTCATGCTCCTCAGTGAAATCCCTTAGCAGTTGTCCATTCGTGTTCACTTCCTCACCCAGGATTCCGATGTGTCCGTTCATATCGCCCATTACGATCACCTGTTCTCGTCTATGTTCGTTTACCAGTCTTCTCATTAGGTCGTATTTCCTTTCATTATCACGTCTGGCATCCGGTCCCTGTACCGTCATGTAGCATATAATCAGTAGGATCCTTTCAGTCTTTCCTTTTGCCTTGTAGTTCAGGTAAGCTGCCATCATATCTTCACTCATCTCGCATTCGCCGACTTTTAACTCTTCAACCTCTATATCCATGTTCTTTCTCACTATTAGGCCTATACCTCCACCCTTTTTCTTCCATTTACTGCGCCCCTTCCCAGTCATTCTGTAGTTTTCCGTGTACAGTTCCACTCTTTCACGTAGCTTTGTCTCTGTTATACCGAGCACATCTATACCCCCTCATACAGTACTTCACTCATGTCTTCCATTTTTCCCACTCCCCATCCATTCACATTTAGGCACCCTAATCTAATGCCGTTCCTATACTGCTGATTCCTGGTTCACATTTCCCGGGGGTTCTCACTCTCATTGCCGGAGTCAGGGGTCCCCCTGTCCTCTCTCTCGGCTGGGGTCTCTCTGTCCTCTCTCACGACTGGGGCCTCGGTTGGGATTGTTTCCTCTTGGCCTTCCCTAGGGGCAGGTTCTTCCCTGGTTTCGTCCCTGTGTGTCGGCTCATTCTCCCCTCCCTCTCCAGGTACTGCTTCTTCGGCTTCTACCAGTATATCGGTCTCCTCTGTTCCTGGTTCTCTCCCCGTTTCCTCGTTACCGTTTGTAATTGATCCCTCCCGGGTTTCTTCATGGTCCGGGTCTTGCCCATCCCTGGGGGCCCTTTTTTTCAGGCGCCCCTTGTGTAACCTTTCGCTAGCCAGGAACCATTCCAGGGTCCTGTTTCCGAGGAGTCTTATCCCCTCGTTGTTTAGATGTACTCGGTCTCCTGCGAATCTATTGCCTGCGAGTTCCTGGTCTAGATCTAGGAAGCTCACTCCTATATCCTCATTCCTCATGTACTCCATTTTCATCTTGTATACCTCTTCTGCTATTTTCTTATTTACTCTTCTTCGGGTATATTCATAGGCCATGTTTTCTCTGGGTCGTCTTAGTATACCCATAACTCCTACACGCAGATTCTTTTTGTGTCTTAATTATCCTGATTCCCTCAATCACTTCTCTTACGGTGTTCTCAGCTCCCTGTTGTATGAGGTCGTTTCCACCACCCTGGATGATTAGGGTTCCTTCCTGTAGCTGTTTCCCGCATTCCTTCGCCTCTTCCATTATATCCTTTATTCCTTTCCCTTTCAGGCACATGTTCTTGCTTCCTTCCGCCTCCATCTTCACCTGTTTTCTTACTTTACTGATCATGCTGTCCCCCACTATTACCCTTGCTGTCCTCCTGCGATTTATTTCTTGTCTAAGTGCACTGCCCTGGTCTGTGGGGTCCGTCCTCACAGGAGTGGCCATAGGGCTAGCTCCCATTCGGTTTCTCTCATCTTCATTTACACTATCATTTTCTTCTGCAGCTTCCCTATTTTCCCCTGTAGTATGTTTGGGTCTGCAGTTGTTTGTACTTGGTTGCTGGGCTTGCTGGTTCTCTGGGGCTGGAGCTGCCGCCCCCGCCGTTTGTGTGCATGTACACACGCGTGTTTTTCCTCCAGTTTCCTACTCAATTCTGCATTTTTCTCTATCAGACCTTCCATGCCCCCATTCAACTCCATTATTTCCCTCTCCATGCATTCCCTACACAGCACAGTCCTCTGGTTGATCTGCCGCTGTGTCATACCCTCTACGCCCATTAAAACATGTGGATGCCACGTCCCGCATTTGGAACATTCTACCAGCGTGTCTCCTCTCACCGCTCTCCCAGTCCCAGTTCGTCTCGATGCCATTTCGCCAAATTGCCAACCTGCGGCTTATTTTACCTCAAGGCACAATCTAGGGGAACTAATCTACTTTATACTCAACAAGATGTTCCGTAGTTGAAGTTATATCCTGGATTTTCGAGCTATTTTCCACGAAAGGTAAACAAAACTTAAGGATACTATCTCAAATTAATGTCCTTTCCTGATTTACACGTTAAAATACAATCATATTTACCAAAATGTATGGTTTTATAAACTCTGAACAAGTTCTAAACATACAATACAACTGCTACATTAGTAATTTACTCAACCTGGTCGTCTCTCCGAAATGCGAGATGGTCTAAATCCTAAAATGAATGAAATGCTTCAAAAGCATTTTAATCAACTTCGTCCTCAATTCTACTCTTAACTGGTGTTCTCGCACTACCTCAGGATTATGTAAAACGGTGAAAGACAAACTAGCAAATTAGACTAGCCTAATGCTGCATTTTGTGTTACCACCACTGATAAGCCATTGGGCTTTTGGCAGAAAATGCCAAAAATTATCAGTGATATCCGAGACATGTTTACATACAGTGTTCTCATCGTCCAGCATATTACTGCTTCATATTCATCAGCCAACTTAAAATAGCCCTATATAATATTTAATTATCACTAGAACAATACATTATACCATATAGGAAGTCTTCTGGAGAAATAGGGCAAATTTAGACAAAAATGCAAGATAAACTAAATCACAAATGTATGCTAGAATAGCATTGACAAATCGCTAGTCACCAGACACTAAAAACTTGTATGTCACTAGAAAACATGTGTTGAAGTATCTAGAATAATCTTTAACAATCGAAATATCTCCCCAATTCCTTAAAATAGGGAAACTAACTTGAATATCGCTAGAATTCATCACATCTTTATGTCGCTAGATGGAAGTGATGTAAGTGATTCGCTGGATTTAGCGGTAGCAGCTACATTGGCAACATCGTACCAAGAACCTTCATTCCGTTATAATGAACAAGGTCAGATTTCGAAACTATTACAATTATTTCAAAGTTCAGAGATCATCAGATTGGTTTGGAAGTCGAAGTACACAATTTAAGTTCCATTAGTTTAACAAACATTTACATAATAAATGATAATATACTACTTAGAGGGTTTAATAAAGAAGGATTACTTTCCCGATATCGTATAAGCGTACGCAAGCTGTTGTTCTTTTGTTTTGTTTTAAGAACGTCAACAAACGCTTCGTATATTTGGGGTTCTTAGTTATACATTAGAACATATTTATAGTTTGCACACTCTTATAAGTTCTTGTTCTTGTTGTTCCCCAAGCTGCCTGGCCGAACAGCCCCAAGGCCCCGAGTAAGGCCAAGGCCATAAACGAGTGCCCCCACAGAACCCTCCCTGCCGACCACAATAAAGCCTGGGTGACCGAAGCCACTCCATGGCGGGGAGCTGAGAGAGTGCGTAAACGCCCGGGAAACCAAAGCCCCACCCAGGGCCCTGTGCCCCTCAGCAATTATGAAGAGAAAGTTGAGGGGCAAAGGAATAATGTGACGCTTTAGATTCCAATCTTGGTAGATTGGGAGGTCAATCCACAGAAGAGACGCCGTCACTTGAGATCTAGAAAATATATAAGTAAAAAGAACAGTCAGAGTAAGCTATGGGTATGGCAGAGATCGCTCAGGTCTCACTCTGATAGACCAGCCCATCGCCATACTCTTATAAGTATACTCTTATAAGTATAAACACTTACTTGTTAAAGAGGAAATACACAAAAGCCCAATTTAGAATGATCGTGAATATCTTTATGTTGGCGTATGTTTGGGCTAATTTAAGACTACATTTAGATTGATCGAATTTTTTAACACTCGCCACTGAAATATGATGACTTGCTTACAGATATATATACTTAAAGCCCGAATCGGCTAGACTTTAACCCGTTGTTTACTTACTCAACCCTGTGGAGGAGCAGGGTTGAGTTGGCTTGATATTGGACACCCTTTTATGGCATTTGGGTGTGAAATAAGACACCATTTCCAGTCTATCGGAGATAATGATGGTAAAGGAAAATGCGGTATAGGTTTGGTCGGGAATTATGGAAAAACACAAGAATTCGAAGGCCATCAAATGGCGTCCCTCTGACTGAAATTATTACACACGAAGTTAATTTGACGTTAATTTGGAATAACAAAGTCTAAAATATCAGAATAACACTTAGCAAAGGTGCACAGACTAAGTTTTACTGAACACAATGATAATGGGGGAATTTGAATGGTTGTAGGCACTTGGCAGGTGAGGGGTGCCTGTCGACCAACCCGATAGTAGGCTCGAGTTCACGAATTTGTCAATCTCAGTAATATCTCCTACATTACACACCTAGTACTTACTTAACTGAATAAGCAATACCTTATAACACTATAAATCTTAATTACGAACCTCTGAATGGAGGGAAAGGAAGCCTAAGTCCGGAGAAGAAGCGGGGAATGATGACAGAGACTGGGAGGTGGGTAGGTGTCTCTCTCGTAGGTCTGGGGTCACGACAGTGAGGGGCCGAGGGCCAGTGCCAAGGATCCCGCCAAAAAAGGGGAGGGTGACCACAAAGGGTGGCGTCGCTTGGGTAGGAATTGGCGGTCTTTTTACACAAGGGGGCATTACTCTAAATTCGAAAAGGAAGGATTTTTACAGGGAATAACAGAAGAGGTGAAAAGATAAATTAGGCTTGAAAGTATTTTAGATAGATTTGAGAATATTAGTTCTCCTCCTGATCTAGGCTAAATCCCTCTTTACATAGACAAGGGTTACTTAACCCTTCTTAAATGATACATTTCCCTTAAATATAGGGAAGAGTGAATGAAGGGGAAAAAGTCTTACAGATAAGTCAAACCTTACAACATATTCCAAAAGGGAAAGTACAATTTCTTCCCGTTACACTCCCACCGCCCCATCACACTCCTTTGCTCCCCCTCCAAAGTCATGGAACGCCTAGTATTACAACTAATTACACCTGACCTACCCCTAGCTCCAACACAACATGGCTTTAGGCCACTGCACTCCACAAACACTCTTCTCACAGACCTTACACAAAGAGCTTTCGACGGCATCAACTCAGCTAGACCACCACACAGATCACTATTAGCCACACTCGACATTAGTAAAGCCTTCGATGCCATCCCCCGCCACAACCTAACAAACAAAATCTACAACACAAACATGCACAACACAAAAAGGTGGCTGGCCAACTTCCTAGCAGGCAGATGTGCACACGTATCTTTTGCCGGTCAGTCATCTAAAATCAGAAACTTTCCAAACGGAGTCCCACAAGGATCCGTCCTATCGCCCGCACTCTTCAATCTGTACATGCACGATATAACTACACCCAATACGCCCCAAATAAACTTAGACTCCTATGCAGATGACATAACACTCACATGCACACACCATGACCCAAAAAGAGCAACAGATCTCCTTCAACCCTATCTCAACACTACATGGCTGGTGCACTACAAACAGACTTAATCTAGCCCCAGCCAAATCCACCGCAACCCTGCTCACAAGTTGGACAGAACACGAATACATCCCTCAACTCACCATAAACAACACACCCCTAACACATACACACACACCCAAAATCCTAGGAGTAACATATGATACTCAAATGACATTCAAACAGCACACCACAAACATTAAAAAGAAACTGACACCCAGACTTAACGCCCTCAGGTCACTTGCTCACACAAAATTTGGACACAACAAAGAAACTACCACCACAGTATATAAACAATACATAAGATCAGTGATGGAATATGCAAGCCCAGCCTGGGCTTCTAACCTAGCTGAAACACATCATAAGACTTTACAGATTATTCAAAACAAAGCCCTGAAGATCATTACAGGCTGCACAGCTACTGCACCCACAGATCACCTACATCAAGAAACCAAAATCCTCAAAGTCAAAGACCATCTGGACATGAGAGGCACTCAATTCCTGGCAGCAGCCTCCACGAACCAAGACCACCCACTAAACTACATGGCAACACACCCACAGACACCAAGAAATATCAAAACAACACCCAGCAGACGGTATCACACACAATTATTGTCCTCTCTCCCTCCCTGCCCACCCCGAACCAACTTCCAGAAGCACATCCATACTCATATCTCTCACCGATCCATCCACTCACTCACAGACAACACGCAGCTGCATGCACGACCTCCCGAAATCCATCCTTCCGAATCCTCCCTTCCTCGCGAGGACAGAGTCCACCTGGCCAGGCTGAGATGCGGACACCATCCAGCTCTCCTGAGCTATCAGAAGAGACTGGATGACTCTGTTGTCGACTCCTGCCCGGGATATAACACAGCACCCCATACCATTAACCCTCCTGGCCCGGGCAGGCTCTCCTAATGACGGAGCTCGTATCCGGGAGATCTGGTCAAATATCAACAAAAGTAAACTAAGGCTAATCTCGCTTAATATATTACCTACATTAATCAAACATATATAGAAATGAGCGCCTTACCTTCCTGCGTAGAATGGTGTTGAGTAGAGCTCTCTAGCTCAACTGGTTCCGGAGTGATGGAAGTGGAGGTAACTTTTGCCGCGTATTTACCTCAGCGCGTCCGAACACTCAACCGCGACGCCCAGTTGCACTCGTCGCTCCACCCGCAATTATGCCAGGAAGCGATTTGATAGGGTTTTATTGGTTATTCTGTCATTTATTATAGTTATGTTATTTTCACTCAATAAAGTTATTTATATGAACTTATTTGTGTCTCTGTCACTTATTACTTAGTTTTATTATTATTATTATGATTATTAGTGTCACTTTCACTGGACTTTGATAATTGGTAGTGTCATTTCCCCTTTTATGTATTGTTAGGTAAGCTAATAATATATATAGTGTCACTGTCACTTATTCATATTGTTATGAAGGCACTTATTATTACTTGTGTGCGTCTCTTTCACTTATACTTAGTTTTATTATTATTATACTGTCACTTTGACTGGCCTAGGCTTATTGAGTGTCATTTTCACTTATTTATTGTTAAAAATATATATTTTAGTGTCACTTTCACTTGTTCATATTGTTATTGAAGGCACTTATTATTACTTATGTGTCCTTTTCACTTATACTTAGTTATATTATTATTCTTAGCCTACATTTGAGTGTCACTTTCACTGTTGTCACTTCCACTTCAAAAGTTTGTTAGAGTGTGGAAGTCGTTTAAGCAGGTGCCAGCACACAGTCCAACTTGACACTCGAGGCATTCCCAAGTGGTTTTTGTGGGTTTGCAGGGTCTGCGAGTTGTGTGGCTGCACACATGGCACCTCTTCTGACTCCTAACGTTACTACCTGGTGCTTTGAAAGGAAGGGCGCTGAGCTGGTGCTTCCTGAAGAATTCATCACACCCCGTTCTGTCAAGCTGGCCTGGTCCTTGTATTGGCCTGCCTGGTGTACCCGCATGTTTAGCCAGGAGCTCAAGTAGCACCTGCTTGTGGAACTTCCGCAGGGACTTGTACTTCTTGGCTCCTGGAGTCCTCAGACGGTAGATGTTGTAGGCATTGAGGATCGACATACCTACCGTATGCAGGATAAACTTCTTGTACCACCTGCAAGATGTTCGCAGGCAGTCGATGAAGCCCATCTGCATGTCGGACTTGTCAACGAGGCGCATGTTGATGTTATAATCCAGGACAGCAGCTGGTTTTTGGACGGGGTTCTTGGTTGTTCGGTCCACCTTCCCTGTGGCGACCATCTGGGCCTTGTGGCATGTGGTGAGGAGGTTGACCTTGCGCTGGTCATGCCAGTGGATGGAGAGGATGGGGCCACTCTTCTTGTGGAAGATGTCCGCCTTCTTCGTCTTGGTTGGGTAGCCTGGCATGCCCTTCCTTTTGCCCTTGACTGTGCCGACAGTTCCGGTCTTGCGGTCATGGAGGTACTTGGTCAGGAGAGGCGACGTGTAATAATTATCTGTGTAGAGGATGTGGTTATTATTGAAGTGCCTCTCCATCATCTTCTTCACTACAGCGCCACCAAAACCAATGAGGGTCAGTCACAACTTCTCCAGCCTTGCCGCTGTAGACTATAAAGTCCAGCACATACCCCGTCAAGCAGTCGTAGAGGACGAAGAGCTTGATGCCGAAGCGGTGTCTCTTGGATGGGATATACTGTCGGAAGTGCAGCCTACCACGGAACAGGACCAGAGACTCGTCGAGGCACATCTTCTGGAAAGGAATCAGGTATGTGGTGAACCGATGACGTATCATGTCATACAGCTTCCTGATCTTCCATAATGAGTCGGGAAGGTGGACTGCCATGTTGTTTGTCAGGTGGAGATAGGAGAGGATTGTCGAAGTACCTGTCCCTGGACATGTATTTGCCAAATGATGGAGTCTTTATGATGTCGCCAGTGATCCAGTAGTCAGCCAGAACGTGCTTCCTTATACGAGTCATCAGCATTGTGAGTGCCAAGAACACATATAGTTCTGCCACAGTGAGAGCTCTCCATGCCACCATCTTGGCACTGGTCTTCCTCCCAAGAAAGTTGGCACAGATAGCATGGTGGTGATTTGTCTCTTTGACGAGGTATTCCATGACTTCATTGTCATAGAAGCCACAGAAAAGTTCACTGGGGGTAGCATCTGGGCCACAGGGATATGCTGGTGACACCCCAGAACCCATCTGTACCTCGTCAAAGGCAGGACAATCTGGCTCAAAATCAGCTCCATCTGTCCACACAAACAGGTCGGATGCTGATGCTCGAGGTCGTGCTGCAGCAGGCACACGCCCTGGACGCCCTGGCACACGCCCTTGGCCACGCGGACGCCCAGGCGGATGCCCTGCACGCCCAGGCCCAGGCCCAGGGGCAGCGGCGTCGGCAGGCTGACCACGTCCACGACCTCGCCCTCTCCCTCGATTTGTCGGCACATCCTCTTCCTCTTCCTGTTCCTGTTCCTCCTCAGGCGACGTCAGGTCATCTGGGGCAATGTTGGGGTCGTCAGCATCCTCCTCAGGAGACAATTCTGGTGAAGAAGTGACCGGGCGTCAGCGGTGTGGGGCGCGGGAGGCTGCGGGAGCTTCAAGAATGGGAGCCGAGGCCTCGGGAGTTGGGCTCCGTTTGCGGCGAGCCGAGGGCTTTTCAGCAGGAAATAATGCTCTGCGGTGTGTTGAGGCCTGTGGCACATCACCAATACCACTTGAAGAGGCCCTTTGGTCATCCTGAACGAGAGATGAAGGCGAGGGCTGTGGGTGACCCACGCGGCGTCCCGTGTCAAGGCGTCGGGACAATGGAATGCGGGTGGTTGCTAGGCCAGGGTCGGCGTCATTATCGCTATCTTCAGCTTCCCTATGCTTTTCTGCGGCTGCCCTGCGTGCTTTTTTAGCTGCACTTTTGATCAATGATTGTTTGTAGAAATATTTGCCCACTTTCAAGGGTGTACGGGCAGGCAAAGGGGAAGGTCCTGGGGTAGGGCTAGGGCTAGGCCTAGGCTGACCTAGCAAAGATGGCGAGGGGGTAGGCCTAGGTTCTAGCACACTGGGAAGCTCAATGGCACCTTCCTGAAACACTTCCACATCAGGATCATCACTACTGTCTCCCCCCTCAAATAAATCGACATTATCGTCGTCTCCAAAGCCCACGAAATCGTCTTCACTTTCACTTATAAATTGTACCTTGTCCACCAAGCTTTCGCCACTGCTCTCTTCATCACTTTCAAAAAGTTGTCGCTGTATAGCGCTGTCACTCAACAAACGCTTAACTTTCTTTTGTTGAGCTCTCTTCTCGGTTGGAACAGGCGTTGAAGTTGCGAGTGGGGTAGCACTGGGGCCCGTGGGAGGTTGCAACGAATCGGACACGTCGGAAAACATTTTTTCAGTATTACTCGCTATGGCGGCCACGTACGAACTGATAACACTAGTAGTTGAGGCTTGGTGGCGCTGCGGTCGCTCCTACCATGCCAAAATTGGACGCGCAAATTTTGAAGCACGCTTTCAAGCACAAGGATTTTAAAATGACACCCGGGTTCCGGCCCTTTTGTTTTGGTGTCATTTTAAAATGACACCCGGGCTGGAAGGGTTAAACACATCATAGAAGACTGCATTTCACACAACCACTTACGCCAACAACACAATCTACACTCAATGAGAGCTCTGTGGGAAAGCCCGATCGTGGCCGTGGCCTTCCTCAGGGACTCGGGGCTGTTCGGCCAGGCAGCTTAGGGAACAACAACAACAACAACTATTAATACAAAGGTAAAAACGTTTTTCCCCATTACATCGATTGCAACGGATCAGAAGTGGTTGGATCATAATACAATAAAGTCCCGTCAAAGCATCGTCCCATCATATCAATTTGGCTGATGTTGAGAAACCCATATGTAGACCAATATTTTCATCTTATTAAATTTCACTAAAATCATGCTAAACACTTTAATATAGTAGCCTAATTCCTAGAAATTTACCATGTGATTAGATAGATGGCTGGGATTATTTACAATTTTTCAAAGAATTAATGGGCCTTGGTCTCTTTTTCTTCTACATTGTGGGAATTTATATTCTTATTTTTATTTTGTTGCTTCATTTCGAGCTGTCTAGTCTGCCACCCTCAGCTATGGGGTATGTGCCTGAGTGTATACTGTACATACATATTAAATAATGTATAAAGAGAATTATTAGACAAACTCCAGGCTACCATTTGTCCAATCAGTCTTTAACACCTTACGAGCGGCCTATGCGGTTTATTTATGTGTACCGCACAGCGGGGTGTTTTTAGCCAAAATAGGGCTGTTTACGTGATCATTTTCATGCCTAAATAAGACCCAGAACGTAAAACAAGTACCTATCCCTGAAAGGGCATAAACAGAGCTTTCGAATGACACCATAACGATCCTTGTATGATGGATAGTTTTCTTGCAATAACCGTGCAACGCGAGTGCAAAAAGCAGGTAATTCGGTACTTTCAGTACATAATTGAGTATGTAGCGAGTGAGAGAGGGAGGAGGGAGCTGAGATTTGTGTCAGTAGGTTCGCCGCGGTGGTCTGGAGCAGTCATACGCTCGCTAGTCTCCTGCCACCACTTGTCTCTCTCTCTCAGCCACATTACGTGCTGAAATTGCCACTCGAGTTATGTCGAGCGCCGCCACATAGTCCAGCTTTATTTAACTCGACTTATGTTGCTCGCCGCTAAATAAGGGTTAAATCTTGCCTATGAAACCTGGAGGACACATCCTCGATATTCACGGCTTTGCATCTTTTCACCCAACGTAGTTCATCCATCCTCTACACCAAACTATCCAAGCCTGCTTGTACACAGCTCATCTCCGATACTCTCGATACCAAACCGTCTACTCAGCTCTTCACTAAATATATCTTATAGTTTGACCCCCAAATATCACCGATACTCTCGATACCAAACCATCTCCTCAGCTCTACACTAAAAAATATTTTAGTTTGACCCCAAATATCACCGATACTCTCGATACCAAACCATTTTATCTCTACACTAAATTATAATTTAAAACTTGCAAGTTTGACCCCAAATATCCATCTCAACATTATAATCTTGTTAAGTTCCATTCTGTTGATATCATCCACTTTGACAGGCCACATTTCTAAAGCATATGTCAATGCACTTTAAATACATGAAGCGTACACATTCCCTTCACAGGAAGGGGAGAAAGAGTCTTCATGGTTAGAATTGGCAGTTCTCTGAAGTTTCCTCCCACACATCTAATTCTGGTGATAGTGGTGGCCTTGGCAGTTAACCTGGTCCACGATCTTCACGGCATGGGGCCCACCTGGAAGTAAACATATACAGTACATTGGAATAATTTTTAGAATAGGCAGTTGTGAGCACCAAAACTATTAATAGCTACACATTAAATTCAATCTATATGCAACTTCTAAACCTAAATTACTTTCGCTCGCCAGGAAAGACGCCTAAATGGCGTCTTAGAATCTCCAAACTACTGGGGCGAATGTCAAATATTTCAAAACTAATGGGGTTCAGTATGAAGGAGAGGAGGGGCCAGAAATGTCATTCAATTTAGGAAGGAGCAGTGTCTGTCAAAATGTTGATCGAAACTAAGTATAGCCCTTTTTTTATCTTTAGATACTTTATTTTCCAAGCTGGTTGCCAGAGGAAATCTACAACCGAATCGTCCTGAAAGGTTAATATAGTAGCCTAAAGCCTGGAAATTGAGAGTGTGGTTACATTGATGGCTGGGCTGTTTTTGAAACTGTCAATGAATGGGTTCTTTTTAAATTTCAATATTCTATAAAGTAAATTTATATAGACAACACATCACCAGTTATTCAATCAGTCTCTCAATCTTACCTATAAAACCTGTAGGACAATCTCTGCCAAGCCCTTACAGGTCCACGTCCGAACATTTCTTTTACAGTACCAACAATGCGGTCCAAACTTCGGTATGCCTGATTCTGGTTATGAGTTGTTTTCATCTTTATTGCCAGCTTCATCGGGGTGGTGAGGACTCCCAAAACAGGATAGCATCACCTTGGAGGGTGTAGGAGCCTGACCAGGCTGCTGGAGGAGTTATGAAGGGCTGGCTATGTGTCGGTCAGCTCGGTGCTACACAACAACAGTAGCCTACCTGGAAAGAAATCACACTTTTCAATCATCAATTCTAAAACCAAGATGTATGTATATATATACTCAGGCACATACCCCATAGATAAGGTTGGCCGACTCAAGACCCCGATACTAACCCATTTTCCACCCATTGAATCTTCATACTTGTTAAAACAGCTAATTAAAGTAAAGTTTTGTGTGCCAAATCACTTTAGCATCTTCTATCTTAATGCAGGTAAACTTTTGGCTGCCACAATGTGATTTTGTCGCTATCAAGCTTTCTTACTGATACTGTACTTTATTTCCTACATTAATAACTGTAATTTTTACTTTCAGTGCTTCAATCTGTACAAATACTGTATTAACAATTACCACTACAATATTTTCTTTACATTACCTCCCTGCAGCACTAAACTTCAATAATTATATACCTGTATGTACTACACCACAAAGGCTCCTGTATCCTTGTCTTGCCACTAACCAATTCCTGGCTCTATTTGATATCTCTGTATTTCATCAACATTACCATGTAATTCTCAATTACACTTAGTCTAGTAACACAGGCCTATGTATGCTTTAAAACATTTAAGGGGGGGGGGTAGTTTGCTCCCAAGACCTCTATGAAGCTTGAAAAAATAAATGCAAGAGATAAATTTGTGCATTTTACGGTAGAAAAACGGCCGGTTCCTCCTAAATTGCAGGATCGCGGTCGCTCGCCAGGACACCTAAATGGCACGGAAGGTCTAAAAATTAACTAAGAAATAGGGGAATTGACAAACAAAGGAGGTTAAACATTAGGGATAAGTGGGTCAAGAAAAGACATTCCCCTTAACTGATACAATCTAAACAAAATATATTTGCTTTTGACCAATCCGGCCTACTGGTATGCAGTACTCGTTATACCCGTATATTCTGGCTATTATTACTTTGTTTTACAGTTTAGGAAGGAACAGTACAAAATAAAGGGGTAAACACTATCCATTAACCCCCTGACTTCCTTATACCCTACCTAATCTGAATAAAAGTCTAATAGCCAGAATTCACTGTCAAAAATGTGGCAATCCTCAAAAGGTTAAGAGCTATAGGCTTTACAATAATTCAAAAATATAGGTATACTTGTATGCCATAACAAAATTAAACCGGTATCACATGAGCACCTTTTCCCTCAACATTTATTCTCAACACTGGTCTGGCAGCTTAAGAGGTTAACATTTTAAATATTTCGGTCACCTAAAGCATGTGAGGTGGTGTGTGGAGTGAGGAGAAGAGGGAGGGGAGTGAAAGGTACAGCATGGTGGACAGAAGAGGTAAGAATAGCTGTGGAAGAAAAGAAGAAAGCATATAGAGTGGTTGGGTAGTAGAGGGAATGAAGATTTGGAGAGACAGAAACGAGCGAGGTACGTGGAGAGTAAGAGGGTGGTGAAGAGAGTAGTGAAGGAAAGTAAGAGAAGAGTAGATGAGGAATTTGGAAGGAATCTGAGTGTAAAATGGAGGGAGAGTAAGAAACTGTTCTGGAAAGAAGTAAAAAAAGTTAGGGAAGGTAGCAAGGGAAACAGTAAGGGTGTGAAAGATAAGAATGGGAGAATGCTAGCCGAGAAGCAAGAGAGTCGAAAGATGGAGGCAGTACTTCAATGAGTTGCTAAATGTAAGGAATGAAGAGCCAGCAAACATGGCTGGATATGGTATGAGAGGGAGAAGAAGAGAAGTAGTGGAGGAGGAGGTGGGGATCAGGAGGTCAGAATTGTGGGAAGCCATGAAAAGAGTGAAGTTGGGGAAAGCACCAGGAACAGATGGAGTGTGTGGGGAAATGTTGAGGTATGGTGGTGAGATAGTGATCGAATGGGTATGGAAAATGTGAAAAATAGCATGGGAGAAGGGGAGTGCACCCGATGACTGGAAGACTGGCATAATAGTCCCCCTATATAAGGGGAAAGAGGAGTGTGTGGTAACCACCGAGGAATATGTCTTCTAAGCGTAGTAGGGAAGGTATACAGTGGGGTAGTGATTGAGAGAGTGAGAACGGAGAAATGGATAGGCGACGAGCAGGGAGGTTTTAGGAAGGGAAGAGGATGTGTAGATCAGATTTTTACCCTGAATTGTGTTGTGGAGAAATATCTGGAGAAGAAACAAAAGGTGTATGTTGCCTTTATGGACTTGGAGAAGGCCTATGACAGAGTGGATAGAGAAGGTTTGTGGAAAGTACTTAGAATATACGGAGTAGAGGGCAAGTTGCTGAAAGCAGTGAAGAGCATGTATGAGGGTGCAAAGGCGGCAGTACGTGTGGAGAGTGAGCAGAGCAGTTCTTTGACCTGAATGTTGGTTTGAAACAGGGGTGTGTGTGATGTCCCCGTGGTTGTTTACTGTATATATGGATGGACTCATGAAAGAAATACTATCAAGAACAGTGGATGTTGATGTATCGCTGATAAGGGAGGGAATTAAGTGGAAGCTACCTATACTGCTGTTTGCGGATGATACAGTTCTGATGAGTGATAATGAATGGGAGTTGCAGGGTCTGGTAAATGAGTTTGGAACAGTGTGCGAAAAATGGAATTTGAAGGTAAATGCGGGGAAGAGCAAGGTTATGGTCTTCGAAAAGGGTGAAGTCACAGAGTGTGAGGTGAAGCTGAACGGTCAGGCTATGGAGATCGTCAACTCTTTTAAGTATCTGGGCAGTGTGTTGAGTAAAGATGGGACTATGAATGAAGAAGTGCGGGAGAGGGTACAACAGGGAAAGAGGGTTGTAGGAACGCTGAAAGCAGTAACAAGAAATAGGGTGGTCAGTCTGGAAGTGAAGAAGTCCTTGTATGACAGTGTGGTAATCCTGACGCTGACTTACGGAAGCGAAGCATGGACGTTGGTTGAGAGACTCAGACCAAGAGTGAGAGCAGTGGAAATGAATTACTTAAGAAGTGCGTGCAGAGTTACATGGAGGGATAGACAGACTAATGAGGAAGTAAGAAGGAGGTGTGGTGTGGAGGTAGATGTGCTGGAAAGTGTGAAAAGGAACAACTTGAGATGGTTCGGCCATATGGAACGTATGGAAAGCGAGAGAATGACTAAGAGGGTGTACGAGAGCGAGGTGGAGGGATAGAGAGGGAGAGAGGTGGAAGGATTGAGTGAGGAAGTATATGAACGAAGGCGGTGCTGGTTGGGGGGAGGGGCGTCGACTGACTGGGGACAGAGGTGCATGGGGGCGGTTCGTTCGTGTCCACCCCTTTGGGGATCACGGCGTCGGGCAATAGATAGATAGATAGACCTAAATTCATCCACCATCAGTCTAGTGTCCGATAAAAGTGCAAAATATTCCAGAAATTTTGCCATCGAATGTTTACTATAAAAGCGCTCGTGTGATACCGGCTTTAGAATTGCAATTGGGTTAAGACACTAATATATTGAATTCCATGTAAATTACATGAAGAGTTCCAACTCACAGACCTAGAAGATTGAAGAGTAAAAAAGCAGTGCATCTTCTGGCCACTGGTACACTGCATCGGTTCCTCAACTTGGCAGTCTTGTGTTGAACTCGCCACAATACTGTTCATCCTAACCGGGCGAGAAATTGTAATAACTAATACTGTACAGTACTCTTAATAATCTCTTCTGTCAATTATGAAAATCTTAAAGCGGAGATATAGTAGTTTGTATTTTAACCATGCGAGAAATTGTAATAACCAATACTTTTAATGATCTGTATTGCCAATTATGAAAAACTTAAAGCATGAATTTAGTAGTTTTTCAAGTCTGCAATTGTCAAAAAACATCTGGGTATGAAAATTCTCACCCGGTTAAGATACAGATTATTGTAGTGCTGTTGAATCCACTGACACCTCTGCTCCTGTTGGACAATAAGACAAATATTGTTGCATGACCTTTTAGGGCTAGCAAATCAAACTAGTGAATACAGCAGCGATATAAACACTTCATGAAAATCTTTAATTAGTGAACAAAACAAAAAGGCAAGTTGAAAGCATTTTTTGGACTAGTCTTATCTTCCCAATCCTGAGTAGTGAACTAATCAAACATTTGATAGAATAATCAGCTTAATTTTAATTTAAAATAAATGAATCCATTATATTCTAAATGGAAGATGCAGTACACTTTTAGTCTAATAATTGCTATTATTCGCAAATAACTACTCAAAGTTACAACTACCTAAATATTTTTGTTTGACTAAATTGCCATGTATCATCTTTATTACTCTGGTGTTAAAGATTTTGTAAAAACTAGGTTATGAAAACTTTGCATTAATAACCATTTCACATACTTCCCACAAGTATCGAGAATGGACCACTTGTGAGCTTCAGGCTATAAGGAAATTGGGAGCTGTAAGCCGATATAAAACAGAAATGCAACAATTATGTAGGATTTTGATGGATAGGGAATGTTTAATTTGATTTCATAGCTTTGTAAATTAACTCCACATGTATTTTAGCTAAATACAGGGGGCTAAATATTAGCAGGGTTGGGTCATTGACACAGGGCCCTCCTGGTCGTCATCATGCGACTGTGTCAAGAGCATTGCAACGTCCCAAAGCTGCTCGTCGGTGCAGCTTTTTCTTTAGTAATATAAGGGGACTTCACTCTAACATCAATTCTGTACACCAATTTCTTAAAGCAGAATCTCCTACTCTCCTTTTTTTGACAGAGACTCAAGTAACATCCACATCGGACATGTCTAGATTTAATTTTCCAGGTTATCAACTGCTCCAAAATTTCAGACCTAAAGGAGGTGTATGTTGCTTCGCAAAATCTGAAATTGCCCTGGAGGAGGTTACTAGTTTCAATTGTCCCTATTTTGATTATTCTATATACAAATTAATTTCTGCTGGTAAATTTAAATACATATGTTGCATCTACCGTTCCCCAAATACTCCTCCAGAGCAAAGTCTTTTTGATTCTCTGTCCTCAACTTAAATGCTTCTTCTGAAATCACTGTGTTGGGTGATTTTAATGTCCATAATGTTGAATGGCTCACTCATTCAGCCAGGACTGATGATGCTGGTCTTGAATGTGAGCTATTTGCAGACTCATTTAATCTCACTCAACTAGTCAACCAACCCACCCGTGTACCAGATAATCCTAATCATAATTCCCACCTACTGGACTTATTTTTAACAACCAATTCAGAAAATTATGATGTTACAGTGAGGTCCCCGCTTGGATCTTCTGATCACTGTCTGATACAGGCCACCTGTCTATCACCTACCACACCTTCCCACTCTGAACCTGTTTTGGTGACTAAATGGCATTACGATAGGGCAGACTGGGAGGGTCTTCAAGGTTTCTTTATTGATATTCCCTGGACCTCTTTCTTTTCTAATGATGCACACTCTACCTTGAGCCACATACAAGATTTTGTAAAAATTGGAATGGAAACTTTTATTCCTCATCAAAAGTACAGTAAAAGATCTAATTCACCTAAATGGTTTGACCATAATTGTGCTAGAGTAACTGAATAAAAAGCAATAGCCTACAATGCATACACAAGATCAAAAACACATGAAGCCTTTAATTACTTTAGAAACATCAGAAATCATGCCAAAACTGTATTAAACCTAACTAAATCAAACTTTCTCCACAATCAGGCAAATAAACTTCTAAATAATCCAAATGATAACAAAATATTTTGGTCTACTCTTAACTCATTCAAATCCAACTTCACTACTGCTTCATCCATTACACCATTAAAATCTCCGACTGGCAATCTTGTATGTGACCCACGAGGTAAAGCTAACCTTCTTGCGGATATTTTCTCCACCAACTCAACCTTAGATGAAATAAATCAAGATGCCCCTGTACTTAATTTTAATTCGCCTGAAATTCCCTCACTTAAGATCCACACCAGACATGTCAAAACTATTTTGCAGAATCTCTTAGTAGATAAGGCTCCTGGTCCAGATGATATTCCTCCAATAGTACTTAAGAATTGCTCCTTGGTGCTCGCTCCTGTATTGGCAACATTTTTCCATCTGTGTACTCATACCTCATGCTTCCCAGTACCCTGGAAAGAAGCAAACATCCATCCAGTTCCTAAAAAAGGTGCCTCTTCAGATCCATCAAACTAAGGACCAATAGCTATAACTTCCACTCTTGGTAAAGTCTTTGAAATTATATTAAATAATCACATAATTAAGCATCTTGAGAATAATAAATTAATCAGGATTGAAGGCAATATGGTTTTAGACGAGGTCGATCAACTGCAGACATTGCCTTCTTAAATCAAATCACATACAATAGCAGGACCATATCAGGCATTTGACACATACAATAGCACTGGATATATCAAAGGCATTTTGGAGTTTGGCATCAATCCTTATTGCGAGGCACATACAGCCTGGATCATTAGTTCCACTACTTCATAACAGAAAAATATGTGTAACGATGGGTAGATGGCCTTTATTCTCAATTTCACTCTATAAATGCTGGTGTTCCCAGACAGTTTTGGCCCCAACTCTGTTCCTATTCATATCAATGATCTCATATCTCCCATAATCCAATACATTCCTACGCAGATGACTCAACACTCCAGTTCCTTCACATTTACCAATTCTTTCACCCAACCCGATCTTATAAATTCAAAAATAAACACTGCAATTTCTCTGAACCAGGACCTTTCTAGATTTGTCTAGAATTGTTCTAGAACGGTCTTCGTGGTGCAATGCACAAGTGTGTTGATTTTCGATGTGAGCATCCTAGGTTCGAATCCCCGGAGTGCCACATGTGTTTGTTAATTTCATTAATCGAGTTTGGGAGTAAAGTTGGTTGGTGGAGAGAACATAATTAATGAATGGGGACAAAAGAATCTAGTTTCCTTTAATACACAGAAAACCAAGTACATTCAATTTTCTAACCGACAGAATCTCACCGACTCCCATATATTTTTTAATGATGTTGTTACGACCGGGACTACGAATAAAACAAGGGCACTCAATGACTGGACTAGTAATAGGGCACTATGCAACAACGGTACGCTAGATCCAAACCCTCAAACTTATATGCCGGCGAACAAAACACCTATACCCTCCAGGGTTAATCTGCGATAGCGGGGTATCCTTAACTGGGCATAAATGTACTCTACTTCAGGCTAACCTGCACTGGTATAGCCTGATAACAAACAAGATGCAAGTTACGTTAAAATGCATAAAAAGGAATCTATGGAAAGATCAATTAAATCACTGCAAGATTTAATACAATAAAATGATGCTTCAATACAGTTACTCTAAACAACAATAAACTCTTCACTCCTATCTGAAAGAAAGAGGAGTATAGTCCTACAGCATAGACCTGGAAACTTCTTTAGAAAGTCTGATGCTCATAAGATGCTCGTACTGATTTAGAACTATATAAAGGCAGGAGGCAGGACACCACACGTGTAAATCGAATACACTAAAAGATAGGACATATAATGTTAACTGACACGAGAATACTATAAATGCGCAACGGTAGCAACGCTCGACACTAAAAGTACTTCCTCATCAACGAAATAGTCTGCTATGGTTGTGCGGCTCAGCAACAACCTAGACTAATAAATGCTGTGAATAATAATGCGCACATATCAAAGAGCTTATATTAAATACTAACAAGTGTCTACTCGATTAATAATGTCTAGCTGGGATACTCTAGGTAAGGAACTGGAGTTGAGCAAGACAGGCTCGTAGCCTAGCGATGTCCTTAAGACTGCATCCTTTAAGTTACGTTAATTGACTAGGGGGCTCTCTCGATAGATCCAGATCACAAGTATCTGGTTCTATCCTGGCGACCCTCTAAAGACAAGCAAAGAGGCAGCAAAGTGTGGAACTGGTACAGGCCAAAACCCTCGGTCAACACAATGCTGCACTCGCAAAGGACGCAACCGAAAAGACAACCCAGGCTACCACAGGACCGGTCGAAGTCGTGTAGGTATAAGAAAACCGTACACACATCGGAGACAACGACTACAGTTACCTCATACCAGTCTAGCATTAAATAAAAGAGCAGAAACACTAAATCAATAATGGAGACACACAAAGTTCTTAACCTATACTAACTAAGAACCCTCAAACCTATTCTAAGTACATGTAAATATCTCTGAGGACGGCGCATGCAATACAATGGGCCGGCTATGAAAACCGTATGCAGAACCCAAGGGGAGTGTTGTGCAGTTAATAAAGGTTAGAGTATGGAAAGAGAGAATAGAGTGAGAGAAACAGTGATAAAGGTGGTGATCGGGAGAGAGTATGCAAAGGGATGTTAGAAGCAAGCGCGCCAAGCCTGTCCTGACGAGGACAGCTCCTGGGGACCCTCATGGAGGAGGTATGTTACACAGGAGACCGCAAAGGCGCGATGGTCGGCCAATCACGGGCCGAGACGTCACAAGACAGCAGGCGTCATAGGACACAGCCAGACACGCCGTCCAATGGCGAGCGAGAGGCAGGAATGCACCCGTACATACAGACACTTACTACCTCCTCGCTCTGAAAGTCTTTCTCATTCACACGCTGGTACTATTATCACTACTGTTGATATAAAATATAACCCGTTGTCACAGATGAAAACAAAGACCACCACTGGACTGTCTGTGACAATGCAATTACTAGGAAAGAAAGAACAACATTCTCTGATAACTGTAGCCCATTTCGATGTCCCTGGCGAGCGCTAGTGGCCAACGAGGGGCGATTCTGCCAATGCTGGTAGACGTCACAATGTAAATATTCCCACTTCCCCTAGTATTGACATTCTCGGTGTAACATTAACTACTAACTTGAGCTGGACACATTATGTTCGCATTGCTAAGAATGCCTCTAAAAAACTGGGACTCCTGTACAGAGTTCGAGAATTCTTCACTGGCGAGCAGTTGGCCGTAATATATAAAAGTCACGTGCATTCTCAGATGGATTACTGTTCACCTCTGTGGGGTGGAAGTGGAGTGGTTGCATTGAGGCAGTTGGACAAAATTCAAAATAAAGCCATTAGATTAATCAATAACCCTGCAATCACACAGGACCTTCCTACATTATCCATCCCTTGCATTATTCTAGATATTTTCACAGCAATTGTTCCGAGGAACTTGCTTCAATTGTGCCGCCTCTCCACATCTTTCCCCGTAGAACTAGGGCAGCTGAGAGCGCCCATGAATTTACACTTTCTCCTCCACAATGCAGAACTTCTGCTTATCAGAATTCATTTATCCCCAGAGCTACTACTCTTTGGAATTCACTTCCCTCGAATTGCTTTCCACAAACTTACAATCTACAAATGTTTAAATCCAGTTGTTACAAACATTTTATGAATGGAGGATGCCTTTAGGCACATGGACCTTTTTGTTTTATCTGTGTTTTTCCTTCCTCCGTTCATGGTCTCTCTCTCAAAAAAAAAATTGATGTTTACAGCTCCAACTCACTTATAGCCTGAAACATTTGGTCAATTCTGCTATTAGGTGATTAATTATATGCAAGGGGGGAAAAAAAAAAAAAAAAAAAAACAGTTATCTGATACAAGCTTCTTCCAGACTAATACTAGATTGGATATTTTGAGGCAAGTAAATTGTTCCATAAATTTAATCTTTTTAGGGTCAATTATTGTGACTATATTCTAAAATTTGACATCAATAATTTTAATCAAGCATTTTTAACTTGAAGTTTCTTGTATAACCTCTGCTTACTTTTTGTCTGTATTTATTGTTTATCTTTTTCTTTTTCTATTATTATTATTATTATTAATATTGATGATTTTTTAAATTTATTGTTCTTGTTAAAAGAGTACTCTTTGTTTAAATCTGTTGTTACTTCATATTTTGCAATTATTTCTCTTTATATTATATGTATTCATTGTCGATAGTATCAATTGCTTACTTTTGCGATTTCCTTAGTTTATTTGTGCTATAAATGTAGGTTATTTGTAGGGTAGTTATTGATAGGGGTCACTTGAGGCATGCTATGCTTACAGGTACCTACCCGATAGCACTATCGTTAGTGAGTGCTGTACTGTATTTTATATATTATTTTGTAATAGTATAGATATCTTATCAATATTTGTATTTTTTACTATTGTTAATGTCTTGTCATGTTGCAAATTTGATTTTAAATAATATTTTGACATTTAACATGTAGTTTCTTTATTCATGCAGAGTTTAGTAAAATTTGCCAGAACGTCCCGGACTTCCCAAACTTGACTACTTCCTTTAACGTGACGATAGTGCGTTGTTATATGTGCGATTGGTTTGCTTGGGAAACAGATTAACTTGCTCATGTAGTGATGTACACCCTATGTGGTGGATTGTGTTCTTTTATTTAATAATTTTCATTTTAGTAAACGTTGTTTCCACATAGCGATTTTGATAATTTAATTTGACTTTATATTGTCCTTGTCCCAATTTTGGTTTGTTTAGTTTGCAAGTTTTACATTTTAATTCTAAAACAGATTTCTTTAAGCCTAATATACTGTACCTTGAAGAAGATGATGGTCCAGTTAAGTCACTCCCTGCATCAGTCCACCGTAGTACCACATGCCAACAATCCATCTCGCAGGTTCCATTCAGATTCATACAGGTTGCACATGCCGCAGCGCAGTTGGTAGATTACTCGCCCGCAAACAGAGAGGACGAGGGTTTGAGGCTCTGTTCAGCCATTGTGGGTTAATGGCAGACGACCGTGCAGTGGTGGACAGCAATCTATGGCAACTGTCCAATAAGTCCCTGAAACATCAGGGCACCCACCCTAGCTCTGCTCTTGAGCAGAGAGTGCATAGTGTTAAAAAAAAATAAAAAAAAAATACACCATCAGATTCCACCAGTCCCCACAAGTTGCATGTACTTCATGTTCCATTGGTCCACACAGGCGGCACGTTCTACCAGTCCATTTATGCAGGCTCCATGCTCATCTGGTCCACGTTCCCAACTCCCAGACAACAGCTGCACTAAAGGATGATGCACAAGAAAAATTCCAGTAACTTAATGTTAACAATTCTGCTCTGGCAGTTAGTTAACTAACTGGATTATGACCCGTTTTGGCAGTTAATTCTGGTTATTAATAGACTTTTATTCAGACTAGGCAATATATGGAAATCAGAGGGCTAACCGACTGTCTTTGCCCTATTAATTACCACAGAACAGATCCTTCCGAAGCTGTATAAAATAGTCTAATGATAACCGGAAGAGTCATGATTCTCAAGGGGTTAAGTGCTGCCAGAATGAAGTTTATATTAGTTACTGGGGTGAGGGCTGGTCCTATCCAGAGTGAGGTTAGGTTGAGCATCCTCTGCCCAACCTTAGCCTTTCTGTCAGTCTCTTTTACTGTCCTACTTTTCCTTCTGGGGGCAGTGGATAGGAATCTTCCTCCCAATGTAAAATTCTCCTACTCAGCGAGACAGAGAAAGGGACTAGGGAACGTGAGAGTGGTCCCAGACCCTAAGATTGGAACTTCAAATGTTTTTGTTCAGGCTCTTGTCTCTAGTCGGCCACCCACAATAATGGGGTATGTGCCTGAGTATATACATACATACATACTGGAAAATGTATTAATTTTATTAGAGTAACAAGACAACTCAACTAATGGAGTCATGAAAACTATACATACACCTATTAAAACACTAAATTAAATAGAATGGCTAAATGAAGACAATCTATACATGAAGCTAATAGATGTAAAACCACTAAACAAAAGAAAATGGCTAAATGAAGAAAACTATACACTAATCTAACTTCAGATTTGTCAATGGCATACCTCCGAATAAAATCACTTCCCTATGGTTATAGTGTAGAATATAACCATGGCGGCGACAAGGCCACAACTGTATTTACCATACCTTGATAAAGAAGTCCAAGGTCCATCATCAGGCAGCTACTGTAGTTCCACAGTTTTACTGACCCCTTACAGTAGGCTTCTTAGTCTATAATGGCTATCAGTAGACAATTTTATTCAGCTTATAAGAACCTCTAGGAAATAATTATAATTTAAAACTTTCAAAATAAACCAACAGGAACCACACAACAAAAATATCTCAACAAAATCAGTATAATTCAGGGGTATACACTCAATTCTATCTCCCAACGATCCTTTCTAAGCTGAATATAACTGCTTAATGATAGCCAGAATCTCCAGCATTATCATACTGAAAGTGTTAAACCATACCTTGAAAACTGTTCCAGGTACTGATACAAAGGTCTCTACTTGACTACATGACTATACCCAGTCACATTTTTCCCTTGCACCTCAACTTTCCCTTCATAATTGTCCAGGGACACAGGGCCCTGGGTGGGGCTTCGGTGTCCCAGGCGTTTCCGCACCATCCTCAGCTCCTCGCCTGGGAGCGGCTTCAGTCACCTGGGCATTCTTAGTCGTAAAGCAGGGAGGTTTTTGTGGGGGCGCTCGGTTATGGCCTTGTTCGTGACCTTAGGGCTATTTTTCGGTCTGACAGCCTGTGGGAAAAACAATTAGACCCAATTTACATTAACCCAGCGAGAAATTGTTCATATCAATTTAAGACAATAACTTCTCAAAATCAATGTGAAAGTACCTTGAAGATTTAACAAAACTATATTACTAAAGACTAACGACATCCATCAACATACCCATATTCCTCACCAAGCCCTCTATAACCCATCATCTCCTGACATCACCTTTTGCTCCCCAGAACTCGCCCCCACAACATCCTGGAGGGTGGTCAGAACCTTAGGCTCTGACCACCTCCCGATCATTATCACCACCAAAACCAGACTCACCCCAGCTAGCCACAAACACACATACACCAATTATAAAAGAGCTAACTGGGAAGCATTCACAAATGAGACAGAACAACACTTCACAACTCTAAACAGTACACCCATCACTAACATCAACAATGCTGTACACATACTCAATATAAACGATCCAAAACGCTGACAAGAAACACATTCCAAGAGGTAACAGGAAAAGACACAACCCCAACTTCACACCAGAAATTCAAAACCTCATCAGACAACGCGACATACTGAAACACTCCCCAGCACCCCACACACAAGACATCACACAACAAATTCAAGCACTCAACACCCAAACTAACAACAAAATACAAGAACAACAAAAACTAAATTGGAATAACTTCCTACAAACACTTGATCACAAAACAAACCCCAAAAAACTCTACAAAAACACTAAACAGCATCACACTTTCCAACAGCAACACAACACAATCACATGCTGCAATCACAACAACAGACTCTACTCCTTCATGTAAACAACAAGCAAACACTCTCATCAATCACTTTTCACATGTCAGCCACCTAAAACCTCGCAAAGACGACCGACGTGTCATCCGACGTAAGAGACAATTCCCCACAGACCCTGACTATACACCCTTCACCAATCACCAGACAAAGCATATCATCAACAATCTCAAGCACTCACCCGCCTGTGGCCTAGACAACATAAGCAACATACACCTCAGACACCTGGGACCACAAGGCATACAAGCACTCACTAACATATCAAACTACAGCTATTCACACAACACAATACCAGACATTTGGAAGCATGGTATCATCATCACATTCCCCAAACCCAACAAAGACCCCACGCTACCCTCCTCGCACCGCCCCATCACACTTCTTTGCTCCCCCTCCAAAGTCATGGAACGCCTAGTATTACAACTAATTACACCTGACCTACCCCTAGCTCCAACACAACATGGCTTTAGGCCACTGCATTCCACAAACACTCTTCTCACAGACCTTACACAAAGAGCTTTCGACGGCATCAACTCAGCTAGACCACCACACAGATCACTATTAGCCACACTCGACATTAGTAAAGCCTTCGATGCCATCCCCCGCCACAACCTAACAAACAAAATCTACAACACAAACATGCACAACAACACAAAAAGGTGGCTGGCCAACTTCCTAGCAGGCAGATGTGCACACGTATCTTTTGCCGGTCAGTCATCTAAATCAGAAACTTTCCAAACGGAGTCCCACAAGGATCCGTCCTATCGCCCGCACTCTTCAATCTGTACATGCACGATATAACTACACCCAATACGCCCCAAATAAACTTAGCCTCCTATGCAGATGACATAACACTCACATGCACACACCATGACCCAAAAAGAGCAACAGATCTCCTTCAACCCTATCTCAACACACTACATGGTTGGTGCACTACAAACAGACTTAATCTAGCCCCAGCCAAATCCACCGCAACCCTGCTCACAAGTTGGACAGGAGAACACGAATACATCCCTCAACTCACCATAAACAACGCACCCCTAACACATACACACACACCCAAAATCCTAGGAGTAACATATGATACTCATATGACATTCAAACAGCACACCACAAACATTAAAAAGAAACTGACACCCAGACTTAACGCCCTCAGGTCACTTGCTCACACAAAATTTGGACACAACAAAGAAACTACCACCACAGTATATAAACAATACATAAGATCAGTGATGGAATACGCAAGCCCAGCCTGGGCTTCTAACCTAGCTGAAACACATCATAAGACCTTACAGACTATTCAAAACAAAGCCCTGAAGATCATTACAGGCTGCACAGCTACTTCACCCACAGATCACCTACATCAAGAAACCAAAATTCTCAAAGTCAAAGACCATCTGGACATGAGAGGCACTCAATTCCTGGCAGCAGCCTCCACGAACCAAGACCACCCACTAAACTACATGGCAACACACCCACAGACACCAAGAAATATCAAAACAACACCCAGCACACGGTATCACACACAATTATTGTCCTCTCTCCCTCCCTGCCCACCCCGAACCAACTTCCAGAAGCACATCCATACTCATATCTCTCACCGATCCATCCACTCACTCACAGACAACACGCAGCTGCATGCACGACCTCCCGAAATCCATCCTTCCGAATCCTCCCTTCCTCGCGAGGACAGAGTCCACCTGGCCAGGCTGAGATGCGGACACCATCCAGCTCTCCTGAGCTATCAGAAGAGACTGGATGACTCCGTTGTCGACGCCTGCCCGGGATGTAACACAGCACCCCATACCATTAAACACATCATAGAAGACTGCATTTCACACAACCACTTACGCCAACAACACAATCTACACTCAATGAGAGCTCTGTGGGAAAGCCCGATCGTGGCCATGGCCTTTCTCAGGGACTCGGGGCTGTTCGGCCAGGCAGCTTAGGGAACAACAACAACAACAACAACTAAAGACAAAAATGCCACTTAAGTAAAGGGATAGTCAATTGTGAAAATCTAATATTAATGTAATACTTTATCATGTATAATTACTATATATATTTTTTTTTTTTTACTTTTCATTTAGAAATCTGCTGCTAGGGGATGAAACTTATCGCTCAGTTAAGGCGAACAGCAAAAGTTCTAATTAACCCCTCGAGGATTAGGACGCATTTTGAACAGTTTATTCTAGCTATCATTAGACCATTTTCTGTAGCTTAGGAAGGATCTGCAAAGTTAAAATGGTAATGACTGGCCCAATCAACCTTATAACTTCCATATACCCTTCCTACTCTGAATAAAATTGTCAAACTATAGCCTTAGTAAACTGCCAAAATCACGTCACAATCTTCAAGTGGTTAATCTTAAGTTTCCGTTGGTAGTGAGAGGCCTGGGAGGGAAGGGGGACAGGCAGCCAACAAAGTAGCCACACTTCTGCAAAGAGATCACTGTTAGCAAAGGTTTATAAGTGGACTAAAAAGGCTCATTTACATCAATTCTTCCCTATATGAATGAATTGATATGTGCAATTGGTTATAGATTAATGTACAGTAGGTGTAAAATCAAATAATTTAAAAGTTTCATAAACATTGTTAAAGATAATGAAAAGTTGAAAGCTAACTGGAGACTACAAAATTAGCATGAAACATGGTTATAAATATTATTATTATGGCAAACAAAGTTTAAAATTATAGGGTCAAACTTCAATGATGTACTCTATATGCAATAGAAAAAAATTGAATCCTACACAAATTTATATAAAAAAACAAAAATATGAATCGATGTTAACGAGCCTTGAATTTACAAAAACTTAGTGGTTTACTAAAATTATGATCTGAGAGATACATTAATACCAGAATTTCCCAAGTTCTGCAGCAGCCTTCCTATAGAGAAAAAATATATTAGCATGTCCAACACCTGTCCTATAGAGAAAACCGCATTAGGTGCCGAAGAATACCAAAAGCGACCAGCAGACTGCCTCAAAACACAGCTGTAATAAAATAAGAGATTAGTTAAGGATACAGTAATAACAGTTAACCATGGCTCAAAACTTTATAAACATTTTGGGTATAGTCCTTTAATATGAAGTAAAAGTTCAATCTTGTAAAGACTAACATTATAAATTTAACTCTGCTTAGGAAAGAACGCTAGGAATCAACAGAGTAACACCGACTTACTCGTCTGACTCTCGGCTGTCTTTCCTAAACTGAAAAAAAATCTAAAGTTAGCCAGAATACGATTAAACTATTACTCACATTGAAGGGCTTAGCCTACAGTAATACAGTCTAAGTCTTCAGTGTAGCGATGAGGAGCGGAGATGTCTAGTTCTTGAGGAAGCTAGAAGGGAATAATAATTAGTAGAATTAATAGTAACCCAAATCGAAGGACAAGGAACAAATAATTATGGTTTATGGTTTTATTTATTTCAAGCTTTGAATATTGTCACTTTCAATACAATTCAACTGTTCTCACTTTATACTGGCTAAGAGTAGACTTTTATTCAGCCTTGGAAGGATTTGTGAATGAGGGATAATAAAGATTTTATCCAGCTAATTCCTGGATCATTCTTAAGGTGTATAAAGTTGCCTAACCTTAGTCAGAATACAGTAAAACGGGAGGTCATTTTACTGAAAGGGTTAATAAGCCATACATTACAATAGTGTCTTCGTTGTAGCGATGTGGAGCGGAGATGTAGCGACGTGGAGCGATGGTGTAACAATGTGGAGTAGAGGTGTAGTGATGTGCAGCGGAGGTGTGGCGACTGTAGCAATGTGGAGCAAAGGTGAAGCGATGTCGAAGGGAGGGGTAGCGATGTGGAACGGAGGGGTAGCAATGCAGAGCGAAGGTGGAGCAAAGGTGTAGCAATGTGGAGCGATGTGGAGCAGGGGTGTTAAGTCTTGGTGGAGCTAGAAGGGAAAATTATTAGTATAAAGGATACACATACAGTAATAAAAGTCTTGATTGAACCGATGTTGAGGTCTTGTACTGATGTCGGGTGATTTTCAGTTCTTGATAGAGCTAGAAGGGAACAATTAGTACCGTACTATTGGAGGACAATGAAAGTAGTCAAGTTTTATTCCTACTACTCTATTAACCATTTCAATACGATGGGTCAGTTTACTTTTAGATTAGCAGACTTTTACTCAGTTTAGAAAGGATGTGTAAGTCAAAGCGGGTTCAAGACAGCTTGCACCCCTTTGATTCCCCGAGATCCTTGCTAAGCTGGGTAAAATATTCTAATGCTAATCGAAACCTGAAAAAATTACAACCGTATTAAAATGGTTAATGTACAATATACTAAAAACTATCTAAGTCTTGCTCGTAGTGATGTGAAGTGGAGTGGAGATTTAGGAAGTCTTGGTAGAGCTGGAAGGGAAGGGTTAATTATTCTACCACTACTGTACAGGTCAATAAAATACAACCAATAATGTACTGGTATTTTCTTATTTCTTGCCGTTGTTGATCTTCATGGTAGCGATGATAGGCGACGAGATGAGTCTTGAGAGCTGTAAAAGACCATTAGTATGACAGTAACACTAGATTAAGGAATAACTTAGTATTCAAAGTAGTTAAGTTTTATTTATTTCCTACTTTGGCTATTAACCATTTCAATACGATGGGGTCAGTTTACTTTGATTTTGATTAGCAGACTTTTACTCAGTTTAGAAAGGATGTGTGAATGTCAAAGAGGGTCAAAGATAGCTTGCACCCCTTTGATTCCCCAAGATCCTTGCTAAGCTGGGTAAAATTATCATGCTAACCGAAATATGAAATAACTACCATATTAAAATGGCTAATGTACAATGTACTAAAAAATCAAAGTCTTGCTAGTAGCGATGTGGAGTGGAGATGTAGTCTTGGTAGAGCTAGAAGGGAAGGGTTAATGATTACACCACTACTGTCCAGGTCAATAAAATACAACCAATAATGTACTGGTGTTTTCTTATTTCTTCCTGTTGATCTTCATAGTAGCGATGATAGACTACGAGATCGGAGTCTTGAGAGCTGTGTAAAAGAACATTAGTAACACTAAATTAAGGAATAACTACTATAGTACATTCATTCTAGGTTGGGCAAAAATCATAACTTAGAACATCTAACTCAAAAAGGGCTAGAGCAAATGAGCTGTAAATTTCTACACTTATTCCCTAGCCAAGTCTTCCTATTTGCTAGAAAAATCTGCTCGATTACTCTGTCTTTTTTGAGTTACAGAGGTTAGAGGTTACGATTTCTACCCAACCTAGAATGAACAGACTATAGTAGAAAAGAAAAAAAATCACGAACCTACTGCAAGTCCCATCTAGATATTAAGTAATCATAAAAAGTCTATTAATCTAATTAGAATTAACAAAACTTATGATTACAGAATATCGAAGATGAGGACTAACTCTTGACACCCTTCACAAAACGAATCACCCAACATTACGTTCCACAAAGCTAGCATGAATTTAACCCCTCTTCAGATGGCATTTTCCTCCCTACCAAACTATTTTATTCAGATCAGGAAGGAACTCTTAAGCATCAGTTACAATGTATCCTCAAAAACACTTCGACCCCAAGACTACCTTCCTAAACTGAATAAAACTGGAGGTAGCAGGAATATAATGTCCTCTGAAGTTACACAACTGCCCCTCTAACCTGTTACAGTACCTAACAAATTTTCGTCTAACATGGTTTCCTATCAAAGTTTCGTCTAATAGCCAATATGACAGGCCAGTTGGTACTTACTGTAAAAAGTGCATAGACTTTGCCGCACAGGAACCTTTCAGGCTCTGTGACATTGAAATTTATAAACAAAATAACATGCATAATAATTATACACATTGCTAACCTATCTAATAAACTAAACTAAGTAAACTTCTCTAGCTTTCCCCAGTAACCTATTTAACACAGTAAGATTATGTTATAACTAATAATTATAATGTAAAACTTGCAAAATAAACAAATAATATCAGTAATAATACTATCAGTAATAATATCAGTAACTTAAGATTAAGTTCTAACTAATATCAAAGCCCTAATAACCTCATAGCATTTCCAGCGGTGCATACCAAGTCTCGTTAGCCATTTTCAAACAATTAAAACAAGGCAAGAACATTAAATATAAACAGGAGCAACAACCACACTTTGAACATGAAGGTTTAAGATCTACTGTACTGTAAAAAAAAAAAAAAAAAAAAATATAGAATAAGAGCAAACACTTCAAGAATTTACTATTAACAAAATGTATGTGACTGATAGAGAAGCAACAAGATTTGGCAAGCACACTACAAACATAAGTATTGCAGCGCTCGAGTGATTAAGAACCACTCTTCCCCTTAATTAACCCGTTCAGTACGAGTGACACCCTTTTATTTATCTTCTGGCAATTAGATGATTTTATTCAGCTTAGGAAGGACCTTTAGCAAAAAATTAGGATACAAACTATCTCAACCAACACTCTACTACCACAGATCCTTCTTAAGCTGCATAAAATCGTGTAAAATAAGTTGGAATCAAATTTAACTCACATTGCTGGTACTCAAAGGGTTAAGGGCTTAGGATGCAATCCGAATCAAAATGACGATTCATGGACATAAAAGAACAGACAACCGATAATGAAAACAAAAACAATAGTAAAACAACGAGGGCAAGGAACACAACGAGGAGGATCAGGAACGAGGAACGAGGAACGGGAACTCTGAACGGTCCGAAACGGAGAATTGCGGAAGGAGACTGCCAATCATAACCAGTTCGGTAGAAAATTATCCAGAATCATAAAGACGTTCCTGTTTGGGCCAAAAGGGAGGAGGTTTCCTTCCCATCAGTGTCTTAACTGTTGGCCCAAACTACAATACTTAAGGCTAAGTCCAGAGAGGTTGCAATATTTATTATAGAGAATGACTTTTGTAACAAACTTATAAGTAACCGCCAAATTTAACATAGATAGATTTGGACTGACCGTTTAGGCAAAGTTCAGGACTAGATTAGAATATATAAAAGCAAATATTTAAATTTATATAAATGAGAAGGCAAGTGCAACCAGTCTAAAGGAAAAAAATAATTGGTTAGTTCACATCACTGGGTTGGCCCTGTCAAGAAAATCAGATTAGTTAAATTTGGAGAAAAAAATAAGTAATTGTGTCAGGAAAACTAAAATTATATAAAGGCCTGTACAGTTGAACACAAAGCTGCAACACCCGCCGGATAGGACCAATGAGAACCTTAGTAATGCAACTCTCCAACCCAAGAGTGAAACTTTACTCTCAAACTGTCTTCTATTCAACAGCTGAGCTCTGGAACTCTCCCAGAATCAGTCTTTCCCTCTTCCTATGACTTAAATTGCTTCAAACTCCGTGTGTCCAGGCATTTTGGCTCTAACGTCCCTTGATTTTGGCCCTGTCACTCTTTCAACTATGGGGAAGGTACTCGCTATAGGCAGTTCTGCCCTTTGCCTCCCTCACTCACATAGGGAGAAAAAAATATGAAAATATCCTAAACGCCACCTCGCCCGACTTTTTTTACCGAAAAATTTACAAATTTATCTTGAAGGGGGTATTTTTTTTATAGCTTTATAAATGAATAGATATATTATACCTTCATAAAGCTTCAACAAATATCAAAGTCCCCCGTTTTAGATAAATTTGTAAATTTTTCGGTAAAAAAAAAAAGTCAGTCGATGTGGCATTTAGGATATGCATTACTAAGGTCCTCCAATGAAGTTTGATTCATAATGACTTATTCATAATGACTTATTCATAATGACGATCCGTTTTAGAGGAAGGTCCGTCGCGCAGCAAAATAGTACTACAAAACTACAGCAGCTGTATAACCAACTGTACACCCAGTGATTGAACCTCGCCAACTCACAAAAAACTACATTAGTCAAGCTGATAGTTCTACCATTTGGGAAGAGTCAGCCAGGAAGAAGGTGTGGAAAGTTAACAGACCATTACCTCCATCCATTTATGAGTCATAGAGGTTAGAACATTAACCTCTATAACTCACAAACGACTAAAAATTACTAATTGGCATCCACTTCAAAAGGAGAAATATTTATACTGCAAGACAATAATCATTAACATTATATAAGGACATTTAATCACTAACATCATAAAAGGACATTTAAGCATACAAAAGTTAAATTTAAGCATACAAAAAGTTAAATTACTAGGTCTTCAAAAGTTTAAACTTTAATCTAAGTTTCAATTAAATATTAAAAGAATATATTTACTCTAATCTTTAACTTCAAGATACAATAATCTTCTAAAATTATATTAATCTACATATTTTCATTAAACAATTTATTCATTAAAACATTAATATGGACAATATTTACATTACTGTACTGGAAAAGTTAATTGAATATTAATAAGCGAGATGCCATATATTACTACAAAATTATACTAATGGTTTCTAATGGTAAATTATATCTAATGGTCAACAATTCTACTATACCCTGTTCCACATAGGTAGGCCAAAATTCTTGAACATTAACCTCTATAACTATAACTCACAAACGACTAGAATAATCAAGCTAATAGTTCTACCATTTGGGAAGAGTCAGCCAGGAAGGAGGTGTGGAAACAGACCATTTCCTCCATCCATTTACGAGTCCTAGAGGCTAGAACATTAGCCTCTAGAACTCACAAACGACTAGAATAATCAAGCTGATAAGTTCTACCATTTGGGAAGAGTCGGCCAGGAAGGAGGTGTGGAAAGTTAGTTAATTTCCTCCATCCATTTATGAGTCATCGAAGTTAATTCTGATGTGGCCTGTGTCAAAGGAGCAGAGTAAACCTCTATAACTCGGAGGTTTGGAGTTATGATTTATGGCTAAGAAGCAGAGTCAAATATAATTAGTCTTTATTATTATATATGCAAGGACAAAATTAGGATTTATAGTTCGAAGTATGCCTTTGAAAGTGATAAACGGGCAAACAAATGCAATTTAATTTTAATTTTACGTTATTCATTTATGGCGAGAATTTCATTGGAGGGATTTTTTTCTCCCTGTTTAGCCCCATTGCTTTTGAGATTTTAAGACTTTCACCCCATTAGTTTGACGATTTGAAGACCTTTCGCCCCATTTCTGTCAATTTTTAAACCTTTTATGTCATTCAGGTGTCAATTTTTTTTCCTGGCGAGCAATAGCGAGACTAATGTAAGAGGAACCGGCCTTTGGCCGGGAAATTTTTCTACCAAAAAATGTACAAATATATCATGAAAAGGGGTCAATGCGGTGACATTTTAAGCTTTATGGGGGTCTAGGGAACAAACTAAAAAAAATATTCTCAGGTTTGACAATTTGGCCGACCTATAGTGAACAGGGTATACAACTAGGCCTATACACACAGCAAACTACGTATACTAGGGTCTGGAAATGCTTTGAGATTTTCCTACTGCAGTACAAAAATATAAGTTTACACATCAAATTCAACAAACATTAAACATTTCCTATATATATTTTTCTATTTAGGACAATAATCATACAAAATATTACAGGTCCTACTAACTATAGGTAGCGCCAGCAAACTTGATTTAACTTATGACTAAATTAATGAAAGCAATAGGGCTGACATTTCTATAATTAGAAAAGAGTCCACCAAGAAATATGTGTGGATATTTACAGCCAGTTTGCTCTAGGCCCTTTTGAGGTACAGAGAGGTCAGGGATCAAGATTATTATAAGTTAGTTGGCGCTACCTATACCTCATTCACTTATTAGGTAACTGCTAGGGAGATATAGACTATGCTTATCCAAATTACTGTATATAGATACAAACTATGCTTCATCCAGTATATATATACAGACCAGGTTTCATAAAATATATATGAAAATTTGAAGCTTCGTCTCTGCCTCCAATACATCCTTACCCTCCCAAAATCCTCACCAACCTCAACCCATTTCATCCTATCCAAAGAGATCTTCATTCTCTTACCCAGTCTTCGGGCAACCCTAGAATCCTTCCCATCAACCTATTCTATCCAATGTCACCCACCTGTCCATCTATCCGGACTATTCTCACCATTCCATCAATTCTCTTCTATCCACACCCTCCCATTCACCTATTCTCTTCTATCAAACCTATCCACACCCTCCCATCCACCTATTCTTTACTATCCACATAATAGAAGAATCTTGAGAGGGCGTCCGAGTAGTTCCAGCGTTGTCAGTCCCACGATGTGACGTTCAACCTATTCTCTTCTATCCAACATATCCACACCCTCCCATCCACCTATTCTCTACTATCCACATAAAGAAGAATCTTGAAGAGTCTTGATGGGGTGTCTTGTAGTTCCACCGTTGTCAGTCCCACGACGTTTAACAGTGGCTGATTCAGTGAGGGGGTCGGGGATGAGGGGGCTGACACAGTATGAAGCTTACAGTTAACCGAAGTAGCAGGGAAGCACTTTAAATTTGGACAAGACGAGCTGTATGTCCACCCCTTCATCCCCTCAGGTCCACGCTGGATTCACCACTGTTCTCCTCACCTGTAAATAGTGTTAAAATTAATGGTCTGATATAATACATAAATTTACATATTGATAAGCAAAGTAATTTATATACGGTAGCGATATAAAAACAAAGGAAAACTGGGGTAAGTGCCAAAGTATATACTGTACATCCATATACTGATAAGTGTGTATATGAATGCAGTATAAGAATTGTGTATATGTATGTATTTGGGGGAGGGGGAGATGTGGATGGTTAAATGGATATACAGTAGATGGGTAGATAGATATAGATATGACTGGTAAATTTGATACACCTAGCTTACATTACAAATATTATGAAGTAAAATACAAGTAATTCTTTGTAACCTTGCGCATAAAAATACGATAAAATAAAACTGACAAAATAGCTACAGGCTAGATTACATTATGAATAACTCCCTTCTCACATATACCGGTATATCTAATTCATTGCAAACCTATTTTTTGCTTGTTAACCACCACCCTCTCCCTCTCTCCACCATCATTATATCACCACCACCACCACCATTATATCACCACCACCACCATTATATCACCACCACCATTATATCACCACCACCACCATTATATCACCACCACCGCCATCATATCACAACCACCATTATCATATCTCCATCATATCTCTACCACCACCATCATTATATCTCCACCATTATCATATCACCACCACCACCACCATTATATCACCACCACCATCACCATCATCCTTATATCACCACCACCATCATCATCACCACCACCATTATATCACCACCACCATCATTATATCACCATCATATCACCAGCACCATCATTATATGACCAGCACCATCATTATATCACCATCATTATATCACCACCACCATCATTATATCACCACCACCATCATTATATCACCACCATCATTATATCACCACCACCATCATTATATCACCACCATCATTATATCACCACCATCATATCACCACAACCATCATTATATCACCACCACCATCATTATATCACCACCACCATCATTATATCACCACCACCATCATTATATCACCACCACCATCATTATATCACCACCACCATCATTATATCACCACCACCATCATTATATCACCACCAGCACCATCATTATATCACCACCATCATTATATCACCACAACCATCATTATATCACCACAACCATCATTATATCACCACAACCATCATTATATCACCACAACCATCAGTATATCACCACCAGCACCATCATTATATCACCACCACCATCATTATATCAAAACCACCAGCACCACCACCATTATATCACCACCACCACCACCATTATCATATCTCCACCATCATATATCTACCACCACCACCATTAATCATATCTCTACCAACACCATCATTATATCTCCACCACCACCATTATATCACCACCACCATAATCATATCAATCATCACTACCACCATCATTATATCTCCACCACCACCATCATATCACCACCCCCACCATCATAATCATATCACCACCACCACCATTAGGCCTATATCACCACCACCATTAGGCCTATATCACCACCACCACCATCATATCACCACCACCACCATCATATCTCCAGCATCACCTCCATTTACAACCACCACCATTATTCAATCTCCATCATAATCAACTCCATTTTCCATCTCCAAAACCTCCACCACTATAACCCACCACCATCCAAAATTATCCGTCTCCACTATTCACTAGGACCTTTATCCAACATCACAATCCTCTCTCCACCATTATCACCACGATCCTCATTCTCTATTTCCATCACCACCTCTTCAACATAGGCATTCGACTCTCCCTCACCCACCACCATTATCTCCACCAAGCTCCATCACCACCATCGATTATCCACCATTCTCCACATTCAAAAATATATAGTCACCCTAAATATTCATAAAAATCACTTAGCATTTTAAACTAAATCTAAGCAATTCAGTCCAACTTAAATCCTGCTAAGAATATTTAATATACTCATTCTATAACAAATATGGAAGGATCTAATTTTCTCACCTTTAGCGAAGATCCTGAAAACAGCGGGCTTTACCGCCACTAGATGGATGTCGTGTAGTAGAGTTGCCACCTACCCTCGCCATACTGTCCATAAATTTTTCTCTCATTGCATGCACTTCTGGAATAAAAGCATATTGGTGAAATTCAAATTCAAAACTTGCAAAAAAACAATCCAAAACAGTAACCGCACAATAGACAACTCATCAGATTGGAAAGAACGCATTGAAGATTATATAAATTACACATAGGCTACCGTATTCTACTATTCATGTCCTTAACCCATCTAGTGCTAGCAAAGTTCACTGTACAATAGAATAAGAAAAATGATCAAGAAGCTTCAGCAGCAGGGGTGCAGAGCCCCCCTTCAACCCATGAAGATTATTAACCCATAACTTTTCTAAATTGATTTCAATAGGTCACGGAGGAGGTAAGGGGGAGCAGAGACCCCCCCCTCAACATATCGTGGATTCCATGGCCAAGCTTCAAGCCCATGATTTTTTTTTCCCAATTTGGGAGTTTTTGGACAGTCACAATGTCAAGCCAACTTCTGCCAGAACTTGGGTCAGATTTTCACATTTTAGTGTTTCTGGGATGGATGTATAGTGTCTGGGCGTACAGTTGTCATGTTTAAATAGGTCGATCGCCGCGGTTAAGTTCGCATATATTTTGACTGCGATTTTGTTGGTTATTTGCCCCCTGCTGGCAATATACTGTATATGATTGTAACACTATGTCATGGGGGTGAGGAAGGGGCAAAGCCCCCCCCCCCCCCCTCCCTTAACATATTGTATCCAATGGCATTCAAAATAGACTGGAACAAGATCGCAAGTATCCGCCGCCGCCGCCATGTTTACATAATTTATGTCGATCGTCGTGGTTAAGTTCGCGTCTGTTTTGACGGCGTTTTTTTTTTTTGGTTATCTGCCCCCTGCTGGCAATATATAGGATGATGACAATATTTCATTGGGGGGCTAACATATTATTGTATCCAAAGGTACCGGTAGTCAAAATAGACGGCAACATTATGGCAGGCGTCCGCCGCCGCTCCACGTAGTATAAACAAGGCTGGTGGTACGCACGAACTCTACATTCTAACCGCGTTTTTTTTACTCTAAAATTTGAATAAATCCAAGCCAACTTTTTTCCCAGAGCTTGGGTTTTAAGGACTAAACAATGCCCAAAGTAGAGCCAACTTTGGGATGGATGTAGTTACCGGGTGTAGCCTGCCACTACCGACATACAACATAAATCATCTATAAATACTTATAATAAAATAAATACGGTACTTATAAATCTATAATACTAGGTTAGGTTGTTTGGTTAGCGTAATGTATTTTTTGTATCCAAAGGCAGTCAAAATAGGGGGGGAACATAATGGTGAGCGTCCGCGTAGTGTAAACAAGACGGGCGGTACACCCGGTAACTACATTCTTGCCCCAACTTTTGCCGAAACTTGGCTTAGATTTAAAAAAAAAAAAAAAATCTTTTTGCAATTAATGAAATTTTAATAAAAACTGCTAGCATATCCTCAATTTCTAACAATTAAATACGCCATAGGCCTAATAATCGTTTAAAAATCAATAATACATGTACCTCAAAAAAAAAAAAAAGTTCTGCAGAATTAGCAAACAAATTGCTGTTGGCAAGAGTTGTGTTATCAGGCTTATCACCTACCTCTGACCGGGTATATCCTAGTGTTTACTATACCCCTTTGAAAGGACATTAGCCTAGCCTAACCTAACAACCTTACCTAACCTATCCTAGTATTAAGGTGCCGCCCCCACACCCCCGCTGCTTGACATCAACTTGCGTGTTTACACGACGTACGCCCAGTAACAACTAATTCCAAACAAATTGTGGGGCAGAAAAGTTACATTGACCATCTAATTTGATTTTTTTTTTTCCCGAAATTATCCTACGGTCAGCTATTATTTAAACTTTGCTGGCAATATAATAGGATGACAATAAGTCCTGGGGGGGCTTTGCCCTTCCAAAAAGCGGTCAAATTTGCCCAAAAGCGGTCAAATTAGAAGTGAACGTGACAATAGTGACCCAGAACTTGCGAATCACCGCGAAAGGCTGCTTGAATATCGGTACTTTCGGTTTAATTCTTATTACACAGTTTTTGTTTTTTGTTTTTCTACGTGATTGAGGGAGGCAAAAGGCATAACTGCCTATAGCGAGTGCCTCCCCCATAGTTGAAAGAGTGACAGGGCCAAAATCAAGGGACATTCGAGCCAAAATGCCTGGACACACAGAGTTTGAAGCAATTTAAGTCATAGGAAGAGGGAAAGACTGATTCTGGAAGAGAGTTCCAGAGCTCAGCTGTTGAGTAGAAGAAAGTTTGAGAGTAACGTTTCACTCTTGGGTTGGAGAGTTGCACAGAGTAGGGGTGGCATTGAGTTGCAAGACGGGTACCACGTGCCCTACGTAAAGGAGGTGGTATGCACTGGGATAACTCTGAGGAACACTGATTATTATAGTAGCGATAGAATAGCGAGAGAGATGCAACATTGCGGCGGAGAGAGAGAGATTGCATTGAGTTGGTGAGTGGACGGGAGTTAATGATACGAAAGGCCTTCCTTTCAACTTTATCTAGGAGAGCGGTGTGAGAGGAACCTCCCCACACATGTGAACAATACTCAATACAAGGGCGCACTATGCCCCTGTACAGAGCAAGAAGCTGTGCAGGGGAAAATAACCCTCTAAGGTGGTTGAGCACACCCAGCTTCTGGGAGGCTGCCTTAGCAAGACTGGTAATATGGTCCTTCCAAATGAGAGCAGAAGAAAAAGAGACACCAAGAATATTGAGAGAAGATGAAGGGTTGATTTTTGTATTGTTGAAGAATAAGGGATAGTCCGCTGGGAGATCCTGACGGGTAGATAGATGGAGAAATTGGGTTTTGGAAGCATTAAAGTTAACAAGGTTTTCAAACACACAAACACCAATTATAAAAGAGCTAACTGGGAAGCATTCACAAATGAGACAGAACAACACTTCACAACTCTAAACAGTACACCCATCACTAACATCAACAATGCTGTACACATACTCAATAAAACTATCCAAAATGCTGACAAGAAACACATTCCAAGAGGTAACAGAAAAAGACAACCCCAACTTCACACCAGAAATTCAAAACCTCATCAGACAACGCGACATACTGAAACACTCCCCAGCACCCCACACACAAGACATCACACAACAAATTCAAGCACTCAACACCCAAACTAACAACAAAATACAAGAACAACAAAAACTAAATTGGAATAACTTCCTACAAACACTTGATCACAAAACAAACCCCAAAAAACTATACAAAACACTAAACAGCATCACACTTTCCAACAGCAACACAACACAATCACATGCTGCAATCACAACAACAGACTCTACTCCTTCATGTAAACAACAAGCAAACACTCTCATCAATCACTTTTCACATGTCAGCCACCTAAAACCTCACAAAGACGGACCGACGTGTCATCCGACGTAAGAGACAATTCCCCCAGACCCTGACTATACACCCTTCACCAGACAAAGCATATCATCAACAATCTCAAGCACTCACCCGCCTGTGGCCTAGACAACATAAGCAACATACACCTCAGACACCTGGGACCACAAGGCATACAAGCACTCACTAACATATCAAACTACAGCTATTCACACAACACAATACCAGACATTTGGAAGCATGGTATCATCATCACATTCCCCAAACCCAACAAAGACCCCACGCTACCCTCCTCGCACCGCCCCATCACACTCCTTTGCTCCCCCTCCAAAGTCATGGAACGCCTAGTATTACAACTAATTACACCTGACCTACCCCTAGCTCCAACACAACATGGCTTTAGGCCACTGCACTCCACAAACACTCTTCTCACAGACCTTACACAAAGAGCTTTTGACGGCATCAATTCAGCTAGACCACCACACAGATCACTATTAGCCACACTCGACATTAGTAAAGCCTTCGATGCCATCCCCCGCCACAACCTAACAAACAAAATCTACAACACAAACATGCACAACAACACAAAACGGTGGCTGGCCAACTTCCTAACAGGCAGATGTGCACAGTATCTTTTGCCGGTCAGTCATCAAAAATCAGAAACTTTCCAAACGGAGTCCCACAAGGATCCGTCCTATCGCCCGCACTCTTCAATCTGTACATGCACGATATAACTACACCCAATACGCCCCAAATAAACTTAGCCTCCTATGCAGATGACATAACACTCACATGCACACACCCGTACAGCCCGTAGCCTAGTAGGTAGAGCTCTCGTCTCACACACGAGGGGTCGGGGGTTCAATCCCCGGCCGGGCGGAGACAAATTGGGCTTGTCTCCTTTCATGTGTTAGCCTCAGTTCACCTAGCTGTAAATAGGTACCTGGAATAAGTGGACGACGTTGTGACGTCCCATCTGGGGTTGGCAAACATGGTACAAGGCGAGATGGGTATCATATGGTTCACCTAAGCTGATGGCTACCTAAGCCTTAGGCGAGACGGTACCGTCTATAGTGAGAATGGTACCATACAGATCCACCCTAAGCCTTCGTTTCCGATGTCGCCAATTGGCTAAATACAGACTACACACACATCCACAGCCATTCCAACAGTACATAAAACACTTAACATGCATTTCACGCAATACATTCCCAGTTAAGGAGGCGCGATAATAATGAGCTTAGCTCGCATTGCGTGGATTCCCCTTGACGAACAAGTAACTGAGTAACCATGACCCAAAAAGAGCAACAGATCTCCTTCAACCCTATCTCAACACACTACATGGCTGGTGCACTACAAACAGACTTAATCTAGCCCCAGCCAAATCCACCGCAACCCTGCTCACAAGTTGGACAGGAGAACACGAATACATCCCTCAACTCACCATAAACAACACACCCCTAACACATACACACACACCCAAAATCCTAGGAGTAACATATGATACTCATATGACATTCAAACAGCACACCACAAACATTAAAAAGAAACTGACACCCAGACTTAACGCCCTCAGGTCACTTGCTCACACAAAATTTGGACACAACAAAGAAACTACCACCACAGTATATAAACAATACATAAGATCAGTGATGGAATACGCAAGCCCAGCCTGGGCTTCTAACCTAGCTGAAACACATCATAAGACCTTACAGACTATTCAAAACAAAGCCCTGAAGATCATTACAGGCTGCACAGCTACTGCACCCACAGATCACCTACATCAAGAAACCAAAATCCTCAAAGTCAAAGACCATCTGGACATGAGAGGCACTCAATTCCTGGCAGCAGCCTCCACGAACCAAGACCACCCACTAAACTACATGGCAACACACCCACAGACACCAAGAAATATCAAAACAACACCCAGCACACGTATCACACACAATTATTGTCCTCTCTCCCTCCCTGCCCACCCCGAACCAACTTCCAGAAGCACATCCATACTCATATCTCTCACCGATCCATCCACTCACTCACAGACAACACGCAGCTGCATGCACGACCTCCCGAAATCCATCCTTCCGAATCCTCCCTTCCTCGCGAGGACAGAGTCCACCTGGCCAGGCTGAGATGCGGACACCATCCAGCTCTCCTGAGCTATCAGAAGAGACTGGATGACTCCGTTGTCGACGCCTGCCCGGGATGTAACACAGCACCCCATACCATTAAACACATCATAGAAGACTGCATTTCACACAACCACTTACGCCAACAACTACGCCAACAATCTACACTCAATGAGAGCTCTGTGGGAAAGCCCGATCGTGGCCATGGCCTTTCTCAGGGACTCGGGGCTGTTCGGCCAGGCAGCTTAGGGAACAACAAGGTTTTCTCTGCCCCAATTGGAAATAGTATTTAGATCAGAATTTAAGAGTTCTATGGCTTCATTACGTTTGTCGTTGAGGGATTGCTGGCTGGGGCGTTCTGAAAAACTAATGGAGGAGTGTAAGGTTGAGTCGTCTGCGTATGAATGGATGGGAATTAAGGTACAGTTAAGATCATTTATAAAAATTAGAAAGAGAATAGGAGATAGGACAGAGCCCTGAGGAACACCGGAGTTTATAGGGTGAGGAAGTGAACAATGGCCGTCCACAACTGCGGCTATGGAACGGCCGGAAAGGAAATTAGAGACAAAGGCACAGATGGAGGGATAGAAACCGAAGGACAGTAGTTTAGAAATTAAAGATTTATGCCAGACTCTATCGAAGGCTTTCGATATGTCTAGTGCAATAGAAAAACTATATCACCATCTCTAGCCTATAGGAGGCAAATGAGAATATAATAGTAGCTTCAACACTCCGCACCTCCTATAAAAAGCGCTTACACAATTGTTACAACCCAAAGTTTGGAGAGACTAGTGGAACTAGCCTAGTTAAAGATTTGGCCCCGAAGGAGTCTAGAGGGTGACACAAAGACTGAACTTTAGTTTAAGGGTGTTCAGTATGGATAAGTACTTTTATTAATTTAGAGTACTTGTATTTAAGGTAAAGTCTCTTTAAGAGTAGTTCTCGTATTTCAATATTTATTACTAAGATGATATTTTAATTTAAGAGTTGTTCTCGTATTTTAATCAGATTTCAAAGTAGTCTTCTGGATATTATATAGGGTTAATCTTCCTTACTTCATTTAATCATTAGGGTATAAATATATATGGATAAGAAAAGAATACACAATTTTTGTTAATATAATAAAATCAAATTTAAGTAATATAACAAAACCATTATGTATTATATAATTATAATTTAAAGTTATAAAACAAAATAAAACAAATACAATGGTAATTAATATTAATGCAAAATATTTAATTTATACAAAATGAAAAGAAACAAGAAAATTAAAATTAAAATATAAGTTATAGTCACGATATCTCCCGTAGTCAAACCGAAGGGGGGTAGTTCCTGGAGTTTTAAAACAACGCTTTCTGGAAGCGATATTCCCGAGAACGTTGCACCGAGAAAGTCTAAGATAACACTGACCCCACTCATTATTCCCGCCCCGTCATTGAGTACGGTAGATTTAATGTGACCAGAAAAGAAACTTCCACCCCCTGGTGTTCATGAGCAGAGATAGCATTGAACTTTAATTTGAATTACATATTTATTGAGTGAGACTTCGAAACTCTGCTCGATCAAAATGAGAGGGATAGAAGTAAGAAGGATATTGGGATGCGAAGTTTCGGGCCTCTGTTGGTTTGGTTGCTTGAAGCCCCGACCCCGATCTCAGACTGGTTGATGCGTTTGAAGGGTGGAAGCGAACCCATACAGTCAGAGCTTATAGGTCCGTGACACAATACCGAAATAGTGAACCCATCTTAAAGTACCGGTACGGTAAATTTGTGGGTGCGTTTTGAAGTTTTTATAGATTTAGGCCTACTATATTTGGTTAATATACAGGAGACGCATCAACGTGTTTTTCAGGTATTTTTTTTTTGGTATTTTGATTTTGGTGTTGTCGAATCTAGTGATGAAATTGAATGGGAATTAAGCATTTACCCATTATCCATCAATCTAAAGACACGCCCCCCGATAGTGGGGAGGGCTATGAAGATCAAGATTGAGGGGTAAAAAGCGTATAGAACACTATAGAACACGATAATACACATTTGTAACCCAAATTTGGCTCGGGTTTGTTAAATTTCCAGATCCATACAACCCGATTTTTTGAAAACCCGAGCCAAGTTTTGACAAAACTTGGCTCGGATTTAACAAATGTAAAGATGAAAAAAACACAGTAACCTTGGTAAAATATTGGCTCGGGTTTTGTCAATTTCCAGACCCATAAAACCCTTCTTTTTTAAAACCCGAGCCAAGTTTTGACGAAACTTGGCTCGGATTAAACTAATTTAAAAATGAAAAAAGCAAAGAAAAACGAACGAACAGCCTCGGATGCGGACGGAACCAACGTTGACGAACCACGACCGACTAAGGACATGCCTTCGGACATTCTGAGAATGGCTACGTGGAATGTTAGTGGCATGAATGATGGCACAAAAGAGAGAGAGGTTCTGGAAGTGTTAGTGAATGCCAGGCTGGATGTATGTGGAATGACAGAGACCAAATGGAAAGGTTCTGATGTGAGAGAATGGGAATGTGGAATGGGTGTGTGTGCTGGAGTGAGTGAAGGAACAGCGAGAGAAGGTGCATGTTTGTTTGTAAGTAGCAAATGGAAGGAATGTGTACGAGAGTATGGGTCTGTGGGTTCAAGGATTGTGTGGGTGAGAATGAAAGTAGGAATACAAACGTGGGTGATTGTATGCGTGTATGCCCCGACAGAGGATATACTTGAAAGAAAGAAAGAGGAGTTCTGGATGAATGTGGAGGCGTGCCTAGAGAAGTTTGACAAGAACGAAAGAATATTTCTGATTGGGGATATGAATGGTAAGGTGGGTGATAGGAAAGTTGAGGGAAGTGGTGGGAGGGTGGGGGGTACCATCAGAGGTGAATGGGAATGGTAGTGCACTTGTGGACGTATGTGTGGGGAGGAGGCTGTGGATAGCCAACACCTTCTTCCGACACAGAATGATCCACAGGTACACGTGGAAACGGATGTTGACGATGAAGGATAAGACAGTGGTGGAACGAAAGTCATTAATTGATTATGTATGTGTGGATGAACGAATGAAGAAATCTGTGATGGATGCTAGGGTGTATAGGGGTATTGGAGGGGGTCTGTCTGATCATTATGTAGTGGTAGCTAAGGTTAGGATACAAAAGAAGTGGGTGAGGAGAGCGGGAGGGAGGCGAGAGGAGGGTGGAATGGTGAGGAGGGTGGAGAAGTTGCAGGAGGAAGTCAGGGAGGAGTACAGGAGAGCAGTGGAAAGACGACTAGGTGGGTTCGACCTGGAAGTTATGGAGGAAGTGGAGGAGATGAGCAAGGTGTTTAAGGATGAGATCTGTGCAGCATGTGAGGAGGTGTGTGGAGTGAGGAGAAGAGGGAGGGGAGTGAAAGATACAGCATGGTGGACAGAAGAGGTAAGAATAGCTGTGGAAGAAAAGAAGAAAGCATATAGAGAATGGTTGGGTAGTAGAGGGAATGAAGATTCCGAGAGACAGAAACGAGCGAGGTACGTGGAGGAGAGTAAGAGGGTGGTGAAGAGAGTAGTGAAGGAAAGTAAGAGAAGAGTAGATGAGGAATTTGGAAGGAATCTGAGTGTAAAATGGAGGGAGAGTAAGAAACTGTTCTGGAAAGAAGTCAAGAAAGTTAGGGAAGGTAGCAAGGGAAACAGTAAGGGTGTGAAAGATAAGAATGGGAGAATGCTAGCCGAGAAGCAAGAGAGAGTCGAAAGATGGAGGGAGTACTTCAGTGAGTTGCTAAATTAAAGGAATGAAGAGCCAGCAAACATAGCTGGATATGATTATGGGAGGGAGAAGAAGAGAAGTAGTGGAGGAGGAGGTGGGGATCAGGAGGTCAGAAGTGTGGGAAGCCATGAAAAGAGTGAAGTTGGGGAAAGCACCAGGAACAGATGGAGTGTGTGGGGAAATGTTGAGGTTATGGTGGTGAGATAGTGATAGAATGGGTATGGAAAATGTGCAAACTAGCATGGGAGAAGGGGAGTGCACCCGATGACTGGAAGACTGGCATAATAGTCCCCCTATATAAGGGCAAAGGGGAAAGAGGAGTGGTTGGTAACCACCGAGGAATATGTCTTCTAAGCGTAGTAGGGAAGGTATACAGTAGGGTAGTGATTGAGAGAGTGAGAGTGAGAACGGAGAAATGGATAGGCGACGAGCAGGGAGGTTTTAGGAAGGGAAGAGGATGTGTAGATCAGATTTTTACCCTGAATTGAGTTGTGGAGAAGTATCTGGAGAAGAAACAAAATGTGTATGTTGCCTTTATGGACTTGGAGAAGGCCTATGACAGAGTGGATAGAGAAGGTTTGTGGAAAGTACTTAGAATATACGGAGTAGAGGGCAAGTTGCTGAAAGCAGTGAAGAGCATGTATGAGGGTGCAAAGGCGGCAGTACGTGTGGAGAGTGAGCAGAGCGAGTTCTTTGACCTGAATGTTGGTTTGAAACAGGGGGTGTGTGATGTCCCTGTGGTTGTTTACTGTATATATGGATGGAGTTATGAAAGAAATACTATCAAGAGCAGTGGATGTTGGTGTATCGCTGAAAAGGGAGGGAATTGAGTGGAAGCTACCTATACTGCTGTTTGCGGATGATACAGTTCTGATGAGTGATAATGAATGGGAGTTGCAGGGTCTGGTAAATGAGTTTGGAACAGTGTGCGAATAACGGAATTTGAAGGTAAATACGGGGAAGAGCAAGGTTATGGTCTTCGAAAGGGGTGAAGTCACAGAGTGTGAGGTGAAGCTGAACGGTCAGGCTATGGAGATCGTCAACTCTTTTTAAGTATCTGGGCAGTGTGTTGAGTAAAGATGGGACTATGGATGAAGAGGTGCGGGAGAGGGTACAACAGGGGAAGAGGGTTGTAGGAACGCTAAAAGCGTAGTAACAAGAAATAGGGTGGTCAGTATGGAAGTGAAGAAGTCCTTGCATGACAGTGTGGTAATCCCGACACTGACTTACGGAAGCGAAGCATGGACGTTGGTTGAGAGACTCAGACCAAGAGTGAGAGCAGTGGAAATGAATTACTTAAGAAGTGCTGTGCGGAGTTACATGGAGGGATAGACAGACTAATGAGGAAGTAAGAAGGAGGTGTGGTGTGGAGGTAGATGTGCTGGAAAGTGTGAAAAGGAACAACTTGAGATGGTTCGGCCATATGGAACGTATGGAAAGCGAGAGAATGACTAAGAGGGTGTACGAGAGCGAGGTGGAGGGACAGAGGGGGAGAGGTAGACCGAATATGAGGTGGAAGGATGGAGTGAGGAACTACATGAACGAAGGCGGTGCTGGTTGGGGGGAGGGGCGTCGACTGACTGGGGACAGAGGTGCATGGGGGCGGTTCGTTCGTGGCCACCCCTTCGGGGATCACGGCGTCAGGCAATAGATAGATAGATAGAAAAATGAAAATAACACAGTAACCTTATTAACATGTTGGCTCGGGTTTTGTAAATTTCCATACCCATATAACCCGACATTTAGAAAACACGAGCCAAGTTTTGACGAAACTTGGCTCGGATTTTACTAATGTTCATGTTAAAATTACACAGTAACCCTAATAAAATCTTTGTTTGAGTTTTCATAAGGTTAACATTAGCCTAACCTAACGAAGTAAGAATGGGGTTAACATTAGCCTAACCTAACAACCTTACCTAACCTAACCTAGTAAGAATGGAGTTAACATTAGCCTAACCTAACCTAACCTAGTAAGAATGGGGTTAACATTAGCCTAACCTAACAACCTTACCTAACCTAGTAAGAATGGGGTTAACATTAGCCTAACCTAACCTAACCTAGTAAGAATGGGGTTAACATTAGCCTAACCTAACAACCTTACCTAACCTAGTAAGAATGGGGTTAACATTAGCCTAACCTAACAACCTTACCTAACCTAACCTAGTAAGAATGGGGTTAACATTAGCCTAACCTAACAACCTTACCTAACCTAATCTAGTATTATTGGTGGGGGCTGCCGCCCCCACACCCCCGCTGGTTGGGTACTGGCTGAAAAACTTATGTTTTACAGTAGGCCTATGTATTTTATATTATTTTTGTTCTCCCTTATAATACATTTCAGCTCTTAACCCTTAATTAGCGGCGAGCAACATAAGTCGAGTTAAAAAAAGCTGGACTATGTGGCGGCGCTCGACATAGGTCGAGTGGCAATTTCAGCACGTAATGTGGCTGAGAGAGAGACAAGTGGTGGCAGGAGACTAGCGAGCGTATGACTGCTCCAGACCACCGCGGCGAACCTACTGACACAAATCTCAGCTCCTCCTCCCTCTCTCACTCGCTACATACTCAATTATGTACCGAAAGTACCGAATTACCTTTTGCATCGCGTTAACGGTATTGCAAGAAAAACCTACAAGGACGTTATGGTGGGGGCTGTCATTCGAAGACTCCTTCGGTTTTGGTACTGGGAAAAGATTATGTTTTACAGTAGCCCTATTTTAGTTAATTTGTGCGGTACATATAATAAACCGCATAGGCCGCTCGTAAGGTGTTAATGACATATATAGCAATGATGTATAGCCTATGCTCTACCGGACCTATTAGGCCTAAAAAGATCGATGGGCTAACTGTGGGTCCAAAACATCAGTATAACCAACTAGCCCTTGCATGCCAGTTTAATCCTATGCGAAAAAATATTTTACTTTATGTTACTTTGCGATGACTCATTAAGATTCCCCAGCTACCTGTGGTCCAGGTCCTTTATTTTGTCCACCTATGCTACTAAGAATGGGGTTAACATTAGCTTAAGTGGGGGCTGATGGCCCCCCCGCTCAGCCGCCTGACCGGCAAGCAACCAACTAACCTTAATGAGCCGAGGATGTAGTGAGTTGAGGGTCGTCGGGTTGAGTGGCTTGAGAGTGAGGGTAGTTATGCGGAGAGTCGTCGGGTTGAGTGGCTTGTGGCTGGGGTGGAGTGGCATAATTGTCGAGATCAAATAAAGTTGTGCAATTCTAGTGTTTGTAAGTCCAAATTGTCATTTCTGGATAACAGCAAACTGCAATCGTGGAAAGTGCTCAGGGTTGTTGATTTTTTTGATTTTTTTAAAAAAATTAAAAAAAATCATTGATTTATTTGATTTTTTTAAAATATCCCCCCGCCCTATTGAGTAGTAATTCAAGTAGAGGAATTTATAACAATTCTGTTTCATCCATGCCCTCAGCCCAGACTCCTGATCTGTTCCTGTCCTAGTCATGTTTCACTGTCTGACCACACTGCTGCTTCTGGCTGAGTTGCCAGTGATCCTCAAGAAATCATATTACAAAACCTATTATTGAACAGAATTACAGACAAATAATAATCTGTTATTATTAGTACAGACTTAGTGACTAGTAGCTTTGTGGATGTTTACTTTAAAATATTGATCCCAAGGCTGTGACCAAAATCCAGAGATATTGAAGTAAAAGTGAAAACATGGCAGTCTGGTAGACCTGCACTTGGTAATATCTGACTATGTACATAGGTTAGAACTCTTCAGAATTCTTTTTATCTTGATTCAGATAAAAAAAATAAACAAAATAATGATTTTTTTGGTAAAAAAATCATTGATTTAATCAAGTGATTAAATCAAATTGATTTAATCAATATTAACTCTGAAAGTGCTTGCCTTTATTGTCTATTACCAAAGTAAGTACCTCGAGATACTTGAAACATCTGCACCCTCTTCGTAATTTGAAAATATAATTGCATAGGCCTACTAGACCTAGTGTCGAATTGCATACTTTTTGTGTTGAGTTTTTGATGGAAAGGCAAGCTCAGATTCCCGGAAAAGACATAATTTTCGAAATTGATGAAACTCTAGTAGTGCGGCAAAATGTTTTTGTCGCCAGGGAAGTTATGCCTAAGCAGATGTTGGTAAGTTTTTTTGAGGCCTTGGCACATGGTACTATAAAGCATTCTCTCAATTTAGTGGACCCGGTAAATATGGCCATGGAACATACGCAGAACATCGAGCGGCTGTGGTTTGATGTAAAGCAGCATGTCAAGCGACCTGGGATGCGGAAGCACTTCCTCAAGCAGTACCTTGGTTGCTACTTATTTGCTATAAGGCTTAAAGAGAATGCTCTTTTCATCAATTTCTAGTGGAAACTGCATACACTGTACAAGGCACTGTCAACTCGCACTGTCCCTTCCTCACCACCCTGTACACATCCTCAAACTGACCGGGTTGAAGATCCTGGACCTGCGTATCCAAGCCTGGCATCACCTGATTGGTCAATAGACATCACGTGTCAGTGGGCTACATCGTAATTGGTAGGCCTGAGATTATATAGTCGACACCAGATGTCTCAGTTGTTGAGTGGGAAATATGAAAATAGCTCTTGCAGTGGGCAAAACAGAAACACACTTTCAAAGGTCTATATGCATATAATAATGATGTACTATAATATTTTCCTTGGAGTGACACGTACAGTATATCAATGATGTTTAAATTATGTCCGTAATCACATGTCATTGACATTATTTCTTTACCTATAGGCCTATTATTGCGCGTCGTGCAGATTGACTTTAACATTAGCATAACCTAACAACATGACCTATAGTAAGAATGGAGTTAACATTAGCGTGGGTGGGGGCCACGGGCCGACACCCCCGCTGCTCGCCAAACAACCAACTAACCTTAGAAAGAAGCAGATGAAGTACTTGGTTGTGGGTCGTCTGGTTGAGTGGCTTCTGGCTCGGCTTGACTGGCTTGAGGCTGAGGGTCGTCGAGATCAGGGTCATCCGGCTCAACAGGTGGTGGAGAAGGACGAGTGCGAGTTGATAGTGGCTTGTAGAGTGCAGCAGCTTGGACTAGAAATTGATGAAATGCAGAATCTCCATAAGCCTTAGCAAATAAGTAGCGACCGAGGTACTGGTTGAGGAAGTGCTTCCGCATCCCCCGGTCGCTTCACATACTGCTTTACATCCAACCAGAGGCGCTCGATGTTCTGCGTATGTATGGCCTTATTTACCGGGTCCACAAAATTCAGAGAATGGTTTACAGTAGCATGTTTGTAGCCCTCCTGCTGAATAGTGTTGTATGCCCGCCCCTGATCACTATATATTGTTGAACCCGGCAGTATATATTGATGTATTAAATAAGTTCTCTTTATTTCTTGGCTTTGGGTCCTCACAGTCGTCTAAAAGTGGCACAATGAAGATTTTTTTGGAGACACGTTCAATGCCTCCAAATAGCCAAACTTGCTTAATTTCCCTGCCAACAAAGTATTTTCGCTGCACAATTAGAGTTTCATCTATCTCCACAATGATATTTTTTCCCCCAATAGGAGGTTGCCGTTCCAGCCATAACTGTCACCTCCGCACAAAAACTACGCCAGTCGACACTAGTTGTTAATGATATTTTTTTAGATTACGAAGAGCGTGGCGATGTTTGAAGTCTTTCTCCAGGTAATACACAATAAAGGCAAGCACTTTCCACAGTTCGAGTTTGGTGTTGTCCAGAAATGACCCTTTGCAGTTTGTAATACTAAAATTACACCACTTTCTTTTTTTCGATTTTTTCCAGGGCAAATAGGTGTACGTGCACTTCCAATACCACCTAGGCCTCTCCTCGTCTTGCCTACAGTACTTTGTACACTGATTATTGCACTTAGGACAGGTTACAGTAAGTGGAAGGCAACCATGTGACGTGAAAATGTCAAAAGCTGCCTCATTATCTTTATAAACTGTTGCAAGTTTTTTAATTGGCTCGTCCTCACACCCTGTACACAGGTCTCCCATCGTCAAACTAAGCGGGTTCAATCCTGGACGTCTCGGCCCAAGCATGGCCTGAGGTGATTGGTCGATAGACATTACGTGTCAGTGAACTGGATTATATTTACCATGAGAGCATTACTCTCGCCAGCAGTATAGTTCATTGCATTCGCCACCAGGTGTCTCAGTTGTTGACTGACAGTCACGCAAAAGAGGTCTCCCAGAAGAAGACTAAAAAGAAGTGTAAACAAACCCTTAAAATGTAAATATCCATATAATATCTATTATGTTAGTTTCCCGGGAATAACGACTACATCAAATATTTGCACAAAAAACGCTTAATCACATGCTATTGAGCTTAATGTTTTACCAATATTGTAGCGCCTCCTGTATATTGACCCTATATTTAAACTAGTTTTTAAATATATCCCAGATGTCCGACAACGACGCTACCGTCTTACTCGCACGTTCGTAATTTTCCTATGTGAACTGTTTTTATTTGAATGATTAAGCAAGTGACCGAATTTAAATTCATTCAGCCAAAAACTAGAAAAACAGCTTTAAAATGACACCAGAACGAACTTCATAGCGCACAGGGTTTATCCGCAGCACTACCATAGACATCAGCAAATATTCGCTAATAATGAGCAATGTCGCGCTACATTTGCCTATTGGCAGCGCTGCATATGTCTAGCGAGATATAGCTGAACCTCCTCAGTGCCCTGGAGGTGGATTCACTAACGGTCATACGATCCGAAAACTCCCTTACGGCTCAACGCTGGTATTCACGAAGTGTCGTAGCAACCATCTTTGATCGTAGGCAGCCCCTTTCGCAAAGGGTGAATATGAATATGACCCGGATATAGGTACACAAATATCGATAACACAACCCGCGACCATAACAAATTCGTCTGCAGTATAGCTCTTTATGACACACATAAGTTATTATTGAGGCAATAATAGCGCAATATGATTGTTAACTTGTGTTTACAACACCATTAAGGCATTTAACTCCTTCAGACATTATGTTCCAGTAAGTCCACAGAGGCGGGCGCCCGGTATCATTGCCACTGCACCACACAACTGTCAAAACCACACTGGTGGCCGTTAGAATTGTCGGAGGAACCTGGGGTTGCCACCAACCGACAGATCTTCATCTAACTTACCGGACTTACTGAGCTCCATATGACGCGATCGCGTCATATGAGTTTTTGGTCATAAGTTCCATATGACGCGATCGTGTCATATATGTCGCAAGGAGTTAATACAAAGTATGAATATATTTGTATCCTTAATGTCTTATGACAGGCCGAATTAAGCTATGAATAGCCTACATATGCCAACCTAGACCTAGTCAAGGTTAATTGATGCACATATTCATGTGCTGCGAAAACACGTAGCCTACCATTAGTAGATTTTAACCCTCATTTATTGCGGAAATGTTTTATTCCAACTCCCCACCACCTCTGGGTTAGATTAGGGTAGCCTATTCCTCAACAAATTTGAAAGTAGCCTATCACAGGAACAAAATGAAGAAAAGAATTACTCTAGGCCTAGCCTAAAAAAAAAAATGGTAATTCTGCATAACTACTACTCCTGTTATTTTAGGTTTTATTTATTTTCTTTATGTATTTTAATGCATTGTAAGTGTGTATTTTATTGTTAGAAAGTGCGGAAAGCACTTTTTATTAGCATTTGCATTGTTAATTGTAATTATTCAGATACCCCAACAATCTAGGAGTTTACTCAATATAGGCTAGTCAACTTTGAAAAGACATTAGCCTAACCTAACAACCTTACCTAACCTATCCTAGTATTATGGGTGGGGGCTGCCGCCCCCACACCCCCGCTGATTAGGTATTAAAACTATACACAATTGATGGGATAAAGTCTATGGTGTTTACTCTGCAATCTTCAGCTTTGGCTGTCTATAACAGGAAAGTACCATTAAAAATTTACCGACTTCTTGTACGTTAAGCTCCACTCTGATTGGCTACTAAACATCGGGGAGGAGCCTCCATGGAGGCTAGAATGTAAACAAAGTGTCCTGGACTTGCTGTACAAAAATAACTCTGATAGGCCTAATGTTATATGGGAGTAAAAATCAAATTGACAAAATAAGAAAAGTAGGCCTAGCACTTATCCGCACATCAGTAAGGTCCCCTGAGTAAGGTAAGAGCAAAAAATAAAAATTCCACGAGACAGGAATCCCGTAATCGAGGAGTAGTTGTTCTGCAGAATAGCCAAAAAAATAATAAATGGTGTGAATAATCTTGTTTAGCCTAGCCTAGGCTATAACCTAAGATTTATTTTTAAAAAGTTAGGGCTATTTAGGCTAGAAAAATTAGGCCTGCATATGGTATTTTGGTTAGGCTAGCAATGCCTAGCTTGGTGTAGCCTAAGCATAGTAAAGTAGAAGCCTAGAAGGTAAAGATGGTGTTTGCAGGCGTACCGTCCACCTTGTTAACTAGCCTAGCTGTTATTAGTCCCATGCTGGTAATATATTTGATGATGACAATAAGTCATGGGAGGTGAGTGGGACAAAGCCCCCCTCAACCTAGTACATTATAATGTACTATGGCCAACTGTTGGGCAATAGGTTGAGGGGGGCTTTACCCCCTTCATCCCCCATGACTTATTGTCATCACCATATATATTTCCAGCAGGGGGGCAAATAACAGCTGGCCGTGGGATAATTTTGTAATTAAATGCAGTCAAATTAGGTGAGAACATAACCGAGCCTGCAACTTCATCTAAACAAGGACAGTACGCCCGCTAACACCACACTTACCAAGGTAAGAGTTGTGTTAGCGGGTGTACTGGGCCGTCCGCTTTGTTTACATAGTCGAACAGTTATATTCGCATCTAATTTGACTGCTCTTATTTGCCCCTGCTGGTAAAATATATGATATGACAATGTCATGAGGGGCTCTAAGCCCCCCTCACCCCATTATTGTATCCCATGGTCAGATGTTGGGTAAATTGTTATGCTACCAACCGTGGGATACAATAATGGGTTGAGGGGGGCTTTGCCCCCTCAACAAAAATGGAAGTGTTATGAATAAAAAAATATATTACCCTAGACTAGCCTAGGCTAGGCCTAGGTGTAGACATGGTCAAGTAGAACAATATACTGTGGTTAAGGTATAAATAATACACTAATTTCCCAACTAGCCCAACAGATGATTATCAATGATCAATCAGTCGGAAATCCTTTAACTTGGGCCACTAACAGGCTTCCCTGTAGCCTAGCTAGGCTAATTTCTTATCATCAATTCACAAGATACTCTATTCTTCTTCCTGTTGGCTGTGGTGGATCGAATTAGCCATGCTAAACAATGAAAAGCTCATAAATTAAATTATATTAGGTTCTTCTTGGCGCTTCGGTCATGTGGGTGACATATTGTTTATTTACAAAGGCCAAGCGCCTGTTTGGTCAAGAGAAGCCTCGGTGAAAATAACCGAAATGGAGCCGTAAGGGAGCTCAACGATGCGTTCGTGATTACACCTTCCGCACTCCCTTAGGAACGATCGTAGGTTGCTGTACGACATCGCACGCTACGACCGTTAGTGAATCAGAGTCCTGGGTCCTTCCCTCAGCCCTGGCCGTTTGGCTGGGGAGTGGACGGGAGCCTGCCGCGTTCACTCTGACTAGTCTCCACAGGCTATGTAAATTGCCATGGCGTTCCAGAACCATCCCCGCAGCTAATGGGTTAAGTAGGACGAGTCACTATTATGGTATTTTGAAAGCGCTTTTTATAGGAGGTGCGGAGTGTTAGTGAGACTATTACCAAAGATAGCCTACAATGCTTCATTAGGAAACTAGTCACTCCGGCCCATAGTTCTTCCGGCCCTAGTCACTCCGACCCCATTACCCTAGTCACTGCGGCCCATTGAAAATAATAAATAGAAATACAAATGGTAATTTTTTTTAAAAGACTCGCAGCATTATTATACATAATTTGGTCAATATTTACGAGTCACACCACAGCTGGAATCTCATTTCTAATGGTAGTTTTGGGTTCCTATCATTCTATGTTTCATTACTATATACTTTTTATCCACCGGAAAATATTATTTTTTCTTGTTTTTTTATTTTCATAGGCCTACCTATTTTTATTTTTTTTATTTTTTTTAGCATTAACCTAACCTAAAAACCTAACCTAACCTAACCTAAATGTATTTGGGGGCTATTAGGTTAGGTTAGGTTAGGTTTTTTGGTTAGGTTAATGCAAAAAAAAAAAAAATAGCCAAGAAAAAAATATATTTTCCGGTGGATAAAAAGTATATAGCAATGAAGCATAGAATGGTAGGAACCCAAAACTACCGTTAAAAATGAGATCCCAGCTGTGGTGTGACTCGTAAATATTGACCCATAATTTATTAGGGAAAGTGAAGCTCTATGGAATCCTTATAATATACTCGCATAGATTCCACTGTGGGAGAATAGTTTTGATAGTGAACTATAGTTTTGATGTAAATACTACCGCAACTACGAATCTTGTTTCCGAGACCTAGTATATTAACCTAACCAAACAACCTAACCTAGACCCAGTACATGGGATACAACACTAGCCCTTGCATGCCAGCTACTGTGGGTTCATATATTAGACATACAGTAACATCTTTGTAGAACATAACACTTTACTGTAGCAAGTGTACTCCATTCCGAACACTTTTTGTAAACATTGAACACGTCCGTAGCAGAGCTCTCAAGATTGCGGGACTGAGTTTGTTTACGCGCGGGACTATTTATATCGACAAAATAGTTACAAAACTTATCTAAACTATTTTACCACAACGGAATCTATGTGAGTATATTATAAGGATTCCATAGAGCTTCACTTTCCCTAATAAATTATGTATAATAACACTGCGAGTCTATTCGCGATAATTATCGCCATTTTAAGTCGACCGCCAAGGCAGGACCTGGAAGTCACTCAGAGCGTACAGTAAACAACGCGACGCTACTTCCACGAACGCAACAGAGTTTTCTTTATATTTCGTCTCATATTATCATTATGAAAGTGTCCCCATTGCTTTTTTAGTGTTTCGTACACCAGAAAAGGGTGTAGCTTGGTGTTGGATGCGTGAAAGCCGAAAACAAATATGTATTAAATCGTTGGCGGTACCTGTCTAATAGGTGTCCAGTAACTAAAATTGTACCATAAATAGAAATATTAGGGAAGCAATTGACAACATGGAACAACGTAAATTTAAATGGAATGAGAGGATCATTTAAAGTCAGGTCTATCTCATATCAAAGACATTGTCTTTGCTCATATATTTCGTTTCATCAAACAGGTGACAATTCATTAACTTTTATTTATCGTATTGATAATTTTGGAATCACCCTGTCCCTGTCTATTTTTGTATCTATCTTTTACTTTAATTTTTTATATAAATAAGAATTGCATCTTACACAAATAAATAAGAATTGCACAGGCCGGTGTGACTAGGGTGGGAGGCCGTAATGACTAGGGAGGGAGGCAGGAATGACTAGGGCCGGAAAAACTATGGGCCGGAGTGACTTGAAATCCTTCATTATCCCCCATAGGCTTCAAAACTTTTCTTCAAAGGTTATATTGGGTGTAGGCTATACTTACTATGGCTCAAAACTGTACATTAAAATAATTTCCACCAAACCCAAAGTATACAGTTACAACATCCATACTTAACATGTGTAATTATTCAAATGGGTGTATCCTTATCATGGCTCACAACTGTACATCCTCCTCCCTCCCCTTAAATTTCGGCATCTCAAAATTTCCCAAGTCTCGAATTGGATTAATAATTAGATAGCCTACATACCCACCATTACATCCTTTACCATCTTCTACTGCTGAGTATATAAAAGACTGCCTACTTTAAAACTACGATAATATGAAGATGGGATGGATAACGCCGATAAAGTTGGGCATTCACGGCCGGTTCATCACTCATGGGAACAAGAATGGTCTGCAAGTATACGGCCACGTGAAGCTGCTCATTATACGTATTATATTTATCCTAACGATCGATAACTTCCAACGTCTCCTGAAACAATGAGAACTATACAAGACCTAAAATGACCATAGAACCCAAGGCCATGTGTAAATAAACGGTGAGCCGAAATGTCAAAGCTCCTGTCACTTGCAAATGGTTGCCTGGTTAGGCCTACATAATTTACAACCACACGCCGTACAATACATAATCTAACTTTCACTGCAGCTCAAGAAAAGTAAAGGTGCATACACTATCTACACAGACATACATAGGCCTATATACGATCCAAAATAAGAAAGAATCGTATAAATGCCAAAATGCTTACCACTAATCTCTGCATCCTCCCACTTCGATGACCTGCTGAGCAATGACGTAAATCGACGTTTCCGAGAATCCGAGGAGCAGGTCCGGGCAGGGTTACCAAATATATATAGCGAAATAACGCTATATTAATCCTCAAATTTCGCTAGATAATATGAAATGCAGACTATCACTATGAGAAAGCTGCACAATCCCTACAATACCACTAGCAAAATGGCACAATCTAACACTACCTTAGAATATCGCATACAAATGTCTCAGATCTTTAGGAATTAGCTAAAATTCTTGTCATTCGATGCAAATAGTTGTTGCTAGATCGAGGTAAGCGTAGCTAAATCTAGCAATAAATCTAGCATGATGGCATCGCTGGAAGGGTTGGTTGCTATGCACATGTCTCGCATCCGATTACTTGACCAACTGACTAGGTAATATTTAATCGTGACCAATTTAACCTCCATATGAATTAAAGATACTCAGTTTCGTCGCATTTATTGTCACATATAATACAGAATGACATTATACTTCGAAGATGTTTCGTGCAAATAAAAATTAATAATTTAGTTATTATTTGTTGTTACTAATAATAGTTCGAAGGCAAGAAACAAACGAACGCTTAAACAAGTTGACCGAGGAACTGTGGAACAGATCACTGGAGATCGTTCACCCTTTACAGTATGTCCAAATTATTTGTTTAAGGACATACATACAGTATATTAACCGAAGTAGCATATTGGCATTGCGTTATTATATACAGCAACCAACCACAATATTCCACAAGATATAAGCCTACCACACAGTTAGTTATAGACCTACCAGTTCATACCACCAGTATCACCAGATATTTAAACAGTAATACCATTACCATAGTTATAGGCCTACCACACAGCTATTGCTCACAGTTATACCAGATACTCCACATAGCCTCAGTTATACCACACACTAAGCCTCACAGTTAGCCTATAGTTATTTTGTTTTCTTGGTAGCCATTTATGCTCTTGACTGTACAAATTTGGATGTAAAGATGTCGATCATGAGTGCGCAAACATGGTGTTTGTGCAGACAACTGTCGTGTACGGGTGTGATGAAACCTTGCACAATTGATTGAAACCGTGTATTAGATCCGGCAATCTTCATTGTCAGTAATGTTTGACTGTCTATGGGGGCCTTTAAATGTAGTTCTACACTAAATCCTTACTCCCCGCTCTGATCACCCATAGCCTACTATGCAGTAGGCTATGTGTTATAGGTTATAGGCTACATAACACTAGGGTACGGTAAAGATTCGTTTATACTTTCCCCAATGCTGATTAGGCTTTATTATTATACAGTATATTATAATATGCGATATTTCCTAATACTCTAAGCCGGGAAAAAATGCCAAATATGAAGCTAGATTGAAGAAAACAAAGAAAAAACCCCGCTAAATGCAAAAACTTGACGCTAGATGTACAAACGACGCGCTAAGTTGGCAACATCGGGAGCCGAACAGGTGACTGGGAGGCGGGAAAATACAAACGGGTTGCACACGCCCTCGTTTCCACTAATACTATGATCGACTTACTTGGGTGTATTTTATAATAATTATATATTTGTTCTATAATATATGAAGTACAGGTACCTAATCTATATGTTGTAGGCTACATTTCCTTGCATTTCATAAATTTATAATATACTTTTTGATACCTGAAGGAGGAACTGCCAGTACCTGACGAAGGATCTGCCATTGATTCAGCATAGGCGACCAACTTCTGAAGCTCCCCGGCTCAGTAATCTATGCTACCAGCCACATCAGTGATGCAGAGGCCCCAAGCTCGGCCAAGCTACTGTTGTTTACGCTTTTAGTTGCAATTGTTATATTTTGTTCCCTACCTATATAATTATACTATATATCGCTTACACTCAAGGAAAATAAACAATCTGTACACTGGTGAAATGTATAGGCTATTTGTGTGAACGGAATGAATCAGGTGAAACAAACGTCTGTATTATCATAAGATTTCGACCCACTTCCAGAATGTTTAGAGCGTTAGCGTAAAGATTGTTTTTGCCTCAATTGTACATCTCTTAACCCCTTCTGTACCGGCGACGTCTTTGTAATTTTGTTCTAGCAATATTTAATTATTTTGTGCAGTTTTAAGAAGAATCTGGGGGTAGTAAAGAGGGTTAAGTGAGATAGTTCGAAACCTATTTATTGACCACTTGCAAGTTTCGGGCTATAAGGAAGTTGGAGCTGTAGACATCGATATAAAACAGAAATGCAATAATAATGTAGGTTTCTGATGGATAAAAAGTATGTTGAATTGGGTTTTATGTACTTATAAATGTACTACGACCATATTATAGCTGGTAATTCTGTTAAATATCAATGTCAACAGCTCCAACTTCCTTATAGCGTGAAACTCGCATGTGGTCAATTACTGGAGGCCCTTTTTAAACTGCACAAAATCGTCCAAACATAGCTAGAATAGGCTACAATAAGAAAGACGTCGCCGGTACAGAAGGGGTTAATTGTCTTTCCCACTCTCCAGCCAAGCACCATTGAGTTCGCTAGTAATAATACTGGCACTTGAGGGGAGGTTTTTAGTCTGTTCCCTAGATCTCCATCAGGGATACCCATTTTCAAGAAAAATTTGTACATTTTTCGGTAGAAAAATTTCCCGGGTGAAGGCCAGTTCCTATAAAATTACAGGCTCACTATCTCAAGCCAAGAAAAAATAATTACGCCTAAATTGAACGAAAGGTCTTAAAATTAACAACTGGGGCGAAAGTTATAAAAATCACCTGGATTTCAGCTGTAGCAAAAATTTTGGCACTTGTCGGTGATTTTCGAATTTGAGTTTTCAAAGGGTATATTTGGATTCGTCACATCGTTGCGATTCCAACGGTATATGGATTTTTTATATATTTCGGATTTTTGTTTAGGCCCAATAGACCTCTTTGTATTTTGGAAACCCCAAAATAACCCATAAACGAGTTATCTATGTATGGATTTTGCTCAAATTTGTATCGCAAGTACACTTTGACCCGCTGAATTCATTGGTAGAAACATAATTGCAATGGGACCATTATTATAAGATTTTTATTTTGACTTGACTTCCCAAAATGGTCCAATTTTGAACTTTGAAAGTCGTCTGTAGCCTAAAATATAGGTTCAAATTAATTCTACCTACTGCCAATCGATTTATCTCGCCCTATATATATGGTCGCAGATTTAATTTTCGACTAGTCATTCTCCCACAATCAAAAATATTTTTCCAAAATCACCTTTTCAAAAACTTGCCTACCTATGAAATTTGTCTTAACTTGTCAGTAAATTAAACAAAACAATAGGGGTACTGTATATTTAGAATCTTCACAACGTTGCAGTTCCAACTGTATATGGCATTTTTATTTTGGAGATTTTTCGTTCCTGTGCTGGCTTTGAGATATTTTAATTTGTGACTAATATCGTTGCAATCCTCATGAAGCGGAGAGTTCCAAACAATTATTTCAGGTGATTCCGACCTATTTTAACCCCTCAAAATACCATGTACACATTTTGTCAAAATCTTGGCCACAAAAATGGTCCATAAACACCCATGGACTACAGCCTTTGGTTAAAAAAACACCCATGGACTATAGCTTTTGGTCCAAAAACACCCATAGTCCATGGGTGTTTTTGGGCGTTTTTGGAGCAAAGGCTATATATACTGTAGTCCATGGGTATTTCGGGACCAAAGGTTTTAGTCCATGCCCAAACATCATTCCTATAGCCTATTGGCCTATGTCAGTACCAGTGCAAATTAAATTGTTCTTCATTAGACTCCATGGGTATTTTGGGGGTGTTTTTGGACCAAAGGCTATATAGTCCATGAGTGTTTTTGAACCAAAGGCTATATAGTCCATGAGTGTTTTTGAACCAAAGGCTATATAGTCCATGAGTGTTTTTGAACCAAAGGCTATATAGTCCATGAGTGTTTTTGGACCAAAGGCTATATAGTCCATGAGTGTTTTTGAACCAAAGGCTATATAGTCCATGAGTGTTTTTGAACCAAAGGCTATATAGTCCATGAGTGTTTTTGGACCAAAGGCTATATAGTCCATGAGTGTTTTTGAACCAAAGGCTATATAGTCCATGAGTGTTTTTGGACCAAAGGCTATATAGTCCATGAGTGTTTTTGGACCAAAGGCTATATAGTCCATGAGTGTTTTTGAACCAAAGGCTATATAGTCCATGAGTGTTTTTGGACCAAAGGATATAGTCCAAGGGTGTTCTTGGACGAAAGGCTGGGTGTTCATGGGTGTTTTGGGGTGTTTTTGGAGCAAAGGCTATAAGTCCATGGGTATTTAGGTTTGGTTACGTTTGGTTCATGGGAGATTTGTAAGTTGTAGGAAAAAATAGAAATGCCATATACCGTTGGAATTGCAACGCTGTGAAGAATCTAAATACTGTGTACTCATAAAAATGTGAAAATCCAAAATGACCCAAATTGTTGGCAAGTTTGACCAGCTAGCTAAATTTGGATTTTTTTTTTTCTCGGTTATGCCAAATTGACATTGCACAAAATTAAACTATGATTACATAATTATATGGTCACAGTTTTATTCTGTGACTTGTCAATTTGCCATAATCAAAGTTTTTGTTTTGTTTCTAAAATTGCCTGGCCCTTGGTCTAAAACATCCATAGCCTGTAGCCCATCTTCGTCCAAATCACCCATGGAGTAAAGCCTTTTGTGCAAAATTAACCCTAAACTGTGTATGAAAAACGGAACCTGAAGGTAAATGTGAGGAATAGTAAGGTTATGGTCTTTGAAAGGGGTGCAGTCACAGAATGTGAAGTGAGTTTGAATGGTCAGGTTATGGTGAATGTCAGCTCACGTAAGTATTTGGGCAGAGTGATGAGTAAATAAGGGAATATGGAGTGCAGGAAAGGGTGCAACAGGAGAAGAAGGTTGTAGGAATGCTGAAAGCAGTGATAAGGAATAGGGTGGTGAGCATGGAAGTAAAGAAGTCATTGCATAATAGTTTGGTAATCCTAACACCCGATAGCACTATCGTTAGTGAGTGATGTATGTTTTTTGTACTTTTGTTGATATCTTCTCAAATTGCAAATTTAGCTCAATATAAAATTTGATATAAATTGTATTTTCTTTATTCATACAGAATTTAGACAAAATTACCAGATCGTCCCGGACTTCCCAAATTGACTAATTCCTTGAACATGACGAGGTGCATTGTTATGTGTGCGATCAGTTTACTTGGGAAACAAATTGACTTGCTCATGTAGTTGTGTACACCCTATGTGGTGGATTGTGTTCTTTTATTTCAAAAATTTATTTTATTAAGCGTTGTTTCCACATAGCAATTTTGATCAGTTCTTTTGCATTTATCTTGTGTCGTTCCTGTTTTATTTTGCAAGTTTTACATTATAATTGATGTACCGGAGTGAAGCATGGAGTTGAAGAGACATAAATCAAGTGTGATGAGTGAGGGTTGGAAATTAGTTACTTCAGAACTGCGTGTGGAGTTGTTGCACATGGAGAGATAGACAGACGAATTAGAAAGTACGAGAGCGGTGTGGTGTGGATGTGGATGTGCTGGAGAGTGTGAAAAGGAACACCTTGAGATGGTTCATTCATGTGGAACTCATGAGGAGCGATAAAATTACTAGGAGAGTGTACGAGAGTGAGGTGGAATAGCAGAGAGGAAGAGGCAGACCGATAGTGAGGTGGAAGGATGGAGTAGAGGTATACGAGTGAAAGTGGTGTTGGGTGGGAGGAGGGGCGCTGGATGACAGAGGAAAGAGGTGTATGGAGGCAATTCATTCGTGGCCACCCCTTCGGGATCATGGCGTCTGGCAATAGATAGATAGATATAATATAAATAGTTAAATACAGTAGCACACTCCATCCATTAATATATTTGTTCTCTGTTTCCCTATATAGAGTGTTGCGTGGACAGTGGTGGAAAAATGAATATATACATTTTAAAGTTTTAAAACATTATCTATATTTACAAATTTACAATACTGTACATATATTTATATCAATTTACATAATAAACTATGACATTATAGAAACAGCTACAGTATTATATACAACACATAAATTATCTAGATGTTCTATTAAGATAATTGGTCTTTGGATGATCCATGACTTGAGCATAATACTCAAGTTCAACATTTGACTACATACTAATATCTGAATAAAACAAGGTCGGGAAGATTAGCTAATTTGTTCGCAGTGGTCTAGTTAGTACACAGTATCGATTAGAAACAGTACCTACAAAACAATAAGCACAGTAGTAAGATTAATATATAGTATTTACTGTCAAAATGCATAACAGCCTGCAGTGATAAGCAGTATACATTTTTAATGATGAATTCTGACCGGGTGATGCAATATTCTGAAACATTCCCATTTGCCACATAGTCTGAGTCAGTGTTTTTTCTCAATCATTGTTCACTCTTTAGTGTTCAACGTATTATTGTGTACCAGCTACTTGACACTACATATATTAATCTGCCTGGAATGCCGCCAATAGAACAAGAGACAGGAAACCGTATCTCTTATGAATTCCTCTGTCTTTAACCTAAGACGTGCGCATGGGGGGTATGAGACACCACACTCCTGTGCGCACATATTTGAGCTGTTCCCATCAGTAACATCGTTATTTTACCATAAATAGCATTAATACTTATCCATATGCGCCTATTATAGGTTGATTATAAAGGTATTAACCTGTTACAACAATAAAACAAGTGGAAACAGTGTTTGGATGGTCAAAATCAGCGATACAGGCCGGGAGTTACATAATGTATGGCTGAGGCAACCTCCCTGCCCTCCTCCCCTCCCCTTGTCTGGAGAGACACTGTTACGCAATAGTCTCTCTCTCTCGCTGTTTCCCACGCTTGGTAACAGTGATGACAATGCCCTGCTACCAACTCGCTAATGTTAGCACGAAAATAGACCACAGAATAAGGGAATAACAGGGAAAATAGGTGATAACTGAAGGAGGGGAGGAAAGTGGGGAAGGAGGGGAGGTGGAGGAGTGATATTTGGCATGGCCCAGGGGTAAAAAAATAAATAAATAAATAAAGAAATAAAAAAAAAAAAAAAAAAAAAAAAATTGGGTGTTTTAACCCGTGGAGCCCCGGCTAGTTTTGTAATGTTTGCGCACCAGAACCCGGCCGGTTTTCAAAAAATGGTTTTATTCCAGAAACAATAGCGAATGGGTTAGGAATGAAGGAAAAACCACGAAAAACCGCTCAAAAAGCTTAAAAAATGGTCCTACAGAGCCCCCGAAAACGGATTTTACAAGAGTAAAAAATTGAAGGCAATTATCCCAAAAAACAGGTTATTGCGCGCTCGCGCGCACGCACGTGGACTTTGAGAGTTTTCAACCATCGGCACGGTTGCGTGGGATACGTACACAGTTCCCTTACATATCTGAGCCCTCTTGAGTGGCTACACCTGAGGTTACGGTCGGCGCAATTAGGGTGACGCGTCAGGCGCGTCTCTGGGGCTGTGCGTTACATACATCGCCGACGCGTCAGACGCGTCGCTGGGGCTGTACGGGTTAAATGGATTTTTTTTCCCCTGACTCTTAAGAGTCTTCCCGCAGTCCGCCGGGGGAACTCTTAAGAGTCTCCCGGCAGTTCCCGGGTTAAGGGGAGATGGGTCGTTTTTCTTTTCCCCCTTCTTCCTCATGTTTAGCCCTTTTAGTTTTCAGATTTTATGACGTTCGGCTCATTATTTTGGCGATTTTAAAACCTTTCGCCCCATTTCTTTGTCAATATTATAGACTTTTTGTGTCATTTAGGTGTTTTTTTCCTGGCGAGCGATAGCGAGCCAGTTATTTAAGGGGAACCGGCAATTGGCTGGGACATGTATCGAAAAATGTATAAATTTATCTTAAAGGATTTGGGAGTGTGTTTTTTTTTTTTTTTTTTTTTTTTTTACTTGAAAAGGTCTAGGGAGGAAACTAAATATATGAGAACCAGATACATAAAGGAGAAATTATATCCAATTATATCCTGTTTATTATTCCTAGGGGGTAGAGGAGAAACGGATATAAATTAAATAATTAAACCTGGAAAGATGAATTGGCCTAGGCTATAAAAATGATACAGGTCGGCGGTTGACGACTTACGTGTTAAATTGTATATGTAGGCTATCTGTGGTAGTCCCAGTAATATCTATGAAGTACTTCTAGTATTAAAGGAACTTAGCTGTGATGCAAAGAGTGTAGCTTAGGTGATGGACATGTCGGTAGGTGAATATCAGGGAAGTTCTGGTGGTATGTGGCAGCAACTGGTGGTTTGTTGTTAGTGGGACGAAGTCTGTGTGAAGTGTGTCTGAGATTCCCTTTTATCGTGACAATATAAAATATATTTATGGGTTCTATATCGTCCCCCGTTATTAAATAATAAGGGAAAATAAACTAAGATTGGTGCAACCACAGTAATATTTATCCACAAAGATAAATAAAGTAATTCGTATAAACAAAAAGGAACCAGCTGTCGTGAACCCGGGAAATTCAAACTACGGTATATATACCAGCTAGGATTCACGACATACTCCGCCACCAGTTATACAAAGTATTTACAATTGTCCCGTCCCGATCATGGATCGCCACAACTGGGAGGAACCCAAAGCAGCCCGACGTGACGGCCTCTGAGGGGTATCACCTCGGTCCGCTCCAGTAGCAGGAAGGATATTATCAGAGTTCTGCTTGCTGTCGCCATCCACTACCTCTAAATCTATCTCTAGTGGGTATAGCTTAACCACCGGTCTGGTGGTCAAACCGGCTCCTGTTTTTACCTGAACTACCCTACATTCGTGGTCAGGACCACGAAGAAGTTTCATTATCCGACCTATACGCCAACAAAGTTGGGGGCCGTCATCATGTACTAGAACGACGTCCCCAACTTGTGGCGATGCTATCCCTCTTTTTACCATTAAGTGACGATGTTGCTCCCTGAGTGATATTAAATAATCAGTGCTCCACCTTTTCCACAGGTCATGTGAGAGTTTTGTTACATATTGGAAGCGTTGGTTGACGGAATCGTTGTTATGCCACGTCGTGTCCTTGAGATCTTCATCCGTGACTTCTCGCCTTGGAAAGCTTCTGATCCGCCTCCCATGAACCAGTTGTGAAGGAGTGATGGGTAGAGGGTCTTCAAGATCACTGTAGGTGTAGCCAAGCGGGCGATCATTGACTGTGGCCTCGAGCTCCAGTAATACCGTATTCAGTTCCTCTGTGGTAACCAATGCTCGACCCAGTACCTTCTTCAAGCCAGCCTTTAGGATGCCAATGACCCGTTCCCATATGGCACCGAACCATGGCGCCCTGGCCGGTATAAACCGCCACTCGCACTTGAATTCAGGTGTCTGTAGCAACATCCAGCAGCCCCTTCTCTGTATCCTCCTACTTTCTCTATCCTAGTTCCAAAGCCAAAGGTGGATGTTGTGCATATGTGCACAACAAACTCACTTGCTCTCGCGTTCCCGATTTCGACTCCTCTGAATTCTCAACTTTGTGGCTCAAACTTTCCTGTCATTCTCTTACTAAATATTTCTGTGCTGTCTATCTTTCCCCTAACTCTACCAACTTTCCCAAATTCTTTGACTATCTAAACTCTACAGTGGAACACATTCTATCCATTTCTCCTTTCTCAGAAATCTCCATCTTAGGAGATTTCAACGTTCACCACCGCCAATGGCTCTCCTCTCACACTACTGATCCACCTGGTGAACAAGCCTACGTCTTTTCTATCCTAAATTACCTAGAGCAGTTAGTTCAGCAACCCACCCGTATCCCGGATCGCATCGGAGATCGGCCAAACATTCTTGACTTGTTTCTAACTTCTAACCCTTCTTCTTATACTGTCGATCTTTTCTCTCCTTTGGGCTCCTCCGACCATAAACTTATCTCTGTCACCTGTCCTATCTCTCCAGTACGGCCACCCGATCCTCCTAGCCGGCGGCACTTGTGGCACTTTGGCGCTGCCGACTGGGAGGCTCTCCGGCAGTACTTCTTTGATTTCCCATGGAATTATTTCTGCTTCCGTGGCCGATGACCCTCGGAGAGTGCTGAACGCATTACCGAGGTAATCCTATCGGGCATGGAAGCATACATTCCATTCTCTTTCTCTCAGACTAATGCTAAAAAATCTTGGTTTACTCACGCCTGTTCTACTGCTGTCCACAATAAGGAGGAAGCATTCAAACGGTACCGACGCCTTAAAACTCAAGACTCTCATTCTTCCTATGTTTCTGCCCGGAATCAAGCCAAATCTGTTCTTCGACTTGCCAAACACTCTTTCATCAATAATAAATGCACTGAACTATCCAACTCTAGCTCTTCCCAAGCTTTCTGGCATCTAGCCAAAAACCTCTCCAACATTGTTCACTTCCTCACCCTATAAACTCCGGTGTTCTTCAGGGCTCTGTCCTATCTCCTATTCTCTTTCTAATTTTTATAAATGATCTCCTTAACTGTACCTTAATTCCCATCCATTCATACGCAGATGACTCAACCTTACACTACTCCATTAGTTTTCAGAACGCCCCAGCCAACAATCCCTCAACGACAAACGTAATGAAACCATAGAACCCTTAAATTCTGATCTAAATACTATTTCCAATTGGGGCAGAGAAAATATTGTTAACTTTAATGCTTCCAAAACCCAATTTCTCCATCTATCTACCCGTCAGGATCTCCCAGCGGACTATCCCTTATTCTTCAACAATACAAAAATCAACCCTTCATCTTCTCTCAATATTCTTGGTGTCTCTTTTTCTTCTGCTCTCATTTGGAAGGACCATATTACCAGTCTTGCTAAGGCAGCCTCCCAGAAGCTGGGTGTGCTCAACCGCCTTAGGGGGTTCTTTTCCCCTGCACAGCTTCTTGCTCTGTACAGGGGCATAGTGCGCCCTTGTATTGAGTATTGTTCACATGTGTGGGGAGGTTCCTCTCACACCGCTCTCCTAGACAAAGTTGAAAGGAAGGCCTTTTGTATCATTAACTCCGTCCACTCACCAACTCTCTGCAATCTCTCTCTCTCCGCCGCAATGTTGCATCTCTCTCGCTATTCTATCGCTACTATAATAATCTGTGTTTCTCAGAGCTATCCCAGTGCATACCACCTCCTTTACGTAGGGCACGTGGTACCCGTCTTGCAACTCAATCCCACCCCTACTCTGTGCAACTCTCCAACCCAAGAGTGAAACGTTACTCTCAAACTTTCTTCTACTCAACAGCTGAGCTCTGGAACTCTCTCCCAGAATCAGTCTTTCCCTCTTCCTATGACTTAAATTGCTTCAAACTCCGTTTGTCCAGGCATTTTGGCTCGAACGTCCCTTGATTTTGGCCCTGTCACTCTTTCAACTATGGGGGAGGCACTCGCTATAGGCAGTTATGCCTTTTGCCTCTCTCAATCACATAGAAAAAAAGAAAAAAAGAAAAAAAAGAGTACCTTTTAACCTTGCATCATCTATCAACTCCCGTAATGTACTGGCTCCGCTAACAAATGTGGTGGCATTATCACTCATCATAATCTCAGGGTAACCCCTCCTGCTACTAAACCTACGGAACGCATGCAAAAAATATTCGCAGGAGAGGTTAGACACCGTCTCTACATGTACCACTCTAGTAACTGCACAGGTGAATAAGACTACATATAATTTACTTACAGTACCCCCCTTCTCTTTTACTGGCAAGGCACCTGTGTAGTCAACCCCCGTTACCTGGAAAGGACTCACTTCCTGAACCCTAAACTCCGGCAATGGAGGGGCTTGTACAGCACGGTATGATGTACCTTGCAATCTCTTGCAGATGATACATCCCCTTAAGGCTTTCTTTACTACCTGTCTAATCTTGGGGATCCACCATCTTTGCCTTATGTAATTTACAACAAAACTAACACCACTATGGTTACACACTTTGTGGCAGTAATTACTAAGGAGAGTGGCTATACGATGTTTATTAGGGATAAGGATAGGGTACTTGGCGCTATCATGTAAAGCTGACAAGTGTAGCCTACCTCTACAGCGTATCATGCCTCCCTCCATATAGAGGCCTAACTGCTTCACTATATTGCTTGGTGTGCCCTGTCCTTTTGACAAATAGTGGTGTTCCTCAGAGTAAGTTTCTCTCTGAGCTACCTTAATCATGGCTGACTCTGCTGCTCTTAATTCCGGCACCGTCGAGTATGCCGGTTATGCCTGATAGTTCCCTTGTGTCTTCTCTCTAAGAGTCCTAATAAACCTAAGGACCCATGCCATTACATGCCATGACTTCATATATGAGCCATACCGGTCCCAATTCAATATGGCAGTAGGGGCAACCGGTACCGGCAATGACAGGGTTCCTTCTTGACTCGTGTTACAACCCACAGTGGTGTCCCCTCCTATTGAGCCCCCTATTGGGCCATGATCAGGCCATAGCATTTGGTGAGCTAGCCATGTGGGCCTTCCCCACCAAAGCGAAGAAGCAACTAAGGACACATATGAAATCCCTCTGGTGACTAGATCACTGGGGTTGTCCTCTGTGGACACATAACGAAAATGAGCGCCGGGGACTAATGACTTTATCTCATCAACTCTATTTTGAACATATATAGGCAAAATCGTTTTACTAGACAACCAGCATAGGGTTATCTGGCTGTCCGACCAGAGGTATACATTCTCTATAATCAGCTCGTCCGCGTAGGCCTCACATATATAACATGCGAGACGAGCTGCGAGAAGAACAGCAGTCAACTCCATCTTAGATATGGTGAGGGACTTAATAGGCGCCACCTTAGCTTTGGCCATTACTAACCTACTCACTTCATCACCATCCGCATAGGCCGCTACACCATATGCTACTGAGCTAGCGTCACTAAATAGGTGCAGCGTAACCCTCTTAGAATTAGTGACCTGACGGGGAAACATGATACCTGTACTATCTATCATATCGTCATAAATACCCTGCCAGTTATCTCTCATGTCATCTGGAATGGGTACATCTCACCCACACTCTAATCTCCACAAGTCCTGTACGAACCTCCGCGCCCGGATGGTTACCGGTAGCAACACTCCTAGAGGATCGAACACGCTCGCGGTTAGACTTAGAGCCTCGCGTTTTGTAACCAATGCAGGGCTACTTCCGCGGAAATTAACCTGTAACATATCCTTATCAGTTAGCCACTCAATGCCAAGTACCTTAACCCCGTCTTGTTTGGCGGAAGCTATACCCTTCAGGTGCAACAGTTCCCGCAAACTCTCATTATTTGTGACCCACTCACGTAAAGACAGGTTAGCGCTGGAAAATATTCTACGGGCATCCCAACATTGTTGTTGCAAATCACCTACATCATCACCAGTCCCCTGTAAGTTATCAATATACAACCCCCTTTTTAGCTTATTAACTACTTCACTGTTCTCCTGTATCATAGACAGGTGTTTTTGAATGGTAGCATTAAGGAGGAACTGGGAACAGGTGGCCCCGAACAGAACTGCACGGAACCGGTAGACAATGTAAGGACTTGCAACATCCAAGGGATCAACGGGCCACAGAAACCTAGTAGCATCCCTATCCTTCTCACTCAACCCCACCATGAGAAATGCTTTCTCAATATCACTCACCCAGGCAAATTGATGGCATCTAAAGCGTAGAAGTACCTGGGTGAGGTCAGCCACTAGCGATGGACCTGTATGGAGACAGTCATTCAGACTGAACGCCTTCTCATCCATCCTAGCCGAACAGTCAAACACTATCCGTACAGGTGTAGTAACACTATCCTTAGTAATACCATGGTGAGCTAAGTAGTGAATTGGATGACCAGCTTGATTCCTGTTTTCTACCCTTTCAATAAACCCCCTTTCTATCTGATTATCCAGAACCTTTGTATACTGTTGACAGTAGTTGGGATCCTTTATAAATTTACGCTGCAAGCCTCTCATTCTGCCCAGGGCTAACTTAAAGTTATCAGGTAATTTATCTATGTTATCTCTCCATGGCAGTTCCACTATATACTGTCCCTGTGCTTCGGAATACTGTACCGTTTCAGAAAATCTATTTAAGACTCTCTCCCCACCCTTACCAGTCTCATTAGGACTTATACCAATATGGTCCAAGTCCCATAGAGCTGTCAGATCTTTTAATTCTGGAGATTTACTGCCAATATCTTCCTGCATCTCCACTAAAGGGTCTACTGCTAACTTAAGAACAGTGACTAACTCTACATGGGTCTCTTCTATGTCTGACTGATAAGTGCCACTCAGTGCATAACCATAAATTGTGGGTAACATAACTATACTTCCTTCCCTGACATAGCCTGAATGTACAAAGTGGTAATAAAAGTCTGCCCCAATCAGTAACCCTATCATATCTCCATCAGTGATACCTGGATTGGCTAATTTGTAACCCCGAGCCTTGATAGCATTTACCTCCATCTCTAATCCTCTCCCTGGTTTGTATACTGGTAACTCCTCCACCATAACAGCCCTCAATTTACACACCCTTCTTCTGTGATGATAGGTTAACTCTACTATTTCATACTCAGTACTACCAAGTGAGCCAGTAAATCCCTGGAGCCTTAGCTGTTCCTTACTGACCCTAACGTAATCAAGCTGCGATAAAGCAGAACGCAAGATGAAGGTACGTTGTGAACATTGGTCCAACAAAGCTCTTACTTTACTGGTATGACCGTTTCTGTCGGTCAAGGGAATCTGAATGGTAGGTAACAACACTGCATTACGGCCCGAAGCCACAGCCATGGTCACTGTTGGTTCAGGGGGTACTGGTTGTCCAGTTTGTTCAAGGCGTGGCGTCGGACACAAATAATTAAAATGTTTTTGTTGGCAGAATCGGCATGGCCTAATTTTAGGGTTAGTACACCCCTGGCTGCCATGTTCTGACGACAGGCACCCGATGCACAATTTCAACTGCCTTGCTCTATTGGCCTTGGCGGGACTGTTCTTGTATTTCGCACACTTTGCCCAAAAATGTCCTGTCTTTAAACACAACTTACATCCATACTTCTGCTTGGTATCGGGTTTCTGATACACCGCATATGCTGCTGTGGCGGTCGCCCCAAACTGTTCTAGTGGATTATGTCTACTTTCTAGATTGCACACTTCAGTCTTAAACACACGACCATATTCATCCACATCCAGCCAGTTGTCTTTTAATTCACACTTAATCACTTCAGAGAGTGCACTAGGAAGTTTATTATGCAACAGTACTGCACACATTTCACTTACTGTTACATCCATAGAGCGTAATAACTCTAACGCACACTCAAATGATGCGGAAAAATCTTTCAGAGCACTGACCTCCTGGCTAGGATGCGGGAGATTACACAGTTTTGCTATGTGAGCTGCTTTGATGCTTTGGGTATTACTAAGGAGAGTGTTACTACACCTGTACGGATAGTGTTTGACTGTTCGGCTAGGATGGATGAGAAGGCGTTCAGTCTGAATGACTGTCTCCATACAGATCCATCGCTAGTGGCTGACCTCACCCAGGTACTTCTACGCTTTAGATGCCATCAATTTGCCTGGGTGAGTGATATTGAGAAAGCATTTCTCATGGTGGGGTTGAGTGAGAAGGATAGGGATGCTACTAGGTTTCTGTGGCCCGTTGATCCCTTGGATGTTGCAAGTCCTTACATTGTCTACCGGTTCCGTGCAGTTCTGTTCGGGGCCACCTGTTCCCAGTTCCTCCTTAATGCTACCATTCAAAAACACCTGTCTATGATACAGGAGAACAGTGAAGTAGTTAATAAGTTAAAAAGGGGGTTGTATATTGATAACTTACAGGGGACTGGTGATGATGTAGGTGATTTGCAACAACAATGTTGGGATGCCTGTAGAATATTTTCCAGCGCTAACCTGTCTTTACGTGAGTGGGTCACAAATAATGAGAGTTTGCGGGAACTGTTGCACCTGAAGGGTATAGCTTCCGCCAAACAAGACGGGGTTAAGGTACTTGGCATTGAGTGGCTAACTGATAAGGATATGTTACAGGTTAATTTCCGCGGAAGTAGCCCTGCATTGGTTACAAAACGCGAGGCTCTAAGTCTAACCGCGAGCGTGTTCGATCCTCTAGGAGTGTTGCTACCGGTAACCATCCGGGCGCGGAGGTTCGTACAGGACTTGTGGAGATTAGAGTGTGGGTGGGATGTACCCATTCCAGATGACATGAGAGATAACTGGCAGGGTATTTATGACGATATGATAGATAGTACAGGTATCATGTTTCCCCGTCAGGTCACTAATTCTAAGAGGGTTACGCTGCACCTATTTAGTGACGCTAGCTCAGTAGCATATGGTGTAGCGGCCTATGCGGATGGTGATGAAGTGAGTAGGTTAGTAATGGCCAAAGCTAAGGTGGCGCCTATTAAGTCCCTCACCATATCTAAGATGGAGTTGACTGCTGTTCTTCTCGCAGCTCGTCTCGCATGTTATATATGTGAGGCCTACGCGGACGAGCTGATTATAGAGAATGTATACCTCTGGTCGGACAGCCAGATAACCCTATGCTGGTTGTCTAGTAAAACGATTTTGCCTATATATGTTCAAAATAGAGTTGATGAGATAAAGTCATTAGTCCCCGGCGCTCATTTTCGTTATGTGTCCACAGAGGACAACCCCAGTGATCTAGTCACCAGAGGGATTTCATATGTGTCCTTAGTTGCTTCTTCGCTTTGGTGGGGAAGGCCCACATGGCTAGCTCACCAAATGCTATGGCCTGATCATGGCCCAATAGGGGGCTCAATAGGAGGGACACCACTGTGGGTTGTAACACGAGTCAAGAAGGAACCCTGTCATTGCCGGTACCGGTTGCCCCTACTGCCATATTGAATTGGGACCGGTATGGCTCATATATGAAGTCATGGCATGTAATGGCATGGGTCCTTAGGTTTATTAGGACTCTTAGAGAGAAGACACAAGGGAACTATCAGGCATAACCGGCATACTCGACGGTGCCGGAATTAAGAGCAGCAGAGTCAGCCATGATTAAGGTAGCTCAGAGAGAAACTTACTCTGAGGAACACCACTATTTGTCAAAAGGACAGGGCACACCAAGCAATATAGTGAAGCAGTTAGGCCTCTATATGGAGGGAGGCATGATACGCTGTAGAGGTAGGCTACACTTGTCAGCTTTACATGATAGCGCCAAGTACCCTATCCTTATCCCTAATAAACATCGTATAGCCACTCTCCTTAGTAATTACTGCCACAAAGTGTGTAACCATAGTGGTGTTAGTTTTGTTGTAAATTACATAAGGCAAAGATGGTGGATCCCCAAGATTAGACAGGTAGTAAAGAAAGCCTTAAGGGGATGTATCATCTGCAAGAGATTGCAAGGTACATCATACCGTGCTGTACAAGCCCCTCCATTGCCGGAGTTTAGGGTTCAGGAAGTGAGTCCTTTCCAGGTAACGGGGGTTGACTACACAGGTGCCTTGCCAGTAAAAGAGAAGGGGGGTACTGTAAGTAAATTATATGTAGTCTTATTCACCTGTGCAGTTACTAGAGTGGTACATGTAGAGACGGTGTCTAACCTCTCCTGCGAATATTTTTTGCATGCGTTCCGTAGGTTTAGTAGCAGGAGGGGTTACCCTGAGATTATGATGAGTGATAATGCCACCACATTTGTTAGCGGAGCCAGTACATTACGGGAGTTGATAGATGATGCAAGGTTAAAAGGTACTCTTTTTTCTTTTTTTCTTTTTTTCTATGTGATTGAGGGAGGCAAAAGGCATAACTGCCTATAGCGAGTGCCTCCCCCATAGTTGAAAGAGTGACAGGGCCAAAATCAAGGGACGTTCGAGCCAAAATGCCTGGACAAACGGAGTTTGAAGCAATTTAAGTCATAGGAAGAGGGAAAGACTGATTCTGGGAGAGAGTTCCAGAGCTCAGCTGTTGAGTAGAAGAAAGTTTGAGAGTAACGTTTCACTCTTGGGTTGGAGAGTTGCACAGAGTAGGGGTGGGATTGAGTTGCAAGACGGGTACCACGTGCCCTACGTAAAGGAGGTGGTATGCACTGGGATAGCTCTGAGAAACACAGATTATTATAGTAGCGATAGAATAGCGAGAGAGATGCAACATTGCGGCGGAGAGAGAGAGATTGCAGAGAGTTGGTGAGTGGACGGAGTTAATGATACAAAAGGCCTTCCTTTCAACTTTGTCTAGGAGAGCGGTGTGAGAGGAACCTCCCCACACATGTGAACAATACTCAATACAAGGGCGCACTATGCCCCTGTACAGAGCAAGAAGCTGTGCAGGGGAAAAGAACCCCCTAAGGCGGTTGAGCACACCCAGCTTCTGGGAGGCTGCCTTAGCAAGACTGGTAATATGGTCCTTCCAAATGAGAGCAGAAGAAAAAGAGACACCAAGAATATTGAGAGAAGATGAAGGGTTGATTTTTGTATTGTTGAAGAATAAGGGATAGTCCGCTGGGAGATCCTGACGGGTAGATAGATGGAGAAATTGGGTTTTGGAAGCATTAAAGTTAACAATATTTTCTCTGCCCCAATTGGAAATAGTATTTAGATCAGAATTTAAGGGTTCTATGGCTTCATTACATTTGTCGTTGAGGGATTGTTGGCTGGGGTGTTCTGAAAACTAATGGAGTAGTGTAAGGTTGAGTCATCTGCGTATGAATGGATGGGAATTAAGGTACAGTTAAGGAGATCATTTATAAAAATTAGAAAGAGAATAGGAGATAGGACAGAGCCCTGAAGAACACCGGAGTTTATAGGGTGAGGAAGTGAACAATGTTGGAGAGGTTTTTGGCTAGATGCCAGAAAGCTTGGGAAGAGCTAGAGTTGGATAGTTCAGTGCATTTATTATTGATGAAAGAGTGTTTGGCAAGTCGAAGAACAGATTTGGCTTGATTCCGGGCAGAAACATAGGAAGAATGAGAGTCTTGAGTTTTAAGGCGTCGGTACCGTTTGAATGCTTCCTCCTTATTGTGGACAGCAGTAGAACAGGCGTGAGTAAACCAAGATTTTTTAGCATTAGTCTGAGAGAAAGAGAATGGAATGTATGCTTCCATGCCCGATAGGATTACCTCGGTAATGCGTTCAGCACTCTCCGAGGGTCATCGGCCACGGAAGCAGAAATAATTCCATGGGAAATCAAAGAAGTACTGCCGGAGAGCCTCCCAGTCGGCAGCGCCAAAGTGCCACAAGTGCCGCCGGCTAGGAGGATCGGGTGGCCGTACTGGAGAGATAGGACAGGTGACAGAGATAAGTTTATGGTCGGAGGAGCCCAAAGGAGAGAAAAGATCGACAGTATAAGAAGAAGGGTTAGAAGTTAGAAACAAGTCAAGAATGTTTGGCCGATCTCCGATGCGATCCGGGATACGGGTGGGTTGCTGAACTAACTGCTCTAGGTAATTTAGGATAGAAAAGACGTAGGCTTGTTCACCAGGTGGATCAGTAGTGTGAGAGGAGAGCCATTGGCGGTGGTGAACGTTGAAATCTCCTAAGATGGAGATTTCTGAGAAAGGAGAAATGGATAGAATGTGTTCCACTGTAGAGTTTAGATAGTCAAAGAATTTGGGAAAGTTGGTAGAGTTAGGGGAAAGATAGACAGCACAGAAATATTTAGTAAGAGAATGACAGGAAAGTTTGAGCCACAAAGTTGAGAATTCAGAGGAGTCGAAATCGGGAACGCGAGAGCAAGTGAGTTTGTTGTGCACATATGCACAACATCCGCCTTTGGCTTTGGAACTAGGATAGAGAAAGTAGGAGGATACAGAGAAGGGGCTGCTGGATGTTGCTACAGACACCTGAATTCAAGTGCGAGTGGCGGTTTATACCGGCCAGGGCGCCATGGTTCGGTGCCATATGGGAACGGGTCATTGGCATCCTAAAGGCTGGCTTGAAGAAGGTACTGGGTCGAGCATTGGTTACCACAGAGGAACTGAATACGGTATTACTGGAGCTCGAGGCCACAGTCAATGATCGCCCGCTTGGCTACACCTACAGTGATCTTGAAGACCCTCTACCCATCACTCCTTCACAACTGGTTCATGGGAGGCGGATCAGAAGCTTTCCAAGGCGAGAAGTCACGGATGAAGATCTCAAGGACACGACGTGGCGTAACAACGATTCCGTCAACCAACGCTTCCAATATGTAACAAAACTCTCACATGACCTGTGGAAAAGGTGGAGCACTGATTATTTAATATCACTCAGGGAGCAACATCGTCACTTAATGGTAAAAAGAGGGATAGCATCGCCACAAGTTGGGGACGTCGTTCTAGCACATGATGACGGCCCCCAACTTTTTTGGCGTATAGGTCGGATAATGAAACTTCTTCGTGGTCCTGACCACGAATGTAGGGTAGTTCAGGTAAAAACAGGAGCCGGTTTGACCACCAGACCGGTGGTTAAGCTATACCCACTAGAGATAGATTTAGAGGTAGTGGATGGCGACAGCAAGCAGAACTCTGATAATATCCTTCCTGCTACTGGAGCGGACCGAGGTGATACCCCTCAGAGGCCGTCACGTCGGGCTGCTTTGGGTTCCTCCCAGTTGTGGCGATCCATGATCGGGACGGGACAATTGTAAATACTTTGTATAACTGGTGGCGGAGTATGTCGTGAATCCTAGCTGGTATATATACCGTAGTTTGAATTTCCCGGGTTCACGACAGCTGGTTCCTTTTTGTTTATACGCATTACTTTATTTATCTTTGTGGATAAATATTACTGTGGTTGCACCAATCTTAGTTTATTTTCCCTTATTATTTAATAACGGGGGACGATATAGAACCCATAAATATATTTTATATTGTCATGATAAAAGGGAATCTCAGACACACTTCACACAGATTTCGTCCCACTAACAACAAACCACCAGTTGCTGCCACATAACACCAGAACTTCCCTGATATTCACCTACCGACATGTCCATCACCTAAGCTACACTCTTTGCATCACAGCTAAGTTCCTTTAATACTAGAAGTACTTCATAGATATTACTGGGACTACCACAGATAGCCTACATATACAATTTAACACGTAAGTCGTCAACCGCCGACCTGTATCATTTTTATAGCCTAGGCCAATTCATCTTTCCAGGTTTAATTATTTAATTTATATCCGTTTCTCCTCTACCCCCTAGGAATAATAAACAGGATATAATTGGATATAATTTCTCCTTTATGTATCTGGTTCTCATATATTTAGTTTCCTCCCTAGACCTTTTCAAGTAAAAAAAAAAAAAAACAAAAAACAAAAACACACACTCCCAAATCCTTTAAGATAAATTTATACATTTTTCGATACATGTCCCAGCCAATTGCCGGTTCCCCTTAAATAACTGGCTCGCTATCGCTCGCCAGGAAAAAAACACCTAAATGACACAAAAAGTCTATAATATTGACAAAGAAATGGGGCGAAAGGTTTTAAAATCGCCAAAATAATGAGCCGAACGTCATAAAATCTGAAAACTAAAAGGGCTAAACATGAGGAAGAAGGGGGAAAAGAAAAACGACCCATCTCCCCTTAACCCGGGAACTGCCGGGAGACTCTTAAGAGTTTCCCCGGCGGACTGCGGGAAGACTCTTAAGAGTCAGGGGGAAAAAAATCCATTTAAAACACCCAAATTTTTTTTTTGTTTTTTTTATTATTTCTTTCTTTATTTATTTTTTTTTTGCCCCTGGGCCATGCCAAATATCACTCCTCCACCTCCCCTCCTTCCCCACTTTCCTCCCCTCCTTCAGTTATCACCTATTTTCCCTGTTATTCCCTTATTCTGTGGTCTATTTTCGTGCTAACATTAGCGAGTTGGTAGCAGGGCATTGTCATCACTGTTACCAAGCGTGGGAAACAGCGAGAGAGAGAGACTATTGCGTAACAGTGTCTCTCCAGACAAGGGGAGGGGAGGAGGGCAGGGAGGTTGCCTCAGCCATACATTATGTAACTCCCGGCCTGTATCGCTGATTTTGACCATCCAAACACTGTTTCCACTTGTTTTATTGTTGTAACAGGTTAATACCTTTATAATCAACCTATAATAGGCGCATATGACTAAACGACAATCACTGTCAAATTCCCGAATAATTCAGGGCAATTTTGTGACGATATAGCACAATAAAACTCGTCTTTCTGAACACATAAAACATCTGACATAGTGCTGATGTAGTGTTGCCCATTTAGCTACTTTCCCGCTAGATCTAGAGGTATTTACTTCGATCTAGTGGCAATTTTTTTACATCTAGCGACATGAATTATAGCGATACTCTGGAGATTTGAGCTAATTTAGGGCGATATTCTAGAGATTGTGGCATTATTATAGCGATTTTTGCCACTTCTTATTTACTATAGCATGCTGATGATGGAACAATACATTCAAGTATACGATGTTGTGTTCAACGCGTCAAGATCCTCAAAGGGATAAAGGGAGGTATTTGTTTTCCTAGACCCCCTTCTCCCTCATGTTCGGCCCTACTGCTAGTGTGAGAGACCGGCTTTAATACACATGCTAAAGGTGTTTGTGTTTCACCTTTACTCCACGGTGAGGGGGGGGGGGGGGGCATATTTATTTGCTCATTTATGTATCTTTTTATTATTATTTTTAGTTTCCTCCCTTGACCTCCATCAAGCTTATATAACACCCGCCCAAGACCCTCTTTCAAGATAAATTTGTACATTTTTCGGTAGAAAAAATCGGCCAAAGGCCGGTTCCTCTTAAAATTACAGGCTCGCTATCGCTCGCCAGGTAAAAATCGACACCTAAATGGCACGAAAGGTCTTAAAATTGACAATAAAAGGGTGTGAAAGGTGTTAAAATTGCCACACTTATGGGCCGAACGTCTTAGAATCTGAAAAAAGTAATGGGGCTAAACATGAGAGACCGGGGCTTTCTGCATGGTATAAAGGTGTTTGTGCTTCACCTTTACCCCACGGTGGGATATATATCGTGTTCCGGACATTTCATGTTGACTTACAATATTCACCGGCACGGAAGTCCAACTGTGAGAGAGACCGAGAGACCGAGAGAGAGAGAGAGAGAGACTATACTCAGTTTCATTTTAGCTGGCGAGAGATAGCGAGCCAGCATTGTATGGGGAAATCCGGCTTCGCCGGAGAAATTTTTACTATCGAAAAATTTACAAATTTAGCTTGCTGTCAAAACAAAAATATATATATGCTGGCTCGCTACTGCTCGCCAGGAAAATATTGACACCTGGATGGGGGTAAACGTCTTAAAACAGTAGGCTGAATGGGGCTGAATAGATACAAGCCAAAGAGAGAGGGAGAGCAAGAGAAAAAAAAGCGAGGTGGGCTCCCTTAAAGAGGGGAACAGGCAGGGTACAACAAGACCCTTCATGCATCAGATACGGTCCACTAATATCGCATTTCATCCCTCCCTTGGTGCATCCGTCTGAAGACGACGGCTCCCTCTTTTAGTTGTTGTTGTTTTTCTGCTTGTTGGACTGGATCAGCCGAAATAGTTGTCGGGGTGGGGAGGGGGGGGGGGGGAGAGACGCTAGGAAGGTGAAGGGTTTGGAGTGACTGGGTGATTGACAGTGTGCGACGGAGGCCTTCGTTACTTTGCAACACTAGTTTCATATACCGATTAAACCCTTCAATATATGATCACTTCTTTCTGCCATGTATCTGGCTACCATTAGTCGATTTTGTTCAATTTTGAGCTAGCTTGTGGCACTCCAAGGGTTAATTGAGATAGCCTATATGCAGGGTGTCAAACTGGATCAATTTTGTTTGAAGACTTGAATGAAAATGAGAAGGAATAGCCTACAAGGATATTAACATGAAATAACATTGTTTGGGCCATTTTATCACTGCCAAAGACATAATTTGAACTAGAAACCGTAATTTTATCTTTGCATAACCTAAACATTACTAAAAACTAAAAACAAAGGACTCGGCTTGGTGTGTCACCTTGGATATTCTAAATTACCCCTGCATTCGATAGAGGGCCTTCTTAAGCTGAGTAAAATGACCTTTTGTTATCCAGACTATGTTAAAACAAACATTAGAATACTGAAGAAGTTAATCCTTCGAAGATTATGACGCCTTTTGATCGCTTTTTCTGGGTATCATTTGGAAGATTATATTTTTACGAAGGATCGCTGGGAATGATAAGGGTAAAGACTAATTCCATAACCTCTCTGACTTCCATATGCCCTTCCTAATATAAATAAAATCGTTAAATAATAATAGCCAGAACACATAAACGACATGCGTAATCGGATCTGGAAAGGGTTAAGTACAATATAACTATGTTATCCAGACTAGGTTAACCCTTTACAGTTCGATTACGCATATCTTTTCTGTTTTCTGGCTATTATTAGACGATTCTAGTCAAATTAGGAAGGGTATATGGAAGTCGCAGGGTTAATTGAGATAGTCATTACCCTTTAAATTCCCACAGATCCTTCCTAAGCTGTATAACATCGTCCAATGATAGCCAAAATATATTGTCAAAATGCATCATAATATTCAAACAGTTAAAACAAACATTATAATAATTAGGGATTAACCCTATTTGGTACGAGGAGGGCCTTTTCTTTTTAATCTCCCCTTTTTTGTTCCATTAGTTTGGAGATTTTAAGACATTTTACCTCATTATTCTGGTGATAATATGACTGCGCCACATTCTGGTGACCTGTTTTAGGGCGAGCACTAGCGAACCTGTTACTTAAAATAAATCAGCCCTCGGTCTGGACATTTCTCTATGAACAAATGTACACATGTGGGCATATTTTAGTTAGATGGAAATCTTGGAAGGCGTTTTTGTTAGCTTAGGGAACAAATTAAAATACATTGCTCGAAAAAGACAAATACAAGCAAAAATCCTCCATAACAGCTAAACAAAATTTTACAATAACCCACAAGACGTCGGACCACAGAGTGTTAATACGATATCATTAATCACTGGAAGACAACACTCAGCTGGGATTGTGATAACTTTGTCTGATGATTAAATCAAATATAAAAGTTAATTGCTATTTTAATGGAGTCTTATCAATTATCATGTGGAGTTTAGGATACAAATTATGTATATATATATATATATATATATATATATATATATATATATATATATATATATGTTATGCCCTGTTTTTCTACAGGATTAACTTGGGTAATGTGAGTTCTAACTGACTGGGTATATAAGGCTGCATGCACAATACAAGGTATGGGGAATAGAGAACACAAAATAAACACACGGTAACAAGACACACGATCACGTTTATTGAAGATGATTAATAGGAAGCATAAGAAGGTATGAATACTCGTACAAGACAAATGATAGAAATGAACAACTAGCATTAGTGGATCTGGATGGAGCCTAGTCTCCCACTTCCAACGTTCAGGTATACTCTTCTGATCACTGGCTTGGTTCGCAAGTTTATATACTGGAAGACATCAATGTTACTTATAGATTCAATTTCACTAATTAGATTTATTACTGGCAGTTCTGGTGCACAAGTAGTAGTTCACAGACTAGAATTAGACACACGTATTTTTAGAGCACGGGAATTCTAGGAACCTCAGGGGGGTACTGATCTAAGTTTTATATTCTTATAGCAGAAATACGTAGAACACAAATCAGTGGGCGAACGTTAGATATCACTAGGGTTTTACTTCTATGTAATAATATCTGAATAGGGTTAATTACGAGAGTTAATGTCGCCTGTTAATTAATGAACACAGATACGCTTAGCACTTCCCAATAGAATGGTTGTATATGAATTATACTGGGGCAAAGATATAGCCACTTCATAGAAAGATTAATAAGTGAGTCTCTAATTAGTACTGTAACACGGTAGTACTAATAAAGTGAATCTTGGGTAGTATTTGGTTGGTCTGGTCCTGGTTATCTTGCGTCCGTGATGTTGGGGGCTAACGACTGGTTCCGCGGCCGTCCAGGGGGTCCATATGTAGGAAGTTCTCAAGACGGATCTCTTGGCGATCGTCGCTTATATACCCACTGGTGTGTGAAGGTTATAAGGTGCACGTAGATTTCTTGTACGTGGACAGATGCTTCTATCTCAAATCTGCCACGGAGTCTGCCGGCTCTGGAACTCAAATCTCAGGAACAACACAAGGGCAGAGCTAGAGGTCAACTTAAGGGGGCCAGCCACTGGTTGGTGTCTATCTTTCAACTGATTTTACTGGGGGTGGGAGCTGGGTTTATAGGCTCGGTTTTGGACCCTGTATGCCATAGGGATCTCGAGTCTTATGGAATTATTTGAGCTCTCAATATATACGGGGACTAGGTAAGGTGGTGATTACTGTTGTGGCACATGGCTATAGGGAGCCTTCATAATGTGATATAACTGAGCCTTAGTAAGAAGTACTATTTTGGCCATACTGGAAGTATTGAGGGGAGGGAGACTGGATCTACTTTGCGAGGAGGACTGGGACAGCTGTGATAGGAGCGTCTCTCTTATATTGCTCAGTCTTCATTCTATGGTATAGCTGAGGTGCTAATTTGATTATCCGAGTATGCAAGAAAGGTGAATGGGTTATTGTGGGTTAATAGAGGTTAGTAAAGGGGTTAGTCATGCATGGTTAGTTCATTGATAGGAAGAATTCCTGTGCTACCTGGCAATGACCCGGAAGTCAAAACAGGGGTCAGGTATACCTCCGCAGGGGTGGGGGTCTCCCTCCTTGGGTGGGTAAAAAAGGGGAGGTGCGCGCCCTCTCTCTGTGATGGTCGTCCGGCGGCTGTGGCTAGGGGCTTGCCATATCACAAGTGTTTGTAATAACCCTCTGTTTATGAGACATATGTGGGTGTTCGTAATACCAAAACCGAAGGTGCCTTGACTAGCTGGTTTAATCGGTTGGGTTGTTAATTGCATGGTTTGCTGGATGTGGTGGAGACTGGGTTGCTAACTCTGCCACATTTATCTGGAAGTATGGCAATAGAACTTAGTCACTGGCGAGGCGGCTAGCCTCTCACTGACGATCATTTGGTACAGGGTTGTGAATGGGTTGTGAGGGAATAGATGGCATGCAAAGGGTTAGTAAAGTTCTAATGTTGTTCAGTTCTACTAAGGGAAGGTAGGCTGGATAGGAGTATATATATAAAAGGTTGGAGAATGTTAGCAACGGAAAAATCAAGGATATTCAGGAGGTATGGTGGAGAGGCTAGGTTGGAAAGGAGTGGAGGAGCGTAGGGGGGTTAATGAGAGGGAGAGGGTTCAGGGGGCTACGTGGAAGTTTGACCCTAAGGTCTCCGGGCGTAGGGGTGGCATTAGACTACAGTTGATATTTGAGTTTGGGGGTTAATGACAGGGAAAGTATGTTAGCCAAATGCTACCGGGGGATGAGCAATACGGGGTGGCATATGAGTCTGGAAAGGATAGAATCATGTGGACTGTGGGGCTGTGGGGAAGAGGGGGTTAACTGTAGGTGTGTGCTTGACTGTGGATCAAAGTAGGGAAAAACATGGTGTATTATTACTCGTCAATACGATGGTTATGGATACTGTTAATCTGACACTATTTCTTGCTGATCTAGTTGTTCCTGGGAACCGCGTTTTCTATGATATATACACCAAAGAAAACGACAGTTCGTAGGGTTAACTTCGGTATTGTTTCGTGGTGAAAATGCGTCGAGACAATGGTAACAGAGGGTTGTATGTACAATCTCTGGTTGGGGTAAGAATTAAAGTTACTGCATGGTGGCTAACATCTTCAGTCATTGCTGGCTAGGTCTTAAAGGAACAATGGTTCTATATACACTGGTGTACCCGTGGGTATCATAGTTTCTTATCAATTAGGACATGGGGTTTTAACATACTACTTCTCGGATGGAAGAACATACATAGATTTATGGGGCGATTGGTCTTCAGAAACTTAGTCTGGCAAGACAAAGTATTTTAGGGTATTTTGATATTGACATCCTAACTTAGGGACAGGGCATGGGTGTATTAACTTTAAGGTGTATTTATGTTCATCATCATGTAGGTAGAGGTGTAGGACACGAGGGGTAGTGTATACGCGAGGTGTGGAAAAGGTCAGTGTTTAGAAGGGGTAGGCAGGTGTGGTTTGGAGCTGCTTAACCCTGCGGGCTTCGGCCTGTCTGAACTGGTTGGCTCGGTCACCTGGTCCTTTCGTTCTGTGGGCCTTTCTTTCGGGTGTTTCTGTGTGGTGTTCGCTCGTGGCTTCTGTGGTGGGCTTCTCGTTCTGGGGCATTTTACTTCCCTCTCCTTCATTGTAGGCTCGTCCCCGAGCCTCAAGGGTGAAGTAAAAAGAAGCATAGTCATGGTGGGTCATTTTGAGTGTATTTAGAAGGTCCCACCAAGCAAGAGAGCGAGGGTCAGGTTTCTTTTGCAGGTCAATGTAGACCTGTAGGAATGTGTCCTCTGTGTTGTGGAGGGCGGTTGCCCGGGCTTGATGTGGGCGTTGTAGACGGGCTAAGCGTCCTGTGGACGTTTTTACTTTAACCTTTCGTATGAATGGTTTGTAGTTTTCCCCCGTGGGGGTAGGGATGGGGGCGACGAAGGGTGTGGATTGGTTCATGGTGGAGGTCATGTATCGAGTGAGGTGTGTGGGACTGACAGGAGGCCTCTTCAGTGTGGTGAATGGGTTACTAACTGAAGGGGAGGGATTAACGCATGGAAACTGAGCTGGGGGTGAAGGGGGGATATGAGTCTGGGGTTTTGGGGGTTTTCTTGGGTGGTGTTGTAGGCTGGGAAAATATATTGAGGCAATGTGCAATATCGGTTTAGGTAAGGTGCGTGAGGGAGGTGTGTGAGAAAGAGGGGGTGTGTGTGTTGTGTGGCTTGGGTCTTTAGTGTAAGAACGGGGTGTTGTTTTTGTATAACTGTCTTTAAATCTGATGGGTCTGTTGATTATTCTACCTTTGGAGGTCCTGGTGGGAAGGTAGATGTTTGTCGTGGGACTTGAGTTGCTCGACGATGTTTTATATTGAGGGGAAGAACGCTTTACAGGTGGAGGATATTTAGTGGGGGTGAGGTCAGGGGTTATTTGAGAGGTAGATGCGTGTGGAGGTTTTTGTCGAGTGAGGGTGGTAGGCGGAATGGAAGAGGATTTGGTGGGGGTATGTATGGGGGTTCTCTCAGGGGCGACTTTGTGGGGGGATTCGAGTGGGGTGTGGAGGTCGGGCCCATCAATTTGGAGGGGCTTTGGTGAGGAGTTAGTTGCGTGTTAGACGTGGTGTGAGAGGAGGGGTTGGTCGTTGGCATAGTGTATACTTTAGGGGTTGTGGGTGGGGGGTGCGAGGAGTTGAGGAGGTTGGTTGATGTGGGGGGGGGGCGGCAGGGATGGTGGAGGGGAAAGGGGTGGATGCGGGGGGGGGGGGGCTAGACGGTGGGTAGGGAGTGGAGTTTTAATTTGGGGGGTTGGGGGTAGGAACGTGTCTGGGGTGTGTTCCTTTGTGGGGATGGTGATGTGCTGGTGGTGGAAGTAGGCGGTTTTATGGGAGTTTGGTGGGGGGGTAGATCTAGCAGGTCATTCGGGGTGATGAGGTGGGGGTTGAGAGGGGATGAGGTTGAAGAGGAAGGTATGTGTATTCGTGGGGGGGTGGGGGTTGTTATTTTTGGAATATAGTTAGAGGGTTTATGGTGTTTACTTGTGATTATTCGTCTTCTTTCCCTTTGTGGAGGAGAATTCGACGAAGAAGAAGAGGAGGAGGAGGATAGTGGTCTGGCAGCCCTACAGAACTGGGTTAGCAGGGTGTGTTTTCTGGAGGTTTTAAAAGATTTTAGTCGTGGGCGTAAGTTGTAGCGTGAGGTTACTGAGGTAGATTGTGTGGTGCGGTTGGGTGTGTACTTGGTTTTGGGTGGGGGTGGTGGTTTTCTCACTGTGGTACCTGGTGGAGGTATGTCAGGGCTAGACAGGAGGGTTTCCGTTGTGGTCGGGGTTGTGGGTGGAGGTTTTCGTACTTAGATAAGTTGGGGAGGTACTTGACTATCAGAAGTGAAGGAAGGTGTCATGGTGGAGGAAGGTGTGATAGTGGGGGCTTGGGGTTTGTGGAGGTTAGTTTGGGGGGTATGTTGAGGAATGATTTGTCGGTTCGGTGCTGGAGGGCTAAGGCCCTTAGGGGTTTGTATGGGAATATTCATAGCCTGAGTGGAAGGGTTAGTAGGGGTGTTTAATTCAGGGTCGGACGTGTGGGATGGGGTAATGTCTTGTGGTTTTAGAGGTTTAAACGCTCGGACGAATCTAGTTCGGAACGTGCGAGTCACGCCGTGATAATCGATGGTGACTTGATAGGCATTTGGGACTTGTATGATGGTGTAAGGCCCGACATAGCGAGGGCCTAATTTGTTGGTGACAGGGAGGTTGGCTACCATTACGGTGTCATGGATGGCGAAAGGGTTTTTATCATCGGGGCTATCAGTTTTGGTGTCTTGACAGGTTTGGGCGGTATGGAGGGTGTTTTGCAGATGTTGCAATGGGTCAATTGTGGAGGTGTTGGAGGAGAGGTGAGCGTGATGGTGGAACGGCAGTAACAGGGGGGGCACGCCGTAAACACGTTCATGAGGGGAAATACCGTCTTCTCGGGGACAGGTGTTCATGCCCCATTGTATCATCTTTAGTTGTGATGGCCAGTCTGAGGTGTTAAGAGCAATCATTTTTGTACGTAACTGGTTGTTGATGGTGCGATGGCTGCGTTCGCATATAGCATATCGCCAGTACGGGGATGAGTGTTTGATCTTAATACCGCATTGTTGGGTGAACTGGTGCCAAACGTGTCCACTAAACTCGGGGGCATTGTCGGATAGAAGAGCAAGGGGAAGGCCGAATATAGGGAACACTTCTGTGGCAAGCAGTGTGGCGACTGTGGTGGCTGTGTGGTCTTTAACTGGGCAGGCTATTAAAAAATTTGAATATACGTCAACAAATGTGACGATATAGCGGTTGCCAGCGTAAGAAGGAAACGGGCCCATGATGTCGAGGGATAGGACTTGGAACGGTTTGTTGGCAGAAATGGTACCAGCTGGGCCTGGGGTGCGTGATCTATCCTTCCCCAATAAACAAGGTTTGCAGGATTCTGTCACTCGTTGTGCAATTTTGGAGGGGTTGGGGTCCAGTATTGATCTGCGAAGATTTTTAACATCTTCTTTTGTCCAAGGTGTATGCCGTTTCCCTCGTGGATGGCAATCATGTAGTCGTGGGCAATGGTGGGGTCTAAGACTATGTGACCGGAGTCTGTGGCAAGTTGATCTCCCCAGCGAGTCAGTTTCCTGAAGACATTTAACGGTATCCAGGGTGGTCTGATTCTTGTTTCCCAAGATTGAATTAGTGAGGGGGCTGAGGGGGAATTATGTTGGTGGATGGGGGTAGATAAAAGCTCAGTGTTTTGTAAGGCGGCTAGGTTGGTGGGGGGTCTTTTGGTACTGGCAAACGTGACAGGGCGTCTGCATTGGTGTGAAGTTTGCCTGGACGATACTGTATTGTAAAATCGTAGTCCTCTAGTGTCTCCCTCCAACGTACCAAAATGGCTGAGTTGGTTTCGCACTTACGCAACCATTGCAAAGATTGATGGTCGGTTATTATATCGAGTTTTGCGCCCAACACAAATGACCGGAATGGCTGAGTGCCCAAATGATCCCTAAGCACTCTCTCTTGGTGGCTGCATAATTCTGTTGTGCTTGGTTGAGGGTGGAGCTGGCATACGCTATCACATGTTCCTCTCCGTCTCTGACTTGAGCTAAAACTGCACCAATGGCGTACAGAGATACGTCGGTATAAAGATGGAAAGGTTTATGGTCATCAGGGAAAGCGACAATAGGGGCTTGGATTAGCTTTTGTTTCAAAGTGTTAAAAGCGAGGTCTCTTTCAGGTGTCCAGGTGAATGGGGTGTCTTTGTGGGTGAGTTGGTGGAGGGGTCTGGCTATGGTGGCAAAGTGGGGGACGAAACGTCTGTAGTATGTGGCTAAACCTAGAAAAGAGCGTACTCCTTTAACGGTGGTGGGTGGGGGTTGTTATTGTATGGCTTGAAGTTTCTTTGGGTCTGGTGCAATACCATGTTCAGATATTACGTGGCCGAGGAAATCTACCTTATTTTGGGCAATCTCGCACTTTGAGGGTTTTAATTTCAACCCGGCGGCTCGGATTCTTTGAAGGACTTGTCTCAACCTGAGGAGGTGTTCTTCCCAGGTCGGTGAGTACACAATAATATCGTCTAGATAGGCTAGGCAGGTTTCCCAGGTTAGGCCATGTAATACCGCTTCCATCAAACGGGAGAAAGTGGCGGGTCCGTTACAGAGGCCAAAAGGTAGGACGTTAAATTCGTAGTGGTGGCCACCACTAATGGAAAATGCTGTTTTTTCTTGGTCCTCTGCCTTGATAGGCACTTGCCAATACCCTGCTTGCAAGTCGAGGGTAGTGAACCATCTGGATCCGTATAGGGAGTCAAGGGAATCGTCTATCCTGGGTAATGGCGTAGCGTCCTTAATGGTTACGTCATTCAATCTCCTGTAATCGACGCAAAAACGGGTTGACCCATCTTTCTTTTTTACTAGGACAACAGGGGAAGACCAGGGACTAATGGACGGGGTGGCAATACCGGCGTCTAACATCTCTTGGACTTGGCGTTCCTCTTCCTGGCGTTGTATGGGATTTTTTGTACGGGATGGTTGTCTTATGGGGGGGCCTGTGGTGTTAATGATGTGTTGTTCTACATCGGTCTGTCCGATTTCAGTGGGTTGTTGGGCAAACACGTCACTGAACTCTAGCAATAGGTCGTACATGCTGTGTTTTTGGTGGTCGGATAATGTGTCCGGGAGAGGGGGCAATTGGAGGCTGGTAGGGGTGTCATTAAAATCTATGGGGAGGTCATCAAAAGTTTCGAGGTCTCCTATAATGAGACCTTTTGGTAATGTCAGGGATTCCTCAGAGATATTTGCCACGAAAATGTGGTTGATGCGAGCGGAAATGATGGCGGGTTGTAAGAGGCAACGATTGGGGTTGGTGGACGTGGTAGTGGGGGAAAATATCATGTGAGTTTGGGGTATGGGTCGAAGGTTAACCCATTTTTGATGGCGGGGGGGGGGAATTTGGCATTTATCTTGAACTACAGCTGGGCTAATGATGGTGGGGGATCGACTGGCGAGCAGGTGCTCGGTACGCATAAGGGGGGAAAGGTCACTTTGGTGGGGGTCACGCGTGAGGGGGGGATTAACGGCGCGTGTGGGAGGATCAGCGGGGCGAGGTGTGAGGGATTTAGAAAACGGAATTTGTTGGAGGGACTGTGGAGGGTTGGTGGGGGAAGAGTGAGGTATAGAAGATGGGTTATTGGTGGAGGACTGAGGTACTGATTGGGGGTTGTTGGAAGGACGAATTTGGGGAATTTTCTTGGTGGCAGTCACGGTCTGGTTAGAGGTTATCTGGGACTGGTGAGTTTGTTTGTCATGAGAGGGCGAGTCAAGTGTGGGGTTGTGAAGTTTTCTAGGGGTGTGAATTGTGTGGGGGTGGAAGGGAGCTACTGACGGAAAACTGTCACAAGGGGAATTTGGTTGGTTGTGGAATAGCTGGAAATTTCTAGGGGCATGGGGGGAACATGGTTGGGTCCCTAGGTCGTCACGCGTGAGGGGAGGATTAACGGCGCGTGTGGGAGGGTCAGGGTGGTGAGAGGTGAGCGAGTTAGAAAACGGGATTTGTTGGTGGGATTGCGGAGGGTTGGTGGGGGAAGAGTTAGGTGTAGAACATGGGTTATTGGTGGAGGACTGATGTATTGATTTGGGGTTGTTAACAGGACGAATTTGGGGAATTTTCTTGGTGGCAGTCACGGTCTGGTTAGAGGTTATCTGGGACTGGTGAGTTTGTTTGTCATGAGAGGGCGAGTCAAGTGTGGGGTTGTGAAGTTTTCTAGGGGTGTGAATTGTGTGGGGGTGGAAGGGAGCTACTGACGGAAAACTGTCACAAGGGGAATTTTGTTGGTTGTGGAATAGCTGAACATTTCTGGGGGCATGGGGAAAACATTGTTGGGTACATAGGTCGGCATTTTCCCTGGAAACACGTGTACATAAATATTTGATAGAATTGTGGTTACATACTTCAGAGTCTGTCCTGGAAACATGGGAGGATTTATCCTGGACAGAGTTACGAGAATTGAGGGGATTACCGAGAGGGAGTTGCTTGGACTTGTCTTCTTTCGTTTGTTGAGGCATTTTTTCAACGAATTGAGTGATATTTTGAGAGAACTCGGGGCAAGGGGAGGGGTTAGAAGTTACCTTAGTGCTAGCTGCAACTTGGTAACCCTGACTCAGAGTTTGTTGAGGAGGAAGGTGTTTTTTCTTTTTGTGAATAGGTTTCTGCGTGATTGGTTTGTCAGAGGCTTTGGGTTGGATTTTTGTTTTGAATGAGATCGGCCTCTGGCCGCAGTCAACCTGGGCCTGGAGTTTTTGAAGGAGGTCAAGTCCAAGGAAACCATCGTAATGTTTACAGTGGGAGGAAAATACTGTGAACGTGTGATAACAACGAGCATGGGGAGCAGGAGTAGTTACTGACAGGGGCAAAGTGTCTCCTAGGAGATTTAAGTAGGTATCAGCAGCTGAGATTAGTTCTGCTTTGGTGGTTAACAAGGGGCCAAATAGTCGGTGGTGTTGATCATAATAAGACTTGAACAAACATGACTTGGCAGCTCCCGTGTCGATTAACAAGCGGACAGGAATGTCCTTGATTTTGGCCATGTAATAAATGGGGGCAGTGCGGTCAGTTATGGCGTCCCCCGCCGAGGCCATCTTGGGCGGGGGTACTTTAAAAATCCTGGGAGTCGGTATCTACCTCCTCCAGGGTTTCCTCGGTATCATCTGAAGTCATGATAGGGGCTATTTCTCCGGTGTGCATTTCCTCCATTTCTTCCTCTTGTCCCAACTCCTCTTCATTTACAGAAATGCGAGGAGTAAAGGGGCGAGGTTTGGCAGAGTCACGAATTTGATGGAGGGCACACTGAGCACTACAGGCAGGGAAATCATAGGGGTTGATAATTACTAATGTAGGTTTTTACTTTGGTAGGTGTTGTAGGTTTTGTTCCGGTTGAAGATTCTGCATGGCTGGGTAGGTTGGAACCGGGGCCTACTGGGTTGGGGTTTGCCGGAAGGGTAGGTGGGTCTGTTGTGGAAGGATGAGGATGGGTAGGCATTCTTGGAGTTTTGGTGGTCGGGGTGCTGCGGGTGCGTGGGAAACCTCTTTATTACAGCGATTTGGGTGTGTGCTTCTGTGCGCACGGCCAAAATACGTCGGATCGTGATGAGATCTTTTTGATATCCGACGAAATCGTGCACACGGAAATGATCTTTTACTGCTGAGGGCAATATTGATACAAGGTTGACCAGAATCTGCTGCTCTTGTTGGATTCTGGTCAATGTGGGGAAAGAAACTTTTATATGTTGGGCGATCTTATTCACTGTGGCATCTAGATCGCCTTCGAATTTAGTGTCTTGGATACGGGTGTGGGCCACGAAAACGCCCAACGAAGGCTTAATGGCTTCTATCACTATTGGGCGAAATTCGTCCCATGTGAGAGCAGGGTGCACTTGGTAGGCAACCAGAGAAACGGCTTTTCCCAGGTGCGTTAATGTCACGGCTATCTTTTCTGCGTCCGTGGTATAAACTAGGTCAAGTACGGGTTTCACTATGTCCATGAACGTTTCGATCTCGTAAGTTTCTCCATCATAATGTGGGATGGGAATGTGAGAACGGTGCGCCATGATGTTATCGTGTTCTGGCTGTTCCAAACTTGCAATGTAATGCAACCTTTTATCCGAATCAAGAACCACCGCTGCCGCCAATGTTATGCCCTGTTTTTCTACAGGATTAACATGGGTAATGTGAGTTCTAACTGACTGGGTATATAAGGCTGCATGCACAATACAAGGTATGAGGAATAGAGAACACAAAATAAACACACGGTAACAAGACACACGATCACGTTTATTGAAGATGATTAATAGGAAGCATAAGAAGGTATGAATACTCGTACAAGACAAATGATAGAAATGAACAACTAGCATTAGTGGATCTGGATGGAGCCTAGTCTCCCACTTCCAACGTTCAGGTATACTCTTCTGATCACTGGCTTGGTTCGCAAGTTTATATACTGGAAGACATCAATGTTACTTATAGATTCAATTTCACTAATTAGATTTATTACTGGCAGTTCTGGTGCACAAGTAGTAGTTCACAGACTAGAATTAGACACGCATATTTTTAGAGCACGGGAATTCTAGTAACCTCAGGGGGGTACTGATCTAAGTTTTATATTCTTATAGCAGATACGTAGAACACAAATCAGTGGGCGAACGTTAGATATCACTAGGGTTTTACTTCTATGTAATAATATCTGAATAGGGTTAATTACGAGAGTTAATGTCGCCTGTTAATTAATGAACACAGATACGCTTAGCACTTCCCAATAGAATGGTTGTATATGAATTATACTGGGGCAAAGATATAGCCACTTCATAGAAAGATTAATAAGTGAGTCTCTAATTAGTACTGTAACACGGTAGTACTAATAAAGTGAATCTTGGGTAGTATTTGGTTGGTCTGGTCCTGGTTATCTTGCGTCCGTGATGTTGGGGGCTAACGACTGGTTCCGCGGCCGTCCAGGGGGTCCATATGTAGGAAGTTCTCAAGACGGATCTCTTGGCGATCGTTGCTGGCTACACGCTTATATACCCACTGGTGTGTGAAGGTTATAAGGTGCACATAGATTTCTTGTACGTGGACAGATGCTTCTATCTCAAATCTGCCACGGAGTCTGCCGGCTCTGGAACTCAAATCTCAGGAACAACACAAGGGCAGAGCTAGAGGTCAACTTAAGGGGGCCAGCCACTGGTTGGTATCTATCTTTCAACTGATTTTACTGGGGGCGGGAGCTGGGTTTATAGGCTCGGTTTTGGACCCTGTAGGCCATAGGGATCTCGAGTCTTATGGAATTATTTGAGCTCTCAATAAATACGGGGACTAGGTAAGGTGGTGATTACTGTTGTGGCACATGGCTATAGGGAGCCTTCATAATGTGATATAACTGAGCCTTAGTAAGAAGTACTATTTTGGCTATACTGGAAGTATTGAGGGGAGGGAGACTGGATCTACTTTGCGAGGAGGACTGGGACAGCTGTGATAGGAGCGTCTCTCTTATATTGCTCAGTCTTCATTCTATGGTATAGCTGAGGTGCTAATTTGATTATCCGAGTATGCAAGAAAGGTGAATGGGTTATTGTGGGTTAATAGAGGTTAGTAAAGGGGTTAGTCATGCATGGTTAGTTCATTGATAGGAAGAATTCCTGTGCTACCTGGCAATGACCCGGAAGTCAAAACAGGGGTCAGGTATACCTCCGCAGGGGTGGGGGTCTCCCTCCTTGGGTGGGTAAAAAAGGGGAGGTGCGCACCCTCTCTCCGTGATGGTCGTCCGGCGGCTGTGGCTTGGGGCTTGCCATATCACAAGTGTTTGTAATAACCCTCTGTTTATGAGACAGATGTGGGTGTTCGTAATACCAAAACCGAAGGTGCCTTGACTAGCTGGTTTAATCGGTTGGGTTGTTAATTGCATGGTTTGCTGGATGTGGTGGAGACTGGGTTGCTAACTCTGCCACATTTATCTGGAAGTATGGCAATAGAAGTTAGTCACTGGTGAGGCGGCTAGCCTCGCACTGACGATCATTTGGTACAGGGTTGTGAATGGGTTGTGAGGGAATAGATGGCATGCAAAGGGTTAGTAAAGTTCTAATGTTGTTCCGTCCTACTAAGGGAAGGTAGGCTGGATAGGAGTATATATATAAAAGGTTGGAGAATGTTAGCAACAGAAAAATCAAGGATATTCAGGAGGTAGGGTGGAGAGGCTAGGTCGGAAAGGAGTGGAGGAGCGTGGGGGGTTAATGAGAGGGAGAGGGTTCAGGGGGCTACGTGGAAGTTTGACCCTAAGGTCTCCGGGCGTAGGGGTGGCATTAGACTACAGTTGATATTTGAGTTTGGGATTAATGACAGGGAAAGTATGTTAGCCAAATGCTACCGGGGGATGAGCAATACGGGGTGGCATATGAGTCTGGAAAGGATAGAATCATGTGGACTGTGGGGCTGTGGGGAAGAGGGGGTTAACTGTAGGTGTGTGCTTGACTGTGGATCAAAGTAGGGAAAAACATGGTGTATTATTACTCGTCAATACGATGGTTATGGATACTGTTAATCTGACACTATTTCTTGCTGATCTAGTTGTTCCTGGGAACTGCATTTTCTATGATATATACACCAAAGAAAACGACAGTTCATAGGGTTAACTTCGGTATTGTTTCGTGGTGAAAATGCGTCGAGACAATGGTAACAGAGGGTTGTATATACAATCTCTGGTTGGGGTAAGAATTAAAGTTACTGCATGGTGGCTAACATCTTCAGTCATTGCTGGCTAGGTCTTACAGGAACAATGGTTCTATATACACTGGTGTACCCGTGGGTATCATAGTTTCTTATCAATTAGGACATGGGGTTTTAACATACTACTTCTCGGATGGAAGAACGTACATAGATTTATGGGGGCGGTTGGTCTTCAGAAACTTAGCCTGGCAAGACAAGGTATTTTAAGGGGGTGAACATATTACTTCTCGGATGGAAGAACATACATAGATTTATGGCTGTCTGAACTGGTTGGCATTGGCTCAACCTAGGGACAGGGCATGGGTGTATTAAATGAATGTGTATTCATGTTCATCATCATGTAGGTAGAGTCTGGCGGGTAAGAGGTGTAGGACACGAAGCAAAATAGAGTAGTGTGAACTGTGGATACGAAGGAGGTGATTGGAAGACGTATAACAATTGTGGAAAAGTAAATGGAAGAGATGAACACAATGGCGGATTAAGATAACTAACCTAAGGATTGAATACATAGATTTATGGCTGTCTGAACTGGTTGGCATTGGCTCAACCTAGGGACAGGGCATGGGTGTTTTAACCTGGGAGGAACATACATAGATTTATGGGGCGATTGGTCTTCAGAAACTTAGTCTGGCAAGACAAAGTATTTTAGGGTATGTTGATATTGACATCCTAACTTAGGGACAGGGCATGGGTGTATTAACTTTAAGGTGTATTTATGTTCATCATGTAGGTAGAGGTGTAGGACACGAGGGGTAGTGTATACGCGAGGTGTGGAAAAGGTCAGTGTTTAGAAGGGGTAGGCAGGTGTGGTTTGGAGCTGCTTAACCCTGCGGGCTTCGGCCTGTCTGAACTGGTTGGCTCGGTCACCTGGTCCTTTCGTTCTGTGGGCCTTTCTTTCGGGTGTTTCTGTGTGGTGTTCGCTCGTGGCTTCTGTGGTGGGCTTCTCGTTCTGGGGCATTTTAATATATATTATATAAATATAGTTAGATAGATAGATAAATATTTATATATAATTATAGCGAAAAGGTGAATGTACATGAAAAAAAAAAAGATTCTATAACATTGTTCGGCACCCTATATTTCCATGATTTTAACAGAAACATAATAATTTCCTAATTTCTTATGGAGTAGAATAAGTTTCAGTTTTATTTATTCATATTTTAACTTGTTTTGTGAAAGCTTATTCCTTCAAAACAAGTATTAGGAATACAAAATTTAACAGAAAATTACTCCGTATGAAAGAATCAAGGAAATAATTATAATTCAACACCACAAAACCAAACACAATTATTAAAAAAAAAAAAAAAATCGTCTCTCCTCCTTTCCTCGGCAGCACATTAATCGAGTGGTTAGATGGGTGAGGGTTGGTCCTATGCAGAGCGAGGTTTGGTATCCTCTACCGACATTAGCCATTTCAGTCTGTCTCTTTTCCTGTACTTCTATTCCTTCTATGTGCTGGCGAGATCTCCCGATTGGGTGGCACTGCAAGGAGGGCTGCGGACGGTGGGAGCATTGGCCTAGAGGTACAAGCCCGTGGGCTGATGATGCCCTGCCCCACTACCCTCTCAGAGACAGATCTCATCCTATCCCAGCTCCTTTGGGGGCCCGAGCATCTGGAATGGCTTTGGCCAACCGGACTCGGGACTGTTCGGCCAGAAAGTCAGAGGAACTGCACCAACAACAATTAGTTAGAAAATTCAGCAAACATGAGCCAACCTTATTCCAAATCCACCACGGCGCAGATATCAACCATTTCAACCCAGCAGATGTCCTTGGCATCCGCAGGCCTTGCATTCCTGTCAAACAGCCAATCCTTTCCTGATAATTGTTCACGCCAGATCCTTTTAGCTTCACGCAGCTTGTTCAAAACATTAGATGGCAGGGCGACGACCTTTTTGTTTCTTATTGTTATGTAGTCCACAGGCTCATAATTCATAACCTCATTCACAACTTCGTCCATAACTTCATTCATAACTTCGTCCATAACTTCATTCACAACTTCATCCATAACTTCATTCACAACTTTGTCCACAACTTCATTCACAACTTCGTCCATAACTCCATTCACAACTTCGTCCATAACTCCATTCACAACTTCGTCCATAACTTCATTCACAACTTCATCCATAATCTCATTCACAAATTCGTCCACAACTTCATTCACAACTTCATCCACAAACTCGTCCATAACTTCATTCACAACTTCATCCAGAGCTTCATTCACAACTTCATTCACAACTTCGTCCATAACTTCATCCACAACTACATTTACAACTTCATCCACTACTTCATCCATAACTTCATTCACAACTTCATCCACAAATTCGTCCACTACTTCATTCACAACTTCGTCCATAACTTCATTCAAAACTTCGTCAATAACTTCATTCACAACTTCGTCCAAAACGTCATTCACAACTTCATCCATAAATTCGTTCACAACTTCGTCCATAAATTCATTCACAACATCGTCTTTAACTTCATTTGCAACTTCATCAACAACTTCATTCACAACATCGTCCATAATTTCATTCATGAATTCGTCCATAACTTCATACGCAGCGTCGTCCAAAGCTTCATTCACAACTACGTCCACCACTTCATTCACAACTTCGTCCATCATTTCATCCACAAATTCATCCATAACTTCATTCACAACATCGTATATAACATCATTCACAACTTCGTCCACAATATCATTCATAACGGTATTCACAGCTTCATCCTTAACAACATTCTTTTTCTTGAATAGTCTCCGGCCCAAAGCACGTAGGCGCTTTCCGATGGTCTTGCGCTGGGGTCCTTCCGTAGAACGTTGGTATTTTTCATGAGCCTGGTCAGGCGTAGCGTAGGTGAAAGCGGCAGTCATCTTGTCTTAGGTTATTATTTTGGTCTGGCACTGGTTATTAATATTGTCTTGTATATTATGTAGATGGGACTGGTATTCTAAATTTCGTCAGCCCTATTCACGGAATAGTTATTATATGTATTGATAAGATTTTAGCGTAGCGTAAAAAAACCACTTTACATTAGCAAAATAAAAACACTTCTTAACCAAACGATGCCAAACGAAAAAGTGATTAAGCTAGACATGCCGTCTAGCTTGATAATCACTTCCTAAATGTTGACATACACGAATTTGAATAAAACTCTTGCCACATTTCATTAACATTGACATAATTGTATACAAAATGTACCCTAATAATAAATATAACAAATTTGCCAATATAAATATATAAAACGCACATATAAAGCAGAAAACAAAAATACCGCCAAATACAATTGATTTAGTTACCCAGCTAAAGTAGTTTTCTATCACAACAGTGTATAGAGAAAACAGTTCTTTTATGGGTAACAAATATAAATATCATAAATGTCTTCACTCACAGATATAATATTTATTCAGTTAGCATTTTACAATGTTGGTACCACATAATATGTTACAAATATGACATGTACCAGCCTTGCATAATTCCAACTAAGGCTGTTAGGCGTATTTCCATTGGGGTCCTTGTGGGATAAGGTTAGCTGGGAAAAAAGGGGAGGATAAAACAAAGTAGATACTTTAGAGAAAGTATTTCTAGGGGGTTATATTAAGATACCTTACATTCTATAGTTGGACTGGTCAAAATATTTCAGTAATCATTTCAGTTTGTTTTGCCTATCTCTTATGTCATATTTAGTAGTAGACATAAGCTTGGTGCTCCCTTCTCGAGCTGTCCGGTTCAGGTGCTCCTTCAAGTTACGTCTGAAGGAATACAGAGTTCTCTTTTCACGGACTGACTGGGGTAGGTTGTTCTAGTCTTTGATGGTAGTGAAGAAGAATGTTAGCTTACCCTGTTCTTGGATTCTCGGGACCGTAAAATTATACATCCTATTCCTTGTATTGTGTCCAATCCTCTCATTTGCTTTAACACAATTACTCTTTAAATACTCTGGAGCTCTATCATAAAATATCTTGAAGGTATTTATGAGTCTGATTTGTTTGGCCCTGTCAGAGACCTCCTCAACAAAGGCCTCAACTGCCACTACAGCTCCAAACCTGGCCCCCACCGGAAACGCCTAGAAACGGAAATCCTCCTGGACGACATCCTACGACTCAAGAAGGATGGCAAGGTCACCACTACTCCCGCCCTACAACCTACTCTCCTCGCTGAAGCCGCCAAAACCAGAGGAACTCACCATAGCAAAATACTGAACAAACAACACTTCCAAGCTGCCAAACTATTAAGAGACAACCCCAACATCATCATCCGTCGTGCGGATAAAGCTTCCTGCCTCGTGATCCATGACAAGGAGGAATATCTTAGAAAAATGGACGTCATCTTAAGTGACAACACTAAATTTAAAAAGATCACCCGCAACCCAACCGACGAAATCAAACGTATTGCCAACACCACCATCACCGCCATCAACGCCAAACAAGGAGGGATCCACCTTAAAAAACTCGTCGGAGAATACACCCCTCGTTATGCGTACGGAACCATCAAAACACACAAACCTGGGAACCCCCTCCGCCCCATCATCTCCCAGATCCCCACTGCCACCTACCAGATCGCCAAGGCCCTGAACAACCTCCTCACCCCCTACGTGCCCAGCCAATTCAACCTTAACTCAGCCCACGATTTCTTGGAAATTTTACGAGACGCCCCCCGTAACAACAACCACACTATCGCCTCTCTCGACGTAGAAAGCCTGTTCACCAACGTGCCAGTGGATAGGACCATTGACATGATTCTACGTCGAATTTATCATTGCCCTGATACACCTACACTGGACATCCCGGAGAAGGCCCTGAAAACACTACTGGAGCTATGTACCAAGGAGGCCCCCTTCCTTTGCCCCCGGGGCAACATGTACAAGCAGATAGACGGTGTGGCGATGGGCAGCCCCCTAGGAGTTCTTTTTGCGAACTTTTTCATGGGTACCATCGAGGAAGAGCTCCTAGCTGCCCAACGACCCGCCGTCTACTGTAGATACGTGGATGACATCTTCGTGCAAATCAAGGACCTCCACGAACTACAGGAACTCCAGCGTCGCTTCATGACCTCCTCCGGACTTAACTTCACCTTTGAAAAATCTAACAATGGACAACTCCCCTTCCTCGACATCCTCGTAGCTCTGAACGACCATGGGTTCAAAACCGCCGTCTACATTAAACCAACTAACACATGACAATGCCTCAACGGTGATAGTGAATGCCCCCGCCGTTATCTTCTATCCTCCATCTCCGCCTATGTTAGGAGAGCCCTCACGCACTGCTCTACCTGGGCCGACACCCACCAGGAACTAGAAAGACTATCCCAAGTTTTAGTAAATAACGGATACTCCAACTCCGACATCTCCAGCACCATCAACCACCATCTTGAAAAATGGAAAATGGTACACCCAAAGCCCTCCCAACATTGACCCCCCCAATGAAATTAAGATCTTCTACCGCAATTACATGTCCTCTGAACACAAAAATGACGAGGCTGTCTTAAAAGAAATAATCTCCAAGCATGTCCACCCAACCAACCCGGAAAACAAAATCAAATTAATAATTTATTACAAATCCCCCAAGACCTCCAACCTCGTTCTCCGCAACAAACCAGCTTCCACCAAGATAAAGAGCCCGATGACCGACGATCACGTCATTTACCAACATACCTGTAATTATGAGGACTGTGGACCTCATTCCTATATTGGTATGATGCAGACTCGTCTTTCACGTCGGTTAACTCTTCACCTTCAGGCTGGAGCCATCAAAGACCACTATCTCACCCCTAACCACCCTCACCTCACACGCAACGAGTTAGAGAAACACACCACCATACTCGATAAAGAAAGTGACCCAAGGAGATTACCTATACTCGAAGCTTTATATATCCAAGCCTTACATCCCAACATCAACAACCAAACTCTGGACCTTCAGATCCTTCCTTCTGCCAAAAGGCACTACCCTACAGGACCTAACACCCCTCCTCGCCCCCCGGTGCCCTTGACGCAGCCCCCCGCGCTACCTCCTTCAGCTTCGTCTTCTGCAGGCGCCACACAACTTAGGCCACGCCCCTCGACACGCAGCCAATCAGCTTCGACCCCACCTATCGACCACCATCCCGCATCCAGTGCGCATGCGTGAAGCGGTTACCCCCTTTCTCTCTCCTAGTTTACCCTTCCACCAATAGCAGACTTTTGCCCCCTGTTTTCCGCCTCCTCTGATCCTCCACCCTCTATATATACCCTTCCTGTTTACCTTTTATATCATTCCTTCCTTACTTGATAATGCTGGTTGTCCAGTGAAACGCGTCGTATATCCTGTATCTTCATGTACTTTAATGTAACCCTGTACCACCATGAATTTTGCTCATCTCCTTCATCTACTTCCTGCCACCCAGCGAAAACTCATCAGAGACCTGGAAACTTTGAATAATAAAATTTCCAACGCAGAAATTGCCATTTCTTTCAACCTCGTATGTATTAAAGAATATATATATATATATATATATATATACAGGGTGTCCCAGGAGGAAAGGGCATAACTTTGGGAAATGATAAAACAAGGTATTCTAAGCCTAAAATGTTCTATAACAAAAAGTCCAAATCTCAACCATTAAAAAGATATTGAATGTTTTATGTAGTGTCCTCCCCCGCCTCACTGTAATGGACTCTTTCATGTCAGATAGTTCCCAACTGGTCCAAAGTGAGCTATTATATCCATAATCATTTTGCAACTTACAGAATTATAATATCATAACTATAACATGGTAAAATAATTGCAGTTAGATGGAGGTGTAGTAGGTACTAGGACAGCTAGGCCACCCTTATGGGGAAATACTTAAGAAAATACCATTTTCAACATGCAATATGTCTTTACTGGTTGAGATTTGAAATATTTCTTATAGAACATTTTAGGCTTAGAATATTTTGTTTTATCATTTCCCAAAGTTATGCCCTTTCCTGGGGAAATATATACTGTATATATAATATATATATATATATATATATATATATTTATATATATATATATATATATATATATATATATATATATATATATCTAATATATATATATATATATTATATATAGATATATATATAGATATATATATATATATATATATAATATATATATATATATATATATATATATATATATATATATATATATATATATATATATATATACTGTATATAAACTATATACAGAATCCATGAGTCATGTGTATACCAAATTAAAGAATGCAGTCAAAATGATTATAAACTTAGGTTAAGGGGGCCCACCTCGTTTTGTTTTCTCTCTCTCCCTCTCTCTCTGGCTTGTATCCATTCGGCCCCATTCACCCTACTGTTTTAAGACGTTTATCCCAATCCAGGTGTCGATTTCTTCCTGGCGAGCGATAGCGAGCTAGCATATTTTGTTTAATTATTTTCTAACACCAGGCTAAATTGGTACATTTTAGATAGAAAAATGTCTCCGGCAAAGCCAGATTTCTCTGTACAATGCTGGCTCGCTATTGCTCTCCAGGAAGAAATCGACACCTGGATTGGGATAAACGTCTTAAAACAGTAGGCTGAATGGGGCCGAATGGATACAAGCCAGAGAAATTATAAGACCCTTCGTGCCATTTTGGTGTCAATTTGTTCCTTTCGAGCGATAGCGAACCTGTATTTTCAAGAAGAATCTGCCTTTGGTCGGAAATGTTTTTTTTATCTTGAAGAGGTTCTACAGAGTGTTATATATATATATATATATATATATATATATATATATATATATATATATATATATATATATATATATATATGTTAGTATAGCCAGGTAATAGATTCTCTTTTAAACAGACGAGGTTAAAGGCAACAGCAGTTTCAGCATTCAGTATTTTATTGTTACAGCTTTCAATAGTTCTAACAATTTTCCTCTGGGGTTCAGAGATGAGGTACAACAGGTTAGCAAAATTCATGGTGGATCCAACGTTTCACAAGTAAACATCTTGCATCTTCAGGGAAAGGGCAGGTAATGATTAGAGTAAGGACAAAGCAACATATTTATACAAAATTCGAGGATCAAGAATAGGTAGGTGGGCGGAGCTACTGGGTGTGGGGTGGCTGTTCATTGGTGGAAGGCAGTCTATTCGCGAGACGGGCACTAAATCTTATCGGTGGTTGGTTGTTGGCTGTGGGTGGCTGTGATTGGTTGGTGTTGTCAGTTGTGTGCTGAGCGCGGAAAGGTAAAGGAGGGGGGCACAGGGCGAGAGGAAGGAGGGCAGTATGCCTGTAGCGCTTGCCTGAAGGAAGAATTTGAAGGTCTTGTGTTTGGTTGTTGATGCTGGGGTTGAGCGTTTGGATATATAGAGCTTCTAAAATAGCTAGTCTTCTGGGGTCTGATTCTTTGTCGAGTATGGTAGTTTGTTTGTCTAGGTCGGCGCGAGTTAGGGCAAGATGGTGGGGGGCTTGATAGTGATCTTTTATAGCGCCAGATTGAAGGTGGAGGGTTAGTCGACGGGAAAGGCGAGTCTGTGTCATTCCAACATAGGATAGGGGTCCACAGTCCCCAGAGGTGCAAATATGCTGGTATATCACATGATCGTCTTTCGGTTGGTTGGTGGAAATGGGGCGGTTACGGAGGACAAGGTTGGAGGTCTTAGGAGATTTGTAGTAAATAATGAGTTTTATTTTATTGTCAGGGTTGGTGGGGAGGACGTTTTTGTGAATTATTTCTTTCATAATGGATTCGTCTGTTGTGTGGTCGGAAGATATGTAGTTTCTGTAGAAAAATGTAATGTCATTGGCCGGGTTGGTGCTAGGGGGGTCTTGTTTGTACCATTTTTCTAGGTGGTGGTTGATGGCATTGGTGACGTCAGTGTTGGAATACCCATTGTTGACTAGGACCTGGGTGAGCCTTTCCAATTCATTGTGTGTGTCATTCCAGGTGGTGCAATGGGTGAGGGCTCTCCTGACATAGGCGGCGATGGTGGACTGATGGTATCGTTTAGGGCATTCACTTTCCCCATTAAGACATTGGCCATTGTTAGTAGGTTTGGTGTATACTGTAGTTTTGAAGCCGTGGTCGTGGAGGGAGACAAGGAGGTCGAGGAAGGGTAGATGACCATCGGTGGTTTCTTCGTATGTGAAGTTGAGTCCGGAGGCGGCCATGAAGCGCTGCTGGAGGTCCCTGAGTTCGTCCAGGTCCTTCACCCGCACGAAGATATCATCGATGTACCTGCAGTAGACAGTGGGCCGGTGGGCAGCCAGGAGTTCCTCTTCGATAGTTCCCATGAAGAAATTGGCGAACAGGACCCCCAGGGGGCTTCCCATCGCTACACCGTCGATTTGCTGGTACATATTCCCGCGGGGGCAGAGGAAAGGGGACTCCTTGGTACATAGTTCCAAGAGCGTCTTCAGGGCCTTCTCCGGGATGTCCAGGGGGGGGGCGTATTAGGGCAGTGGTAAACTCGACGTAGGATAAAATCTATGGTCTTGTCAACGGGCACGTTGGTAAACAAACTCTCTACGTCGAGGGAGGCGATGATGTGGTCGTTAGCAGGGGGGGCATCTCGTAGAATTTCTAGGAAGTCATAAGCAGAGTTGAGGTTGTATTGCCGAGGAACAAAAGGGGTGAGGAGTTTGTTCAGGGCCTTGGCGGTCTGGTAGGTAGCAGTAGGGATCTGTGATGTGATGGGGTTCCCGGGTTTGTGGGTTTTTATAGTACCGTAAGCATAACCTGGGGTGAATTCGCCGATGAGTTTCTTCAGGTGTACGCCATCGGCTTTGGCGTTGATAGCAGTGATGGTGGTGTTGGCTTTCCTTTTTATTTCGTCAGTAGGATTGCGAGTGATCCTTTTGAATTTGTTTTTATCACTAAGAATGTCGTCCATTTTCCGTAGGTATTCTTCTTTTCCGTGTATCACAAGGCAGGAGGCCTTATCAGCTCGTCGGATGATGATGTTGGGGTTCTCTTTAAGTTGTTTAGCGGCTTTGAAGTGGTGTTTGTTGAGGAGCTTGCTTTGGTGGGATCCCCTGGTTTTGGCGGCTTCTGCTAGTAGGGTGGGTTGTAGGGCTGGGGTGGTAGTGATCTTGCCGTCTTTCTGGGATCGTAGGATGTCATCCAGTAGGACTTCAATTTCAAGGCGTTTTCGGTGGGGTCCCGGCTTGGAAATGTAGTGGCAATTTAAGCCTTTGTTCAGTAGGTCTTCTTGGTCCGTGAAGTTTCGTGAAGAACTGATACGAGAAGAATTAGCTGAGAAACGAGAGACCACCACCAATCTCCGATATGAACGTGACACCCTACTACAGAAATGGGATGAAGAAGAAACCACCCCTAACCACATCAAAACAGAAATCAACCAAAAACTCCAACAACTCAACGAACAACACAGACGACAAACAGAGAACACTACCATCCAAAAACTCTCCCGTCTATATGGTGGAAACATAAAACTTCCCAAGCCAACAAAAGGATATATTAACCTCACCAACACCACCATAACGCCGGACCAAGAAGACCTACTGAACAAAGGCTTAAATTGCCACTACATTTCCAAGCCGGGACCCCACCGAAATGATGCTCAAAGAGATGCTCATACCAGCTCAGGGAAGGTATCTCACCTCCCCTCCTGAGTCTGAGTGCCTCAAGCCACTCTAGGTGTTCTCTAACCCTACCTCAGTGTGGTATTAAGTTTTTGTAAGTAACCCTTACCTGTAAACGGTAGATCCCGACAGGTAATATGATAAGTCTTAACTGGTCCTAAGTTCCTAACCACTATTTAAACCAGAAGTATCACAGTATCTCCTAGTATCTCTACCAGCCTAACTGAAGAGATATTGCTAGCTTCTTGACACTTATTCTTATCCGTAGTCTGACTCTCAGACACCCTCTAACGTAATAATTAATGAATCCAGTTATGCCTATTTTACCCTCACAAGCTACCTTTAACATAAATAGCTATCTATAGGTATACTGTCATAGGTTTGTCCGGCCACTCAGTCGCCAAACCTCTGCCTTACCTATAGATGACCAGCTCTGCCTTACCTCCACGCCTTACTAGAATCAAGCTAGGTATTTCATTTAATCATCCTTGCATTTTCTATTTATATCTACGTATTGTTTGATGTCTTATGTGTACTATAATTGTTTGTTGATGTCTAACTATCTATCTTACTATCCCCCTATAATATATGTGTAAAACTAACTTGAGTATTCACTTAGCATTTCTCCCTTGTATCGCGGACCCTCTGTTAGACACAAGAATTATATATGTCCAGAGGTTATTTTGGAACGGTTTCTCAGTTCGTATTGCTGCTAAATGTCCATGTTTATAAATCTAACCTCCTTAAAGCCAGAAAGTCGCAAGTGGTCATTATTTAGGTTGCTATTCCCAACACAGACCTCGCCCAGTACGGTGAAGTGGCCTTGGTTTGGACATGACCCTTTGATTCCCAGGCGACTATGTTATGTTGTGAGAATATTCCACGCCTCTAGGGGTAAGGTGGGAGGAAGGGAGGAAAGAGGATGGGAGGAAGGATGGTGGGAGGAAGTGAGGGAGGGTGGAAGGTAGTAAGGGAGAGATAAGAGAGGAAGGGAGGAAGGAGGGTGGGAGGTAATGAGGGATAGAGGAAAGAAGGTAGTGGTGGTGAGGGAGGGTGGGAGGTAGTGAGGGAGGGAGGAAGAAGGGTGGGAGGTAGTGAGGGAGGGAGGAAGGAAGGAGGGTGGGAGGTAGTGAGGAAGGAGGGTGGGAGGTAGTGAGGGAGGGAGTAAGGAGGGTAGGAGGTAGTGAGGGAGGGTGGGAGGTAGTGAGGGAGGGAGTAAGGAGGGAAGGAGAATGGGAGGAGGTAAGGGAGGGAGGTAGGAAGGTAGGAGGTAGTGAGTGAGGGAGGAAGGAGGGTGGGAGGTAGTGAGGGAAGGTGGGAGGTAGTGAGGGAAGGGGAGAGAAGGAAGGGGGAAGGAGGGAAGGAAGGAAACAAGATATTAACCCTTTCAGTACCGGTGAAGTCCTTTTCATGATATTCTGCCAACTATTAGATGAGTTTATTAAGGGGAGGTTTCCACTTGAGGGATTTTTTTCTTGACTCCTTTCTCCCTCATGTATAGCCCCATTGTTTTTTCTATTTTTAAGACGTTCGCCCCATTATTTTGACGATTTTAGAACTTTCGACCCATTTCTGTCAATTTTAAGACCTTTCGTGCCATTTAGGTGTCGATTTTATCCTGGCGAGCGATAGCGAGCCTGTAATTTAAGAGGAACCGGCCTTCAGCCGGGACATTTTTCTACCGAAAAATGTACAAATTTATCTTGAAAGGGGCTCAAGGGGGTGTAATCTTAAGCTTGATGGATACCTAGAGACCAAACTAAAAACCTCCCCTTAAGCTTAGGAAGGACTTCTAATCAATTGAATATAATTGGGAGATTTTCAGACGGTTCATCTCATTAGTTTGGCGATGATGAGACGCTTCAACTCAATGAGGTGTCGATATTTCCTGGGCGAGCGATAGCTTTTGGCCTGGACATTTATTCTATTGAAAAATTTGCATATTTAGCTATGAGCTCCGGGGTATTTTTTTTTTTTTTTTTATTTTTTTTTTTTTTTAAAGCTTGAATAGGGTATGGGGGCGTTTTTCTTAGTCTTGGGGTAAACAATAAAAAAACAATGACAAAAACATACAAAACCCGAAATAATAATTAAAACAAAGAATCGTATTACTCCCCCAAGACGTTACCCCAGCTAGTGTTAATGGAGGGCGGGAGGAAGAAAGAACATAGAGTACAATGGAAGGAGAAGAATCAAAGAGGTAATAATCATGAAACAATGAGAGAATTAATACAATGGCTAACAATTGGAATCTGATAGAGAACGCACGTAATATCTTTCTTTTTATCTGTCTTGCTTGTTTTCTTACTGTTTTTCCTCTTACTTTCTCTCTGTTTTTATTTGTTTTTTATTTTATTTATTTCCTACTCTCTCTCTCATTCTCGCTCTCGCTCGCTCTCTCTCTCTCTCTCTCTCTCTCTCTCTCTCTGTATTTATTCATTCCATATTTTAATGAATATCTTTTCGACGTATCGCCTACAGTGTGGCATGATCAGAATAAATGTTTTAATTACGTCGTCAATAATTAGAATATGCAAACATTTTTTTTTATTATTGTTAGAAAGTTAAAAACCATTCTTAAAATTAACAATTACAGTAAAAAACACGATAGACGAGTGTATAATAACCGAGTAGTTGACGGTATGGAAGTCAAAAGTTATCTGACACAATAATTATAATGTTTGCATAATCTCGGGACCACATGGTCGAAATTATGGCGGGGGAAGAGGGCATATATATATGTATATATAGTATATATATATATATATATATATATATATATATATATATATAGTATATATATATATATGTATAATATATATATATATGTAATATATGTTATATATATCTATATGTATATATATATAATATATATATATATATGTATATATATATATATATACTGTATATATATATTTCAGTAATTTTCAGTGTTCTGGTGACACCACCCTAATAGCAGAGTCCCTCCTCACTCACCATCTTAAGCCCACCTTGGCACCCACGATTATCCCCAACCTATATGTTTCTAAGGTATTGTGTATATTTTAGCCTACATACACGTAGTTCACATGGTTTACTGTTTCTGTTGTTGGGATTTGTTTCTCTTTTTTCGCGATTTCTAAGAATTCTTATTAAAAATATATTTGCTTTAAATGTCAACATATGTATTAATAAATGTATTTCTAGTGATTTAGGTCTGATGATGACATATGTTAATGTCGAAACGTTACCGGTACCAGAATAAGATGTCGTGTTCACCTTGTGCTTGCCCTTATAAGACTCCGCTTCCCCGAGGAGATCTATTGCCACTATATATATAATAATATATATCTATATATATATAATATATATTATATAATATAATATATATATATATGGTATATATTATATATATAAAGTTTATGTTGGTAAAGGTAATAATTTTCTTTAATACATACGAGGTTGAAAGAAATGGCAATTTCTGCGTTGGAAATTTTATTATTCAAAGTTTCCAGGTCTCTGATGAGTTTTCGCTGGGTGGCAGGAAGTAGATGAAGGAGATGAGCAAAATTCATGGTGGTACAGGGTTACATTAAAGTACATGATGATACAGGATATACGACGCGTTTCACTGGACAACCAGCATTATCAAGTAAGGAAGGAATGATATAAAAGGTAAACAGGAAGGGTATATATAGAGGGTGGAGGATCAGAGGAGGCGGAAAACAGGGGGCAAAAGTCTGCTATTGGTGGAAGGGAAAACTAGGAGAGAAAAAGGGGTAACCGCTTCACGCATGCGCACTGGATGCGGGATGGTGGTCGATAGGTGGGGTCGAAGCTGATTGGCTGCGTGTCGAGGGGCGTGGCCTAAGTTGTGTGGCGCCTGCAGAACACGAAGCTGAAGGAGGTAGCGCGGGGGGCTGCGTCAAGGGCACCGGGGGGGCGAGGAGGGGTGTTAGGTCCTGTAGGGTAGTGCCTTTTGGCAGAAGGAAGGATCTGAAGGTCCAGAGTTTGGTTGTTGATGTTGGGATGTAAGGCTTGGATATATAAAGCTTCGAGAATAGGTAATCTCCTTGGGTCACTTTCTTTATCGAGTATGGTGGTGTGTTTCTCTAACTCGTTGCGTGTGAGGTGAGGGTGGTTAGGGGTGAGATAGTGGTCTTTGATGGCTCCAGCCTGAAGGTGAAGAGTTAACCGACGTGAAAGACGAGTCTGCGTCATACCAATATAGGAATGAGGTCCACAGTCCTCATAATTACAGGTATGTTGGTAAATGACGTGATCGTCGGTCATCGGGCTCTTTATCTTGGTGGAGGCTGGTTTGTTGCGGAGAACGAGGTTGGAGGTCTTGGGGGATTTGTAATAAATATTAATTTGATTTTGTTTTCCGGGTTGGTTGGGTGGACATGCTTGGAGATTATTTCTTTTAAGACGGCCTCGTCATTTTTTGTGTTCAGAGGACATGTAATTGCGGTAGAAGATCTTAATTTCATTGGGGGGGTCAATGTGGGAGGGCTTTGGGTGTACCATTTTTCAAGATTGGTGGTTGATGGTGCTGGAGATGTCGGAGTTGGAGTATCCGTTATTTACTAAAACTTGGGATAGTCTTTCTAGTTCCTGGTGGGTGTCGGCCCAGGTAGAGCAGTGCGTGAGGGCTCTCCTAACATAGGCGGAGATGGAGGATAGAAGATAACGGCGGGGGCATTCACTATCACCGTTGAGGCATTGTCCTGTGTTAGTTGGTTTAATGTAGACGGTGGTTTTGAACCCAAGGTCGTTCAGAGCTACGAGGATGTCGAGGAAGGGGAGTTTTCCATTGTTAGATTTTTCAAAGGTGAAGTTAAGTCCGGAGGAGGTCATGAAGCGACGCTGGAGTTCCTGTAGTTCGTGGAGGTCCTTGATTTGCACGAAGATGTCATCCACGTATCTACAGTAGACGGCGGGTCGTTGGGCAGCCAGGAGCTCTTCCTCGATGGTGCCCATGAAAAAGTTCGCAAAAAGAACTCCTAGGGGGCTGCCCATCGCCACACCGTCTATCTGCTTGTACATGTTGCCCCGGGGGCAAAGGAAGGGGGCCTCCTTGGTACATAGCTCCAGTAGAGTTTTCAGGGCCTTCTCCGGGATGTCCAGTGTAGGCGTATCAGGGCAATGATAAATTCGACGTAGAATCATGTCAATGGTCCTATCCACTGGCACGTTGGTGAACAGGCTTTCTACGTCGAGAGAGGCGATTGTGTGGTTGTTGTTACGGGGGGCGTCTCGTAAAATTTCCAAGAAATCGTGGGCTGAGTTAAGGTTGAATTGGGTGGGCACGTAGGGGGTGAGGAGGTTGTTCAGGGCCTTGGCGATCTGGTAGGTGGCAGTGGGGATCTGGGAGATGATGGGAATGGGAGATTACCTTCGTAAAGAACGAGATGCTCTTCTACGGATTTGGGAAGACGAAACCCCTCCCGACCACCTCAAAGCCGAAATCAACACAGCCCTCGAACAACTCCTTGAACAAACACAGAGCAAGACAAGCCCGATAAAAAAGCTTGCCCGTCTTTATGGCGGAAACTTAAAACTACCCAAACCAACAAAAGGATATATAAACCTTACTAACACCATTCTGACCCTGGACCAAAAAAGACCTCCTCAACAAAGGCCTCAACTGCCACTACAGCTCCAAACCTGGCCCCCACCGGAAACGCCTAGAAACGGAAATCCTCCTGGACGACATCCTACGACTCAAGAAGGATGGCAAGGTCACCACTACTCCCGCCCTACAACCTACTCTCCTCGCTGAAGCCGCCAAAACCAGAGGAACTCACCATAGCAAAATACTCAACAAACAACACTTCCAAGCTGCCAAACGTAGTAAGAGACAACCCCAACATCATCATCCGTCGTGCGGATAAAGCTTCCTGCCTCGTGATCCATGACAAGGAGGAATATCTTAGAAAAATGGTCGTCATCTTATGTGACAACACTAAATTTATAAAGGATCGCCCGCACCCCACCCGACGAAATCAAACGTATTGCCAACACCACCATCACCGCCATCAACGCCAAACAAGGAGGGATCCACCTTAAAAAACTCGTCGGAGAATACACCCCTGGTTATGCGTACGGAACCATCAAAACACACAAACCTGGGAACCCCCTCCGCCCCATCATCTCCCAGATCCCCACTGCCACCTACCAGATCGCCAAGGCCCTGAACAACCTCCTCACCCCCTACGTGCCCACCCAATTCAACCTTAACTCAGCCCACGATTTCTTGGAAATTTTACGAGACGCCCCCCGTAACAACAACCACACAATCGCCTCTCTCGACGTAGAAAGCCCGTTCACCAACGTGCCAGTGGATAGGACCATTGACATGATTCTACGTCGAATTTATCATTGCCCTGATACTCCTACACTGGACATCCCGGAGAAGGCCCTGAAAACTCTACTGGAGCTATGTACCAAGGAGGCCCCCTTCCTTTGCCCCCGGGGCAACATGTACAAGCAGATAGACGGTGTGGCGATGGGCAGCCCCCTAGGAGTTCTTTTTGCGAACTTTTTCATGGGCACCATCGAGGAAGAGCTCCTGGCTGCCCAACGACCCGCCGTCTACTGTAGATACGTGGATGACATCTTCGTGCAAATCAAGGACCTCCACGAACTACAGGAACTCCAGCGTCGCTTCATGACCTCCTCCGGACTTAACTTAACCTTTGAAAAATCTAACAATGGAAAACTCCCCTTCCTCGACATCCTCGTAGCTCTGAACGACCTTGGGTTCAAAACCACCGTCTACATTAAACCAACTAACACAGGACAATGCCTCAACGGTGATAGTGAATGCCCCCGCCGTTATCTTCTATCCTCCATCTCCGCCTATGTTAGGAGAGCCCTCACGCACTGCTCTACCTGGGCCGACACCCACCAGGAACTAGAAAGACTATCCCAAGTTTTAGTAAATAACGGATACTCCAACTCCGACATCTCCAGCACCATCAACCACCATCTTGAAAAATGGTACACGCAAAGCCCTCCCAACATTGACCCCCCCAATGAAATTAAGATCTTCTACCGCAATTACATGTCCTCTGAACACAAAAATGACGAGGCCGTCTTAAAAGAAATAATCTCCAAGCATGTCCACCAACCAACCGGGAAAACAAAATCAAATTAATAATTTATTACAAATCCCCCAAGACCTCCAACCTCGTTCTCCGCAACAAACCAGCCTCCACCAAGATAAAGAGCCCGATGACCGACGATCACGTCATTTACCAACATACCTGTAATTATGAGGACTGTGGACCTCATTCCTATATTGGTATGACGCAGACTCGTCTTTCACGTCGGTTAACTCTTCACCTTCAGGCTGGAGCCATCAAAGACCACTATCTCACCCCTAACCACCCTCACCTCACACGCAACGAGTTAGAGAAACACACCACCATACTCGATAAAGAAAGTGACCCAAGGAGATTACTATACTCGAAGCTTTATATATCCAAGCCTTACATCACAACATCAACAACCAAACTCTGGACCTTCAGATCCTTCCTTCTGCCAAAAGGCACTACCCTACAGGACCTAACACCCCTCCTCGCCCCCCGGTGCCCTTGACGCAGCCCCCCGCGCTACCTCCTTCAGCTTCGTGTTCTGCAGGCGCCACACAACTTAGGCCACGCCCCTCGACACGCAGCCAATCAGCTTCGACCCCACCTATCGACCACCATCCCGCATCCAGTGCGCATGCGTGAAGCGGTTACCCCCTTTTTTCTCTCCTAGTTTTCCCTTCCACCAATAGCAGACTTTTGCCCCCTGTTTTCCGCCTCCTCTGATCCTCCACCCTCTATATATACCCTTCCTGTTTACCTTTTATATCATTCCTTCCTTACTTGATAATGCTGGTTGTCCAGTGAAACGCGTCGTATATCCTGTATCATCATGTACTTTAATGTAACCCTGTACCACCATGAATTTTGCTCATCTCCTTCATCTACTTCCTGCCACCCAGCGAAAACTCATCAGAGACCTGGAAACTTTGAATAATAAAATTTCCAACGCAGAAATTGCCATTTCTTTCAACCTCGTATGTATTAAAGAAAATTTATTACCTGGCTTTACCAACATAAAACTTCACGAGAATGCCAGACATCGCACCAGCACCCTCCAGTTTTCGTGACTGGTGAAGGACCAAAATATATATATATATATATATATATATATATATATATATATATATATATATACAGTATATATATAAACTAAAAAAATAATTTAGTCAGCTGCAGAAGGTAATAATTTAGTCAGCTGCAGAAGGTATTAATTTTCCAAGGGTATAAGTCCATAATGTGGAATCTAAAAAGTCAATTAGTAGGTGTCAGTGGGATCTTAATGAGCTCATTACCTATTTTCCTACCTGGAAAATTAGTATAATTATGTGTTAGTTAGAAAGAACACGTACAGACACTCTGCATGATTAACCTTGATGCTGTTTTGTTTCAGAGAAAAGTACATTTGATATGATTCGATATACTGGCAACTATATATATATACTACAATCTGTAAATATAATTATATACTATACTGTATATATATACAGCATATATATATATATATATATATATATATATATAGAGAGAGAGGGGGGGAGATTTATTTTCGCATTGTATTCATAATCTCACTTGGACACTCACAGCATACTTTTGAATTGTGATATACCGGTAGTAAAACAATGTATATTAAAAAACAATGTATATTAAAAAACAATGTATATTAAAAAAACAATGTATATTAAAAAAACAATGTATATTAAAAAACAATTTATATTAAAAAACAATTTATATTAAAAAACAATGTATATTAAAAAAACAATTTATATTAAAAAAACAATTTATATTAAAAAACAATGTATATTAAAAAACAATTTATATTAAAAAACAATTTATATTAAAAAACAATGTATATTAAAAAACAATTTATATTAAAAAACAATGTATATTAAAAAACAATTTATATTAAAAAACAATTTATATTAAAAAACAATGTATATTAAAAAACAATGTACTGTATATTAAAAAACAATACGCAGCTTAGTATGAATCTCGATATTTTTGTTTTCATTTCTCTGCGTATGATATGTCTAATTGCAATAACGCAAGATCAACTATGTTCATTGATTAATTATGCTGGAAGACCAACTTACTTGAGGAATGACTATAAGGTGAATAACTGCCTTCTTAATAAATTGTTTTGTGCATCAACGGTCTTGTTAAGGGGAAATGGGTCGTTTTTATGGTCCCCTTTCTCCCTCGTGTTGAGCCCCATTTGTTTAGCGAATTTAACACCTTTCGTCCCATTTTGTTGTCAATTTTAAGACTTTTCGTGCCATTTAGGTGTCAATTTTTTCCTGGCGAGCGAAAGCGAGCCTGGAATTTTAAGAGAACCGGCCTTTGGCCGGGACATTAATTGTCTACCGACAAATTTAAAATTTATCTTGAATGGGGGTGTAGGGGGTGTTTTTCTAAGCTTGATGGAGGTCTAGTGAGGAAACTAAGAAATAAAGGAATACACGAATTAATAGACCAAAAAACGACCTATCTCCGCTTAACGAACTGTCTTGTGGATGAACGGACGTATTAAGGGGGGTCACCAGCTTTCTTTTTATCTTTCTCCCCTTTTTTCTCTTTCTCTGATTTGTATCCATTTTGTCCCATTCAGTCAACTGTTTTAAGACGTTTATCCCCATCCAGGTGTCGATTTTTTGCTGGGCGATAGCGAGCCAGCATTGTATGGAGAAATCCGGCTTCGCCGGAGAAATCTTTCTATAAAAAAATGTACAAATTTAGCTTGCTAGTTCGCTACCGCTCGCCAGGAAAATATTGACACCTGGATGGGGGTAAGCATCTTAAAACAGTAGGCTGAATGGGGCCGAATGGATACAAGCTAAAGAGAGTGGGAGAGAAAGAGAAGAACAGCGAGGTGGCTCCCTTAAAGCGTCCAGTACCAGTTCCGTCCTTTTAATTTTATATATACTGGCTACTAATAGACTATTTTATTCAGTTTAGGAAGGGCCTCTAACAATCAACAAACTTCAAACTATCTTAATTATCCATCTTGAACTGCACTAAATCGTCTAAATACAGCTAGAATAAAATTAGAATAACTTCGCCGCGCCGGTACAGAAGGGGGTAACAAATTGGAGGAACTATCTTGTACTATGGCAGGTCAGGTGAAGGTATTGAGGGATAAGCCTTTTACACCGGCACCTCGTAGCTACTTTCTACTTTTCCTATTTTCTGAAGAGTGTAGAGAGGGGAGACGGGGTGTTGGAGAGAGAGCAGGTCCTCGATAGGGTTAATTGGACGCCACTCTACAACGCTCTTCAACTGAATACAAGAAATCTGTCTTCTGAACGAACTGTCTTGTGGGCGAATTGACTTGTGGACGAATTGACATGTGGACGAACTGACTTGTGGAAGAACTGACGTGTGGACGAATTGACTTGTGGACGAACTGACTTGTGGACGAATTGACTTCTGGACGGGTTGACATGTGGACGAACTGACTTGTGGAAGAACTGACTTGCGGAAAAAGTTAATACAGGACCTACTGAACATCGAAATTATTGAATTGTAGCGGGCTTAAGGAGAGGTAGGGTTTAGTTTTTAGTTTATATATATATATTTTGTTTTCTTTTGTCTTGTTTAAGTTTCCTCGCTAGCCTCCATCATGATCCCCCCCCCCCCCCCAGGCTCCCCTTCAAGATAAAATTGTACATTTTTCGGTAGAACATTTTCGCGGCTCAAGGCCGGTTTCTCCTAAAATTACAGGCTCGCTGACGCTCGCCAGGGATATATAGACACCTAAATGGCACGAAAGGTCCAAATATTGACAAAGAAATGGGGTGAAATTTCTTAAGATCACCAAATTAAAGGACCGACCTAAAACTAATAGGGGTAAACATGAGGGAGAAAGGAGTCCAGGAAAAGCAACCACCGCTCCCTTAATTGTGGATTAAATCATTTTTGGTTGAACTGCCTCCTGAACGAACTAAGTTGTGAGTGATTCGACTTGTGGCCGACCTGAGTTTTGCTCTGCTAAGTCTTGAGACGTGTCCTCACACACACACACACACACACACACACACACACACACACACACACACATACACACACACACACACTTAAATCTAAAGAGAGAGAGAGAGAGAGATGATAAATGAACCTCACTAGTTGTTATTTTGATTGAAATAAATAAATGGCTACTGACTCTATACCCTCCTGCGAGTGCATCAACGTTCGCTCAATTACTCTGAGTGAAATGTTGATACTCTCATAACTCTCATGCTCTAGTTCCCTCATATCAGGGTACATACAACTTGGAGTAGTGATGACGGAGAGAAAGTCATAAGTTTTATTTTTCTATTTTTTTTCTATTTCTTATCTATTTACTTAATTTATTTTATTTGTTTAGTTTACTCCCCAATGTTCTATCAAGCTTAAAAAAAACGAATGCAAAAAAAAACACACACACACACACTTGCAGATCAATCTGCAATTTTTTCGGTAAACAAGGTTCCGGCCGAAGACCGGTTACTCCTAAATTACAGGCTCGCTATTTCTCGCCAGAAAAAAAAAACGACACCATATATGGCTCGAAAGGTTTTGATTTTGACAAACAAATGCAGCAAAAGATATTAAAATCGACAGAGTATTGGGGTGTATCTCTTAATATCTTAAAACTAATCGGGCTAAACATGAGGGAGAAGGGGGTCCAGAAAAACAAAAACCTACTCTTAACCCTTTCAATACAGATAGCGGATTTTATAGTTGTTTATGGCTTATATATTCATAGGTGTACCACAACCGTATGTTACAAGTTAATTAGCCTGGGAAGCCCACTATTTAGTATATACAATAATTCAAAACATAAATACGAGAACCAATTTTGCAAACGTATATTCGCTTTATCGACTAAAGACAATACAATCAAACTTCATGTATCGGTGGGTGGGGTTGGGCGTGCGGTGGGGTGGGGTGGGGGGATGGAGGAGGGGGGTTGCTGAATAAACACATTTTTGTCAGAAAATGTCAGGTACATTTTAAAGTTACTGCATCTTACATAATACCATCAAAGCAAACATTACACTGAATATCGTAGGAGCTTACCCCAAAAGAACTGCTTGCAATAAAAGCAGTCCATAATCCTTCCATTGGTGTTGTGAGGTCTTTCTATCCTGGTTAGCGCAGAAAATAGCGAACAGATTATATATTCAATAAAGTCAATAGGTTTATATCCCACTTCTTGGATAACTGCATTCCTGCGGTTCAAGTCAATGTCCACAGCGCCTTACATTTATAAAGGCTAACTCTCACGAACGCATTTCCCGACAAGTTTCGATCATCACTTATGTTCTGGGAACAAATTCGGGCTCGTTCACTTTGGTATGGGGTACTAGACTGACTTTAGATGGTCATAATGGTCGAAATTCGTATTATTCCCTTAAGGACTATGCCACGTTTTGACAGTTTATTCTATCATTAGACGATGGTGTACAGCTTATAATGGAGGATTTGTGGGAATTAAAAGGGTAAAGACTCGCAATTGATCCTCTGACTTCCATATACTCTTCCTAATCGGAATAAAATCGTCAAAAAATAGCCAACAAACCGAACAAAAATACGTCATATTATCCCGAAAGGGGTAACCATAAAATGTTAAGGTGTAAAACTAGAATTGCCGCAAGATATTACCGGGAAGACCGCTCGTGTGACACCTGTATATTATTACGACGAAAAGAACGAGGTAAATCGTCCATAAAATCCATCAGAATACCGCACAAATTGTTACGGAGTGTCAGGTTCGGCCCAACTTACGACGGCCGTTCCATTTGTCCCCTTGTCATTACAGTATTGACTTCCGGCCTAGAGGAATGTTACCCCAAGTGGTTTTGGAGGGGCCTTTTTTTATGTTATTGTGTTACGTTTTCTTTATCTATTTGGCATGTATTTATTTATCTATTTTATTTTTGTTTTGTTTTGCTTGCTCCCTAGATCTATACATAGCTTTAAAAAAGACCCACAAGTCCCTTTGAGATAAATTTGCACAATTTTGTGTATAACATCCGCCGGTTCCTCATAAATTAAAGGAACAAATACAAGTAAATGGCACGAAAGCACTAAATATGGGCAAGGAAATGGGGCGAAAGGTCTTAAGATTGCCAAATGATTATGGCGGATGTCTTAAAATGTCAAAACTAACTGGGCTAGCTAAACGTGAGGGAGGCGGGGGTCCTGAACAATAACATTTCCCCTTAAATATACAGAACGGGGAGCTAAGAAACGTCTGACTGTTAGGCATTACTGTAAGCCCAGGAATTTCTTTATTATAGAGAAGCAGAATGTATTTTGTGTGTGCTACATTAGTATGCTGTGAATATATATATATATATATATATATATTGTATATATAGGGGTATATATATATATATACGGTATATATATATTTACGTGAACAACCGTATAATACACGTAGCTCTTCCATACCTAAGCAGGCCACAGAGGGTGGGGGAGGCGACAGTGTTGGAATCAGTCAACACCATATTGTTCCTCTTTCAGTCTTTTAATAATAAATATATGATGTATATATATTATATATACTGTATATACAGTATATATATATATATATATATATATATATATATATATATATATATATATATATATATATATATATATATATATGTGAATAAATAAATATAACGTATAACACGTCTCGGTTATTCTCTCATTTTATGTCTAGAAGGGAAGGTATTTCGTCGAATTATAAGTATATAATGTTTGTTTGTCAGTGGTAACTCAATGAAATAATTATCCAACTTTTCATGGAAACCCACTCATAAGGGGGTAGTGCTTGGTTTTTGGTCTATGTTTTTAATGTATTTCATTACTCAGTTTTTCTCAGCTTCCTCGTTAGACCTCCATCAAGCTTAAAAAAAAAAACACCCCTTAGACCCCCTTTCAAGTTAAATGTGTACATTTTTCGGTAGAAACATTTCACGGCTTCCTTCTAAGATTACAGGCTCGCTATAGCTCGCCAGGAAAAATTGACACCTGAATGGCACGAAAGGTCTTAATATTGACAAAGAAATAGGGAGAAAGGTCACAACATCGCCAAACTAATGGAACGAACGTCTTATAATCTCAAAACTAAAATGCTAAGCGTGAGGGAGAAGTGGGTCCAGAAAAGCGATTATCTCCCCCTTAAGTTAGTTGTATTTTGTTTGCACATTCAGAACAAACATACATATTCGAGTTTCAGGCTATAAGGAAGTTGGAGCCATAAACATCGATATAAATCAGAAATGCAATAATAATGTAGGTTTCTGATAGATACAAAGTATGTTAATTTGGTAATATTATGTATTAATAAATGTACTACGATCATAGTTTAGCTGGTAACTCTGCTAAATATCGATGTAAACAACTTCAACTTCCTTGTAGCCTGAAACTCGCAAGTGGCCAATGGATCACTTCCGAGTTTCAGGCGTCATAATCCCCAAAGGCATAGCTATGGGATTAAGGGGAGGTTTCTAGTGTGTTGCTTAGACCTCCATCAAGCTTAAAATTACATCCCCTAGACCCCCTTTCAAGATAAATATGTACATTTTTCGGTAGAAAAATGTCCCGGCCGAAGGCCGATTCCTCTAAAGTTACAGGCTCGCTATCGCTCGCCAGGAAAAAATCGACACCTAAATGGCACGAAAGGTCTTAAAATTGACAGAAATGGGGCGAGGGTTCTTAAAATCGCCAAACTAATGGGGCGAACGTCTTAAAATTTCAAAAGCAATGGAGCTAAACATGAGGGAGAAAGGGGTCCAGAAAAAAATCCTCCAGGTGGAAATCTCTCCTTAACCCTTGCTATATCGGTGCCGTTCGTTTAATTTTACTCTGGCTACTATAAGACAATATTATTCATCGTCGCCATCAATTAACAGGCTTCGAACCATCACACTACTACCACAAATCCTTCTTAAATTGCACAAAATCGTGTAAATATAGCTAAAATATACTTAAATACACGTTGCTGGTACAAAATAGGTGAATGTGGTGAAAGCGTAGTCAGTTGATATGGTTTACCCTTAAATATCTATTTTCTTTCGTCGCGCAAAGGAAGAAAATGGTACCAAACTTTATTTAGAAGGTCAACTATTATGGATTTAAAGCACCTTCATGCAATTTACAACACGCACGGGTTGAGCTAAAAAAAAAACGCTCACAATGTACACTCGGGGGTATTAAGTGTTGTCATAGATTCCAGCGGTGTTCGCTCAAAAAGTGTTATTGGTATCTTTATAGTTACTGGGAAAAGTGCTTATCCCTCAGAGTATTAGTCAGTGTCCGAAACTTTGTAAAATATCTGACAACACTTATTAACCTCGACTGTACACTACATAATTGACACCTGAATGGGGAGAAGAGTCTCACACTCGCCAAACTAATGGTGCTATTAATGCACATGCTCATACAATAAGACTTGGTGATCACACATATTCATATTCACTATGCATATCTAAACAAAACAAATTATTTAAGGGGAGGTATCCACTTGAGGGATTTTTTTCTTGACTCCTTTCTCCCTTATGTTTGGCCCCATTGCTTTTCTATTTTTAAGACGTTTGCCCCATTATTTTGACGATTTTAAGAACTTTCGCCCATTTCTGTCAATTTTAAGACCTTTCGTGCCATTTAGGTGTCGATTTTATCCTGGCGAGCGATAGCGAGCCTGTAATTTAAGAGAAACCGGCCTTCAGCCGGGACATTTTTCTACCGAAAAATGTACACATTTATCTTGAAAGGGGCTCAAGGGGGTGTAATCTTAAGCTAGATGGATACCTAGAGACCAAACTAAAAACCTCCCCTTAAGTAGATAACACTATCGAGCAATATTGACAACTATGAAACAGCCAACCATTGTTCATAATTGTTCAATCCAACACCTTCCGCTTTAGTGAATAAAAACCCCATTTTATGTTGTATTTTATGATATTTAGAACCTCCAGGCTGGACTGTTAAAATGACACCAGAAATATATATTTTACCAGATAGAACTATTTGATTATCGAACGTGATATCTCTGCCTAGCTGTTATATTATAGAGCCTATATTTGTTTTGTTTTTATATTATATAGGTTAGTAGCTGTTAGGTAAAGGTTAGTAGCTGTTAGGTAAAGGTTAGCAACTGTTAGGTAAAAGTTAGCAACTGTTAGGTAAAAGTTAGCAACTGTTAGGTAAAGGTTAGTAGGGTGTCATAATTTAACCTACAAGGTTAGGTTAGGTTAGTTAAGTCAAATTAGTCTAATACAAATATTTTAACATGGGTTGTAGGGGGTTGGTGGGTGGAGGGGGGTGGAGAGAAGGCGCAGTACTGAAGAATTACCCCATTTTTACTCGCGTATCAAACCATTATTGGCGAATCAATCAATCAAAAAGGTTTATTGTTACGTATCGTTACATGTCTTGTATGCATCAAATGTAACGATTTATAACAATAAACCTTTTTGATTGATTGATTGATAGATTGATTCGCCAATAATGGTATGATATGTTCAGTAGTAAGTCGCAATTGCCCACTTGCGAGTTTCAGGCTATAAGGAAGTTGGAGCCGTATATATATAGATATTATAAAGAAATGCAAGAATACTGTAGGTTTCTGATGGTTAGAAAGTGTAGTGAGTTTGATGGTATGTATTTATAGATGCACTACAATCGTATTTAAGCTAGTAATTCTGTTAAATATCGATGCCTATAGCTCCAACTTCCTTATAGCCTGAAACTCGCAAGTGGTCAATTGTTCAGTTTATTCTATCTATCATTATACGACTGTTCAAGGATTAAGAAGGATCTGTTTGAGTTATGTGTTCACTTAACTCTTTCACGCTTATATGACGCAGAGGTTGCCAGATTAGCAATAAGAAATAGAGTTCTCTCACTCCTATAATTACCTCTCCAAAATTAGTTTTCTGCCCACAGCTAACTCAAAGACAACTGCAGAGGTTGAAGTAACTAAACTAAAGGTTTCTAAATACCCCTGATGGTAACAAAGGCTTTAAAGTATTCCCAAATAGGCTCAAAATCGCGTCATATGTCGGAGAGGGTTACTGCATCCTTCCTAGGCTAAGTAAAATCGTCTATTGATAGCCAGAACAACATGAAGAAACTCGTACTCGGATTCTGAGAGGGTTAATAAAAATGATCTGCACCTAAATGTTTCCCTTGCGTCTATACGAGATGTGCTAGTCCCAAGTTTTCCTTTACTTTTTGGTTATCTCTAGGGATGGGCCGGTTTTCTGGACCACTTTCTCCCTCATGTTTAGCCCCATTAGTTTTCAGATGTTAAGATGTTTGCCTCATTAGTTGGTCAATTTTAAGACCTTTCGCCCAATTTCTTCGTCAATATTTAGAGTTTTAGACCTTTCGTGCTATTTAGGTGTCAATTTTGTCTCTGGCGAACGTTAATGAGCCTGTAATGTTGGAAGAACCGGCCTTCGGCCGGGAAATTTTTCTACCGAAAATGTATAAAATAATCTAGAAGGGGGATCTAATGGATGTTTTTTTAAATTTGATGGAGGTCTAGGGAGGAAACTAGAAAAATAATTAATAATTGCAAAAATTGCCCAAAAAGTGAACCATTTTAAATCGGGCACTAGATTTATAATTAACCCTTTTGATATATGATAAAGCATTTCTTCTTTGTTTTCTGGTTATTATTTGACGATTTTATGCAGATTAGGAAGGGTATAATATGGAAGTCAGAGGGTTAATTGAGATAGTCCTTAGTCATTTAATTCCCATAGCTCCTTCCTAAGCTGCAGAAAAGCGTCTAATGATAGCCAGAATAAACTGTCACATCGCGGCATTATCCTGAAGGGGTTAATAATCACACATGTTTGTAATAGTGTAAGTTAAGGGAGCCCACCTCGCTTTTTTTATCTTTCTCTCCCTCTCTCTTTGACTTGTATCCATTCGGCCCCATTCAGCCTACTGTTTTAAGACGTTTACCTCCGTCCAAGTGTCAATATTTTCCTGGCGAGCGGTAGCGAGCTAGCATATACCGGTATATATTTTTCTTTTGACAGCAAGCTAAATTTGTACATTTTTCAATAGAAAAATTTCTCCGGCGAAGCCGGATTTCTCCATACAATGCTGGCTCGCTATCGCCCGCCAGGAAGAAATCGACACCTGGATAGGGATAAACGTCTTAAAACAGTTGGCTGAATGGGGCCGAATGGATACAAGCAAGAAAAGGAGACATAAGGAGAGAAAGATAAAAAAAAAAAAAAACGGTGATGAAACGTGATTAAATTAATTATTTGTTTTTGATTCTGGGAGTACTATCAAGGACACAAGTTTGTTCCCCCAACCAGCCCCTGCGTGAATCCTGGGGTCGACTTGGGGTTTGGGCAACGAAGCATTTGAAAAAAGTGACGTTTATACCCAATATATGCTTCGTTTTTCGACCCCCAGGTGATTCAGCTTCACACAGTGCCAAGTTGAGGGAACGAACTTTTTTCGTTGATAGTTGTTGTTGTTGTTGTTCCCCAAGCTGCCTGGCCGAACAGCCCCAAGGCCCCGAGCAAGGCCAAGGCCATAACCGAGCACCCCAACAGAACCCTCCCTGCCGACCACAATAAAGCCTGGGTGACCGAAGCCACTCCATGGCGGGGAGCTGAGGAGGGTGCGGAAACGCCCGGGAAACCAAAGACCCACCCAGGGCCCTGTGCCCCTCAGCAATTATGAAGAGAAAGTTGAGGGGCAAAGGAAAAATGTGACGCTTTGGCTTTAATCTTGGTAGATTGGGAGGTCAATCCACGGAAGAGACGCCGTCACTTGAGATCTAGAAAATATATAAGTAAAAGGATCAGTCAGAGTAAGCTATGGGTATGGCAGAGATTGCTCAGTTCTCACTCTGATAGACCAGCCCATCACCACATGACTAGAACCCAATCCTCTCAGCATCAGCTAGGAAAGGCCCTAGAAAGTTGATAGTACACTCGGATGCCATTGTCTCTATCCCACTCAAAAATATTCCTGGACTTCATCTATTTCTAATTATGGAAGCATATCTCTGGAAACATATTTACGAATAAATATTTCTATTCATCAACTACATAACTCTATAGATTATTTATTTAGAGGTAAGTTCTATCCAAAATCAATTAAGATTGGTATAATTCCATAACGACAAACATAGGGGGTCCACGAATTCTTATAAGGATAATCTTCAAGGACACTACATCCGCCTTATTAGAACAATTTATTAGGGAAAATAGGCACCAATAGATTCGCCATATTTTTCTCCATATAGTCCGCATGGAGGATTTTCGTTATCGACAAATTGAAAAATACCCACTTCACAGAGAAATACACCAAAAATCTAAGTCAAAGCGGGGGTGTGGGGGCGGCAGCCCCCACCTATAATACTAGGATAGGTTAGGTAAGGTTGTTAGGTTAGGCTAATGTCCTTTCAAAGGGGTATAGGCTAGTAAACACTAGGATAGCCTATACCCGGTCAGAGGTAAGAAGAAGAAGAATAGTCCTGCAGTAGTCTCCTTGAATGCTACCCTTATGAGTAGGCTACAGACTATGGCATCCGAGTGTATACATATTGAAGTTGTTTAACATTATAACAAAGTTTATTTCATTACTCCCAAATCGCTCCAATGAATTCGAAACAAAATATAAGTCCCCTGTCGGTTTGTGAGAGACGGAAAACAGTTGCTTTGTTTCACAAGGTGTTCGACAATGTCTCGGATCAGGTACCAATACAGTTGGAAGTGTATCGTGATATATTAGAAACTTAGTGCCTTCTCTAATTCATCAGGCAGTCGTGCTCTTCGCTGCGTGTCTAAGTTAATCAAGAAGTGACATTAAGAACATTATTAGTATATAAATAACAAACAAATCTACCGAAAAATGTACAATCAACGACAAAAGTTCGATCCCCCAACCAGCTACTGTGGGGATCCGAAACACTGTGGGTCGACCAACGAAGCATCTGAAAGAAGTGCCGTTTACACCCAATAAATGCTTCATTTTGTCGACCCCAGGTGATTCCGTTTCACACAATGGCAGGTTGGGGAACGAACTTTTGTCGTTGATAGTACAGTCACTTATACAAATTCGTGGCACTCCTATGTTTTTCTTTATGCAATTTTTTTCCCCGCTGAGGGTAAATTGTCATGTTTCTATCTTAGTTACTCAGCTATAAAGTAGAGTTTGTAGTGAAATATGATGTTAATTATGAAAACTTGGCATTAATCAGACACACAGCCGTAGTAGTTTCATATATTTCCATTAATTATCGAGAAATCAGCTACCAAGGGATTCAATTTACCCTCAGCTGGAAAAAAAATAGAGTATATCTGGATTATTTTTTAGTTGGAACCAGCTTTTCAATATATAGTATAGATTGTTTTCTAGTTGATATGTAGACAATTATATTCATAGATTCGTTTCCAGAGATATGTTTCCATAGTTAGATATAGGTGAGGTCCGCGAATTTTCATGAGCGACTGTACAGTACATTACAAAAAAATAGAGTTAGGCCTAATCAGTATTGAACCCAAAGGAGATGCTACAGTGTTACATTAAGGGGAGGCTGACCGTTTATTTGGTCTATTAATTCATTTATTCATTTATTTTGTTAGTTTCCTCCCTAGACCTACATCAAGCTTAGAAAAACACTCCCTAAGCCCCCCTTCAAGATAAATTTGTACATTTCTCGGTAGAAAAATCTCCCGGCCGAAGGCCGGTTCCTCTTAAAATTGAAGGCTCACTATCGCTCGCCAGGAAATAATCGACACCTAAATGGCACGAAAGGTGTTAAGATTGCCAAACTAATGGGCTGAACGTCTTATAATCTTAAAACTAGTGGGGCTAAACATTAGGGAGAAGGGAGTCCAGAAAAACGGTCTTCCTCCCCTTAAGTTTCAAACATACCATAAAATCTTGATAACACGGTTCGAAGTCTGTTCATAAATTCAGATTCAGAGCTTCGAGCACTATGAATCCTTTTCACCTCAGTCTTCTTTTCAACGTCAGTGCAGGAAGTGCTAGTGATAGGGAGTTCCTGTGTGGCATTTTACTTCAGGATTATCATTTGATGGACTAATTATTCTCATCTCGTCCGTGAAACTACAGCGCCTTTACATGTATGTACCTAAGATTATTATAGAAGTAACAACTTAGCCAGTTTTGAGGGAGCCCACCTCGCTTGTTTTCACTTTCTCTCCCTCTCTCTTTGGCTTGTATCCATTCGGCCCCATTCAGCCTACTGTTTTAAGACGTTTACCCCCAACCAGGTGTCAATAGTTTCCTGGCGAGCGGTAGCGAGCCAACATATTTATATTTTTGGTAGCATTCAAGGAGACTACTGCAGGACTCTTCTTATTCGTCTTCTTACCTCTGACCGGGTATAGGCTATCCTAGTGTTTACTAGCCTATACCCCTTTGAAAGGACATTAGCCTAACCTAACAACCTTACCTAACCTATCCTAGTATTATAGGTGGGGGCTGCCGCCCCCACACCCCCGCTTTGACGTAGATTTTTGGTGTATTTGTCTGTGAAGTGGGTATTTTTCAATTTGTTGATAACGAAAATCCTCCATGCCGACTATATGGAGAAAAATATGGCGTATCTATTGGTGCCTATTTTCCCTAATAAATTGTTTCTCATAACGTCGCACTAGTGTCCTTGAATATTATCATATTTTTGTTTTGACAGCAAGCTACATTTGTACATTTTTCGATAGAAAAAAATGTCCGGCTAAGCCGGATGGTAAAATTCTAGTTTCACGTACACAGCGACAAAAGGGAGGCGCCGTTGTAAAGGCATAGCTTCCCGACCAACTATGAAGATCAGGGAAATTGATGGGTAAAAGACGTAATATAATGATAATAAACTACATTAACGACATTAGCCTAACCTAACCTAACCTAGTATTATGTAATAGCTATGGTGCCGCATATGGGGAGAAAATATATATATTTTTTACAGTAGGTATAATTCCTTATAATGCATTTCCGCCGCTTTGGACATATATAGGAATTAAGTATGGTATATGACAACTCTAAAGTAACCATATAAATTTATGAGTATGCTGTGAAAGCGAAACTAGAATTAAACCAGCCGGATTTCTCCATACAATGCTGGCTCGCTATCGCTCGCTAGAAAAAAATCGACACCTGGATGGGGATAAGCGTCTTAAAACAGTTGGCTGAATGGGGCCGAATGGATACAAGCCAGGGAAAGAGAGAAATGGAGAGAGAGATAAAAAAAGCGGTGACCCCCCCTTAAGAATAATTTGGTAGAATTCTAGATCCGGTTTCACAGCGAATTTAGCGTTTTGTGTTTTTGTTTTTCTCAGTTTTCCTTAATTAATATACAGTGTTGTTTTAGGTAGCAATCAAGGAGACTACAGCAGGACTCTTCTTCTTCTTCTTACCTCTGACCAGGTATAGGCTATCTATAGTGTTTACTAGCCTATACCCCTTTGAAAGGACATTAGCCTAACCTAACCTATCCTAGTATTATGGGTGGGGGCTGCTGCCCCCATACCCCCGCTATTTGACATCTTTGACAGATTTTTTGTGTATTTTTCTGTGAAATCTGTTTTTTTTCAAGTGTCGATAACGAAATTCCTCCATGCGGACTATAATGAGAAAAATATGGCGAGTCTATTGGTCCCTATTTTTCTTAATAAATTGTTTCTAATAAGGCGGACGTAGTGTCCTTGAAGATTATCTTGTTTTATACCAAGGACTGCCGGAAATTAGTATTTACCTATTATCCAACAATCTAAAAACACGGCCCCCACTAGTAGGGAGGGCTATGAAGATCAGGGAAATGGCGGGGTAAAAGACGAAATAAGGGATAATATTAGCCTAACCTAACAACCTTATCTAACCTAGGTAATTTGGTTCAATGTTATTTTAATACCACGAATTTTGTTGATATATTTGAAGATAAATATTGAATCTATATGCTCTAAAGATCATAATAAAATTTGTTTTAACCCTCGGCAAAACCTAATAAAAAAGTATGGTACTAAAATTTCTTTTTCGTAACAAGGTTGTCAATACGGTACTATAGGTTTGACTCCTGTAAGGAGATAAAGAAAACCTAATATTTAGTAGTGGCCCCGTAATCATTGACGAACATGCCTATTACATAAGGCATCCTCTTCAAACACTAATCCGCCGTAGTTTGAATCTACCGCGCAGAGCATTTAAAAACTGAGGAGCCTTCATCATGAGCGCACGCGACCTCACTCATGGCTTCAGTCATTATGAATTGGGTTCTCACTACGAAAAAACTTCGTAAAAAATAAAAACAAAAAGAAAATAAGAATAACTATCCAATAAGCTTTCCATCATATCGTGGATGTACTTGTGTGGATTTCTGACCAGACGCTGATTCAGGCGTCATTCCTCCTTCACTGACATATCAAGTAAACCAAAATCCTTAATACATCAACGAATGGGAAGGGGACGGTCGGGAGGGCCCCAGTCGTCAATGATTACGGGGCCACTACTAAATATTAGGTTTTCTTTATCTCCTTACAGGAGTCAAACCTATAATTTATTAGTGGCCCCTCCATCATTGACGAACATGCCTGATATCTAAGACTGGAGGGGGACATTCGTAATCATATCATAACTCTAGAAAAGCAGATAATAAAAACAACCACATAGTATTCTTACTTTTGAAAAATGTATTTAATACGGCGTAGGCCGGAAATATACAAGAAAAAGGGGTTCAGGCAGGTGCGTGCTTCAAAGAAGCCTGCCCGACAAAAATGGGTAACCCTGAAGATTCTGAACACAGATCTGTAGTTACAAAAGGCACCCCACTCAACGAGTGGTGACAAAAATAATAAGTTATAAGTTTATATGTGCACATCATAAACCCCAAAATACATGTGGAGATCAATTGCCAATGAACTCCATTGAACTAATATTACATTGCTTTCGCAGCTAAAACTACTACAACAACACCGTTGTTTTGTACTAAACCTTGTACTAGCACAAATTCTCGCAGAGAAATTTTCATATCACATTTTAACCTTAAATTGTATCACAGCTCTCATACTCCGGCGGGGTCTAGGGTGTCCTATGTCAACTGACTGCACCCCCCCCTTCCGTGAAAGTAAACATAAGTGACTGCAGGGCCACCTAGACCCTCTGCCTTAAAGCTATACATGGTAAGGAAGGTTTGTCTAGAGCAACTGACAAGTATCTAGAGAGAAACGTATGATTAGACGCCCACAACTGTGTGGACGCAATATCTTCAACTGAAAAGTTTTTCAGGAAACGTAAAGAGGCCGCCCACTTGCGTAAATCGTGGGCCCTACCCACAACGCCGGGATTACTCTCTTTAATGACTTCTACCAGAAGAGAGGCTAATCGCCGTTTAAGTAAGCGTTTACCCGTACTCGCTACCCATAAAGCACCTTGGGGGTTTTGAGGAGCTATTCTCAAATATTTGGTTAGAGCTTGCACTGGACATAAATTATGATGCACCTTTCCCCTTTTTAACGCCGGCACCGTGAACTCAGAAAACACGTGTGCACTATGCTCATTCTTGGCTACAAACGCCGGGGAGGGTGCAATGGAAATTGAATCATTAAGTCTACCAAACCTAAGACAATTAGGTGTGTTGCTCATCGCCGCCAGCTCAGACACTCTGTTTCCGGTGGCCAAAGCCAAAAGGAAAACTGCCTTCTTTAAGATTAAAGCAAAGTCTGCAGTATTTTGATACAGACGAGAATGAAGTAAAGACAAAGCTTTGTCCAGAGACCAAGTAGGCATGAGCTGACGGGGAGGTGGGCGGAGTTTAAAACACGCTCTCATAAATCCTGTTTCCTCCGCCACCGGTATGGATAGACCTGTAAGGTCGAAAAAGGGCACTCTAATCGCAGTTAAGTGATTCTTCAAAGTTACCACAGATAAACGTTTCTGCTCAAACAGATAGTTCAAGTAATTAAAAAACCAATGCCACTGAGGGTACAGTTTGTTCCGTTCTAACAATCCAAGAAGTAAAAGCTTTCCAATGAGATTGATATTGTCGCTTAGTAGACTGAGTATATTGATTGAGCAATTTATTGGTCACATCCCTACCGTATGGTGCTAGCCACTTGGCCTCCTGAATGTCCATAATGCAAAAGTCAGCGAGGTCGCTAGGTTGCCAATCGTGTCTAAGTGGAAGTACCCGACCGGGAGCGATACCGGGTCCGGGCACCACATTATTAATTGCTGGTACCACACCTGCGCCGGCCACAGGGGCGCGATTAGCGAGACTAAGCCTCGATAAACTCGTAGTTTGTTCACTACGTGGCACATTAGTGACGCATCTGGCGGCGGGAACAGATAGATGGAGCTCCATCTGTTCCAGTCTGTCACTAGGGCGTCTGGCCCCCCTGCCGGCGTTATCGCCCGGCGGGTGAGGTATAGAGGGAGCTTGTGAGTCTCCTCGGACGCAAAAAGATCCACTTGTGGATGGGAGAGCTCCGCAATCATTAGGTCGAAAATGGGTTGCTTGAGCTCCCATTCTACTGTCGTGCTCTGTCTCCGGGACAGAGCGTCTGCCCAGACGTTCGCTACGCCTGGGAGATAAGATGCGTGAAGATAAATATCTAGACTGCTGGCTAGAACAAAAATCTCTTCCGACACGAGTAGCAACTTCCTTGACCTCGTTGACCCTTGTTTCTGAATACAGTGAACTGCATTCAGATTGTCCATTCTGAAGGCCACCGACTTGCCCCGTAACGCCGGGCCGTGAGCCTGAAGGAAATACAAGGGGACTAGTAACTCTTTGACATTTATGTGAGAGATTTCTAAGTGGGACCAAAGTCCCTGACCCTGGTGCCCCTGATTTGACTGAAATCCCCACCCTATGGTGCCTGACACATCCGTGTCTACCCATACCGTTGGAGGAGGAGAGGTCCATGACATGATTGAGTGCAATGTTTCCCTCTTCGCCCAGACCGCTAGTAAGGTGTGGATTAATTTTGGTATGGGCCATAATTTTCCCGCCGGTAAGAGTGGGAAATATTTGTTGCCTTCCAATATTAATCGTTTTACTTTCAACCGGCCCAACTTGACAGTTAGCTGAATCCAGTTGAGAGAGCCGACCAGAGACTTCCAGACTCTTCGTGTCGTAGTCAGACTGTGAAGAAACCTGAACAGTTTCCTGCGAAACCTGTTGCGATTGTCCACACTCTGACTCAGAGTGAGAGCGGCGGTGTCCCAGACCAGCCCTATCCACTGAATTACTCTTGAGGGAACAAGGTTTGACTTTACCAGATTTACCTTGAAGCCTAGAGTTTTGACATGATTTAAAATGATATTGACATGTTTTATGCATAATTGTTGTGTCTCTGCCACCACCAGCCAGTCGTCTAGATACCACAACACTCTGATTCCCTGTTTTAACAACGGCATCAGGGCTTGCCGGACTAGTTTCGTGAATAGTCGAGGTGCTAGGTTCAAACCGAACGGCATCCTCTGAAAAACAAAATTTTGGTGCCTGATCCTCAAGGCCAGAAACCTTTGAAATCTTTTGTTGACCGACACGTGCCAATAGGCGTCTGTCAGGTCTAGGGAACACATCCAGCCTCCCGGCGGAAGTGTTAGCCTGATTTGATGAACTGTTAACATTCTGAAAGACTCGTTGTAAATGTGAAGATTCAGATAAGACAGGTCTACGACCGGCCTCATCTGAACACTGTCCCTTTTGGGAACCAAAAACAGTTTTGACGTGAATACAGGGTAATCTGGAGGGACCGGGATGATGACATTCTTGGCAATCATCTCCTGGACCAGCGACTCCACCTCTAATGAAACACAATTTGCCGTTGTCGGCTGACGTAAGCGAGGTCGCCGGAGCCACTGCCAAGTGATGCCTTTGCGTGCCACCATCCGTGCCCAGGTTTTTAACGGCCATGCTTGGTGACACGTTCGGAACGACCCAGTTAGCAGACAAGGGTTCGCCGGCTGTACTTCCCTCGGTTCCTCCGGCTTTAAGATAGGCACTGGGAGTGAGAGAGACTTTAGTTTTTTGATGGTGGGTTTGGTGGTGTTGGACGCTTCGCCGGCTGGCTGGTGTGGGCCGAAGACTGGCCCTGCCCCGGCTTATACTGGCCGAGTCCTCTCTGTCCTGAAAACCCTCTCTGTCTATGCCTGTACTGACCCAGGGGGGATTGGGAGGACTTAGGCGGAAGAAACGGCTTAGAACCCCCTGGCTGAGCTTTAGTAGGAGGCTTAGGTTTGGGGAAGTTAAATGCAGGTTTCTTAGCCTGTGCGGGACTGTGCTTCACGGCCTGTGCCATGTTAAACACTGTTCGCCATACATCAGAGGACATTAAAGAAGGAGTAAGTACTGGGGACATTACCACCTGGTTAGCAATGCGATCAGGCAGCTTGCGAACTAATGACATCCTAAGATCCTGTCGTGCTCGCACCGCCTCAATTAAGGCTGTGCGTATGTCACCTAAGGATTGAATCGACGACTGAAGAATCAGACGCCGGGATAACTCAACTGATCTTCGAGCATCCGCGTCTGCGATTGCCTGAGTAGACCTGAGTAAAGACTTAGCCACCTGCTGAGAAACTATGTACTGTGAAAACAGGCGGAAAGCTTTTCCCCTTAGCCTAAATTCTCTGTCTAGGTGAGTAGGGGTAGGGGTAGTGAATGGGTCCTTTAGTTCACAAAGATTAATCTTAGGGGCAGTTAGAAAAGAAAATAAAGCTGACGGAACTCCGCCGGCAGAACCTACCGGCATGGAGAACCATGAATGTGTATCCTGAGGGATCTGGTAGGAAGATTTAGAAGTGAAAGTGGTTGCAAAGTTTTGAGCCTCTACCTCCCAATCCACCCAAGGTCCTGGTCCCAACTGTCCCACCTTCAACACTGGATTAGCTGTCTCGTCTGTGACGGTCTGTAAATCTAGTTCAGGAGTAAGAGCCGACAGAGCCTTAATATCATTAAACCCATCCAGCTTAGACCAGTCTGAAAAAAAGTTTTGAAGCTGAGGCAGGGGGTAAAGCAGGCTTAGATGCATAAACAAAAATAATCCTGATGATAATAACTAGGTATAGCCTTGATATTTACGTCCAAAACATTACCCAAGGCATCCAATGCCCTTAATTTCTTTGACTTATTTCCCTGGATAAACCACTCACGTGGTACCGGGAGTTCCCCTGACAAGGTAGGCTGGGCAAGCTCTGGCTTAGAGGGGTTCAAAAGAACCCATGACTCGTCTGGCCCATAAAGCAGGGGCATAGCTACCTTTCTAAGAGGCGCTTTGTCTAGAGGGGGTGGATTAACATCCGTGATGACCCTGACATTTGACGTAGTGAATGCCGCCGTAGCTGGCTTAGAGCTCCCTGCCGGTGACAGAGTAGGAGGGTTAGGAATCTTAGATAAATCGATTGACGTTATCAGAGGCCGTACCGCAGAACGTGTCAAGGGAGCCCCCAAGTCCATTGTGGGGTTTTCTCGTTGTTGACTAAAGAATTTAGATAGAGCATGAGTAAGTAACCCATCAATTTCTTGTGCTGTAACAAAACTGGTTAGATGCAGAACTTTCAGGTGAATCAGTATTATCATGGGCGGCGTCCAGGCCTGAGCCTGACCCTTGTCCATCCCTATCTGAAATTATTGACACTTCATCTTGTTCCTCCCGATCCTCCTGAGAAGACCCCGCCGAGGCAGGGGCACCTTGTTTCCAAGATAAGTCAGGGATAGAGGATGGGGTCGCCGCGTCCCTGTGGACATCGGCTACTGTGTGACTCGTATGAGTCGGACGTGGATGGTCAGACCCTGGTTGAGCAAACCGCCAAACACCGAGGCTCTGGCCTACGCTCTCTTGAGAGTCTGAAACATTCTCAATTATTGAATTTCCTGAACTTTCCGTTTCTAGGGTTAAAATATCAATAGGTAAATCTTGTTTAGGGACAGGCGCTTCACTATACTCTGAGGCTGTAACAGAAACATTTTCAGGTGTAGAGGTACGACGAGATGCACTAGACTTAGGAGAATGTCGAGAGGACTTCCTATGGGAATCCTTTTTGGAGGATTTGTGGCTACGGTGTGACCGCGAACTAGACCTAGATTTGGAAGAATCACCACCATGACCACTGGTGGAAGCTTCAGTCTTACTCTTCTTACTAGCCGGGGAAGAGGCACGACTTGAAGACTGCTGTCTGAGAGGTGACCTTGACCTCGATCTCGCCTGCGACGAGGAGGTGGCTGCCGGGGGAGTAGGCTCTCTCGGGCGTTTTAGACGTATCCACAGACGATACAGAACCCTGGCTAGTCTCTGTCGGCTTAAAACCCGTTACTCTAGAGGTACGTTTAGGGGGAGGGTGCTCTGACAGCAACTTATCCCAAAGTGGGACGTTGTCACATTGAAGTGACTTATGTGCGACAATGGTAGTGTAGGCCGACATTTGTTGTCTGACCTCTCTCAACGCTACCGCCGCGGTCTTGTCATTGTCACACAGGACTTTATTGGCTAATTGGGAGCAAAAGGAACAATTAAGTGTAACCCAGAGACCCCTTGAACGGTCTAGACATTTAACACACCTTATGCAAAGGGTATGCGCAAAAATCGGGATACCCGCGCAAGTAGGGGTAATGCACAGGGCAAAAAACTGGGGCCACAGTAGCCATGACAGAGACTGGTGTGAGGAAACTACCGCCGGGTCTGTATTGGTCCGCCGGAGCTCAGCTCTGGAAAAATAAAGAAAAATGTCCAGGAATTAATGCTCATAAGGTTAACCCAAGTGTTCGCATACAAGTGTTAATAACCCGCCGGGTAACGGGATGCAAAGACACAGCTAACACATCTCGCTACGCGGCGGGGTGTAAAGAGGCTAAACAAATCTTTTTAGCTAAAGAACATGAAGAATACCCTCTGATATAATGGTCCAGTATGGCACTTATAGTCTGTAGGAGGTGGTGACTGTCTCAAGATTCAATTTTGTAACAAAGCCCCCCTCATAAAGACGCCGGCCCTTGAAATATTTTAGTAGATAGCCAGGGCAGGAATATACGAGATCTGATTTTTTAACGAATTGTCCCAAAAGATCGTCGTAAAAATAGAAGGCGGCGATACTGAATGTATCACCAAATTAAGGTTAATCGAAATTGAATTTGTTATAAATTCCTTAGTTCCTCCACTTAGGAGCACCCGCCGGGTGTGGGAATCGATTTGGTTAAACCTCACTGAACCTTCAATTGCCGTAAGAGTAAAGGCAGCGATACACAGAGTATCACTAAAATGGATTGGTTAACTATATGAGACCTAAGTCGTTTATCCCACCCTGCTCAGGTGCACCCGCCGGGTGAGAAGTCTAAAAGTTAACCCCACAAGTTCCTGACCCCACTTCTTTGTAAAAGATCGCCGGGGAGGAACGCCTAAACAACAGCTAGGTTTTCCATGTGGTTGTCGTAAACCAGGTAGAAAAAACCTATAAAAAAGAATGTTCGCAAGAACGTCGTTTTTTATATATATCTATATATATATATAAGGATGGGTACAGCCATCCCGCCGGGAATTAAAGGAGGCCTGAAACCAGGCACCCACAGAGACGCAGTCCTGGAGAGCCACAGACACCTCCCCACGCCGGGGAACCAGCCAGAGTTAAAAACAACGTGTGGCCCAACACGGCTCATCGGTCAGGATTTTTCATGGTGAAAACCGAGAAAAAACCCGCCGGAAGGCAAGCCCCACCCTGAACAGACACCATCTGAACAATACGACACGAGAGAGCCACGCACGACTAACCAAGGTCACAACATAATCCGTGGAATTAGCCAATACACAACTAAACCAGGAAACAATTATAGTCCGAGGAATTAGCCAATACACAACTAAAACCCGGATACACATGACACAGTAGGGCATATTTTATAAAATAAATACTACCACTAGACATGTGGCAAAGCTACGAGTGGCTGGCTTTGGCCTAGGTAGACGGCATGAAAATAGTTGAAATATAAAACACACATTGGAATATCACAACAGGAACCACCGCC
>CM064550.1:20946545-21140059 GCA_032716605.1 Paralithodes platypus
ATCGATGAACATAACCAAGAAAAATATAATATTGCATATTAAACTTCGAGATAAGAACAAGTGCATTGGGCAACAATTATACATGTTACCTAAATTTCATAAAAGACCTTATACAACTATCGCTTTATTGCTCGCGGTCAGCAAAATTGTGCTACCACTAAAACTCTTATCAGCAACAAGTAGTAAATTGGCTTAAAATACATTAAAATGTACTCATAAAAGATATTGTAATACCATCATGAGAAGAACTGGCATTAACTATTATTGGAGTGTTGACAATTCGTTAGAAGTTATTGATAAAATAAATACCATGCCGAAAGTTACCTCGGTACATAGCTTCGACTTTTCAACTTTGTATACCAATTTGCCTTTAGATTTAGTATATTCAGAGCTTTGCTTTATTATAGATTTGCACTTTGACAGGTTCGTTAGGAATGGTAATTATTTCATAAATGTTTATACATATTTTAATAATGCATCACTTAGCTCTACTCCCACTAGTTCTGTATATTTTGATAGAACTAAACTTAAGATGCCCTTAAATTCCTCCTTTTCAATACTTATGTTAGATTCGGGCCGTACATTTTCAAACAAATATTAGGAATTCCTATGGGTGGAAATGCTAGCCCTTTAATTGCAGACTTATTCTTGCTTGCTTTAGAATTTAAATATATAAAAGACTTAGTTGACAGTAGCAAGAAAAATAAAATTCCAGAAAAATTAGCACTTGCTAAACTGTTAAGTACTAATAGAAGATACAGTTATGATATTTTTGTTTGCAATTTGTTAAATTTTAATCAAGTTGCTAAACTTATTTACCCTAATTCTATTCCCCTCACACAATGTAACGTAAATTATAAAGTTGAAAATTTTCTTTATATAAATATAGAGATTGTTAATGAACAGTGCATACTTAAAGTATATCACAAAGTTGATGATTTTAATTTTACCGTAATAAACTTTCCTTTCCCTAATAGTAATATCAATAGTAAAATCACTTATAATTGTTTTATTCCCAATTAATAAGATTTTGTAAAATCTGCACTAAAGTAGATGAATTTTGGGCTAGAGCTAGGTTACTATACAGACTCTTAGTGGACAGCGGTTTTGAGGCAAGTAAATTGTTCCATAAATTTAATCTTTTTAGGGTCAATTATTGTGACTATTCTAAAATTTGACATCAATAATTTTAATCAAGCATTTTTAACTTGAAGTTTCTTGTATAACCTCTGCTTACTTTTTGTCTGTATTTATTGTTTATCTTTTTCTTTTTCTTTTTCTATTATTATTATTTATTATTAATATTGATGATTTTTTAAATTTATTGTTCTTGTTAAAAGAGTACTCTTTGTTTAAATCTGTTGTTACTTCATATTTTGCAATTATTTCTCTTTATATTATATGTATTCATTGTCGATAGTATCAATTGCTTACTTTTGCGATTTCCTTAGTTTATTTGTGCTATAAATGTAGGTTATTTGTAGGGTAGTTATTGATAGGGGTCACTTGAAGCATGCTATGCTTACAGGTACCTACCCGATAGCACTATCGTTAGTGAGTGCTGTACTGTATTTTATATATGATTTTGTAATAGTATAGATATCTTATCAATATTTGTATTTTTTACTATTGTTAATGTCTTGTCATGTTGCAAATTTGATTTTAAATAATATTTTGACATTTAACATGTAGTTTCTTTATTCATGCAGAGTTTAGTAAAATTTGCCAGAACGTCCCGGACTTCCCAAACTTGACTACTTCCTTTAACGTGACGATAGTGCGTTGTTATATGTGCGATTGGTTTGCTTGGGAAACAGATTAACTTGCTCATGTAGTGATGTAAACCCTATGTGGTGGATTGTGTTCTTTTATTTAATAATTTTCATTTTAGTAAGCGTTGTTTCCACATAGCGATTTTGATAATTTAATTTGACTTTATATTGTCCTTGTCCCAATTTTGGTTTGTTTAGTTTGCAAGTTTTACATTTTAATTAATATATAAACGCTGCATTATAATTTAAAATTTTCAAACTAACAAAATTTTTGAAAAAGACAGTAAAAATATTTTTATAGTCATTCTATTACAGTCATCTCAACCCCTTGTCCAAGTTTAGTGGAGGAAAAAGTGCATGTACAGTCAAATTCAGTATTTCACCGCTATCTAGGATTGAGTAACACCCCGTTCTTAATGTTATATCAATTAAAAACTCCAATGTATTTTAATAAACTAATCAAATCTTAGTGCTCCCGGGATTCTAACTGTGGACACCACACCAAGAATATAAGCATCTAAACAGATATTGACTACTCTCCAAAGCGGAGATTAGTACTAGGCTAGTCAATCACCATTCAAAACAAGACTATAGGAAGTTAAAATATATAAAGCTTTAAAACGAACTCAGTTACTAGTAAAATGTCTGTTTAACCCTCTCACATCCTTATGACTGAGGTTGCCAGATTAGCAATAATAGAGATCTCTTATAACTAACTCCAAAATTTGTTTTCTGCCCACCGCTAACTCAAAGACAACTGTAGAGGTTGAAGTAACTAAACTAAAGGTTTCTAGATACCCCTGATGGTAACAAAAGCTTTAAAGTATCCCTAATAGGCTCAAAATTGAGTCAAGAATGTGAGAGGGTTAAGAGCAAAAGTTATTGAAATATTGATTTTGACCGTACGGAAGATTACGACATTTTAGAAGATCAAGACAGTTTAGATTTTGTGGTTAATCGTAGCTATGTTAGTTACACAAGTTAGTTTATAGATGTTAGTTTGAGTTAGGTTAGGAGCTGGGGTCAACCTGACTGTGGAATTCACATTAAACTTCTATAGCCTACAGTACAGTTATTGAAATAAGTAGTTTTGTTCTGGACCCCCTTCTCATATTTAGCCCCATTAGTTTAGACCTTTGCCCCAATAGTTACGCAATTTTAACACTTTTTGCCCTATGTAATTTTTATTTGATCCTGGCAAGCAATAGCGAGCCGACAATTTAAGAGAACCCAGCCCTTGGCCGGGGCATTTTTCTGCCAGAAAATTGACAAATCAATCTCAAAAGGAGTCTTGGGGTATTTTTGTTGTTATGAACGACTTAGAAACAATAAATATCCTATTCTTGTCCCAATGAAAGTCTGAACAGCCCCAACATACCATGATGCCAGAGAACTACCCTATGACCTTAACTGCTTAGCCATATTGGTAAAGTCAGTGCATCCAAAACTAAACTGAATTTCATAGAATTAATAATCAAATTCAGAAAACTACATTTACCTCAATTGCAAAACTCAACGGGTAGAGACTCATATCAGCATATAATATACACTGGCTTACAGGTTTTAAGACTAAACTGCTACATTAATTTCAATAGTCTGTCTGCTACCCCCAGCTATGGGGTATGTGCAAGAGTATATATATTAAAAAGGCAAACCTAGAAACTAGAAACTTAAGCAATTTTTTTGGAGTTTGGGCGTTTGGCAGTAGCACTTAAAAGAATAACTACACATCCATAACATGTTTATTCTTTAATTATTTTCACATAACTACTTTGATTAGCTCCTTTGCGATAATCTAAGTATTCCCAGTTTTGGTGAGTTTATTTTGCAAAGCTTTTAAATTTTAATTAGTATACACCAGGGACAGTCACTACTCTCAATGACAGAGTCGGTGTACTGGTGGCCGGGATTAATTTTTCACAGCCAGAGGCCTTCCTGGCAAACCCATTACAGTTGCCACTTATAACTAATTTGGATATGTGGAAATATAGTTTCTGCAGTCTGCCCTACAACACAACAGGCTCCCATTTATTTATTTTTTCTATGCGAGCGAAAGACAAAAGTCAGAACTATGAAGGACTCCCAAAATTTAAAGAGTGACATGGCCAAAATAAAGGACAGTTTGAGCCAAAATGCCTGGACACAGAGTTTGGAGCAATTGGAGTCATACCAGAGTGATAATTTACAATAACTGCTACTGAAGAAACTACTTAACTTGTATGAAGGGTTGTGATCCAGCTGGTGGTGGTAGTTAGTTCCCCAGACTGTCCGGCCGATCAGTCCCGCCGAATCAGTCCCGAGTACGGTGTCGATGGTTGTTGGTAGTGTCTGGCAAGGAAAAGGTTTGTCATTATGAAAATATAATTTACACAGGCCTCATAAAATCTAAAACTTTAAAAAATGCAAGCAGAATAAATAAATTTTAAAAACTAAGCAAATTGATTAAAACATGCACTTATTAACACTAATATATTCACAAGGCTAGGGCATATAACCATGTTTTAGATACTTTACATTTGCCTTCAACATTCGCAAATTAAACTGATTGATTTATAATATTATACTCTAGCACATGCTGGGTGTGACCGAGCCCCAACTTTTAGGTTCCGGGACCACTTTTAGTGTTCCCTCGCCCCTTTCTCAGTCTCATATAGTAGGTAAACTTTACAAGGGGAGGGGGATTCATAGCCACCTGCCCCAAAACAGATAAAAATTAACTTAATTATTGTTAAAGTACAACCATAGGTTTAGCTTATGTATCCTTCCAGTTTTTCCAGTCAATTATCAATATTATCTACCAATAATTATTGCTTAAAACTAACTTTATATATAAACTACAAATTAGCAAGAGAGGAATTTGAACAGGTGGACAGTATTTGGGAGATTTAGACTGCAGTGCAAGAAAAGTAAAAATAAAGATGAAATATGCAATAGAAAAATGTGATTGAAGAGCTTTAAATTATTCTGAAAGGAAGATTAGAAATTTATACCATGAATAAGTCACTAAGGAAAATTTACAATACATTGAGTTTTGAAAGACAAATACCACTTCAAATATGTAGCTATCGTTTTTATTATAAAAGCCGGTATTAACAGGCTACAATCTATATCTAGGCCTCAGAAGTGGCCAGTTAATGCAGAGGATATCAATAGAATGCAATACAAGAGTTGGTTATGTAGAGCAGATTAACTAGACCACTGAGCTCCATACGGAACTCTCATAGGTCTGGCCCGAAGGATGCAAGATAGAATAACAAATGATGAGCTGAAGACTTTTAGGTAAAGAGTATTGGCGAGGTGATGCATAAAAGTAGACTGGGATGGTATGGACATAAGAGAATGGATGAAAAAAATTGGGTGGAAAAATGCAAGTCTGTAATTGTGGAGGGAGCTGCACTAAGGGCAGAACACCTGGGATCGCACTATACGTGCCGATCTCAAATCCAAAAACTCGACAAGTGAAGCATTACACCACCAATTGATATTAAAAGCCATCAGATCTGAGTTGCTAACAAACTATCAAACTATATATATATATATATATATATATATATATATATATATATATATATATATATATATATTTTTTTTTTTTTTTTTTTTTTTTTTTTTTTTTTTTTTTTTTTTTTGGTTTTTTTTTTTTTTATTTTTTTTTTTTTTAGTGTAAACAAAATTTTACTGAAAGTCAAAATATAAATGGATAAATGTCAAAATTGTAGCGAGATTACCGGTACTTCCAGTCCAAGTCCTTCCTAATCTTAAAATCTGCTTAAGCATAGTTTCCACATAGCGATTTTGATAAGTTTCGTCTTAAGTGTTCGTCCAAGTTTTGGTTTGTATATTCTCCCATTACCACTTCTTTAAGGGGGTTTGGGCGTATTCATTTACTTTATTAAATACAATTATTTCTTTAGTTTCCTCCCTTGACATCCATAAAGCTTAAAAAACACCAAGACCCACCTACTAGATAAATTTGTTTATAAATTTTCTCCGGATGAAGACAGTTTTATCATTAATTATATAAAAAAATAACCTCAATTGCATGAAAAGTCAGAATATTGCCAAAGAAACTGGGTTAAAGAGGTTAAAATTGCCAAATGTTATAAGATTTCAGAACTAATGGGGCGCAACATGGAGAAGGGGGTCCATAAAAAGCCAGCCATCCCCCCTTAATGCTTAAGGGGGGGATGGCAGTTTTTTCTGAGTCCCCATCTCTCAGGGTTAGCCCCATTAGTTTAGAAATCTTCGGTCTATGCCAACTGGTTTAGCGATTTTAACAACTTTAAACCTTTTCTTTGTCAATATTAGGGCCTTTCACACCATTAAGGTGATATTTATTTCCTGCCGACCGATAGCAAGCTTGTAGTTTTAGGAAGAATCGCCTTTCGGTCGGGATATCTATTCTACCAAAAAATGTATAAATTTTACTTTAATAGGAATCACTAGTCTGAGCGGGTGGCGAGATATAATTCCAAATGAATCTACTACTTTTAAGCTCCTCGGTGGTCTGGTGGTCTGGTGGTTTGGGTGTTTGAGTGTTTCACCACTGGCTGGGGCATGACAAAATATTAATTATATAAAATATTCCTCAATTGCATGAAAGGTCCGAATATTGCCAAATGTTATAAAATTTAAGAACTGGGCTAAACATGGAGAAGGGGGTCCAGAAAAAGCCAGCCAGCCAGCCATAATGCCCGAGGGGATGGCCACAAATGAACCGCCTGGATAAGTTTCCATAGGACTAGGCAACCATTACATTATTTCTACCTTGGTCCGGTTCTCTACGGATTCTGTATTTTTTTTTTTCTTTTTTCTATGAGAGAAAAAATGTAGAACTGCCGGTATCTAGTGCCTCCCCCAGAGTTGAAAGTGTGACAGGGCAAAAGTCAAGGGACGTTAGAGCCAAAATGCTTAAGGGGGGGATAGTTTTTTTCTGCATGGAATACTCTGGAAGAGGTGGTGGTAGGGGCAAGGAACATCCATATTTTCAAGAAAAAATGGGATGAAAGTAGACAAACGGGACAACACTAGCTTAGCTCAACTCTTGTAAACTACAATTAAGTAAATACAATTAGGTAAATACAATTAGGTAAATACAATCGGGTAAATACAATCGGGTAAATACAATCGGGTAAATACAATCGGGTAAATACAATCGGGTAAATACAATCGGGTAAATCGGGTAAATACAACCCGGTAAATACAACCCGGTAAATACAATCGGGTAAATACAATCGGGTAAATACAATCGGGTAAATACAATCGGGTAAATACAATCGGGTAAATACAATCGGGTAAATACAATCGGGTAAATACAATCAGGTAAATACAATCGGGTAAATACAATCAGGTAAATACAATTAGGTAAATACAATTAGGTAAATACAATTAGGTAAATACAATTAGGTAAATACAATTAGGTAAATACAATTAGGTAAATACAATTAGGTAAATACAATTAGGTAAATACAATTACTTATCTGTATTTGGAAGGGACGTGTATACTGTAGTAAGGTGCAGAGGTGTGTCGTCCCCAGTCTGGTTCCAACTCTAGGACATCCACCTGTGGACAACATTTATTAATTAATTATTTTGACTAAGTATTTAGTTAAAGTACTTTTATCAGGTTTAATGGTTATTGTTTAAACAATAGCTCAAATATCACTAACTTATGGCAGTTAATAAAATGGTTATTTCACAAAATATTACAACCAAGCTGTTCATCCTGCAATACTAATTTAAAATAAATATTTAGAACTCTAAAAATGACTAATATATACAGTAACCGTAATTAAATTACCATCTAGAGGGACAAAGTACCCAACGTCTCTAAGCTTCAATCGACAATCTCAGGGCCTCGCAAGAGTCAGGCTACTAAATATCCTACAGTCCCGAGGTTGAGGGGAAAAATACAAAAAAAGCAAGTCTTGCCCAGTCTGGTTCCAACTCCAGATCACCACCGCCATCTGTTCACAACATTTATTAAATAATGCTTTTCACTATGTAATTTGCGGTGTCTTACGGTCCTACTTTTCCTTCTTGGGGCATGGGGCTAGGAATCCTCCCCTTTTAAAATTCTCCTGCTCATTGCAACAGTAAGGGGCGAGGGAACGCATAAGTGGTCCCGAACACAGAACTTTAAACCTTTAAAGTTAGTTTCTGTTCGGGCTCTTGTCTCGAGTCGGCCACCCACAGCAATCGGGCATGTACCTCAGTACTGTATATACAGTACATGTAATTTTCTCAATAGTTTATTAAAAACTAAATTTGGTCAGGGCTATGAATAATTAAATATGTATTTAATCATTAACCATTTGGCTGAGAGACATTCAGAAAGTTCAGGCAATTCAAAGCAATTAACATTCCCTTAAAGCCTCTTAAACCTGTGGAGACTAATGCGAGTGAGTGAGAGCGTATCAGCGCAGAGGTTGCCAGATTAGCAATAAGAAATAGAGTTCTCCCACTCTTATAATTACCTCGCCAAAATTAGTTTTCTGCCTACAGCTAACTCAAAGACAACTGCAGAGGTTGAAGTAACTAAACTAAAGGTTTCTAAATACCCTTGATGGTAACAAAGACTTTAAAGTATCCCTAAACGGCTCAAAATCGCGTCATATGTCTGTTAAATAAATTAATGCCAAAGGTTATACATTACTCGGTCCTATTATGGTTTGAGACGAATAGTTTCATACATTTCAACAATAACCATGCCCCATAAGATTTGAAGTTGATCAGACATATATTTAACATTAAGATTAAAGTTTATGTACCGGTATATTAAAATTTCAGTGATTTAAATCAGATTTCCACATGCGAGAGATCTCATCTCCAAAATATATATACTGTACAATCTTTAGGACCCATACATAATTCCTGTAATATGCGTAAGAGACAAGGGAGGTTACAATAATACAAGTTAAGACCGTTTCGTCCACAATGTTGCAGTCTCAAGTCCTAAATGGCGGCTTTCCAGGCGGCCCTGTCCAGGGCCGCTTCCTCTGTAAAGTTCTTTACCACCGTATGGTTGGCGGTTGGCATTTTGTCATCCTTTAAATCAATGCGAAGACCATACTGCACCAAGTTAGGTGATTAAGTTACTAACAAATTAAGGAATTTATTGGAGTAATGGAGTTTGGCCAAAAAGGGATATTTCCACAAAAATTTAGGCAAGAGTTGTGTTATTGGGCGTTTCACCTATACCCCTTTGAAAAGGCATTAGCCTAACCTAACAACCTTACCTAACCTATCCTAGTATTATGGGTGGAGACTTCCGCCCCCACACCCGCGCTTGTTTGACAAACTTTCATGTTTACACGACTTATGCCTGATAACTCATTCCACAATTTGTGCTAAAATGGCATGAAGCTCATGACAAACAGTAGGGAACACCCATGTACTGTTTAGAAAAGTCTCACATGTGCAAGTACTTTGCTCTCAACTTATTCAGGGGACCTTACAATTGCGGACAAGTGCTATATTCATAATTGCGTAAATTTTGATTTCCCCTCCCATATGAAATTGATAGTACATTCCATAGAGGAAGTAATAACCACATGAAAACCTACACTAAATTACTCATGGTCAAATCAAACTCCTGTTAAAATTTAGTTAAGTTTGGTTAGTGATAAGTTAACCCCTTCAAAACTATAATGTTTAGATTATAATTACCATTACACTATTTTCTATAACTTATAATCAACCTGTATAAGTTAGGATACCCAGGTTAGTATAAAACCCACGACTACACAAGATAAAGTTATGACTAGTTATATAAGTTATGATACCCTGGTTACACCCACAACTATAAAAGATAAAGTTATGACCGGTTGCATAGATTAAGATACCCAGGTTAGAATACAACCCGCGACTATACAATACAAAAGTTACGACCGGTTATATAAGTTAGGATACCAAGGTTAGTATACAACTCACGACTATAAAAGATAGTTATAAGTTAGGATACCAATGTTATACCCACGACTATACAAGATAGTTATGAAACACAAGTTAGAATACAAACCACGACTATAGCCTACAATACTAAGTTATGACTTAGTTTTATAAGTTAGGATACCCAGGTTAATACAGTATACACCCCACGACTAAAAGATAAAGTTATGACAGTTTGTAGAAGTTAGGATACCCATGTTAGTATAGCCCTACAACCCACGACTATAAAAGATAAAGTTATGACCAGTTGTATTTAGGTTAGAATACCCAAGTTAGTATAAAATATAAAAGTTATGACAGGTTGTATATAGGTTAGGATACCCAGGTTAGTAGTATACAGCGAGTTAGGATGTGGGGTGGACCTGACCAGGGAGTGGATATGAAACCCTCATTAGGTTATTTTTTGGTAGATTTATTAATACATTACTCGCTAGATTTGTAGCTTTAAAGATAAATTTGCAAATTTTGTCCCAGCCGAAGGCTGCTTCCTCCTAAAGCTACAGGATCTATTGCTCGCCAGAATAAAAGTAGACTTCTAAATGGCACCAAGTCTTAAAATAGCAAAACCAGGCTAATTCAGCAAACTTCTTAAAAACTGAAAACTATTGGGGAGAAACAGGAAGTAAAAGGGGACCAGAAAAAAACTACCATCTCTCCTGTTCCTGTATGACTAACAACTAATCCCCATAATGTTAAAAATATAGTTCGAAAACATTAAAGTGTGAAATAGAAATCTGAAAAATAGCACTAGTCACTGGCAATTACAAATAAGATTGTCCAAGGAAATATAGGCTAATCTAAAATATACAGGGTACTAGCAATGTTAAATTGGTTAAAAAAAAATTGATAATTCCTAGTCATTTTACATTCACAGGTCGCTTTATATAAAAGTGCCGTATAAACTTCTATAAATTCGCTCGACTTTCGGTATAATCAAGGTGTCCCAGCAGCACAGAACTCCAAGAATAAGGTGAAAAATTAAGAAAATACAATAAACAATACTGTAGCACGAAAGTATAAATCAAATGCCACATTATATAAAAGTACAGCATATTATAAATTACCTTTTAAGTTATTCTGGCATAAATAGAACTTCCAACTTTCAAATTAACTAACCAAAACAGGGACGACAAAGTTTTCCGGCGATTGGAACTAATTTAAACTTTTATAATTATTAAAACTCCCTAAAACCAAAAAGAAAAACCCGGGGAAAATTAGTGGTAGTTTCAGTTATATTTTCCTATCCTAGTATTATGGGTGGGGGCTGCCGCCCCCACAACCCCGCTGGTTGAATAAAACTGCTCTGTAGAAATCCAATTTGTGTGGAGCGAGTAATTGCCTAAATTATAAAAATAGTTCAACTTTGAGAAGACATTATCCTAACTTAACAACCAACCCCTGGCAACAAACAGTTGTCGTTATCGAGTACTTTGAACCCCACCACTTTTTGACAGATAGCAACAACAGATGGCGTTAGCGTCTAGTAGGCTTTAGGGCAAGCTCTAGGGCATTTACACTATAGAGTCTGGTTCCTGACTACGTATCGACTCCTGGTACACTAAATCCACTTGCATTTTCAGTCCTTTGCAGACAAGGACAATCGGGGTTTCCATAGTTATACTTTCTATTGCAAAATAATTTATGTAGAGGTTGGAGTAGAAATAAGAGTAATGTATTCAATGGTCTACAATTATTATGTGGTATTTATTATGAGATATTTGCTAATTTTACCCGGAAGGCCTGAATGTTAAAAGCCGAACTAGTGATCAGCTTGCAAAACACTAAACAGCTACTAGATATTTTGTGAAAGACTTTTTTTGTGTTCTAAATCAATCCGTAATCTTTCATTCTTCCACTGGCATGGTCTGAAAGCATTGTTGATGTGACATGCAATATTTATAGATAATTTAAAGTATGTCGGCTGGTAAAAACCTATTTTCACCGACTCCGGACACAAATAAACTCGTTCCCTAGTAGTTTCGCTATCATAACACTATTTATTCTTTAAATAACTTTAACAAGCAAGCCATAACCAACCAGATCATAGCCTACGCTATTTTATATTGGGATAGGCCTATGCTTATCCTCTTATTCAGACAGTAATAGTAGGAAATCATGAAAGAAAGTTACGGTGATCATAATTTCCCAGTATACCAGTTTTAGTTTATATTCCGCAGGGAAATTGAAGAACCTAATTAATCTACTTTGGGGTAAGGTAGGATAGCCGTCCTCTGATGATTTATGGATCAATTTTATTTGTAGTCTTTGCCTTCGTCCAGTGGAACAATGAAATTTATATTAATCTAAAAACAGGAAGAAATAAAGTATATCGAGTAAGTTTTTATTTGTCCTTTGATATGTAGGCCTATATACAGCTAAGGCCATATGGTGAGCGTGCATCATTGCATGGAATAATTATTTTAGTTGGCGACTTGAGCTCAAACTAGTTTTAATTATATAATGTTCTTTTACAGTATAATAAATATATATAGTTCGTTCATGTCTTGAGAAAATTACTTATGTAGCCTACATATAGATTTAACAGGAAAAATTAAGTTACATAATTTAGGTCTTGCAATGAAGTCAAATTTGTGATTACTATACAGTACATGCAGTACTGTGGAGTACACTAATTAAAGAAATGCGATCCCGTAGAGTTTTTTAACCATTAGTTTTGGATAGCAACAACAGATTGAGTTTTTTTGTGGTGGCATCTGGCAACCTTTAAGAGCACTATTTTATTAGTACATTAGATAGGTTTCCCATCTCCTAGTATATAATCTCTGCTAACAACCTAAACAATCCTAGCATTATGGGTGGGGGCTGCCGCCCCCACACACCTGCTGGTTGGGTAACAGTGCAAAAATACTATTATTGGAAATGCCTTACTCAGGCAACGATTAAGTAGGCCGAGAGGTTCACAACAATAACATAAGTGCAGCGGCGGACTTAAGCGAAAATGAGAAATAATCTTATTTATTATCCATTCATTTCCGGAACTTTAAAGCCATGGGAAAAATTCTTAATCTTTAGTTACTTGCCATGAACCATTAAGATTGCGCTGCTAGCATGGCTGTGGCGCGGCTCTTAAATATTGTCCTAATAATATAATTAATAATAACTATTGTACTTATCTGAAAGCGGCGACTTTGAGAATTTCCAGCCTGCTGGTCAGTCAGGCTACAACGTCTACGCAGAGCTGCTCTAACTCAGCACCCATCCCACCCATCCGTACCTGTGGTGATAGTAGACATTAGAATATTAGAAGCCTTTCCTAAGCTTACAAAAATGTGGCACACAAAGAAATGATTTAAATATTAGGCGAAGAATCAGAATAAACAAGTTCGCTCAGATTTGGTAAAATTTCAGTTAAAAAAATTAACTACTGTACTGTAATAAAGTTGGCTCGGATTATGCCAATGTTCAGTCGTGAAACAAGGTTACAATAGTTGCCTCTGATACAAGCAATAGGTAAATAATAATGGCCGAACAGCTTTGCCACGAGATCCACTATGGGTTGGGAAGTCTGTGAGACTTCGCAACCCATATTTTTTTCTATCTACAAAATTTCCCTTGCCTACTGTATAAGCGCGATTAATTAAATAAATGCCGCCATTTGATGCAGCATCTTCAGATACTTTAATAATGTATAGCCTAGGCTAAGTTAATGCACATCCTCCACAAACCATGAACAAAAAATTATTCCTTGGAAAAATTAGAAAACTTACATAATTAAGGCTGCTCTAGTAGTCTTGAATGTTAGTTTTAATGTTTATTATACTGTATATTCAGTTATTCCTATATTGGGCCTAACTTACCCCTATAGTATACCTAGACTCAAAATCAAACATTCGTAAACTCTCTGCTATCGGAATTGCAACTAGGAATGAGAATGGCCACACAAATTGCTTACCTCACTTTCCAAGCTCCCGATCACCAAGGATGTTTCTGCGCGAATGACCACCTACGTCCCAAGTCCAGTTTTCATTGCTTCGCTTTACCCCTCCCCTCCCCCTCACCCCACCCCACCCCGATCGCCATCCCCCCTCTTCCCGCGCTTTCTCTCTGCTTTCATATTTGGAAAGATTCGAACACCTTTGGTCAAATCATTTCACATCAATTTAGGGTTCATAGAATCCTTACGTCTCGATAACACTAGACGACATTATACAGCTTAGAAAGGGCCTTTAGTGGTGAAATTCGAACACCCTTGGTCGAATTATTTCACAGCAATTTAGGGTTCATAGAATCTTTACGTCTCGATAACACTAGACGATATCATACAGCTTAGAAAGGACCTTTAGTGGTCAGATTCGAACACCCTTGGATGAATCATTTCGCAGCAATTTAGCTAATATTGAGTTGATCGAATCTTTACGTCTCGATAACAGTAGACGATATTATACAGCTTAGAAAGGGCCTTTAGTAATCAAGGCGGAAATATATATCTCAATTAACCTTCTGAGTTCCACAAATACCTTCTGAACTAAATACAATCGTCTAACAATGGCCCGAATATAATGAAACCAGGTGTCATGGTATTGTCGACCGATCTGAAATAATTGTTTCACTCGCGTATTCGAATCTAATGCTCTATGTTTAGCATAAAAGTCGCTAGATTCGTAAACCAAATTTTAAAATCCGCTAAATAAAGCCTCAACCGTAGCAATAATGTGGATGGATAGAACACAAAGAATAGGACTAGATAAATGTCACATTTGCTCATGTTTTAGAACAGTTATAATCTCCAAAACATAGTTATAATGAACATTGCTAGATATCAATGATTACTTCATACAGTAAATATCTCGAATATCTAGCATAAAAGTTGTTAAATTAGCAACGCTGCTCCAGATTGTTGACGATTCGACTCGTGCAAACGAAACGATGCTCGCTTATTTTCGTATTTAAACTGTTTTATCCACTTATGTATAGTATATATGGGTAATAAATGCTAACACTTTATAGCTTTAATTATATAATGTATTTATAAATAATGGTGAAGTTAATTAGCCAGAAGTGTGCCCAATTCGTAACACGTGTTATTCGACTCTTCATATGAAGCACCCTATATATTATTTTGACAATTTTAGACTCATGATCATCCTCCACATGTTAAGAGACCCAGTGCGAGGCTAGTGTGGAAGGTGCTGATTGGCTAATTTGAAGTTTCCCGAGTTATGATAGGCTACAGATCTACAGGTATACTCAAAAGTCCCGCCCTACTTACAATATTTCAAATTTGATGAATATCTATAATAATGAATGACAAATTAAAGTGTTAAGTACACACAAACTACAAATACCACCGAATCCTAATTGTGTTAAATGATAATGAGTTTTAGTGGGTTTCAAGGGAGATAAATAATAATGAAGGTTTAACTCTATTTTTTAACATGACTGTAGAGTCGGCCTAATGATGTTTCAGCACCAATTATGTTTTGATCAATAATTGGTATCAGAAATATTTACACATTATTTCTTATTTGTGAGTGAGATATACAACCATGTTCCTACACTTACCCACCCTATTCAACATCTGACACACATTAATACAGCACAAAGCGAGCAAAAAGTAATGATAGCTGAGACATGACTTATTAGCGCCACTGTACTAAGGGTAGATCTATGCCTTCTATGGATAGAAATTCGAAGCCATTTTTACGGCCAAATTTATATCTGTAATTATGTAATTATACACTATTTTATTAATGCTATTTTGGTTACCAGTAAACGATTTATTTAGCTTACGAATAACCCCTAGGATTCAAAGGGGTATTTCAATTAACCTTCCAATTCTTACTGATCTTTCCTAAATTAAAAGAAAATAGTTTGTAGGTAGCTCGAATTAAAGGCAGAAAGCTTAATCCCTGGCTGACCCTTCCTAAATGATATAATTATTAGCTCAATTACTCAAGTCGTTTATGAGTTATAGAGGGCGGTGGTCTAGAATATTGGCCTACCTATATTGAATGGACTATAGTAATTACAAACCCGCATAATAAACCAAACAATTTATTTATATCGGTTGTTTACATAGAGTTGAAATTAATGTTGTTTGTGCATTAACCCTTTGACTACCGGGGATGTATGTTGTATTTTATCAGCTATATTTAGACGATTTTAGGCAACGTAGGAAGGATCTGTGGTAGTATAAGGGGTTAACTCCGATAGTTTGTAGCCTCATAATTGCCACACTACCATTTTAAGCCGAATAAAATTGTCTAAAAACAGCTAAAATAAAATAAAATAGACGTCACCGGTAATGAAGGGGTTAAGGGGAGATGGGCTTATTTATTTGCTCATTAGTTTATCTTTTATATAATTTATCAGTTTCCTCCCTAGACCTCCATCAACCTGTAGAACTCTAGCGAGGAAACTAAAACAATACATTTATACAGTATATAAATCAATAGACCAACAAAATTGCCCCTGTTACGGCAAATTATTCTTGTAAGTTAATCATACTATGTTTCCTTCAATAAATAAACAAATAAATAAATACAAAAATAAATAAATAAATAAATAAATAAATAAATAAATACATACAAAAATAAATAAATGAATCAATAAATAAATACAAAAATAAATAAATAAATAAATAAATAAACACAAAAATAAATAAATAAATAAATAAATAAATAATACAAAAATAAATAAATAAATACAAAAATAATAATTGATATAAATTGATGTAGCCAATTGACCATTTGCGAGTTTCAGGCTATAAGGAAGTTGGAGTTTTTTTATATTGATATTTAGCAGAATTGCCAGCTAAAATGCGGTTGTAGTACATTTATAAATACATACAACTAAATTCAACATAAGTGTTATCCATTAGACATCTACTTTATTATTGTATTTCTGTTTAATACCGATGTTTACGGCACCAACTTCCTTGAGCTGGGCCTATAATTAGGGTTGGGTGTGAGAGGGATCTACCTTATGTGTGCAGAGTCCCATTTTCTTATGTTATAATAATGTTATCCCGTACAGTACCAGGAACTTCCTTTTTTATCATATTCTGGAGACTATTAGGCGATATTATTCAGCTTGGGAAGGACCTCTAGCAATAATAAGGCTTCAAACTATCTCAACCAACCCTTTTAACTACCACAGATCCTTCCTAAGCTGCATATTATCGTATAAATATAACTAGAATGAATTATAACACAAGTGGCTGGTACTCAAAGGGTTATAGCCAGAAACTCGCAAGTGGTTAAGGGGAGGCAGACCGTTTTTCTGGACCCCCTTCTCCCTAATTTTTAGCCCCACTAGTTATGAGATTATAAAACGTTCGGCCCATTAGTTTGGCGATTTTAACATCTTTCGCCCCATTTCGTTGTCAATTTTAAGACCTTTCGTGCCATTTAGGTGTAGATTATTCCTGGCGAGCGATAGAGAGCCTGGAATTTTAAAAGGAACCGGCCTTCGGCCGGGAAATTTTTCTACCGAAAAATTTATAAATTTATCTTGAAAAGGGGGTCTAGGGGGTGTTTTTCTAAGCTGGATGGAGGTCTAGGGAGGAAACCAAAACAATATATGAATAAATGACCAAACAAACGGTCAGTCTCCCCTTACATTATTGACCACTGGACAATTTATTGTGGCCAACTGTACAAACTACTGTCGGTTAAGGGGGGATGGGCCGGTTTTCTGCACCACTTTCACCCTCATGTTTAGCCCCATTAGTTTTCAGATGCTAAATTGTTTGCCCCATTAGTTAGTCGATTTTAAGACCTTTCGCCTCATTTCTTCGTCAATATTTAGACCTTTCGTGCTATTTAGGTGTCGATTTATTTCCCTGGCGAACGATAGTGAGCCTGTAATGTTGGAAGAACCAGCCTTCGGCCGGAACATTTTTCTGCTAAAAAAAAAAATCAAATTAATCTAGAAGGGGAATCTAATGGATGTTTTTTTTTTTTTTTTTATTTGATGGAGGTCTAGGGAGGAAATTAGAAAAATAATTAATACGTGCAAAACACGCCCAAAAAGTGCTTAAGGTTTCGAGGGATAGTTTGGTGATTTAAGCTCATAGTTTCTCAGAAAGTTAAATGGTTTCGTTTATTTTCCACAATGTATGGGACCTCAATTAACGTTCAGGAGGGGTATAAATATGGAGGGAATATCGCGAAATTACCAGTTCATACTTGGACACCAAACGAGAAGGACTACCAACACCTCTCTGCTGTATCACCCGGGTAATGTGAAGGCATTTAGATTATTATTATCATGGGTGCATTTTTGATACGACAGTTGGTTTGATTATATTTCTAGTTAGGTGTTAGTTTGTTTAAAGTCTTCTCAAATTGGTTTCACTTTGTCACGGTTACATTTTCTGAAGGCCATTAGTGTGACTATATTCCTAGTTAGGTAATATATTTCTGAAGGCCATTAGTGTGATTATATTCCTAGTTGGGTATTATATTTTCTGAAGGCCATTAGTGTGATTATATTCCTAGTTGGGTATTATATTTTCTGAAGGCCATTAGTGTGATTATATTCCTAGGCCATTAGTGTGATTATATTCCTAGTTGGGTATTATATTTTCTGAAGGCCATTAGTGTGATTATATTCCTAGTTGGGTATTATATTTTCTGAAGGCCATTAGTGTGATTATATTCCTAGTTGGGTATTATATTTTCTGAAGGCTATTAGTGTGATTATATTCCTAGTTGGGTATTATATTTTCTGAAGGCCATTAGTGTGATTATATTCCTAGTTAGGTATTATATTTTCTGAAGGCCATTAGTGTGATTATATTCCTAGTTAGGTATTATATTTTTTAACTTAAATTTTTTTACAATTTCTAAAACCATACCGCTTGTCTCGAGGCATAGTTTTGTAGACTGTTAATTAAACTTTTAAAAAAATCTATCATTATTTAACTGAACTCTAAGGGGAAACTGTCGGTTTGTTTAGTCAATTTGTTTTTAATTTCTTCGATAGACTTTCATAAAGCTTGGAAAAACTAATAGATTTTTTACATTTTTCGGTAGAAAAATGTCTCTGCCGAAGGCCGGTTCCTCTTAAAATTGCAGGGTAGTTATCGCTCGATATGAAGTGACTCTTAAATGACTCTAAAGGTTTTAAAATTGACAACAAAACTGAGAGAAAGGTGATAAAATCGCCAAACTAATGGGCCGAACATCTATCTCAAAATTAGTGGGGCTAAACCTTCGGGAGAATGGGGTCCAGAAAAACTGTGCCTCTTCTTAATTAGTCGGTTGCGGTAAATGCACTGATTTTTTTTGGGAACTAAAGTGATTTAAAATTAATCGGATGTTTGAAACTAAAGATCATGCTTAACGTTACTGTTCAATGTTTTGGTTGGTTATGGAAGTTTACGTAAAATGTTCTCACTTAAAGCTAAGAACTTGGTCTAAGTTTTTTATATTTTTACTTCTAAATTTTATTTGTAGAATGTCTTTGTTTATAGTTTGGATGATTTGGTTGTACTGTGAATATTAATACTTTGTTTTATCTCCTAAGGTACTGTTGATGGTTTTGCGGATGGTGAATTTGCCTAGCCCATTAAAGAGGTTTTTAGTGAGTTTCCTAGACTTCCATCAAGCTTGAAATCACACCCCCTTGAACCCCTTTCAAGATAAATTTTTAAAATTTTCGGTAGAAAAATGTCCCGGCCAAAGGCCGATTCTTCTTAAATTACAGGCTCGCTATCGCTCGCCAGGAAAAAATGGACTCTTAAATGGCACGCAAAGTCTTAAAAGTGACTTAAATGGGATGGCCGTTCTTAAAATCTTCAAACTAATCGGGCGAAAGTCTTAACATCTCAAAAGCAATGGGGCGAAAAGAGTCTCGGAAAAAATCTCTAAGTGGCTATTTCTCCTTAAACCTGTTCAGCCCGTGGTAGCCTACTCCAGCACTGGATCTACGGAATTTTAACTTTGAATAATTCTCTAAAGTTTATTCTGTACTAAACTTTTATGCAAATAAAAATGCCAATATACTTTAAGTTTTGACTTACCTGGTGTGGAATTTTATCTAAAAATCTATAAACGATAAGCCAATACGGTATCTAAAATCTATAAACGATAAGCCAATACGGTATCTAAAATCTATAAACGATAAGCCAATACGGTATCTAAAATCTATAAACGGTAAGCCAATACGGTATCTAAAATAGCCTAGTATATAACTACGTAAACTACTAAAATGGTAGCTAAGCAAATTGGACCGAACCATTATACATGAAACTAAAATTAGTCTACCCATAATGTGAAGTGTTTAATTAGTATCATGTTAAACCAAGTAATAGAGGTACGATTTTACTATAGGGACTAGCATTTGACTGGTACCACAGAGGATTTAATAAAAAAAAGTTTCCATGCATCAAACTAAAAGCTACTCTTTTCTGGTGTAAAACTCTAAAAAAAAAAAAACATTGGACACTTTCATATTCGGAGACGTATAGATAACTGGAAAAGTTGCGTTCGCGGGAGTAACTTATTATAGTAGGCTACTTTACGCATCTAACAAATGTCTATTGGCAGTTCAATTAAAATTTAGGCCGCGGGATACAGTATGTGTTGAGCCCCTCAACACCAGCCCCCATAGACCTATTGTTTTCATCGTATATATGGCCAGCAGAGGGATAAAACTCAACCGTGAACTTGGCTAACTTAGAGCTTCTTATCAACAAACTGACTTTCGGATAAATCGGTAAACTCTTTATTCTCTTCGAAAACTACATTAAAAACTTAGTTTCTATTATCAGACTAGAAAAGAATTTAGGTTGTTTATGGAGGCATGGCAACTTAAATTAAGTTTTTTAGTTCATGGCGGTACCTGTCCAATGTGTGCCCCTTTAGTAAAATTCTACCAAAAAGTATGTTAAGTAATCTCTAATATGTATTTAACTTATTATTCTCGTATGTATATATTGGATGCAGAGTAGGGGGAAAATGGGTACTTGAGGAGTTTCTATATGGAACTAATTCGCCTACCATTTTTCACATTAGAACAATGCCCCAATCTTAGCTTTTTTTTTTTTTTTTTTTCACCAATTAGCCGCTAAGATTAGTGCTCCACTACTGTGAAAGAGCGATTCACTCGAAAACTGACTCCATTTGACTCTGTATCTTCAAATTGTTGGGTAAAGCCCCGTCCTGGCGTCCACACAAAGCTGTTTCGCGGCTGTGCCCCTTCCACGGGCACAGTCCATCAAACACGCTTGTATTGTCCACACAGCCGTGACTGGCCAGTTAAAGTCTGTGTGATCAGACAAGATGCTTGGCAGGGCAGTAAAAGACACAATGTTGCAAAAAAGAAAAGTAAGTTCTTGACGAACCATATCCCTGTTTTCTTTAAGTGCATGTTTATAGCATTTTTGAACAAGTTTGACATTAAGAGATCCGATGAAGGTATTGAGGGATAAGCCTTTACAACGGCACCTAGTATCTACATTCTACTTTTCTGAATTGTGTAGAGAGGGGAGAAGGTGTTGGAGTTGCTTTGTTATGCGTGTTGTTCACAAGCACTAAACTCTCATCCACCATGTAGGGGATTAAATCTTCTAAAATATATAAATGCCTGTATATCTGTCAAATAATATCTTTGTCAGTGTATATCAAATATGTATACCGTATATATAAATACATCGAATGAAATCTATTTATCAATATTTTTGAGCTTAAAGTCCGTTGTAATTTGATATAACTCTATAATTAATTTGCAAAAAATGGTAGGCCTATATCGCCAAACAGGAAGCAGCAACCACCTCTTATGATTTACTGTTGACAATTTGGGTGCTGATTTTCATCCTATGTTCCATCCTCTCCCCCCCCCCCCCCCACTGATTCTTTATAGGCTATAATTTAGTCAAAGCACACATTCTTTACTATTTGTTTAATTTATTTATATAAAATGGTAAAACTGGTATCTTTTTGCATGATCTATACCGGTGTTCATAATATTAATTACAGAAAACTTAATGAAAGAAAACCGTAAAAAAGGATAACGGTCATTTATTTCAGAGCGCACTTACAATGACATAATGTAGAACAATATATCAATAATTATCCGCATACAAAAGCCTAATAACTCCACTGATCACCGCACCATCTCTTTGCCGTCATGTATTTGCATAAAATTGTCTAATTTTAGCCACAAAGGTAAAAAGGTGGTTGGGTGTGAGAGGATCTGTTATTTGTGGTGACTCCCATTTTCTTATGTTTCTATGTCATGGTGCTGAAGGGTTAAGGTGGGATGGGCGTAGCTAGGCTATTCATTAGCTCATATATGTATATTTGCTATTTTTTAGTTTCCTTCGTAGACTTCCAAGCTTATAAAAACACTCGCCCAAGACCTTCCTTCAAGCTAAATTTTTAAATTTTTCGATAGAAAAATGTCCCGGCCAAAGGCCGATTCCTCTTAAATTATAGGCTCGCTATCGCTCGCCAGGAAAAAATAGTCCTAATAAATGACTCTAGAAGTCTTCTTATTGAGAAAGAAATGGGATGCAAGGTCTTAAAATCGCCAAACTAATGGGCCGAATGTCATGCTGTACAATCTGAAAAATAATGGAACTAAACCAGAGGAAGAAGGGGGACCAGAAAAACGACCCATCTTCCCTTATTAAGGATTGGAAATCGTAAATTAGAAGCGAAATACAAACTCGACAATGTGGAATTGGATAACTCAGAGTGTGAGAAGGATCTGGGGGTGCTCGTTATTAATGATCTAAAACCCAGAAAACTCTGTATAAGTGTTAAGAACAGGGCAAATAGTTTTAGGATTCATATATAGGAGTGATAGCCATACCCATAGCTTACTCTGACTGTTCCTTTTACTTATATATTTTCTAGATCTCGAGTGACTTCCCAATCTACCAAGATTGAAAGCCAAAGTGTCACATTTTTCCTTTGCCCCTCAACTTTCTCTTCATAATTGCTGAGGGGCACAGGGCCCTGGGTGAGGCTTTGGTTTCCCGGGCGTTTCCGCACCCTCCTCATCTCCCCGCCGTGGAGTGGCTTCGGTCACCCAGGCTTTATTGTGGTCGACAGGGAGGATTCTGTGGGGGCGCTCGGTTATGGCCTTGGCCTTGCTCGGGGCCTTGAGGCTGTTCGGCCAGGCAGCTTGGGGAACAACAACAACAACAGGACTGCTAAGGTTTTCTTAAAGCTATACTTAGCACTAGTAAGACCCCATTTAGACTATGCTGTCCAATGTTGGTGCCCTTATTACAGAATGGATATCGACCCTTTAGAGGCAGTCCAAAGAAGAATGACGAAAATTATACATATTAGAAACTTATCGTATGAGGAGAGGTTGAAATCCTTAGGCTTGGACTCCCTAGAAAGACGAAGATATAGGGGAAACATGATAGAGGTATATAAATGGATAAAAGGTACAAATAAGGGCGATATAGATGAGGTATTAAATCTAAAGAACGGCGACATAACCCGCTCAAATGGTTTTAAGTTAGATAAGTTTATATTTAGGAAAGCTATAGGAAAACACTGGTTTGGTAATAGAGGTGTTAACATGTGGAATGGACTGCCTAGAGCAGTGATTAGCTCAGGAACATATGAAAGCTTTAAGTGTAAGTTGGATTCACATATGGATGATATTGGCTGGGTGTGAATGGGAGCTGCCTCGTGTGGGCCGCATGGCCTTATGCAGTTTCCTGCGATCTTATGTTCTTATGTATATCTTGGTAAGACCACAAGAAAATAAGAATAGTGGTGCCTGCAGAGGGCCTTTGTGGCAGATCCCTCTCACACCCAACCCATTTCATCCATATAGCTATCAAACTTAAGCTTGACCAGAAGAGTTTAACCTGTTTTACTAAGAATATTCATATTTTGGTTGGATTTAGAATATAATAATCGGGACTAACAACACCTAAAATCGCGTACCCCTAACCAATGAGGGCACATGATGAGTTTTCTAGTGAAATGTGCAGAGTAGGACGGACAGAACAAAACGACTACAATAATTAGGTTAGGCTACGTTATTCTTACGTTAAGTGGTACATTACAATGAATATATTACAGGAACCTCGATTACAATGCTTTATTATATATTTTGCCTAAGTGTATTTGAAAACTTGTGTGTGTGTGTGTGTGTATAACTGCATGTGTATGTGAACATTTGCAATACAATTAGATAGTCATATGGACGAGATGGGTTGGGTGTGAGGGGGATTTGCCGGGTGTGGGCCAATCGGCGCACTGCAGACCACTGTTTTCTGACGTCTGATTGTTTTGGTGAGGTCAGTCTTCATGGTGTTAGTGAGCTGGGCCTTTAATTAGGGTTGGGTGTGAGAGGGACCTGCCTTGTGTGGGCAAATTGGCTTTCTGCAGACTCCCATTTTCTTATGTTCTTAAGATGTGTGTGTGTACAATTTGCGCATAAGAAAGAAACGAGTATAGTGTGGTATGTTGGATAAACTACTAACTCTTACCTACCAGCTAGTAGCCTAAGTGCCCGTAATACCCAGTGCGGACTACGCGCAGATCCTGAGAGGGGTTTTTCCTGTTCGAGATTGCATAAACATCTACATCAACATTAGGATACCTCAAACGGAGAGAGGACAGCAGAAGGTGTTTGTCAGGGAGTCCTTCTCCATCAAACGAAGGGGGTAAAATGACAGTTCCCTGGATGAAATTCAGCTCGTTATGCTTGGTGACGCGGACCCCCACGCCACCCAGGGAGGAAAGGGACAGATAGGCCTCAGACTGAGCTCTGGAGGTGGACTCCACAACCCAGTGACATAAACCAGTGGAGCGGAAAGATAAATCTGTGGATGCAAAGTGGTTGAGGAGAGCATTCTCCAGCTTTGCACCCATAATATGCGAGCTTGATTCAAAGACCAAGAAGCGAGCCCAATTATCGGCTCCAAAAAGGGTGTCAAAGTGCACTGAGGTGGAATGTGGCACAAATTTTTGCTTGAACTTTAGACGAGGCTGGGTAGAGTTAGCCGTGGTAGCAGGTTGCGAGTGAGCACGGAGATTCGGGATCTGAGGCTCGAGGGTCTGAACCAACGATGACGCAGGAGTGGGCACTTGAGCAGCAGGAGCACCACCAGATGTAGGTAGTGGAGCAGGTGCTGACAATGTAGCAGATGTGGTAGTTGAGGGTGTTGTCAAGACCGGTAGAACATGTGGTGGAACGGTATCTGGCGGCAAAGTGGAGTCAACAGTGGAGGTCACAGACATGGAAGGCTCAGTGGTTGGTGAGGGGACACCATGGTCAGGCATCTTGGCCGGGAGGACATTGTGAGAAGCAGAGTCAGAAACATTGGTCAAAGCCATGCAAGGGTCGTCGACAGGGTCCAGCAGAACGTCCATAGAACCGGCAGCAGCCTGTAGGGAACACTTGTCACCTGGAGGAAGGGGGAGGGTCACCATGTAACAGAGCGTCGACAATCGGAGTTGTCATCATATAAGAAAAGAACAAGCGCCTAAGTTAGCAACAAGGATGTGAGGCCAGGGCCTAACCCACACGTCCAACAGAGGCCATGTTGCCAGGAATAAAGTGAGTGGGCCCATATAGGTAGTTGGTTTTACTCCCGATATCACTGGGCACATGCACCCTAAACCCAAAGTGCATGTGCATAATCCAGTGACCAACTGGGATAGCACCACAGACAGAACAACATGGCACTGCCCAGATGCAAAGCTGGGCAGGGGTTATGTGGACTCCCTGTCAAAAAGGCGATAAGGAACCACCTATCCATCATAGTAACATCAAATCATCCACAACCTCCTTGGATCGCGTTTCGCGCGCCACGTGAAAGGACCGGCGGTTCTTCCTTTTCGGTCATAGGACGGCGGTTCCTCCTGGGCGACCTTGCGATCTCCCTCACTGTCATTATGACCTCCCGTAAATGGCCTCTGATATCACGCCGGTCACTTTGCGCAGAGGCCACAGAATTCTATCAGGCCTGATGACGCTCAAGGTTTAACAAGTATATATCCTCGGGGGGGAGAAGCAGACACCCACTGCTGGGGTGTTCATATTCATTTCATCGTGGCTCACTCAGAACACAGAGCCATAACACGGAACACAAGATCACCGGTCGCAGCCAGAGCTAATGAAAGGTATAGGTGGGTACATACCACAAGCCAGGCAAGAATGGAATCTTCACATGGGAAGTAAACAGGACAAGTTATACGGTGGATTAGTAGAGGGATACCAGGAGGAAACAAGGACAATGTGTACTCCTAGTACTAGCCTCCTCCGGGGGGGCCTGAGAGAAATAAAAGTTACACTCCCGGAGGCTCACCACGACGTAGCACAGATCTGCCGAAAAAGACGAGGAGCGAAACACTCCCACCCGCTAAGGAGACACAGAACAGTCCATAATTCACAACAGAAATTAAGGGCCACCCCAGCCCCACCCTCAGAAGGGAGCATCGAGAGGAACTCCTAACCCTGGGGAGATATATGACCCCCCCCCCCCTCCCCTTCACTACTAACTACTAAAACATTTATTATAGATTCTATAGTTATTGTATAAAGGAAGGTTCTTTCCATATTTGTATACTATTGTTATCAACATGTTCATGTTACCTTTACTGATTATTTTATATTCAATAGTTTATAAACATTTGCAATCATTAGAAACCGAACTTAATCGCACCCGAATACGGAAGTGCAAACATTCTAGCAAGCAATTTTAAGTGCCATGATTGTATTTAAGGCTTTCAGCAATAGCTATAGGGTTATCTTTAATTACATTTAAAATTTCGAAATTGACTGTTTCCCAAAGGAGGAGCAAGGTTTCTGGACCATCTGCAACAAGATTTCACCAATTACAGTCAAAGTTGGGAAATCTAGTAACTACTAATCTGGAAAACCTAATATTCCTGAATTGGAAAAGGGTTAATTTATGTAAATTGATTCGAAATATATAATTTTAGACTGTACATAGAATACTGATGTTGACATATAGCTATAATAGTTTCCAAGTTAGTTCATGCAATTTCTTTCTGTATTATAGACATTTTGAGATGCTTTGAGGACAAAAAAAAGAGATTGAACACCCTTTTCTACATTATTTAATGATCATCCAAAAGCTCGGTACATTTGATAATCTGGAATAGAACAGTATACCATGTCAACCTGACTTTTGGCAAGAGATAAAATGTACATTGTGCACTACGGAGTCGAGGCGTAGATCCAAATAAGTTTCAGTCCAGCTTCCGCAGTGTGAAGCTTTGAACTGCAACTGTGCTAATTCTGGTTGAAATCCTTCTTCCACCGGATCAATCCTGTTAAATAATGAATCCTTATTATCATTAATTATGAAAAATGAATTTAGCCTGTACTGAATACCATTTTGCCAAGAATTGTAAACATTTAAAATTTACTGGGCAGTTTTAGGCCATCAAAAATAGGTTGAACTGCGGACCAGATGATCCATTAAATCCAAGGTAATATGCCGGTTCCTGTAGTTCTACAAATATCCTGGCTAAAAGTCACAGCTCATAGCAAAGATGCTGTTATGATAGTACGGAGGCATTCTTTTAAATACCTGGTGTGTACATATAAAGTGTTGCCATCTAATGCAGCAAAAATTAAGCAAGCAATACTGTTATGAAGGTTTGCTGGGCTTGCATGTCTTGTGGTGCTATTGTGAACAGTGATGGTCATATGGATTGCCTGGCGCATTATTTGTATGCACTGCTTTATGACTTGACCAATATTCGACCCTATTGGCAGCTTCCGAATCATCCACAATTCAGGTGGTTTCTGGTCTTCAGCATTGGTTTCCAGCATTACCAGGTTAAGCACATGATTTTGGACTCTGCATCATCCCACGAGTTTAAAACTTCACAGAAATGCATCAAGACAATAAACAGATTGAAGAGTTTTGTGGGGCTGTTCAACTTTGTTACTTGTGTGGTGCATCTGGGCAGTCTTTGGCTGCTGCATCGGATTTGTGGGAGGTACAACAGTAAGTCGTGGTTCAGTTTCTTTAGAGACTGTAGGGGTTGTTGGACTGGTATGCAGAGTCTCTAACTGCATAGATCTCCCACTTGGTCTTTTCAGGCATTATCTCTGTGGGTATTCACAGATGCCATTTTGATGGTTTGGAGTTTTCAGTCTTGCATTGGGCATCAGGGGCCGAGGAAGACTTTTTGGCTGGTGAATCTGAAAGAATTGAGAGGATTCTGGCTTGCGGATTTACCATAATTTTGCCTCGACAACCAGGTGGCGATGATTTCAATCATTCGCCAGGCTTATTCATTGTTGGACTGTATATTCTGAAGGAGGGGTGCTCCAGTTGGCGAAAATGAGCGAGATTGGGTTACAGGCCCTTAATATCCTGAGGATGTAAGTTTTGCAAGTGGATATGCTTTATAGGGGATTTGTGTGGGGCCTCCGGTGGTCCATCAAATCTTACGGAGCTTGATTTTGCAGGAGGATTAGGATATCGGAGGTGGACCTCTTCGAGTCACTGAACTACCTTTGCATTTTGTTGTTCTTCACTTACCAGTGCAAGACACCTGCGGTGGTTTTCACTGGGGTGTGGATGGGTTGGCGAGTGTCTTTTTATTTGTATGGAGTTGCTGCCGATCAAGTGTTGAGCATCCTGTAACTGTTGTTTGCTCATCTTCATTTGTTTTGTTTTGCTTGTTGGGGAATTCGGTGTGGGTGGGATGGAGAGAAGAAGCTGGTCTGAACTTTGATGTACGGGTTATGGACCGGCTCTTCTAGATATGTATGAACGGGCAGCATTGATCGAGTATAATATTTTGCTCTATCAGTGTTTTTTTAAAGAGGTTAGTCTGGCGGCTGCTTAGGCGACCAGGCAACTTGAGACAATGCGGTTAGACTAGGTCTGATAAGGGTGGGATAGAGGTAATATATGTCAAGTTATGTTACAATACGTTGCAGAAGCTAGGTTAGTATATAGTAGGTAAGGATGCGAGTTGAAGGTATACGTGGATGCCATAGTCTCTAGCCCACTCATAACTATTCGTGGACCTCACATAATTCTAGTTATGGGAGTATATCTCTGGAAACCAATTCTTGAACATAATATTCTATTCATAAACTACAGAACTATGTATACTGTTTATTGAAAAGCAACTTCCAACCAAAAATAAATCCAGATAGTTATAATTGCATAAACAAAAACACAGGAGGACCAGGAAATCAGGAAAGGGTGTTGTCAAGACCGGTAGAACATGTGGTGGAACGGTATCTGGCGGCAAAGTTGAGTCAACAGTGGAGGTCACAGACGTGGAAGGCTCAGTGGTCGGTGAGGGGACACCATGGTCAGGCATCTTGGCCGGGAGGACATTGTGAGAAGCAGAGTCAGAAACATTGGTCAAAGCCATGCAAGGGTCGTCGACAGGGTCCAGCAGAACGTCCATAGAACCGGCAGCAGCCTGTAGGGAACACTTGTCACCTGGAGGAAGGGGGAGGGTCACCATGTAACAGAGCGTCGACAATCGGAGTTGTCATATAAGAAAAGAACAAGCGCCTAAGTTAGCAACAAGGATTTGAGGCCAGGGCCTAACCCACACGTCCAACAGAGGCCATGTTGCCAGGAATAAAGTGAGTGGGCCCATATAGGTAGTTGGTTTTACTCCCGATATCACTGGGCACATGCACCCTAAACCCAAAGTGCATGTGCATAATCCAGTGACCAACCGGGATAGCACCACAGACAGAACAACATGGCACTGCCCAGATGCAAAGCTGGGCAGGGGTTATGTGGACTCCCTGTCAAAAAGGCGATAAGGAACCACCTATCCATCATAGTAACATCAAATCATCCACAACCTCCTTGGATCGCGTTTCGCGCGCCACGTGAAAGGACCGGCGGTTCTTCCTTTTCGGTCATAGGACGGCGGTTCCTCCTGGGCGACCTTGCGATCTCCCTCACTGTCATTATGACCTCCCGTAAATGGCCTCTGATATCACGCCGGTCACTTTGCGCAGAGGCCACAGAATTCTATCAGGCCTGATGACGCTCAAGGTTTAACAAGTATATATCCTCGGGGGGGAGAAGCAGACACCCACTGCTGGGGTGTTCATATTCATTTCATCGTGGCTCACTCAGAACACAGAGCCATAACACGGAACACAAGATCACCGGTCGCAGCCAGAGCTAATGAAAGGTATAGGTGGGTACATACCACAAGCCAGGCAAGAATGGAATCTTCACATGGGAAGTAAACAGGACAAGTTATACGGTGGATTAGTAGAGGGATACCAGGAGGAAACAAGGACAATGTGTACTCCTAGTACTAGCCTCCTCCGGGGGGGCCTGAGAGAAATAAAAGTTACACTCCCGGAGGCTCACCACGACGTAGCACAGATCTGCCGAAAAAGACGAGGAGCGAAACACTCCCACCCGCTAAGGAGACACAGAACAGTCCATAATTCACAACATAAATTAAAGGCCACCCCAGCCCCACCCTCAGAAGGGAGCATCGAGAGGAACTCCTAACCCTGGGGAGATATATGACCCCCCCCCCCCCCTTCACTACTAACTACTAAAACATTTATTATAGATTCTATAGTTATTGTATAAAGGAAGGTTCTTTCCATATTTGTATACTATTGTTATCAACATGTTCATGTTACCTTTACTGATTATTTTATATTCAATAGTTTATAAACATTTGCAATCATTAGAAACCGAACTTAATCGCACCCGAATACGGAAGTGCAAACATTCTAGCAAGCAATTTTAAGTGCCATGATTGTATTTAAGGCTTTCAGCAATAGCTATAGGGTTATCTTTAATTACATTTAAAATTTCGAAATTGACTGTTTCCCAAGGAGGAGCAAGGTTTCTGGACCATCTGCAACAAGATTTCACCAATTACAGTCAAAGTTGGGAAATCTAGTAACTACTAATCTGGAAAACCTAATATTCCTGAATTGGAAAAGGGTTAATTTATGTAAATTGATTCGAAATATATAATTTTAGACTGTACATAGAATACTGATGTTGACATATAGCTATAATAGTTTCCAAGTTAGTTCATGCAATTTCTTTCTGTATTATAGACATTTTGAGATGCTTTGAGGACAAAAAAAAGAGATTGAACACCCTTTTCTACATTATTTAATGATCATCCAAAAGCTCGGTACATTTGATAATCTGGAATAGAACAGTATACCATGTCAACCTGACTTTTGGCAAGAGATAAAATGTACATTGTGCACTACGGAGTCGAGGCGTAGATCCAAATAAGTTTCAGTCCAGCTTCCGCAGTGTGAAGCTTTGAACTGCAACTGTGCTAATTCTGGTTGAAATCCTTCTTCCACCGGATCAATCCTGTTAAATAATGAATCCTTATTATCATTAATTATGAAAAATGAATTTAGCCTGTACTGAATACCATTTTGCCAAGAATTGTAAACATTTAAAATTTACTGGGCAGTTTTAGGCCATCAAAAATAGGTTGAACTGCGGACCAGATGATCCATTAAATCCAAGGTAATATGCCGGTTCCTGTAGTTCTACAAATATCCTGGCTAAAAGTCACAGCTCATAGCAAAGATGCTGTTATGATAGTACGGAGGCATTCTTTTAAATACCTGGTGTGTACATATAAAGTGTTGCCATCTAATGCAGCAAAAATTAAGCAAGCAATACTGTTATGAAGGTTTGCTGGGCTTGCATGTCTTGTGGTGCTATTGTGAACAGTGATGGTCATATGGATTGCCTGGCGCATTATTTGTATGCACTGCTTTATGACTTGACCAATATTCGACCCTATTGGCAGCTTCCGAATCATCCACAATTCAGGTGGTTTCTGGTCTTCAGCATTGGTTTCCAGCATTACCAGGTTAAGCACATGATTTTGGACTCTGCATCATCCCACGAGTTTTAAAACTTCACAGAAATGCATCAAGACAATAAACAGATTGAAGAGTTTTGTGGGGCTGTTCAACTTTGTTACTTGTGTGGTGCATCTGGGCAGTCTTTGGCTGCTGCATCGGATTTGTGGGAGGTACAACAGTAAGTCGTGGTTCAGTTTCTTTAGAGACTGTAGGGGTTGTTGGACTGGTATGCAGAGTCTCTAACTGCATAGATCTCCCACTTGGTCTTTTCAGGCATTATCTCTGTGGGTATTCACAGATGCCATTTTGATGGTTTGGAGTTTTCAGTCTTGCATTGGGCATCAGGGGCCGAGGAAGACTTTTTGGCTGGTGAATCTGAAAGAATTGAGAGGATTCTGGCTTGCGGATTTACCATAATTTTGCCTCGACAACCAGGTGGCGATGATTTCAATCATTCGCCAGGCTTATTCATTGTTGGACTGTATATTCTGAAGGAGGGGTGCTCCAGTTGGCGAAAATGAGCGAGATTGGGTTACAGGCCCTTAATATCCTGAGGATGTAAGTTTTGCAAGTGGATATGCTTTATAGGGGATTTGTGTGGGGCCTCCGGTGGTCCATCAAATCTTACGGAGCTTGATTTTGCAGGAGGATTAGGATATCGGAGGTGGACCTCTTCGAGTCACTGAACTACCTTTGCATTTTGTTGTTCTTCACTTACCAGTGCAAGACACCTGCGGTGGTTTTCACTGGGGTGTGGATGGGTTGGCGAGTGTCTTTTTATTTGTATGGAGTTGCTGCCGATCAAGTGTTGAGCATCCTGTAACTGTTGTTTGCTCATCTTCATTTGTTTTGTTTTGCTTGTTGGGGAATTCGGTGTGGGTGGGATGGAGAGAAGAAGCTGGTCTGAACTTTGATGTACGGGTTATGGACCGGCTCTTCTAGATATGTATGAACGGGCAGCATTGATCGAGTATAATATTTTGCTCTATCAGTGTTTTTTTTAAAGAGGTTAGTCTGGCGGCTGCTTAGGCGACCAGGCAACTTGAGACAATGCGGTTAGACTAGGTCTGATAAGGGTGGGATAGAGGTAATATATGTCAAGTTATGTTACAATACGTTGCAGAAGCTAGGTTAGTATATAGTAGGTAAGGATGCGAGTTGAAGGTATACGTGGATGCCATAGTCTCTAGCCCACTCATAACTATTCGTGGACCTCACATAATTCTAGTTATGGGAGTATATCTCTGGAAACCAATTCTTGAACATAATATTCTATTCATAAACTACAGAACTATGTATACTGTTTATTGAAAAGCAACTTCCAACCAAAATAAATCCAGATAGTTATAATTGCATAAACAAAAACACAGGAGGACCAGGAAATCAGGAAAGGGTGTTGTCAAGACCGGTAGAACATGTGGTGGAACGGTATCTGGCGGCAAAGTTGAGTCAACAGTGGAGGTCACAGACGTGGAAGGCTCAGTGGTCGGTGAGGGGACACCATGGTCAGGCATCTTGGCCGGGAGGACATTGTGAGAAGCAGAGTCAGAAACATTGGTCAAAGCCATGCAAGGGTCGTCGACAGGGTCCAGCAGAACGTCCATAGAACCGGCAGCAGCCTGTAGGGAACACTTGTCACCTGGAGGAAGGGGGAGGGTCACCATGTAACAGAGCGTCGACAATCGGAGTTGTCATCATATAAGAAAAGAACAAGCGCCTAAGTTAGCAACAAGGATTTGAGGCCAGGGCCTAACCCACACGTCCAACAGAGGCCATGTTGCCAGGAATAAAGTGAGTGGGCCCATATAGGTAGTTGGTTTTACTCCCGATATCACTGGGCACATGCACCCTAAACCCAAAGTGCATGTGCATAATCCAGTGACCAACCGGGATAGCACCACAGACAGAACAACATGGCACTGCCCAGATGCAAAGCTGGGCAGGGGTTATGTGGACTCCCTGTCAAAAAGGCGATAAGGAACCACCTATCCATCATAGTAACATCAAATCATCCACAACCTCCTTGGATCGCGTTTCGCGCGCCATGTGAAAGGACCGGCGGTTCTTCCTTTTCGGTCATAGGACGGCGGTTCCTCCTGGGCGACCTTGCGATCTCCCTCACTGTCATTATGACCTCCCGTAAATGGCCTCTGATATCACGCCGGTCACTTTGCGCAGAGGCCACAGAATTCTATCAGGCCTGATGACGCTCAAGGTTTAACAAGTATATATCCTCGGGGGGGAGAAGCAGACACCCACTGCTGGGGTGTTCATATTCATTTCATCGTGGCTCACTCAGAACACAGAGCCATAACACGGAACACAAGATCACCGGTCGCAGCCAGAGCTAATGAAAGGTATAGGTGGGTACATACCACAAGCCAGGCAAGAATGGAATCTTCACATGGGAAGTAAACAGGACAAGTTATACGGTGGATTAGTAGAGGGATACCAGGAGGAAACAAGGACAATGTGTACTCCTAGTACTAGCCTCCTCCGGGGGGGCCTGAGAGAAATAAAAGTTACACTCCCGGAGGCTCACCACGACGTAGCACAGATCTGCCGAAAAAGACGAGGAGCGAAACACTCCCACCCGCTAAGGAGACACAGAACAGTCCATAATTCACAACATAAATTAAAGGCCACCCCAGCCCCACCCTCAGAAGGGAGCATCGAGAGGAACTCCTAACCCTGGGGAGATATATGACCCCCCCCCCCCCTTCACTACTAACTACTAAAACATTTATTATAGATTCTATAGTTATTGTATAAAGGAAGGTTCTTTCCATATTTGTATACTATTGTTATCAACATGTTCATGTTACCTTTACTGATTATTTTATATTCAATAGTTTATAAACATTTGCAATCATTAGAAACCGAACTAAATCGCACCCGAATACGGAAGTGCAAACATTCTAGCAAGCAATTTTAAGTGCCATGATTGTATTTAAGGCTTTCAGCAATAGCTATAGGGTTATCTTTAATTACATTTAAAATTTCGAAATTGACTGTTTCCCAAAGGAGGAGCAAGGTTTCTGGACCATCTGCAACAAGATTTCACCAATTACAGTCAAAGTTGGGAAATCTAGTAACTACTAATCTGGAAAACCTAATATTCCTGAATTGGAAAAGGGTTAATTTATGTAAATTGATTCGAAATATATAATTTTAGACTGTACATAGAATACTGATGTTGACATATAGCTATAATAGTTTCCAAGTTAGTTCATGCAATTTCTTTCTGTATTATAGACATTTTGAGATGCTTTGAGGACAAAAAAAGAGATTGAACACCCTTTTCTACATTATTTAATGATCATCCAAAAGCTCGGTACATTTGATAATCTGGAATAGAACAGTATACCATGTCAACCTGACTTTTGGCAAGAGATAAAATGTACATTGTGCACTACGGAGTCGAGGCGTAGATCCAAATAAGTTTCAGTCCAGCTTCCGCAGTGTGAAGCTTTGAACTGCAACTGTGCTAATTCTGGTTGAAATCCTTCTTCCACCGGATCAATCCTGTTAAATAATGAATCCTTATTATCATTAATTATGAAAAATGAATTTAGCCTGTACTGAATACCATTTTGCCAAGAATTGTAAACATTTAAAATTTACTGGGCAGTTTTAGGCCATCAAAATAGGTTGAACTGCGGACCAGATGATCCATTAAATCCAAGGTAATATGCCGGTTCCTGTAGTTCTACAAATATCCTGGCTAAAAGTCACAGCTCATAGCAAAGATGCTGTTATGATAGGACGGAGGCATTCTTTTAAATACCTGGTGTGTACATATAAAGTGTTGCCATCTAATGCAGCAAAAATTAAGCAAGCAATACTGTTATGAAGGTTTGCTGGGCTTGCATGTCTTGTGGTGCTATTGTGAACAGTGATGGTCATATGGATTGCCTGGCGCATTATTTGTATGCACTGCTTTATGACTTGACCAATATTCGACCCTATTGGCAGCTTCCGAATCATCCACAATTCAGGTGGTTTCTGGTCTTCAGCATTGGTTTCCAGCATTACCAGGTTAAGCACATGATTTTGGACTCTGCATCATCCCACGAGTTTTAAAACTTCACAGAAATGCATCAAGACAATAAACAGATTGAAGAGTTTTGTGGGGCTGTTCAACTTTGTTACTTGTGTGGTGCATCTGGGCAGTCTTTGGCTGCTGCATCGGATTTGTGGGAGGTACAACAGTAAGTCGTGGTTCAGTTTCTTTAGAGACTGTAGGGGTTCTTGGACTGGTATGCAGAGTCTCTAACTGCATAGATCTCCCACTTGGTCTTTTCAGGCATTATCTCTGTGGGTATTCACAGATGCCATTTTGATGGTTTGAAGTTTTCAGTCTTGCATTGGGCATCAGGGGCCGAGGAAGACTTTTTGGCTGGTGAATCTGAAAGAATTGAGAGGATTCTGGCTTGCGGATTTACCATAATTTTGCCTCGACAACCAGGTGGCGATGATTTCAATCATTCGCCAGGCTTATTCATTGTTGGACTGTATATTCTGAAGGAGGGGTGCTCCAGTTGGCGAAAATGAGCGAGATTGGGTTGCAGGCCCTTAATATCCTGAGGATGTAAGTTTTGCAAGTGGATATGCTTTATAGGGGATTTGTGTGGGGCCTCCGGTGGTCCATCAAATCTTACGGAGCTTGATTTTGCAGGAGGATTAGGATATCGGAGGTGGACCTCTTCGAGTCACTGAACTACCTTTGCATTTTGTTGTTCTTCACTTACCAGTGCAAGACACCTGCGGTGGTTTTCACTGGGGTGTGGATGGGTTGGCGAGTGTCTTTTTATTTGTATGGAGTTGCTGCCGATCAAGTGTTGAGCATCCTGTAACTGTTGTTTGCTCATCTTCATTTGTTTTGTTTTGCTTGTTGGGGAATTCGGTGTGGGTGGGATGGAGAGAAGAAGCTGGTCTGAACTTTGATGTACGGGTTATGGACCGGCTCTTCTAGATATGTATGAACGGGCAGCATTGATCGAGTATAATATTTTGCTCTATCAGTGTTTTTTTTAAAGAGGTTAGTCTGGCGGCTGCTTAGGCGACCAGGCAACTTGAGACAATGCGGTTAGACTAGGTCTGATAAGGGTGGGATAGAGGTAATATATGTCAAGTTATGTTACAATACGTTGCAGAAGCTAGGTTAGTATATAGTAGGTAAGGATGCGAGTTGAAGGTATACGTGGATGCCATAGTCTCTAGCCCACTCATAACTATTCGTGGACCTCACATAATTCTAGTTATGGGAGTATATCTCTGGAAACCAATTCTTGAACATAATATTCTATTCATAAACTACAGAACTATGTATACTGTTTATTGAAAAGCAACTTCCAACCAAAAATAAATCCAGATAGTTATAATTGCATAAACAAAAACATAGGAGGACCAGGAAATCTTATGAGTGGGCTAGAGACTATGGCCTCCGAGTGTACATTAATGTTTTGTGTATATGGAACCCTCTATAATCACTTTTGAATATATATAATAGTTCTTTGCCTATCCCAATCCTGCCCTAAGCCTTGTAAAATACATCCTTCATATAATTCTGCCTAGATTAAACCTTCGAAGTTTCCCAAATTAGTAATTAAACCGCACAGCCCCAGAGACGCGCCTGGCGCGTCACCCTAATTGCGCCGACCGTAACCTCAGGTGTAGCCACTCAAGAGGGCTCAGATTTGTATGGGAACTGTGTACGTATCCCACGCAACCGTGCCGATGGTTGAAAACTCTCAAAGTCCACGTGCGTGCGTGCGAGCGCGCAATAACCTGTTTTTTTGGGATAATTGCCTTCAGTTTTTTACTCTTATAAAATCCGTTTTCGGGGGCTCTGTAGGACCATTTTTTAAGCTTTTTGAGCGGTTTTTCGTGGTTTTTCCTTCATTCCTAACCCATTCGCTATTGTTTCTGGAATAAAACCATTTTTTGAAAACCGGCCGGGTTCTGGTGCGCAAACATTAGAAAACTAGCCGGGGCTCCACGGGTTAAGGAACACCCCGTTCTTAACATTAATCCTCCATTACAAACCCCAATGCACTTGAATAAATTAATGAAAGCATATGATCCTCCCAAGATTCAAACTCGGGACACCACACCCAGAACATAAACATCTAAACCATTACACCATCAACACAGCAGGCTTCCTCATACAGGTCAGGATGAGGGTGGGCATACACAAAATGCCCCCAAGCAGACCTCTTCCCTGTAAGAGGGACAACCCGAACCAGTTTACTGAAGGACTTACAGAATTGACCACTCAATTTGGGATCCATCCAACTCCGAGGCCCTCTATGTATCTTGTTAGCACTATTTTTCTACAGTGGTGTTCGGCTAATCCATCCACTAACCTGCCTTACCCTTAGGTAAGCAGTACGGATTTGTATCAGGTTTACTCCCCTAGACAGGTTGCCGACCAAGGCAAACGAGTCCCATCCACCCGGATTTTTATAAGGTCTCCCCTAGATGGGTTGCCAACCAAGGCTAACGAGTCCCATCCACCCGTTTAATTGTCCTACATAAAATATTATCACAATATAGTATTGGTACTGAAAACCAAACCCATTAATCACTTTAGAATTCATGAATCCTAATCCATTTAAAATAAAAATGTTATGCATAACTTAATATTTTGTCACCTATTGTAGTAATTTCTCAAATAAACTATCTTTGAAAGGTAATCATGGACAAAATATCTTCATATTAAAGGCAGATTCTTTGTATTACGAATCCATTTTAAAAACACTGAAATCTAAATTAATATTTCCAAGCACTTAATTTTCATTATTTTCTATAAAGTACTTTGTAACAATAATATTAGAAACTTACTTATATAGAATACTCAGTAAGTATGGGGTGGGGAAAGGTTGGGTGTGGTGGATGTTGGGGTTTGAATGTGCTTAGTAAAGAGGGGTGGATGAGACTCATTAGCCTTGGTCAGCAACCCATCTAGGGGAGACAAACCTACATAATCCGGGTAGACAGAACTCGTTAGCCGTGGTCGGCAACCGGTCTAGGGGAGCAAACCGCCATACCTGTTGCCTTGCAGGTTTATCTCCTATGGGCAAAGGCTAGGCCCACAGCCAACAACTGTGGTTGGGGGCTAGCTAGAGCAGGCACCCCATGTAAAATATGCTTCAAACTCGCCTAATGGTGGCTGACTGACATGAAGGGACCTACCCCAGGCCCAGCTCTGGCCCCCTGGGGGTGCTTCCTAGCCAGGAGGACCTAGAGGGCATAGGTTCTTTACAGACTGGCACTTTCCACTTAGTAGCACAGGGGCACGAACCCAGAGGTAGCGCACCGGGAGGCTGCCCTATCACTACTGTAGGCGCATAATACTGGGCCAACCGTAGTGCCGTGTGCACGCAAGGATTGTGTCCTTGCCGTTGGTTCTGGTGGGGTGCCCCGAAGCTCCTAGGTCCCACCCCTATACAGATCTTGGGATGGCCTCTGGGTGGCAACCAACCGGGGCAGCCTGGAGCTGGATACCTGGGGATAGTGACCTCCAACGTTGGCAATCCCACACCGAACATGACAAAACAAATAAAACCCATCACAAGTCTGTCAATGTAAAATCGCAAAAAGGACACTACCGTGGATTCTCCCCCCTTGTTCAGGTTCGGAAGTATGAATGTCGGGACTATGGGGGGCAGAACGGGTGAGATTGCAGAAATGCTTAAAAGACAAAGAGTGGATATATGTTGTGCACAGGAGACCCGGTGGAAAGGGGGGAGTGCGAGGTGGATTGTTGGAAAAAATTAACATTGCAAGTTCTTGTGGAAGGGAAATGAACATGGTACAGGAGGGGTGGGTTTCCTGGTGGCAGAGAGGTGGACAGATTGTGACATAGAAGTTGAAAGATTGATATTTGCTAAGACTGAAAGTTGGGGCGAGAGTCATAGATGTTATATCAGCATATGCCCCCCAAGCAAGTTTAGATAAGAGCTGTCAAAGAGCAGTTCTGCAAGGAGTTGCTGGGGTTGGTTTCCGCTTGCAAGGAAGGGGAGGTAGTAATTGAGGGAGGAGACCTGAATGAGCATGTCGGGGCATGTTCCGACTGATATGAGGGCGTGCACGGAGGGCAGGGTTATGGCCGAAGGAACCTGGGAGGTGAATACATACTGGAGCACTGTGCTGCCACGGGGATGGTGGTGTGTAATACTATGCTTAGGAAAAGGATGAGCCATATGATAACATATGAATCAGGTGGCTCCAGTAGCCAGATAGACTACATCCTGATCAGCGAATCTGACAGGAAATGGGTTAGAGATGCTAAGTTCTTACCAGGTGAAGAATGCATCCCCCAACACAAGCTCCTAAGGTGTGATATGTGCCTAAGCAGAGTTCCTGTGAGAAAGAAAATTTATCTATCATTCTATCTATCTATTGCCTGATGCCATGATCCCCGAAGAGGTGGCCTAAGAAAAAATTCACAATGCATGGTAGAAAAGTGTGATAGTAAATATATAAAAAGGCAAGGGTGACTCCTTAGACAGGGAAATTATAGGGGTTTGAAAAAGTTTGACCAAGTCATGAAAGTCAGCAAAAGGGTCTTTGAAAGCAAGATTAGGAAAAGTGTTGCCATCAGCGACATGCAGTTTGGATTTATGCCGGGACGTGGCACAACTGACGCTATCTTTATTCTTAGGCAAAGGCAAGAGAGGTTCTTAGAGGATAACCGGGAGTTGTACCTAGGTCTTTGACCGGGTGGCAAGGGAAGTAATGCAGTAATGCTATGAGAAAACTTGGAGTAGAACAATGGTTGGTGCATGTGCTAATGTGCATGTATGAGGGGTCACAGGCAGCAGTTAGAGTGAATGCGGTTCTAAGCAAAGAGTTCCCAGTAAAAGTTGGAGTTCACCAAGGCGCAGTGCTGAGCCCACTACTTTTTGTTCTGGTCCTGGAGGCTCTGTCAAGGGACTTTAGGACAAGACTCCCATGGGAGTTGTTATATGCAGATGACCTAGTTCTTATCACAGATAGTGCACAGGAAGCAGAGGCAAAGTTCAAAAGATGGAGAGAGGGTATGGCAAATAAGGGTCTAAGAGTTAACATAGATAAAACAAAGGTCATGATTAGTGGAGTAGGGCGCGGAACTATAGAAAGAAGCAGCGACTATCCATCCGCAGTATGTGGGAAGGGGGTGGGAAGTAACTCCATTCATTGTTGCATCTGTAGTGACTGGGTACACAAGAGATGTAGTGGGGCAAAAGGACCTTTGACGAGAATCAAAGACTTTGAATATGCATTGTTCAAGGAAGAACTTGTGTTGAATGACCAGCCTGTTAGTGTTAATTTCGACAGTGTAACGCTAGAGTGTGTGAATAAATTCTGCTATTTGAGCGATACGGTTTCCGCCGGAGGTGGCGCTGAAGCTGGCTTCATTGCTAGTCAGAGTGGCTGGGGAAAGCTTAGAGAGCTGATGCCTCTCTTGATCATGAGAGGGCTTCCACTTTACCTTAAAGGGAAGGTGTATACCTTGTGTGTTAAGAGTGCGATGACCTATGCCTCGGAGACGTGGCCAGTTAAAGCAGAGGATTTCAATAGAATGGAATGGAATGAGAAGAGAATGGCGAGATGGATATGTGGGGTTAACCTCAGGGATGGGGTATCGAGCAAGGAATTAAGAAGACGTCTGGGCATTGGGAGTGTCAGCGAAGTGATGCGCACAAGCCGACTTGGTTGGTTAAGGCACGTGGAGAGAATGGATGATGAGAACTGGGTAAAGAAATGCTTGACTGTAAACGTGGAGGGAGCTGCGCGTAGGGGAAGATCTGGAATGACGTGGGATCACATACTCCGGTCCGATCTCAAAATAAAGAATTTAACAGAGGCAGTCCTTGGCAGGGCCGCCTGGAAAGCCGCTATTTAGGACGTGAGACTGTAACCACATTCTCTGAGGACAAAATGGTCTTTAAACTTGTACTTGTACCACAAACAAAAAAATAGCTAGTCTACAGTATTCAATCTCATTCCCTAGGAATTTATATTTTTTCCAATATCACTAGCCATGTCCCAGTTATGAAAAGAAAATTAACTTCATACTAGCACCTATGTACACATATCTAGCATTGGAACTGCCAAACACATAACTAAAAAAAGAATGTTACTTCACTTACCTCATGCCTTCTGCATGTGTCCAAGCTGTGAGGTATGACAATTTATCCTGGTTCGGTAAAACACTGGCGTAGAAGTCTTGTCCGCTGGGTTCAAACTTCATATCATCAGCTAGACCTGTGGAGGAAGTTTGTTTTAGACTACAAGATGTCATTACTAAGTCAAATAATATTCCTGTCATACAATAGTGGAAGCCTTATAAATATATCTGCCTTACATAAACCTGCAGTTAAGGCTTAAGACTTCAGTCATTGAATAGAGAAATGTATTCATAATCCCCTCAACATCAATTGCATATACTGTACAATACCTTAAAAATATTACTTGCATTACAAATTCAAAGATACAAGAGGTTTAATGTAGTGGTGACTAAGTTTAAATGCAAAATTGCCCTTTATATTAATATATTAAGGGAATGAGAAAGTGGATTTAATAGGATCACAAGGGTATATATAATTTGTTTGAGTGAACGAGTTTACCCCTCTGTAACCTTGTATGGGGTTAAATACGGTCAGCTGTCCACAGCATTTGCACAAAGTTTTGCCTTAGCAACTGTACACACAAAATAGTTATGGATTGAATATATACTCTATACCATAGAATGTGTGAGGTCGATGACTGACTGGTTGATGGAAAAGCAATCTTGTCATATAGTTTCGCCACTCAAGAGACTGTTTCCTAATTTTATTAAATAATAATGTATAGGATAAAACATGAAAATAAGGTAGTGTACTGAGGAAATGCTGGGGTTGATCAAATTATATGTGGAGCTTCTTTAACTGCATAGGTCTGGTCTTCACATGCACCATCTCTTTGGGTTATCACAGATGCCAGTTTGATGGGTTGGGGTTCTCAGTATTACATTGGATATAAGGTGCAGAGAAACGGGGAGGAGAGAAGGACTTCTTGGTCAGTGAATCTGCTGAAAAATAAAGTCTTCTGGATTTTCTTAAGAGTATTCCGGCATTCTGGGTTATGAACATATCTTGCCTCGACAACCAGGTGGTGGTGGCTGCAATCAATCGTCAGAGTTTGTTATAATAATAATAATAATTCTTTATTCCAGACACATAAGATAGATACAGTATAAATACAGGTCGACCTAATGGTCCATATCACATACACTTCTCGTCAGAGCACAGATAATAATTATACACAAAGATATATTAATAAAGACACAATAAAATAAAAAATACAGTAGGCCTATTTACAGAATAGAGCACATATCACATTTTGTCACAATATAACACAGATAGGCTAACTAAGGCTATTGCTCAATGTTGGTTAACACCTATTGCACAGATCATTGCTCATAGTTCAATTAGACCTATATATTACATTACAGTACATACTATGTGTGCAGCAGCTTCTGCCAGTGAGATATAATACGGGATTCATAGATATGATCACTAGACCAAAGAGCTACAATCAGCGTGTTACTGGAGGATTGCAGTCGCTGCGAAAAGCTGTACACCAGTCTCCTGATGACAGCCCGACAGCACTGCACATCCAACAGTGTGCACACCATACTAGTGCTTTCATATTTAGAGAGACCAATGAACATCTTGAGTATATTATGATAGGATGTACACAGACCATTTATGGTGGCTCTCTTATACTTCCACCACAAATGGGCCGTGTACATAGAGGAACAATATGTCCGGAACAAAGTGACTTTAGTTTCCCAATTACACATGTGGAATTTTCTCAAGATGGTGTTACCACGTAAATATAGCTGTCTGCGCTGACGGCCGATATCTGCATCATCTGAGCAATCGTTTGAGATAATGTGTCCCAGGTATTTTATTTTGTTTACTTCTTGAATAATTTGATTATTGAGTGAGAAATTTGGCAGTTTACTTTTATACAGTAATTTTGATCTAAATATAAGAACAGCACTTTTCAGTGGGTTGAATTTAACACAATGTTTACTACCAAAAGATTCACATATATCAAGAAGTTTGCTCAGACCCGCAGAAGACGGTGCAATAATGACCAGATCATCAGCATACATGAGATGGTTGATGATTTTATTCCCACCATAACATCCAATCTGCTCTTTATTCAATTTATCACTTAATTCATCCATATATACATTGAATAAGTAAGGTGAGAGAATACTACCCTGTCTCACTCCATTGGTTACTGTAAAGGAATCCGAAATAATGTTACCCCATCTTACATTAAATGTTTGATTGGCGTACCAGTACTTCAAGATTCTCAGTATATAGGATGGCACTCCCCTTGCTGCTAATTTATCAAACAGGATATTGTGGCAGACTCTGTCAAATGCCTTACTAGCATCAAGAAAGCATGCAAAAATAGAGCTGTTCATTTTGATGTACCCATCCACTAGCTCCTTCAGAGTGTAGATGCACTGGTCCGTACCATGATTCTTTTTAAAACCAAATTGATTACTATTAGTTGAGATATACACTGAGATTCTGTCTAAAATGATTAACTCTAGTATCTTACTTACAATACTGGCAAGGGCAATAGGTCTATAGTTGTCTTTTGATGTAATTTTGCCAGCCTTGTCTTTAATTACTGGTATCAAGGTAACGGACATCATAGATTCTGGTAGGAAACCATGGATTAGAAAGCTGGTAAAGCAACTGCTGAGTTTCTCCAAGAGGAGAGTGGAGGAGTACTTCAAATGTTCAGCATATATACCATCAAAACCACAGGATTTGTTAGCATCTAGCCTACTTATTGCAGCCTTGATTTTTTCACTTGTAACTTTAATTGTGTCATATTTTTCTTCTTTGTTACACTCTGTTGTAGCAGCAATGGTATTTCCTTGGTGCCCAACAGAGTTAAACAAAGTTTGGTAATGTGTTTTCCAAAGATTGGCTATGTTATTAGTACCAGAGTCCCATCTACACTAACGGGTAGAGGTGTGCAGCTATTATGCATTTTTTTAATATCCTTCCAGAATAACTTATAGTCGTACTCCGTGTAGGTTCTGAAAGGAAGGTGCTTCATTTGGCAAAAGGGAGGGAGAAGGTGTTGCACATCCTGGGTATGGAGAATTTCCTGAGTGGATCCATATCCACTTCGAAGATACCACAGAGGATGCAAATGAAAATACCCTTTTTGTCATCCATGCTGGTTCAAATGACGTCATGCGCACCAGATCCGAAGAGTTGATGGAGAAATATTGCAAGATGATCCAGCACTACAAAAACAAGTCAAGGAATATCATCATCTCAGGCATTCTCCCCAAGATCGACGCACCTGATAAATTCTACGACAAGGCCTTCAGCACAAATAGCCGACTAAAATATTTGTGTCTGAGGGAAGAAGTTGAATTCATCAACCTCTGGGACAACTTCTACAACCAGCCTACTCTGTTCCGCAAGGATGGCACTCATCTAAACCCTGTGGGTTCAGCACGCATGGGTCGTCTCCTACACGAAGCAGTCCGCAGCCATGGATCAAAAAACGCCATCAGAAGAAGCAGCAGTGACATAAATCATCCAACGCCAAGAAAAAACAGAGGCAACCGAGGACCACCAGCAATAAGGACCGAAGACAGCGAGGACCGAGGACAGCCATGAACATAAATGTAGATCCGACAAGAACAAAAAATATTATTAAAGAGCGTTCCGTGAGTTCTAAAATAACAAATTTAAAGGTTTTCTATGCAAACGCTCGTAGCATACGTAATAAATTTTCAGATTTAGAGGAGCTAGTGTTTACAGAAAATTATGATGTGATTGGCATAACAGAATCTTGGCTCAATACAGAAGATAGAGACTTTTTAGCAGAGTATTCACTTCCCGGTTATGTAATGTTTGAGAAAAGCCGAATAAATCGAAATGGAGGTGGCGTTTTACTTTATATCAAAGAAAGTCTTAACCCTACCCTCTTGTCAAAACCTCAAATTGTGAACGTCGACGCATCTTTTGTGCTAATAAAGAATAATAAAGGTACAAAAATAATACTTGCATTAATATACAGACCTCCAGCTCAATCAGTGCAAACTGATCGAGAAATTTACGAACAAATTGCACATGTAAGTAACTCGCAGGATACCGTAATTTTTGGCGACTTTAATTTACCTGTGACCAAGTGGGGCGATTCTCTTATTTCACACTCCGGACATGACTTGTATACGAACTTGCAAGAGAGTTCGCTTTATCAATTTGTTGGAACGCCGACCCGTGGTAATAACGTTCTTGACATTGTACTTGCAACAAAAGAAGAATTAATAGAGAATTTGAATGTTGGTGATGAATTCAGTAACAGCGACCATCGTACGATAACTTTCACTTTAAACTTTACTAGTAACGAACCAAATAGTAGCATCGAAAAGGTCCCTAATTTCAAGAAAGCAAACTTCCATAAACTTAGAGCTATGTTTAAAGAAACTGACTGGAGCTTTTTAATTAACAATAATGACATAAATACATCTTGGAAGTTATTCGAAACCACTTACCTAAAAGCAGTGCAAGACTGCATACCATCGAAAATACGGCGTCCAGGCCATAATAATAAGCCCAAATGGTGGAATAAAGATATTTCAAATTGCCTGCTTGCTAAAAAATTTGCTAATGATAGATTAAAATCCTCACAAAATGACGAAGAATGGGTGAAATTTGTAGAGCTACGACGCAAAGCCAAAAAGTTAATTAAGCAAAGTAAAAAGACCTTAGAGTTACATATTGCGAATCAAAGTAAAACAAACCCGAAAGAATTCTATAGTTATATCAGAAAGAAAAAAGTAGTTACTTCAACTGTTGGACCGTTAGTCGATGAAAATGGAGAATACACCAAAGACGAAGTACAAATGAGTAATGCCCTCAATACCTTCTTTGCATCAGTTTTTACAACAGAAGACCCCTGTGATATCCCTACACCATCGCCGATTCAGATTGATAATTCAGATGTTCTAAGCAATATCACCGTTACAGAGAGAGAAGTATTGAATTGTTTAGATAAACTCAAGGTAAATAAAACGCCTGGACCTGATACAATCTCGCCTAGAGTTCTGAAGGAAACTAAGGATGAGCTCTCCAAACCACTGACATTACTATTCAATAAATCCTTGCAGTCTGGAACTATGCCTGATCAGTGGAAGCTAGCCAACGTAACACCGATATTCAAAAAAGGCAGCAAATCCCTACCCAGTAACTATCGTCCAATTAGCTTAACCTCAGTTGTATGTAAAATGCTAGAAACGGTCATACGAGACAGACTCGTAAATCACTTAGAGGAAAATAACATACTTAAAGATACTCAACACGGCTTTCGTAAAAAACGTTCCTGTTTAACAAACCTCTTAGACTTCTTCCACGATATCCTCAACCTCTACGATGAGAGTAAAGCTGTAGATATTATATACCTTGATTTTCAAAAGGCCTTTGACAAAGTTCCCCACAAACGTTTACTGCTAAAACTAAAAGCGCATGGAATACAAGACGGTGTGTTGAAATGGATAGAAAATTGGCTCAGCGACAGAAAGCAAAGAGTAGTCATAAACGGTAAGGCATCTAAATGGACCAATGTAAGTAGCGGGGTACCCCAGGGATCGGTACTAGGACCAATTCTCTTTCTAATTTATATCAACGACATAGATGAGGGCCTCACCTGTACAATCTCAAAATTTGCTGACGATACAAAAATTGCAAATAGCGTACTCTCAAAAGAACAAGTTGACGATATGCAACACAATCTAGATAAATTGTCATGTTGGGCCCAAATTTGGCAAATGAGTTTCAATGCGGATAAATGTAAAGTACTACATATCGGATACCTAAATGAGAAAGCAAACTATTCGATGAATGGCACTCAGCTTAAGAATGTAAACAGAGAAACCGATCTGGGAGTTACAATATCGAGTAACCTAAAACCGAGTCAACAATGTTCAGAAGTTGTTAAGGCAAACAAAATTATTGGCTTTATAGGCAGGTCATTTGAGCATAAATCCAAAGAAGTTATCCTAACCCTTTACAATTCCTTAGTCCGCCCTCTTCTGGAATACTGCGTTCAATCCTGGTGCCCTTATTACCAAAAAGATATAAACAAGCTAGAACGAGTTCAACGTAGAGTATCAAAATGATACCTAGCCTAAAGAACAAACCATACGAAGAGCGTCTTAGAGAATTAAATCTATTTCCTTTAACCCAGCGCAGATTAAGAGGTGACTTAATTAAAGTGTTCAAAATCATCAAAGGCATCGACAATATGAACTGTAGTAAGTACTTCACTATCGACCAATCTAATTACACGCGGGGAAACGGTTGCAAAATTATTGGTAAATCTTTTAACTCACACGAATCTAAGAATTTCTTCTTCAATCGAGTTGTCAACTTGTGGAATGGGCTTCCCCGAAACGTTATAGACTGCATCACCGTTGATTCATTTAAACTCCGCATAGACAAATATCTCGCTTCAAACCCGCGACTGACTGGGTTTGTAAATTAATAACTTTATTTTATCCCCCCCTCAGTTACTAACCCATCTGTCCCCTACTAACTTCCTAATCCTGCCACGGACATTAGTTCCAGGGCAGTAATTCCCTTTCCAATGTTCCGTTACCCACTCTAAACCACTGTTTGGACACTTGATCCTCAGTGTTTTGGAGGACAAGCAACCTAGAAGGGTCACTAGATCTGTTGTTGCTTGATTTCCTTTGTACTTTGTACTCCTTTGTATGCAGAACCCAAGGGGAGTGTTGTGCAGTTAATAAAAGTTAGAGTATGGAAAGAGAGAATCGAGCGAGAGAAACAGTGATAAAGGTGGTGATCGGGAGAGAGTATGCAAAGGGATGTTAGAAGCACGCACGCCAAGCCTGTCCTGACGAGGACAGCTCCTGGGGACCCTCATGGAGGAGGTAAGTTACACAGGAGACCGCAAAGGCGCGATGGTCGGCCAATCACGGGCCGAGACGTCACAAGACAGCAGGCGTCATATGACACAGCAAGACACGCCGTCCAATGGCGAGCGAGAGGCAGGAATGCACCCGTACATACAGACACTTACTACCTCCTCACTCTGAAAGTCTTTCTCATTCGCACGCTGGTACTATTATCACTACTGTTGATATAAAATATAACCCGTTGTCACAGACAAAAACAAAGACCACCACTGGACTGTCTGTGACGGGGCCGAAATGAGTTCAACACTCGTCGACCCACAATAGATTGTACGTTGGAACTCGCAAGTTCCCGTTCTCACCTATTTGGATACCCGCTATTCAGGTATGGACTCACTCAGACTTCGATCCAAAGCCACATTACTAGTCTTCAAAATAACATATCAACTATACCGGGCCTCAATATGTCTAATCCAAAGACCAAGGTTTCAATTAATTTGACCGCTATTTACCTATCTTTAACACTCTTACATTATATATATTCTTATCTTTAACACAAATAAATCCGTACCCGTAGGCACCTACAATAATATAACCCTTTGTTTTGGAATATCTCCACTCTGACTTCTTATCTGACAAATAAATTAACTCAATAACACCGACACCACTTACTCAAATAATATATCTCATTACATGGTCCGAGATAATCAATATTTCATAAACACCTATATTATCAATATTCAACACTTAATTCTCTATATATTATGATTACATTACTATCCTCAATGTTTAATCTGATTGATACTATATTTATCAACTCACTAACTACTTATCTCAGGAGTACAATATTTCCTCACAATAGTCGCCTCGACTTGTTACCTATATCATGATCACAAAGTTCATTATCATACCGTCAGTTTCTTCTAATATGCTACGAATAACAATGTTTCCTTTATAACAAAAAGTATATTTCATCATATGGACTAGTGTCCGTCCTAACTATTTCTCAAGCTAGATCTAATCTATCTGCTACTATTATTTATCCCCACGTCACTCCTATAGTTGCTTTTAACTTTTAATCTCTTATTTCATCTTCCCCTTATCTTTATAGTTTACATTTATCTACTTAACCTAGAAGATCCTATACTATTGGTAGCTAAGTGGCATGGAGCCTTCTCTATAAATGACAGCTATATTCTCTCAACACTTCATCCTTTTATTTAATTCATTAGTCTAATCTCTTTCTTTTTATTTTGTTCTATAAGAACACACCAATTTTAATGGTTGGAACCACTGGGTTTGTCAAACATTTCTCTCCTTTTAATAATGGTATTTCGGGCCCATAAGGGTCCTGTAAAAAGTCTTGGGGTATCTCTGGAACAATCTTCACCACCTCAAGGCCGGCCAATAGTTCTTCTGGAAATCTTGTTCCATCTACTATCTATCGTCCCTCTTGAAGTGCTTGGCTATAGGTGTGTGAGCCAGCAATATGACGACAAGCACCAGGATACTTGTGGTGTATCTTAAATGCTTCTTCTGAAATCACTGTGTTGGGTGATTTTAATGTCCATAATGTTGAATGGCTCACTCATTCAGCCAGGACTGATGATGCTGGTCTTGAATGTGAGCTATTTGCAGACTCATTTAATCTCACTCAACTAGTCAACCAACCCACCCGTGTACCAGATAATCCTAATCATAATTCCCACCTACTGGACTTATTTTTAACAACCAATTCAGAAAATTATGATGTTACAGTGAGGTCCCCGCTTGGATCTTCTGATCACTGTCTGATACAGGCCACCTGTCTATCACCTACCACACCTTCCCACTCTGAACCTGTTTTGGTGACTAAATGGCATTATGATAGGGCAGACTGGGAGGGTCTTCAAGGTTTCTTTATTGATATTCCCTGGACCTCTTTCTTTTCTAATGATGCACACTCCACCTTGAGCCACATACAAGATTTTGTAAAAATTGGAATGGAAACTTTTATTCCTTATCAAAAGTACAGTAAAAGATCTAATTCACCTAAATGGTTTGACCATAATTGTGCTAGAGTAACTGAACAAAAAGCAATAGCCTACAATGCATACACAAGATCAAAAACACATGAAGCCTTTAATTACTTTAGAAACATCAGAAATCATGCCAAAACTGTATTAAACCTAACTAAATCAAACTTTCTCCACAAGCAGGCAAATAAACTTCTAAATAATCCAAATGATAACAAAATATTTTGGTCTACTCTTAACTCATTTAAATCCAACTTCACTACTGCTTCATCCAATCCACCATTACAATCTCCGACTGGCAATCTTGTAAGTGACCCACGAGGTAAAGCTAACCTTCTTGCGGATATTTTCTCCGCCAACTCAACCTTAGATGAAATAAATCAAGATGTCCCTGTACTTAATTTTAATTCGCCTGAAATTCCCTCACTTAAGATCCACACCAGACATGTCAAAACTATTTTGCAGAATCTCTCAGTAGATAAGGCTCCTGGTCCAGATGAAATTCCTCCAATAGTACTTAAGAATTGCTCCTTGGTGCTCGCTCCTGTATTGGCAAAATTTTTCCGTCTGTGTACTCATACCTCATGTTTCCCAGTACCCTGGAAAGAAGCAAACATCCATCCAGTTCCTAAAAAGGTGCCTCTTCAGATCCATCAAACTACAGACCAATAGCTATAACTTCCACTCTTGGTAAAGTCTTTGAAATTATATTAAATAATCACATAATTAAGCATCTTGAGAATAATAAATTAATCAGTGATAGGCAATATGGTTTTAGACGATGTCGATCAACTGCAGACATGCTTTGCCTTCTTACGCATCAAATCAACCAAGCTACAGACCAACGTGGTGAAACACATACAATAGCACTGGATATATCAAAGGCATTTGATAGAGTCTGGCATCAATCCTTATTGTCGAAGATGTCACACTACGGCCTTGCATCATTAGTTCCACTAATTTCTTCTTATCTTCATAACAGAAAAATACGTGTAATGGTAGATGGTCTTTATTCTCAATTTCACTCAATAAATGCTGGTGTTCCCCAGGGATCAGTTTTGGCCCCAATTTTGTTCCTCATTCATATCAATGATCTCATATCTACCACTCATAATCCAATACATTCCTACGCAGATGACTCAACACTCCACAGTTCCTTCACATTTACCAATTCTTTCACCCAACCCGATCTTACAAATTCAAAAATAAACACTGCAATTTCTCTGAACCAGGACCTTTCTAGAATTAATGGATGGGGACAAAAGAATCTAGTTTCCTTTAATGCACAGAAAACCAAGTACATTCAATTTTCTAACCGACAGAATCTCACTGACTCACTTATATTATATTTTTTAATGATGTAAATATTCCCACTTCCCCTAGTATTGACATTCTCGGTGTAACATTAACTACTAACTTGAGCTGGACACATTATGTTAGAAGCATTGCTAAGAATGCCTCTAAAAAACTGGGACTCCTGTACAGAGTTCGAGAATTCTTCACTGACGAGCAGTTGGCCGTAATATATAAAAGTCATGTGCGTTCTCAGATGGATTACTGTTCACCTCTGTGGGGTGGAAGTGGAGTGGTTGCATTGAGGAAGTTGGACAAAATTCAAAATAAAGCTATTAGATTAATCAATAACCCTGCAATCACACAGGACCTTCCTACATTATCCATACGAAGAAACGTTGCATCCCTTGCATTATTCTACAGATATTTTCACAGTAATTGTTCCGAGGAACTTGCTTCAATTGTGCCGCCTCTCCACATCTTTCCCCGTAGAACTAGGGCAGCTGAGAGCGCCCATGAATTTACACTTTCTCCTCCACAATGCAGAACTTCTGCATATCAGAATTCATTTATCCCCAGAGCTACTACTCTTTGGAATTCACTTCCCTCGAATTGCTTTCCACAAACTTACAATCTACAAATATTTAAATCCAGTTGTTACAAACATTTTATGAATGGAGGATGCCTTTAGGCACATGGACCTTTTTGTTTTATCTGTGTTTTTTTTCCCTCCGTTCATTGTCTCTTTTTAAAAAAAAAAAAAAAAAAAAAAAGTATCTGGTTAGTAGACGAAAGCTGTGTTGGGCCAGAGGTGGACTTTATTGGGGCGGGATAGGCGAGCTGGGAGGCTGGAGCAGGTGTAGCCAAGTTCCCATTGTTGCCCAGGTGAGGGAGAGAGTGCGAGTTGCTGGCAAGTGAACCCAGTGGGACCCGTGGCGGGAGTGACATCTGCAGCCCCCCCCCCCCCCCCCCCCCCTCTCTTTGTAGCCCCGCCTCACGAATTGCCGCGCTGTGATTGGTTGAGCCAGCCGCCCGGGCAGCGCTTTCTCCAGCCGCGCGGTTTGAAAATTTCTTCCGCTCTCCTCTGATCTTATCTCTTCATAATAGGTCCCAGGGAGATGGTTGCAAAGGTCTTGTAGTGGCTTACGGGAGTATAGGGCTTGCACTGATGTTGTAGATCTATTGCAACTCGAAGAAACGGCCTGTGGAGGGAGCGAGAGCGATTTGAAAGATGAAGATGTGTGCGCGGCTAGCTCCGTTTTTGCTTGCTCCGACAATGGAGGCTCCTGATTGGCTGCACAGGAGGGTGTGGCAGAGTTGGGGGAAAAGTCAGGAATATCAAACTCAGCTGGTTTAAAGAGATAGTCAAATGCAGCACGTTGTTTGGCTGGCAGGATTCTTACTTTATATATAATTATATACTGTGTATATATATATTTATATATATATATATATATAATCCTGGCCACCCAAAACATTATATAATAATTGATAAATAGTCAATCCTTAAAATTTATATACCAGTATAACCAGTAAAATATTTGACAAACATGTAGTATATGTATTAGTCAGTAGCCAATCCCAGAATCCCAAACAAAGAAAGAATAAGAAAGCAATCAACAATCATATCATACATATAATTTAAAATGTAAAACTTGCAAACTAAACAAACCAAAATTGGGACAAGGACAATATAAAGTCAAATTAAATTATCAAAATCGCTATGTGGAAACAACGTTTACTAAAATGAAAATTATTAAATAAAAGAACACAATCCACCACATAGGGTGTACATTACTACATGAGCAAGTTAATCTGTTTCCCAAGCAAACTAATCGCACATATAACAACGCACTATCGTCACGTTAAAGGAAGTAGTCAAGTTTGGGAAGTCCGGGACGTTCTGGCAAATTTTACTAAACTCTGCATGAATAAAGAAACTATATGTTAAATGTCAAAATATTATTTAAAATCAAATTTGCAACATGACAAGACATTAAAATAGTACAAAATACAAATATTGATAGGATATCTATACTATTACAAAATAATATATAAAATACAGTAATAATGCCTGATTCTACCAGTTCGGCCATCTTTATCATAGCTCTCCCTTCTCTTCATTCACCTTAGTCCACCACAATCCCTCAACGAAATAATAGGCTTGTACGAGAATAGAGGCACATACTGGCAATGCACAATCACAAATAACTCATCACAACCCCCACACGTATCTCTGATAATACTGCTACAATATTAGACCATGTAAATTGTAACAGAGAGGACAAAATATCACAATCAGGGGTTATACAAACGGGGATAAGTGATCACTTCGTCACATATTGTACACGTAAAACTTCAAAAATTACCCTAGAGAATCACAAGGTCATTAGAACAAGGTCAGTCAGAAACTACAACAAAGTAACATTTTTGGACATTTTATGGAATACAGATTGGTCTCCAGTGTTTGGAAATACAAACGTTAATGACGCATGGGTTGGCTTCAGAACCATCATCACAAACATCCTAGACGAAATAGCTCCTCTGAAAGACATACGAATTAAAGCAAGGTCAGACCCATGGATAAACAATGACATACTACACCATCTGAAACATAGAGACAATCTGTTAAAAAGGCTAGTGAAAAATAGACAGGATCAAGGACTGAAACATGAGTTCAACAGGGCTAGGAATAAACTAAGTAGGAAAATTAAATCAGCTAAATCTAATTATTTCCACAATAAGGCAGAGTAATATCAGAGTAACCCCAAAAAACTATGGAGGCACTTAAATACAACGGGCTACAACAACAAGGCAAGGGATTCATCTAACACTAATATTGCTCTCAAAATTAATGATCAGGTTTGCCATGATAAACGACAAATTTCAACCTACTTCAACTCTCCTTCACCTCCATAGCAAACACACTAGCACAGAACCTACCGCAACCTCTCAACAAATACACCACAACAACTGCCATCTTTCAAAAAATTTACAGGGATAAAGGCATACACCCGAACTCTTTTGGATTGCAAAATGTTACACCAAAATACACATTTGAGGAGCTATCTAACCTAAATGTACATAAAAGCACAGGACCAGACAAAATTCCTGCCAAATTTCTACAAGATGGAGCTATTGGTATAGCAGGTCCCCTAACCCACATCATCAACCTGTCAATTAACACCAACACTGTACCTGCTGAACTGAAGGAAGCTATTGTAACCCCTCTATATTCAATAAAGGAAATAAATTAGATGATATAAATTAGATATAAACACGAAGACAGCGGGCCATCGCAGGCCAAACGCATGTCAAACCGGCGGCCCCATGAGGGCAGCCGCTGGCGGCCCGCCAACTGGTCTGCTCATACGTTATACTGGTGGGCCGCTGACAGCGGGCCACCGCAGTTATACCCACTATTACCCGCCGATGCTACGGAAGGGGGGTAGGGTGAATTTCTTGTTAGATACTATACGGTAGTTTTTGTTCCATAGACTGCTTGGCCGAATAGTCCTGCGTTCTTGAGGAAGGCCATGGCTGGAGCCGGGTTCCTCCACAGACCCCCGCTTCTGACCACTACATGAATGCCCAGGTAACCGAAGCCACTCCCAGGTTCTTGCACCCCATAAGAGGCCAGGGGATAGTCAGGCAGTTTGACCCAATCACTTTTTCTCTTCTAGGTTAGTTGCCAATTCTTTCGCGGGATCCAAGGGTTGGATCGACGATGGGAGACGCTGCCATTTTAAGTCCTCTTGCTAGATACTGATTAGCATTATGCTTCATCACAACTAGGAATGACAAACAAAAATATCTATGGGATGAATTAGCAAAGACTTGGTTTAGTTCCTTTGCAGGCCCAAGTATAACCCAAGTATTATCACTGCATTTGTTCTAATATAAGATTGAGGAAATAAATACATACACTAGCTCATATTGGTAATTATATCTTTATTGCATACTGTAATCCTTTATTCCAAATATATATTGTAACTTAATCTAGCACTATAGGCCTATTCACACACAGTTCTATAAGAAAAACAGGTATATTACTAATGTAGGCCTAATTGTTCAAAAAAGTATTCTGTAGGTATAGGTTTGATTTTATACTTTAAGCGCCACCGCTGGAGGTGGCACTAAAGCTGACTCCATTGCAGAGTCAGAAATAGCTGGGGAAAGTTCAGAGAGAAGACTGCCACTTCACCTTAAGGGGAAGGTGTAGGCTATAAAATAAATCGGTAAGTATTCTGGTGCATCACCCGCTTTGTTTACATTACTCGTACGCTCGCAATCACGTTCCCGTTTATTTTGACTGCCGTGGGATATAATACTAGGTTGAGGCCCTCATCCCCCCTATGACTTATTATCATCATCATCTACTGTATATTGCCAGTAGGGGGCAAACAAAAAAAACAGTCAAAATAGATGGGAACGTAACCGCGAGCACACAAGTAATGAAAACAATGCTGGCGATATGCCCGGATGCATATTTCCGAAGTACAGTATATACTAGTACTGTACCGGTATATATCATAGGCTAAATTATTATTATCGTAGTTCGAGTTTGCCTAGGGTAGCTATTACCAAGTCAGTGTTAACTTCAACCATGCATATAACTCTGGACAGATAACATTGTATCACCAAATCATAAAAATTTAACTACAGAGAGTTAGGAAAATAATATATTTATACCCTCGGCACTTGAAATAAGTAAATTCCATTATGATATATGATAGTAAATGTTGAAGCTCTTCTGGGAACAGTGTCAAAAACTACCATACTGTCGAAATAGCTTTGAAAAGTTGACAGAGTGAATGTAAACACCATATGAGGAGGAGCACTTTATTGACGTTTCGCAGATAGCTTCTTCAGGTCACAAACAGACGCTAGGTCCTAGGACGCCTTAAGACCAATATACTGTACAGTACTGTAGTGAAAATAGACACCTATCACCTACTGTCTATGGTTGTATTAAAATACAACCATAGACAGTACTATTACATATTTTTGTAATAAGTAAAAATTCATCACTTGCTGTTTAGCTTGAACAGTCATGACAGAACCAAAACCTTCTCTATGTGCTGTAGTGCACAGAAAAGGATTCGGTACTAGTTAATGTCATGTCTCATGACTTGTCAATTGTCGTCATTTGGTTTAAATAAGACTAATACTAAAATTATTATTATTACTTTACTCCAGACACTTGAATAAATCAATTTTACATATACTTTACTAACTTTAGTCCATATCTATTCACGATAAATGTAGGCTAGGTTAAATACGAATTATAGCAGTTTGGTAGTTCGAAGTTTACTACCAGCCCAAATGCTGTACATCGATTAATTAATTATAATTTAGTAAAGTACAATAGAAGTTATTTCTGCATGCTGTGAATATTTGGTAGCCTAACTCATGCCGTGAAATATATTTGGTGACCTAACTCATGCAGTGAATAAGATTTGGTGACCTAATCCATGCGGTGAAAAATATTTGGTGACCTAACCCATGCTGTGAACAAATATTTGGTGACCTAACCCATGCAAATCCTATCATGATGTATTTGGTGACCTAACCCATGCTGTGAACAAATATTTGGTGACCTAACCCATGCAAATCCTATCATGATGTATGTAACTCTTACTAAAGTCAATCAATCAATCAAATGCAGTGAATTTCGAACTACCGTATTGCTATAATTCACACTTAACCTAGCCTATATTTATTGTGAATAGATTATGGACTGAAGTATATTCAAAATGGACTTATTTGAGTGTTTTGCATAAAGAAAATAATAATTACCGGTATATTAGTATTAGTACTATTTAAACCAAATGATGACAATCGACAAGTAATGAGACATGACATTAGTACCGAATCCTTTTGTGCACTACAGCACATAGAGAAGGTTTCGGTTCTGCCATGACTGTTCAAGCTAAACAGCAAGTGATGAATTTTTACATCATATTCAAATAATATGTAATAGCACTGTCCATGGTTGTATTAAATTGAATAAGTGATAGGTGTCAATTTTATTAGGATAAATAGGAAAGGCGAATAAAGCAAATGCTGAAAAATCACTATATTGGTCTTAAGGCGTCCTACGACCTAGTGTCCGTTAGCACACCTGAAAAAGCTATCTGCGAATTGTTGTCAATAAAGTGCTCCTCCTCATATGGTGTTTATATTAATTTTGTAAATTTTTCAAAGTTATTTCAACAGTATAGTGGTTCATGACACTGTTCCCAGAAAAGCTTCAATCTTTATCATATACCTGTATGTACCAGCTTGTACCCTTATGTCACTGGTTTCCCAACCACAAGCCCAGTTCTCAACTTGCCATCTCCGATACCGGTTATACATCCCCATGCCCACAACCTAAGGGTAACGGGTGTAAAGACTTCGGAGGAATCCTCATCTCCGACCACCCTGGCACCGTCCCTCGTCCAAGCTGCAGTCGCCTCTCTTGGCCTACATCTTGACCACGTCCTTCCAGGTCCTCTTGGCTGTTGACTCTGGCCCCGGATGGAATCCTGAAATTTGGGAGTCAGAAATTAATTTCCAGTCGCAAAGGTCTTAATTTTCCCTAATCAGGTCATACAATTGCAGCCAGAATACCCAACAGCAAGGCATAAAATACAAAGATAGCTAATAACATGTCATAAAAATGGTCCCAAGGAAATATCATTGGCCTATGAACAATAAGGAATTACATGTATGTTCACAAATATTTTTTGAGGCTTTACAAATATAACACATGACATAACTCTAACTTGTACTTTACAGAAACATTAATACACAAAAAATATCAAAAGAACAGATTGACGAGTAGCAAAAAAATAGGTAAGGATGCAGTTTTCGGGAATCGGGCGTATCGCCTGCCTTGTCTACACTACCGGTACTCTCAGGCTCGCGATCACGTTTCCGTCTATTTTGTATGCTGTGGGATACAATAGATTGTTACCCCCCAATGACTTATTCACCCACTTATTGTCATCATGATAGGCCTATATTGCCAGTAGGGGGCAAATTACAGAAAAAAAAGTCAAAATAGACGGAAACGTGCGTGCGACCTATATAAACATGATCATACTCCCGAATACTACATCCTTCCCAAAAACTATTAGGCCAATACACAAAGTATAATAGAAGACACAGATAGCCTAATTTTTGTTTTATATTAGGCCTATTTCATTTGTTTACGATATGATCCCACAGCCAACTGTTATTTGGCCCCCTGCTGGAAATATACCGTATATGATGATGACAATATATAAACGGGATGAGGGGGGCAAAGTCCCCTTCAACCTATTATTGAATCCCACAGCCACCCCTGGTATCAAAACAATAACAATTCACCCTACAGCTGTCCGTGGGATACAATAATGGGCTGAAGGGGGATTTTCCCCCCTCAACCCCATGACTTATTGTTATTATCATATATATTACCAGCTGGGGGCAAAGAACAGCTCAGCTGGCAGTGGAATAATTTTGTAAAAAAAGAAATAGGCCTAGGCCTATATCATCTATATCATCTATAGCCAATTACACTGAAACACTATCTGATCAGCCTCCATTAAGCTACTTACTCTAGGGGTTAACTTTGAATGGATGTAGTTTCCGGGTGTAGGCTATGGTCGTCATGTTTACATAGGGCGATCGCCGAGGTTAACTTCGCGTCTATTTTGACAGTGATTTTTTCGGTTATTTGCCCCCTGCTCAGGGTGCCAAAACAGAAAATATCCAGTTCTGGATAATTTGTCTAAGCTTACAAGGATCAACTTTGCGCGGCGTCCGCGGGGGGTGCGGGGGGCACAGCCCCCCGCTACATAACAGGGGGTCCTGGGGGCGTAGTCCCCCAGCTGCCGGAGAAATTTTGAGATGTGAAGGTAAATATACGCACAATACATGCTTAAAATGTATTAAAAGGAATGAATAATATTGTAAGTAAAAGAGATGTTATGTATGTTTACTGGTGTTTAATCAGGATACTAGGGGAGCTGGCTGCCTGTACTTCAGTCTCAAAGGGATTCACTTCAGGTCCACTAATATAGGCATTGAAAACAGGTTTTTAAATTATTCTTAGCAGTCCCTGTTTTAGTTTTGTAACTTTTGTCCAATAAAGATTTCATGTACCGGTATATTTGTTGTTGCATTCCAAGAACTATTACATACTTAATTTATATCCTTTCATATGATACATGAGTTACTATAGAGTACTGGTTAAAATACATACCGGTACCAAGTTTCAAGAATAAACTTTGATTAGAATATTTGTTTGTCTATTATTTTCCCTGGTCCGAGTAAAAAATACCTGGGTAGGCTATTCCCATCTCGGGTTAAGTACAATCAGTAGGAACGTAGAAACTAACTTTAATTTTCACAACTTTAATCCCTAAGTGTCGGCGCGCAACATAAGTCGAGTATAATAAATCTGGACTATCTGGCGGCGCGCGACATAGGTCGTGTGGCAATTTCAGCACGTAATGTTGCTGAGAGAGAGAGACAAGTGGTGGCAGGAGAGTAGCGAGCGTATGACTGCTCCAGACCACCGCGGCGAACCTACTGACACGAATCCCACCTCCTCCCTCCCTCTCTCACTCGCTACATACTGAATTGTATGGGGAAAGTACCGAATTACATGCTTTTTGCACTCGCGTTGCGCGGTTGTTGCAAGAAAACTAGCCGTCATAAAAGGATCGTTATGGTGTCATTGGAAAGCTCTGTTTATGCCCTTTCAGGGATAGATACTTGTTTTACGCTCTGGGTCTTATTTAGGCATGAAAATTATCACGTAAACAGCCCTATTTTGGCTAAAAACACCCCGCTGGGCGGTACATATAAATAAACCGCTAGCCCGCTAATCTAGTGTTAAAAGACTCAAGATTCTGCTAGGCTAATTCCGAAAATATTCATTCAAGTCTCCGTTACCCCCATGAAGTCAGGTTATAGTAATGACAAGACATACCAATTATATATGTTAGTTAGCGGGTGTGTGGACTGTGGGGATAGTGGCAGCCCCCACTTTGGACACTAAGACTAAGTAAAGTTAGGTTAGGGTAAGGTAATGCAAATTATCTACTCAAAACATGATAAACAATTGAACAATAAACTACTGTACTATATTCCTTGAAGAAATAAAAACAAACAATTGTACATAAGGCTGCGGAAAGATTCTTTAGCGATACCCAAGTCATGGCCGGGATTCCGGGAAATCTATAAATGCACTGTAGGCGGTAGGCCTAGCTGCTGGCTGTACACTTATTAAATTGTACCGGTAATCTGGCAAAAAAGTTACCGGTATACAAAATGAGAACATAGAGGCAGGGTGCAGATCCCACTTTGGACACTAAGTTTGGACTTTGGTTAGGGTAAGTTATTGCAAATCTTCCACTCATAATATAAACTACAATAAAATAAGATACCAGTAATACCTACTGTAGCCTACTGGGCGGGTGCCCAACCCCGAAAGCGGTTGAAATAGGGGAGCTATCCCCCCGCCAAAGGCGGCTTTCTAGGGCCTTTCCTAGCTGATACTGAGAGGATTGGGTTCTAGTCATGTGGTGATGGGCTGGTCTATCAGAGTGAGAACTGAGCGATCTCTGCCATACCCATAGCTTACTCTGACTGTTCCTTTTACTTATATATTTTCTAGATCTCAGGTGACGGCGTCTCTTCCGTGGATTGACCTCCCAATCTACCAAGGTTGGAAGCCAAAGCATCACATTTTTCCTTTGCCCCTCAACTTTCTCTTCATAATTGCTGAGGGGCACAGGGCCCTGGGTGGGGCTTTGGTTTCCCGGGCGTTTCCGCACCCTCCTCAGCTCCCCGCCATGGAGTGGCTTTGGTCACCCAGGCTTTATTGTGGTCGGCAGGGAGGGTTCTGTGGGGGCGCTCGGTTATGGCCTTGGCCTTGTTCGGGGCCTTGGGGCTGTTCGGCCAGACAGCTTGGGGAACAACAACAACAACAACAACAACAACAACAACAACAACAACAACTGTAGCCTATTCTGCCTATAGCCTATACCTTGAAAACAAAACAAAACGGTAAGACTGCGAAAGTATTCTTCAGTGACAGGTCTACCCAAATCACAGCCGAAAACTCTATAAATGCACTGTAGGGTGGCAGGCTTAACCTAGGCTAGGCCTATACAGGTACAGTACTGTACTGGTACAGTGTACACTCTTTATTAAATTGTGCCGGTACTTTGGCAGAAAATGTTATAAGAACATAGGCTAGCAGCAGACCTCACTTTGGACACTAAGTTAGGTTAGCTTAGGACTGTCTGTTACGTACCGTTTGTAAGATCCTGTGTAGCGGCCCGCGGGAACTGTTTTTCAGATGCCTATTTACTAAGAAACATTGAACAATATCTTTAACCTAGCCTATCCTAACCAAAACCTAACCTAACCTTAAATAAGTAGTATACAGTAGCCTATTAGTGGAATATTTATGAATGTAAAATGTAAACAAAAATTGTAACATTACCAAATTATTGAGATATAGGCTAGCCTATGTACAGGTTCACCCGCTACACAGGATTATATCCGTACCGTTTCATAGGCTTCAGCTTATATACCGGTACCGTACCTAAAAAATAATGGTAAGGATGTAGTATTCGGGCGTAGGCTACCGCCTGCCAGGCCGTGCCTTGTTTACACTACTTGCATGTTCGCATCTATTTTGACTGTCGTGGGATACAATAATAGGTTGACCGTTGAGGAACAAGGCAGTAGGCTAGATGAGAATTTCAACAAGCCCTGGGGAGGGGCAAGGCGGTGGTGAGGGCACCTCAATAAATCCTATAGGCGGCCCCTATTATCTCCTATAATCCCACGGCATGACGGCAAACTGTTATTGTCATAGGCTAGGCCTAGGCTATAGCCTAGCTAACCTTATTTTGTACTGTCTTTAACCTCAAATCTTCCTTGATCTTCATTAGCCTATCAATACATTATACAAAGCCCCACTAGTGAGGGCAGTCCTAAGATTGTTGGATAATGGGTTATCCTAAGCCTAATAGGCCTAGCCTCAGCCTAGGCTACTCATTTCTGCTTCAAATCATCATTATCATCATAGGCCTAGGCTAATACAAGTAGGCCTAGGCCTATACAACACTAGGCCTAGGCTTATCTGAAAAAATAATATGCTTGGCTACTTACAAAATCGCTGTTTGGTGCTTGCTAAAAGTCAGGTTAATCCAAAGCATCACCTTGAACTTATACCTTATATATAATGAGTTCCCCCAAGATTAATATGCACAATTTTAGACTGTGTAGGGCACTCGCAATTCACATGAAGTCAATGTTATATTCCAGCCCGTTAATTCACTCTATTTTCCACAAATCTATCGGTAAATAACAGCTAAACACATTTCCAAGTGTTCCACAGTTGATTGGCGGCAAGCTAATTTGATGTCATCATTGGATCATTCTCGGAAACACCACAACGTAGAACATAGCTAATATCGTTTTGTTGTTTTCCATTAATCCAACCACATATATACCCCTGAAAAACCAGTAATTCATCATAAAATCGTACTAATTTATAGCTTACCTTATGCCTCAAGGTCTTGCGCTCTTTGTCAAACACATAAAATTATATTCATTCACTATTTTTGAGAAATTAGAGACCCATTAAAATTAATCCATACGACAAAATATCGCGTATTTTGGCTGGGATCATTTTTCGTCCGAAAACTAACATTCAAGCTTAAATTAATATTTGACATTATTCATTTCAGTCAATATATTAAACACATGGAGTAGTTTAGTTAACATATACATAGTTTTAGATAAATACCTATTATTATCATTTAATCTACAAATTATTGAGCATTCGAGTGCCAATAAAATTACGGTAGTTGTGTTCGTCTTGAATCAGCCTTCGGCGCAATATAACATCGGAGTGTAGGGGTACATTGGTTGTTTGTTTGTTTCTTTGTTTTTGGCGGACTCTCCCATCCAGGAGTTCGTTCTCTGAACGATGGCTGTTTCCTTATTGTTATTTATATTTGTTATATTGGTGCTAAAGTCACACTCGCCTCATCCGAACAAGTTGCTTAATCACAGTGTAAACAAATAGCTCACATGACTCGAGCTCTGGATTTATCCGTTTATATTTACATTAGTAGCTGCATTTGGACTTCAATACAGGTGATATATAATAGTTCTAAGATCATAGCCAATGTACAGTACAGTGTAGAGCAAAGCAACTATCGTTTGATGAGTTTAATGTAGAAATAGAATGGCAGGTTTAGCGGGGCTCCCGGGACAGTCACAGGCTCACAGCCAATTTCAGTATCAATATTTTTTCAGATGTTAGGTTCGGGATCACGAAGAAAATGGGCGAATTTTGGCACAATGCCCCTGCTGGCAATATATATGATGATGACAATATGTCATGGAGGGGTGAGGGGGGGGGGGGCAAAGCCCCCCTCAACATATTATTGTATCCATTGGCATTCAAAATAGACGGGAACATGATTGCAAACGTCCGATGCCTCCCCCACCACGGCCGCCGTCATGTTTACATTTGTCGATCGCCGTGGTTATGTTCGCGTCTATTTTGACAGCGATTTTTTCGGCTATTTGCCCACTGCTGGCAATATATATGACAATATGTCATTGGGGGCTGAGGGGGGCAAAGCCCCCCCCCCCCCTTAACATATTGTATCCAAAGGCAGTCTAAATAGACGGTAACAGGATGGCAAGAGTCCGACGCCACTCCGCGTAGGCCTAGCCTAGTGACAGTTACACAGGGTGTCAAACCGAAGCAATTTTGTGTGGAGACTCGAATGAATATGAGAAGGAATACAAGAAAATTAACTTGGAATAGCATTGTTTTGGCCACTTTAGCCTATCACTTCCAAATACATAATTTAAACTATAAACCATAGGCTAATTTTATCTTTACATAGGCCTATACAATAATAAAGACAACAAATATTGGACTCGGCTCTCGTTTGACACCCTGCGCTAGTGTAAACAAGGCTGGCGATACACCCGGGAACTACATCCTACCCGTTAACTTTTTCACAAGAACAAGTAGGCTAGAGGTTCAAGTTCAACGTAAAAAATAGGCTAATTATTATTGGCAAGAATGTAGTTACCGGGTGTACGGTGTACCCCATCATGTTCCCGTCTATTTTGACTGCCTTTGGATACAAAAATACATTACCCTAACCAAACAACCTAACCTAACCAAACCTAGTAGGCCTATTATAATTTATAGATTTAGGCTAGGCTAGGCCTATAAGTATTTAGGCTATTTTATTATAAGTATTTATAGATGATTTATGTTGTATGTCGGTAGTGGTACACCCGGTAACTACATCCTTCCCTTATTATTACCGCTAAATTGCTAATACAGTAATATGCTAAGATTCTCCTGCAATTTCCTTTACATTACAATGACGAGGACTCATTAGCAGTGTTCTCTAGAGTCTTTGGGAAGATATGAGTGGTATAGCCTACAAGTAAGTTATAGGCCTAGGCATAATAGAATTTAATGAGGTGTAGCCTAGGGCCAACTCGGCCATTTTCCAACTCGACCCACGGGCTACTTAGCCTAGGCCTAGGCCTACTTGAAAATCTGTTGTCAAAATTTGCCAGTAGGCTATTGATGCCAAATTCTCTGAACTACCAGTAGGCTAGCATTAAGGCAATGGGTAGGTTTAGGGCTACTGGTATATGAATCATCGCCACTAGGGTGACTAGGCCCACTACCCACTAGACCCACCGGTATTAATACCAGTCTGATCTTTTCTAGGCTAGCCTATATTAAATCCTAGGCTAGGCCTGGATGAACACAACAAACCACGGTCAATATACAGGAGGCGCTACAATATTGGTAAAAAATTTAGCTCAATAGCATGTGATTAAGCGATTTTTCTCCAAATTGTTGATGTAGGTGTCATTCCCGGGAAACTAACATAATACATATTATATGGATATTTACGTTTTAAGGGTTTGTTTACACTTCTTCTTTTTCGTCTTCATCTGGGAGACTTCTTTTGTGTGACTGTCAGTCAACAACTGAGACATCTGGTGGCGAATGCAATGAACTATACTGGTGGCGTCGTAGCCAAAGTAATCACCCTACCTAATTCATGCCAAGAGTACTCGAGTTCACTGACACGTGATGTCTATCGACCAATCAGGTGATGCCATGATTTGGAAAACAGGTGGCCCAGGATATAAGCTGTCAGTTTGACTCTGGCCAGCTTGTGTAGAGGGTGTGAGCCGATCAAAGCTTTTTCCACCGTCTTTAAAAACACTGAAGCTGCTTAAGACCTTTTCGCCTTCCAATAAGTGTAAACTGTCCAAAGTGCAATAACCAGTGTTCCAAATACAGCTGACGAGGACAGCTGGTTTTGAAATGCACATACACTTGTTTTACATGGAAAAATTCTAAACAAAAATCCACCAGCTGTTGACCAAGATGCTTAGATAAGTGGTGATCGAGCCTCCAGCGGCCAGCCAGGCAGCCCAGTACCTCCTCTGTTCATTAAGGTTAGTTGGTTGGTCGGGACAACATAAAGGAGCCGGACCACAACTAGCTCGGGAATCTTAATGGGTCATCGCAAAGTAACAAAGTAACAGATTTTTTCGCATAGGATTAAACTGGCATGCAAGGGCTAGTTGGTTATACTGATGTTTTGGACCGACAGTTAGCCCATCGATCTTTTTAGGCCTAATAGGTCCGGTAGAGCATAGGCTATACATCATTGCTATATATGTCATTAAGAGCTGAAATGTATTAGCCTATAAGGGAGAACAAAAATAAAATAAAATACATAGGCCTACTGTAATACAATAAGTTTTTCAGCCAGTACCCAACCAGTGGGGGTGTGGGGGCGGAAGCCCCCACCAATAATACTAGGTTAGGTTAGGTAAGGTTGTTAGGTTAGGCTAATGTTAACCCCATTCTTACTAGGTTAGGTTAGGTAAGGTTGTTAGGTTAGGCTAATGTTAACCCCATTCTTACTAGGTTAGGTTAGGTAAGGTTGTTAGGTTAGGCTAATGTTAACCCCATTCTTACTAGGTTAGGTTAGGTAAGGTTGTTAGGTTAGGCTAATTTTAACCCCATTCTTACTAGGTTAGGTTAGGTAAGGTTGTTAGGTTAGGCTAATATTAACCCCATTCTTACTAGGTTAGGTTAGGTAAGGTTGTTAGGTTAGGCTAATATTAACCCCATTCTTTTTTTTTTTTTTTTTTTTTTTTTTCTATATTCCAACTACTCCCTCTCGGGCATAGGCTGAGAGCCTGTACATTCCACCGCTCAACACGGTGAAGCCCGTGAGGTCTTGTTCCAGCCTGGGGAGTGAGACATGTGAAGCATCCATCATGGCTCGAAGCAGCTCCATCTCTAAAGCGGCCGGTTGCTTCGCTCAAGTGCTTCACCGTCTCACCCTCCAGACTCAGACCCTCACTCTTACTAGGTTAGGTTAGGTAAGGTTGTTAGGTTAGGCTAATGTTAACCCCATTCTTACTTCGTTAGGTTAGGCTAATGTTAACCTTATGAAAACCCAAACAAAGATTTTATTAGGGTTACTGTGTAATTTTAACATGAACATTAGTAAAATCCGAGCCAAGTTTCGTCAAAACTTGGCTCGTGTTTTCTAAATGTCGGGTTATATGGGTATGGAAATTTACAAAACCCGAGCCAACATGTTAATAAGGTTACTGTGTTATTTTCATTTTTAAATTGGTTAAATCCGAGCCAAGTTTCGTCAAAACTTGGCTCGGGTTTTCAAAAAGTCGGGTTTAATGGGTCTGGAAATTGACAAAACCCGAGCCAATATTTTACCAAGGTTACTGTGTTTTTTTTCATTTTTACATTTGTTAAATCCGAGCCAAGTTTCGTCAAAACTTGGCTCGGGTTTTCAAAAAATTGGGTTTTATGGGTCTGGAAATTGAACAAACCCGAGCCAAATTTGGGTTACAAATGTGTATTATCGTGTTCTATAGTGTTCTATACGCTTTTTACCCCTCAATTTCCCTGATCTTCATAGCCCTCCCCACTATCGGGGGGCGTGTCTTTAGATTGATGGATAATGGGTAAATGCTTAATTCCCATTCAATTTCATCACTAGATACGACTAAAACACCAAAAACAAAATCAAAATACCAAAAAAAATACCTGAAAAACACATTGTTGCGTCTCCTGTATATTAACCCAAACCACCTTCAAATTCTAGATTCTAGCCTACACTTTCTAATGCTGCTTACTCACGGTACTCACCCCATCAAATGTCAACAGCTTAACAATTCAATTACAGGTTAACCTTCCCCTTCAAATTCCTCAGAATTAGTGTAAATTTTACTTGCTTTACCAGAAAAATCCTACTGAGAAAGAGGAGCAACCTAAACAAAAGGTTACATAGAGCCAGTTTTGCACCAGCGAGCGAAAGAATAAAAGAAAAAATCTGTGACATCGAAACCAAACTTCTCCGTTCCCATGACACTCAGCGAACAAGAGATGAACAAAAAGCGGTGTCACATATCAAAACAAACTCAAAGTTCTTTTTTAGCTATGCAAAAAAGAAACTAAGAAATATGTCAACAATTGGCCCACTCGAAAAGACCAATGGAGAACTTGACGGAGATCCAAAAAACATGGCACAAATACTAAGCAAGCAATATGAGGACACTTTCAGCCAACCGGACAAGAACAAAATAGTGGAAAACCCAACCAACTTTTTCTCGGAGCCCACCCCAACAGCCCGACAAGAACAAATCCCATCTGTAGAAATTTCGAGGAAAGACATCACAACAGCCATTGACTGCATAGCATCAAACTCGGCAGCCGGACCTGATGGATTCCACACACTTTTCTTGAAAAACTGCAAAGACCAACTAGCAACACCCCTACAACTACTGTGGTCAGAATCCTTAAATTCTGGCTTGATACCATCAGCACTCAAAGTGGGAATAATTACCCCTATACATAAAGGAGGCAGCAAAGGGTCACCCAAACAGTATAGACCAGTGGTGTTAACTTCCCACCTGATAAAAATCTTCGAACGGGTCCTGCGTGACAGAATGACTGAACACCTAGAAAAAAACCGGTGCTTTCAACGAGGGACAGCATGGATTTAGGAGGGGGCGATCCTGCCTCTCCCAATTACTACTCCATTATGAATCCATTCTAGAAGAAATGCAGGATGGGAACAATGCTGACGTGATCTACCTGGACTTCGCGAAAGCATTCGACAAGGTAGATCACGGGATCCTCCTCCACAAGCTAAGATCTCACGGGATATCTGGGAAGGTAGGACACTGGATCCACAGTTTCCTTAAGGACAGGACCCAAAGAGTGACAGTACAGGGGCCCTATCAGACCCTAGTAAAGTGGTCAGCGGTGTACCTCAAGGCACTGTACTGGGTCCTCTCCTCTTCCTCATAATGGTTGGCGACATCGATGCCGGCCTAAGACACTCATCAGCCACTTCATTCGCCGACGACACGAGGATAAAGAGGCAGATAGAGACCGAGGAAGATACCAGACTACTCCAACAAGACCTAGAAAGAGTCGTAAGCTGGGCAAAAAATAATAACATGGCTCTCAACGGAGAAAAGTTTGAACTCTTAAGGTATGGGGGCAAAGAAATTATCAAAAGCTCGACCCACTACCAATGTGATCAACAATTAATACCGGCCAAAGACCACACTAAGGATCTTGGGGTATACATGAGTAATGATGCCACCTTCTCCTACCATTACTCCAAAATCACTCTAGCAGCACGACAACTTTCAGGATGGATCCTTAGGACCTTCAACACAAGAGAAAGGGTGTGTATGCTGACCTTGTGGAAATCTCTGGTGCAGCCCAAACTCGAATATTGCTGTCAGTTGTGGTCCCCACACAAATCAACAGACATAGCAAAGATCGAGGCATTACAGAGAACTTTTCACAAGCAGAATTTCAGGAGTCAACCACTTAAATTACTGGGAAAGGCTCAAAGAACTGGGGCTTTACTCTCTCCAACGTAGACGAGAGAGATACGTTGTAATTTACGTATGGAAGATACTAGAAGGAAGGGTTCCAAATGTGGGATTGGTTGAAAACGCAAATCCAAGAAGAGGACGCCTATGCTACGTCAGAAGCACTCAAGCCTCCACACAGCGAATGAAGACGCTAGTTCACCACAGCTTCCAACACAACGGGACCCGACTCTTCAACAGCATCCCTAGAGAGCTTAGGGATCTAACTGGTGTAACCGTTGACACATTTAAACACAAACTAGACAAGTGGCTGGTTAGAATCCCAGACCAGCCACCAACACCAGGCTACCCAGGCTCCAACAACAGTCTCCCATCAAGAGTCCAAGACCCAGAGATGAGGAGGGGAGCGCTGCCCGGAACATGCGGAGGTCCACCTTAGCTGCGTCGCTCCCAGACGGAATTCTTCAAAGGTAAAGGTAATCAAAGGTAAAGGTATGTAGCCTAGGCTATGGTAAATTCGGTAATCCAAATGTTCTGCTATGCTACAGTGCTACTCATATGTTTACCTTGCTCCTCCTTGTCCAACATGATTCCTCCTCTGCCATAGTAAAACAAATAGCTTAGTGATTTGTTGCTGCACTATAATGTAATATGAAATTGTCAATAATAGTAACTTGCCTGAAATGTCCACCAAATACGAAAAATGCCACAGCCTCTGTGTCCGTGAGGCGTGAGTCACTTGTGTTTACAGTTAGAAATTTGAAAAATGTCGGCTGGGGATTTTTGTTTAATCATTTTATGATTGCAATACAAAACATTGTGAATACGTTATTAAATTAATAACCCACAACTAGAGACAAAAATAAAATATAAAACTATTGCAATTAATTACGGTTTATAATAGAAAAAACGACGATTTATTGACACACTGACAATTGGCTAGCCTTCGTAAAGTTAAGAGATTTCGTCAAGCCGAACATTAATATGGGTAAAATTTTCCCCACAAAATTATTTAGATTCACATACACAAATTTAAAGTACAATAGTAATTAATTATAATATACAGTAGTTATGTAGGCCCTATGCTTAAACAAATCTTACTGCCGAATATCTACAAAGAGATGAATAGTCCCCAACTGCCTTGGGAGATTTCAATTTATTTTGGCTCAATGTATACTAAAAATATAAAATGTTTACTTGAATATTCTGAGCTCATAATTGTGTTTAAAAGGGTAAACACAATAACATATTAAGTATAAATAATATGTAATTCCATTTGTATATCAATTAACCACTACCCTGTTGGACTTATAAAATTTTCAAGAAAGATAATCTTAAAATTGGCATATTATGTTTTTCTGAGTTAAGAATCATGTTCGAAAATCAAGTTAAAGACAGTATAATGAAGAAAACAACAGAAATTTCATGTGTGTATTCATTTAATGGGCTTTAACTATTGCTAGCACACCGGAGTCCCTGCAGCGGGCCGATGAGGAAGGTTGCCCACACTCAGCCGCCTCTGGCCGCACATATGCCTGCAGCGGGCCGCCGGTTCTATATTCTCTATATTCAAGAAAGGAAATAAATTAGATGATAGTAACTACAGACCAGTTAGCGTATTATGTATTGTATCAAAAATCCTTGAAAGAGCTGTATACACCCACATTGAACACTACCTCAAAGAAAATTATCCATTCTATAAGTTTCAATCAGGTTTCAGAGGCATGTACTCGACAGACTCCTGTCTCATTCATTTAACAGATCACATTCGTAATGAAATGTCTAAAGGTAACTACACCAGTATGGCTCTTCTTGACCTACAAAAAGCGTTTGATACAGTAGACCATAATATTCTATGTAATAAACTACAAGCAATGGGCATTGGGTCAGTGAACTGGTTTAAATCTTATCTTAGTGGTAGAACACAAAGAGTCAAAATTGATGATAATCTTTCTGATCCTATGCCAATTAACTGTGGGTTCCCATAGGGAAGCATCCTTGGTCCCTTACTCTTTCTCTGTTATGTGAACGACATGGAACTGAGCGTATCGTGTAAATTATTACTGTATGCTGACGACAGTGTGCTTCTGGTTGCAGGAAAAGACCCAATAAGTATTGCCGCCTCACTTTCCAAATAACTAGAATCGTGTAGTGATTGACTAGTGGACAATAGACTATCTCTTCACCTGGGCAAGACAGAAGCCATCTTATGTGGAACAAAACGCAAACTGAAAGACATTGAGGGCTTCTCGGTCAACTGTAATGATATTCCCATAACAACAGTGTCACAAGTGAAATATCTCTCGACTAAAACTGGACTTGACTCTGTCAGGTGAAACAATCTTGGAATCGATCCTGAGTAAATGTAGAGCACGTATTAAATACCTGTATAGACAGGTGGGATGCTTGCCAGCGACGACCAAAAAGACTATGCCAAGCGCTTGTTCAATGTCATTTTGACTATTCTCTGTCATCCTGGTACTCTGCATCATCTAAATCAGCAAAGAACAAACTTCAGGTCACTCAAAATAAAATGGTTAGGTTCATGCTGAACCTAGGACCCAGATCACATATTGGCCAGGAACAACTTCAGTCACTTGGTATGCTCAATGTCTCTGACAGGGCCAAACAAATCAGACTCATAAATACCTTCAAGATATTTTATGATAGAGCTCCAGAGTATTTAAAGAGTAATTGTGTTAAAGCAAATGAGAGGATTGGACACAATACAAGGAATAGGATGTATAATTTTACGGTCCCGAGAATCCAAGGACAGGGTAAGCTAACATTCTTCTTCACTACCATCAAAGACTAGAACAACCTACCTCAGTCAGTCCGTGAAAAGAGAACTCTGTATTCCTTCAGACGTAACTTGAAGGAGCACCTGAACCGGACAGCTCGAGAAGGGAGCACCAAGCTTATGTCTACTACTAAATATGACATAAGAGATAGGCAAAACAAACTGAAATGATTACTGAAATATTTTGACCAGTCCAACTATAGAATGTAAGGTATCTTAATATAACCCCCTAGAAATACTTTCTCTAAAGTATCTACTTTGTTTTATCCTCCCCTTTTTCCCCAGCTAACCTTATCCCACAAGGACCCCAATGGAAATACGCCTAACAGCCTTAGTTGGAATTATGCAAGGCTGGTACATGTCATATTTGGGTATAGGTCTATAATTGCACCTATACGAGCTAAACAAATTATTATTGTATTTAACAGGAAGGTATGATGAGGTAAGTGATGTGGTATAGGTGGCAATATGCGGAAATGGATTATAAGGGCATTCCGCCCCCTCTGACCCCCTTACGAAAATCTACGGTTACTCACTCCATCCCAACTGGATTTCTACTATTTTACCCAACCAGCGGGGGTGTGGGGGCGGCAGCCCCCTCCCATAATACTAGGTTAGGTTAGGTAAGGTTATTAGGTTAGGTTAATGTCTCTCTGAAACAATGTAAAATCCGTGTCACACTAGATTGATAGACTTTTGTCAGAGGGAGCGGAATGCCCTTATTATCCATTTCCGCATATTGCCACCTATACCACATCACTTACCTCATCGTACCTTCCTGTTAAATACAATAATATATTTTTTAGCTCGTATAGGTGCAATTATAGAAATTTACCCATATTTGTAACATATTATGTGGTACCAACATTGTAAAATGCTAACTGAATAAATATTATATCTGTGAGTGAAGACATTTATGATATTTATATTTGTTACCCATAAAAGAGCTGTTTTCTCTATACACTGTTGTGATAGAAAACTACTTTAGCTGGGTAACTAAATCAATTGTATTTTGCGGTATTTTTGTTTTCTGCTTTATATGTGCGTTTTATATATTTATATTGGCAAATTTGTTATATTTATTATTAGGGTACATTTTGTATACAATTATGTCAATGTTAATGAAATGTGGCAAGAGTTTTATTCAAATTCGTGTATGTCAACATTTAGGAAGTGATTATCAAGCTAGACGGCATGTCTAGCTTAATCACTTTTTCGTTTGGCATCGTTTGGTTAAGAAGTGTTTTATTTTGCTCGTGTAAAGTGTTTTTTAACGCTACGCTAAAATCTTATCAATACATATAATAACTATTCCGTGAATAGGGCTGACGAAATTTAGAATACCAGTCCCATCTACATAATATACAAGACAATAACCAGTGCCAGACCAAAATAATAACCTAAGACAAGATGACTGCCGCTTTCACCTATGCTACGCCTGACCAGGCTCATGAAAAATACCAACGTTCTACGGAAGGACCCCAGCGCAAGACCATCGGAAAGCGCCTACGTGCTTTGGCCCGGAGACTATTCAAGAAAAAGAATGTTGTTAAGGATGAAGCTGTGAATACCGTTATGAATGATATTGTGGACGAAGTTGTGAATGATGTTATCTACGATGTTGTGAATGAAGTTATGGATGAATTTGTGGATGAAATGATGGACGAAGTTGTGAATGAAGTGGTGGACGTAGTTGTGAATGAAGCTTTGGACGACGCTGCGTATGAAGTTATGGACGAATTCATGAATGAAATTATGGACGATGTTGTGAATGAAGTTGTTGATGAAGTTGCAAATGAAGTTAAAGACGACGTTGTGAATGAATTTATGGACGAAGTTGTGAACGAATTTATGGATGAAGTTGTGAATGACGTTTTGGACGAAGTTGTGAATGAAGTTATTGACGAAGTTTTGAATGAAGTTATGGACGAAGTTGTGAATGAAGTAGTGGACGAATTTGTGGATGATGAAGTTGTGAATGAAGTTATGGATGAAGTAGTGGATGAAGTTGTAAATGTAGTTGTGGATGAAGTTATGGACGAAGTTGTGAATGAAGTTGTGAATGAAGCTCTGGATGAAGTTGTGAATGAAGTTATGGACGAGTTTGTGGATGAAGTTGTGAATGAAGTTGTGGACGAATTTGTGAATGAGATCATGGATGAAGTTGTGAATGAAGTTATGGACGAAGTTGTGAATGGAGTTATGGACGAAGTTGTGAATGGAGTTATGGACGAAGTTGTGAATGAAGTTGTGGACAAAGTTGTGAATGAAGTTGTGGACAAAGTTGTGAATGAAGTTATGGACGAAGTTATGAATGAAGTTATGGACGAAGTTATGAATGAAGTTATGGACGAAGTTGTGAATGAGGTTATGAATTATGAGCCTGTGGACTACATAACAATAAGAAACAAAAAGGTCGTCGCCCTGCCATCTAATGTTTTGAACAAGCTGCGTGAAGCTAAAAGGATCTGGCGTGAACAATTATCAGGAAAGGATTGGCTGTTTGACAGGAATGCAAGGCCTGCGGATGCCAAGGACATCTGCTGGGTTGAAATGGTTGATATCTGCGCCGTGGTGGATTTGGAATAAGGTTGGCTCATGTTTGCTGAATTTTCTAACTAATTGTTGTTGGTGCAGTTCCTCTGACTTTCTGGCCGAACAGTCCCGAGTCCGGTTGGCCAAAGCCATTCCAGATGCTCGGGCCCCCAAAGGAGCTGGGATAGGATGAGATCTGTCTCTGAGAGGGTAGTGGGGCAGGGCATCATCAGCCCACGGGCTTGTACCTCTAGGCCAATGCTCCCACCGTCCGCAGCCCTCCTTGCAGTGCCACCCAATCGGGAGATCTCGCCAGCACATAGAAGGAATAGAAGTACAGGAAAAGAGACAGACTGAAACGGCTAATGTCGGTAGAGGATACCAAACCTCGCTCTGCATAGGACCAACCCTCACCCATCTAACCACTCAATTAATGTGCTGCCGAGGAAAGGAGGAGAGACGATTTTTTTTTTTTTTTAATAATTGTGTTTGGTTTTGTGGTGTTGAATTATAATTATTTCCTTGATTCTTTCATACGGAGTAAGTTTCTGTTAAATTTTGTATTCCTAATACTTGTTTTGAAGGAATAAACTTTCAGAAAACAAGTTAAAATATGAATAAATAAAACTGAAACTTATTCTATTCCATAAGAAATTAGGAAATTATTATGTTTCTGTTAAAATCATGGAAATATAAGGTGCCGAACAATGTTATAGATTTTTTTTTTTTTCAGTGTACATTCACCTTTTCGCTATAATTATATATAAATATTTATCTATCTATCTAACTATATTTATATAATATATATTAAAATGCCCCAGAACGAGAAGCCCACCACAGAAGCCACGAGCGAACACCACACAGAAACACCCGAAAGAAAGGCCCACAGAACGAAAGGACCAGGTGACCGAGCCAACCAGTTCAGACAGGCCGAAGCCCGCAGGGTTAAGCAGCTCCAAACCACACCTGCCTATCCCTTCTAAACACTGACCTTTTCCACACCTCGCGTATACACTACCCCTCGTGTCCTACACCTCTACCTACATGATGATGAACATAAATACACCTTAAAGTTAATACACCCATGCCCTGTCCCTAAGTTAGGATGTCAATATCAACATACCCTAAAATACCTTGTCTTGCCAGACTAAGTTTCTGAAGACCAATCGCCCCATAAATCTATGTATGTTCCTCCCAGGTTAAAACACCCATGCCCTGTCCCTAGGTTGAGCCAATGCCAACCAGTTCAGACAGCCATAAATCTATGTATTCAATCCTTAGGTTAGTTATCTTTATCCGCCATTGTGTTCATCTCTTCCATTTACTTTTCCACAATTGTTATACGTCTTCCAATCACCTCCTTCGTATCCACAGTTCACACTACTCTATTTTGCTTCGTGTCCTACACCTCTTACCCGCCAGACTCTACCTACATGATGATGAACATGAATACACATTCATTTAATACACCCATGCCCTGTCCCTAGGTTGAGCCAATGCCAACCAGTTCAGACAGCCATAAATCTATGTATGTTCTTCCATCCGAGAAGTAATATGTTCACCCCATTAAAATACCTTGTCTTGCCAGGCTAAGTTTCTGAAGACCAACCGCCCCCATAAATCTATGTATGTTCTTCCATCCGAGAAGTAGTATGTTAAAACCCCATGTCCTAATTGATAAGAAACTATGATACCCACAGGTACACCAGTGTATATAGAACCAATGTTCCTGTAAGAACTAGTCAGCAATGACTGAAGATGTTAGCCACCATGCAGTAACTTTAATTCTTACCCCAACCAGAGATTGTATATACAACCCTCTGTTACCATTGTCTCGACGCATTTTCACCACGAAACAATACCGAAGTTAACCCTACGAACTGTCGTTTTCTTTGGTGTATATATCATAGAAAATGCAGTTCCCAGGAACAACTAGATCAGCAAGAAATAGTGTCAGATTAACAGTATCCATAACCATCGTATTGACGAGTAATAATACACCATGTTTTTCCCTACTTAGATCCACAGTCAAGCACACACCTACAGTTAACCCCCTCTTCCCCACAGCCCCACAGTCCACATGATTCTATCCTTTCCAGACTCATATGCCACCCCGTATTGCTCATCCCCCGGTAGCATTTGGCTAACATACTTTCCCTGTCATTAACCCCCTAACTCAAATATCAACTGTAGTCTAATGCCACCCCTACGCCCGGAGACCTTAGGGTCAAACTTCCACGTAGCCCCCTGAACGCTCTCCCTCTCATTAACCCCCCACTCTCCTCCACTCCTTTCCGACCTAGCCTCTCCACCCTACCTCCTGAATATCCTTGATTTTTCCGTTGCTAACATTCTCCAACCTTTTATATATATACTCCTATCCAGCCTACCTTCCCTTAGTAGGACGGAACAACATTAGAACTTTACTAACCCTTTGCATGCCATCTATTCCCTCACAACCCATTCACAACCCTGTACCAAATGATCGTCAGTGCGAGGCTAGCCGCCTCACCAGTGACTAACTTCTATTGCCATACTTCCAGAATGTGGCAGAGTTAGCAACCCAGTCTCCACCACATCCAGCAAACCATGCAATTAACAACCCAACCGATTAAACCAGCTAGTCAAGGCACCTTCGGTTTTGGTATTACGAACACCCACATCTGTCTCATAAACAGAGGGTTATTACAAACACTTGTGATATGGCAAGCCCCAAGCCACAGCCGCCGGACGACCATCACGGAGAGAGGGCGCGCACCTCCCCTTTTTTAACCCACCCGAGGAGGGAGACCCCCACCCCTGCGGAGGTATACCTGACCCCTGTTTTGACTTCCGGATCATTGCCAGGTAGCACAGGAATTCTTCCTATCAATGAACTAACCATGCATGACTAACCCCTTTACTAACCTCTATTAACCCACAATAACCCATTCACCTTTCTTGCATACTCGGATAATCAAATTAGCACCTCAGCTATACCATAGAATGAAGACTGAGCAATATAAGAGAGACGCTCCTATCACAGCTGTCCCAGTCCTCCTCGCAAAGTAGATCCAGTCTCCCTCCCCTCAATACTTCCAGTATAGCCAAAATAGTACTTCTTACTAAGGCTCAGTTATATCACATTATGAAGGCTCCCTATAGCCATGTGCCACAACAGTAATCACCACCTTACCTAGTCCCCGTATATATTGAGAGCTCAAATAATTCCATAAGACTCGAGATCCCTATGGCCTACAGGGTCCAAAACCGAGCCTATAAACCCAGCTCCCGCCCCCAGTAAAATCAGTTGAAAGATAGACACCAACCAGTGGCTGGCCCCCTTAAGTTGACCTCTAGCTCTGCCCTTGTGTTGTTCCTGAGATTTGAGTTCCAGAGCCGGCAGACTCCGTGGCAGATTTGAGATAGAAGCATCTGTCCACGTACAAGAAATCTACGTGCACCTTATAACCTTCACACACCAGTGGGTATATAAGCGACGATCGCCAAGAGATCCGTCTTGAGAACTTCCTACATATGGACCATCTGGACGGCCGCGGAACCAGTTGTTAGCCCCCAACATCACGGACGCAAGATAACCAGGACCAGACCAACCAAATACTACCCAAGATTCACTTTATTAGTACTACCGTGTTACAGTACTAATTAGAGACTCACTTATTAATCTTTCTATGAAGTGGCTATATCTTTGCCCCAGTATAATTCATATACAACCATTCTATTGGGAAGTGCTAAGCGTATCAGTGTTCATTAATTAACAGGCGACATTAACTCTCGTAATTAACCCTATTCAGATATTATTACATAGAAGTAAAACCCTAGTGATATCTAACGTTCGCCCACTGATTTGTGTTCTACGTATTTCTGCTATAAGAATATAAAACTTAGATCAGTACCCCCCTGAGGTTCCTAGAATTCCCGTACTCTAAAAATACGCGTGTCTAATTCTAGTCTGTGAACTACTACTTGTGCACCAGAACTGCCAGTAATAAATCTAATTAGTGAAATTGAATCTATAAGTAACATTGATGTCTTCCAGTATATAAACTTGCGAACCAAGCCAGTGATCAGAAGAGTATACCTGAACGTTGGAAGTGGGAGACTAGGCTCCATCCAGATCCACTAATGCTAGATGTTCATTTCTATCATTTGTCTTGTACGAGTATTCATACCTTCTTATGCTTCCTATTAATCATCTTCAATAAACGTGATCGTGTGTCTTGTTACCGTGTGTTTATTTTGTGTTCTCTATTCCTCATACCTTGTATTGTGCATGCAGCCTTATATACCCAGTCAGTTAGAACTCACATTACCCATGTTAATCCTGTAGAAAAACAGGGCATAACATATATATATATAATTTGTATCCTAAACTCCACATGATAATTGATAAGACTCCATTAAAATAGCAATTAACTTTTATATTTGATTTAATCATCAGACAAAGTTATCACAATCCCAGCTGAGTGTTGTCTTCCAGTCTTCCAGTAATTGATGATATCGTATTAACACTCTGTGGTCCGACGTCTTGTGGGTTATTGTAACATTTTGTTTAGCTGCTATGGAGGATTTTTGCTTGTATTTGTCTTTTTCGAGCAATGTATTTTAATTTGTTCCCTAAGCTAACAAAAACGCCTTCCAAGATTTCCATCTAACTAAAATATGCCCACATGTGTACATTTGTTCATAGAGAAATGTCCAGACCGAGGGCTGATTTATTTTAAGTAACAGGTTCGCTATTGCTCGCCCTAAAACAGGTCACCAGAATGTGGTGCAGTCATATTATCACCAGAATAATGGGGTAAAATGTCTTAAAATCTCCAAACTAATGGAACAAAAAAGGGGAGATTAAAAAGAAAAGGCCCTCCTCGTACCAAATAGGGTTAATCCCTAATTATTATAATGTTTGTTTTAATTGTTTGAATATTATGATGCATTTTGACAATATATTTTGGCTATCATTGGACGATGTTATACAGCTTAGGAAGGATCTGTGGGAATTTAAAGGGTAATGACTATCTCAATTAACCCTGCGACTTCCATATACCCTTCCTAATTTGACTAAAATCGTCTAATAATAGCCAGAAAACAGAAAAGATATGCGTAATCGAACTGTAAAGGGTTAACCTAGTCTGGATAACATAGTCTGTTATATTGTACTTAACCCTTTCCAGATCCGATTACGCATGTCGTTTTTGTGTTCTGGCTATTATTATTTAACGATTTTCTTTATATTAGGAAGGGCATATGGAAGTCAGAGAGGTTATGGAATTAGTCTTTACCCTTATCATTCCCAGCGGTCCTTCGTAAAAATATAATCTTCCAAATGATACCCAGAAAAAGCGATCAAAAGGCGTCATAATCTTCGAAGGATTAACTTCTTCAGTATTCTAATGTTTGTTTTAACATAGTCTGGATAACAAAAGGTCATTTTACTCAGCTTAAGAAGGCCCTCTATCGAATGCAGGGGTAATTTAGAATATCCAAGGTGACACACCAAGCCGAGTCCTTTGTTTTTAGTTTTTAGTAATGTTTAGGTTATGCAAAGATAAAATTACGGTTTATAGTTCAAATTATGTCTTTGGCAGTGATAAAATGGCCCAAACAATGTTATTTCATGTTAATATCCTTGTAGGCTATTCCTTCTCATTTTCATTCAAGTCTTCAAACAAAATTGATCCAGTTTGACACCCTGCATATAGGCTATCTCAATTAACCCTTGAAGTGCCACAAGCTAGCTCAAAACTGAACAAAATCGACTAATGGTAGCCAGATACATGGCAGAAAGAAGTGATCATATATTGAAGGGTTTAATCGGTATATGAAACTATACTCCGTTCAGCATAAACAGTCCGTTGGTAGGGCAGAATTTGACAACACTGTTTTACCCTCGCTATCAGCTGATAAGTTGATAATGGGGCGAGAAACCATTTGCCCTCTCTCTCTCTCTCTCTCTCTCTCTCTCTCTCTGAGAGATGAAATTGTACTAACTTAATTATTAACGTGATTTTTATATACCCTAAATCTATATAATATTATATAAGGTCTTAAATGATAAAATAAACTATTGGTCAAAATATTGGTCAAGATATACAGATATACATACAGACAAACAGGCATATATACAGACAGACATACAGACAAACAGGCATATATACAGACAGACATACAGGCAGATATACACACAAACAGACAGATATACAGATATACATACAGACAAACAGGCATATATACAGACAAACAGGCATATATACAGACAAACAGACAGATATACACACAGACAGACAGATATTCAGACATATATACAGATACAGACAACTAAAGACAGACAGACAGACCGACACAGAGACAGATAAACAAACAGATACACAGACATAGACAGACAGAGACAGATATACAGACAGACAAAAATATATAGATATAGACAAACATACAGACAGGCAGATAGAGATATAGACAAACATACAGACAGGCAGATAGACAGAGCCAGACAGACACATATACAGATAGACAAACAGACGTACAGATATACAGACAGTTAGATATACAGATAGACACACCGACATATTTGCAGACAGACAGACAGGTATACTGATAGACAAACAGACAGACATATAAACAGACAGACAAACAGACATATAGATATACACATATACAAACAGTCAGATATAAAGTACATACCATGCAGACAAACAGATATACAGATAAGCAAACATAGATATACAGACAGACAGGGAGCTATACAGACAAACAAAGATACAGTCAGATGTACAGACAGAGAGACAGATAGACAAATAGACCTATACACAAGCAGACAGACAGATATACAGAGAGAAATCCAGACAGACAGACAGACAGACGGTGACGGTAGCCAAGCGCGTTTAGTCTCTGTACTGAAGCGAGTACTGCTAAACTCCTGTAGTACTGTACAGGATTAATACATCCTAATGATTTTTAAATTGGTTCATTTGATCCCACAGGTTTAACACCTTAACCTTTCCACCCATGACTCGACTATTGTATATGTATTCATATACAGTACATACTGGGGAAACCTCTATACAAATACTGTATTGTATATGTATTCATATACAGTACATACTGGGGAAACCTCTATACAAATACTGTATTGTATATGTATTCATATACAGTACATACCGGGGAAACCTCTATAAAAATAAATGCACCTAGACTTTTACCTCAATGGTGGTGTGGAAAAAAAGTCATAACATCACAAACACTGGATAATTTTCTACTATAGAGAAGTATCCCATTCATTATGATTACAGAAAACCGTACAATAAAAGCAAACACTTTAAAGTCTGCCACACAGAATATTTTGACCAATAGTTTATTTTATCATTTAAGACATTATATACTGTATATAGATTTAGGGTATATAAAAATCACGTTAATAATTAAGTTAGTACAATTTCATCTCCCAGAGAGAGAGAGAGAGAGAGAGAGAGAGAGAGAGAGAGAGAGAGAGAGAGAGAGAGAGAGAGAGAGAGAGAGAGAGAGGGCAAATGGTTTCTCGCCCCCATTATCAACTTATCAGCTGATAGCGAGGGTAAAACAGTGTTGTCAAGTTCTGCCCTACCAACGGACTGTTTATGCTGAACGGATTTTTTTTTTTTAATAGTATGCTTGGGAGACATATCCCCCTGTGATCGTTGCAAAGTAACGAAGGCCTCCGTCGAACACTGTCAATCACCCAGTCACTCCAAACCCTTCACCTTCCTAGCGTCTCCCCCTCCCCCCCCCCCCCCCCCCCCGATGCACCAAGGGAGGGATGAAATGCGATATTAGTGGACCGTATCTGATGCATGAAGGGTCTTGTTGTACCCTGCCTGTTCCCCTCTTTAAGGGAGCCCACCTCGCTTTTTTTCTCTTTCTCTCCCTCTCTCTTTGGCTTGTATCTATTCAGCCCCATTCAGCCTACTGTTTTAAGACGTTTACCCCCATCCAGGTGTCAATATTTTCCTGGCGAGCAGTAGCGAGCCAGCATATATATATTTTTTGTTTTGACAGCAAGTTAAATATGTAAATTTTTCGATAGAAAAATTTCTCCGGCGAAGCCGGATTTCCCCATACAATGCTGGCTCGCTATCTCTCGCCAGCTAAACTGAAACTGAGTATAGTCTCTCTCTCTCGGTCTCTCTCACAATTGGACTTCCGTGCCGGTGAATATTGTAAGTCAACAAGAAATGTCCGGAACACGATATATACCCCACCGTGGGGTAAAGGTGAAGCACAAACACCTTTATACCATGCAGAAAGCCCCGGTCTCTCATGATTAGCCCCATTACTTTTTTCAGATTCTAAGACGTTCGGCCCATAAGTGTAGCAATTTTAACACCTTTCACACCCTTTTATTGTCAATTTTAAGACCTTTCGTGCCATTTAGGTGTCGATTTTTACCTGGCGAGCGATAGCGAGCCTGTAATTTTAAGAGGAACCGGCCTTTGGCCGGTTTTTCTACCGAAAAATGTACAAATTTATCTTGAAAGAGGGTCTTGGGCGGGTGTTATATAAGCTTGATGGAGGTCAAGGGAGGAAACTAAAAATAATAAAAAGATACATATGAGCAAATAAATACGCCCCCCCCCCCTCACCGTGGAGTAAAGGTGAAACACAAACACCTTTAGCATGTGTATTAAAGCCGGTCTCTCACACTAGCAGTAGGGCCGAACATGAGGGAGAAGGGAGTCTAGGAAAACAAATACCTCCCTTTATCCCTTTGAGGATCTTGACGCGTTGAACACAACATCGTATACTTGAATGTATTGTTCCATCATCAGCACAGGGTTACCAAATCAAGTCTGCTAGATAGTAAATAAGAAGTGGCAAAAATCGCTATAATAATGCCACAATCTCTAGAATATCGCCCTAAAATGGCTCAAATGTCCTGGCAAAAATCGCTAGAATAATGCCACAATCTCTAGAATATCGCCCTAAATTAGCTCAAATCTCCAGAGTATCGCTATAATTCATGTCGCTAGATGTAAAAAAATTGCCACTAGATCGAAGTAAATACCTCTAGGTCTAGCGGGAAAGTAGCTAAATGGGCAACACTACATCAGCATTATGTCAGATGTTTTATGTGTTCAGAAAGACGAGTTTTATTGTGCTATATCGTCACAAAATTGCCCTGAATTATTCGGGAATTTGACAGTGATTGTCGTTTAGCCATTTCTCTTTGACAATGGCAGTTTATCCTTTTCAAAGATAATTTTCCTCCATCCCTCTTCTCTACATATGTACGTTCCAGCCAGCCTCAATACAAGCAGTTCAAACTCTGATGTTACAAAGTCTTCTTGGAAATAGACCACCACAAGGCACATGGATTTTTGGAAAGCATATGTTTGCTTTTACTTGATCGCTCTTGTATGTTAGCAGATTGAGTGGAGGATCGCATGTGTGAAAGGAATGGAGGAGTGGAAGGGTTGGAAAGATGGAAGGGTGTGTGGAAGGGATGGAGAGGTGAGGTGGAAGGGAAAAGTGAAGGTAGTGTTTGGTGGACTGTGATGAATAGAGAGTTACAAGGTGTTGCAATGAATAGTTAGTACCTTCAGATCTTGCAGATATTGTGGTTCATCCCGGGGAGAGAGAGAGAGTTACACAGATACTCAGACCACACACACCTTGTGGTCCCTACTAGGTGGTCCGGCCTTAATACTATTAGATAGGGACAGTTTATGGTAGAAGAATAGGACAGCAAACTAGACGGCTCTCTCCCCACCCTCCGATCCCTCAGGCTAAAAAGCCGTACCGGAAAATAGGATGAAGTGAAACGTTATGGGTCAAGAAATGCCCCCAAGGAAAGTTATTTTTTTTTTTTTAGTATAGAAAGAAATTTGTCTGAACGGGATATTACACTTACCTACTGATTTAGAGAGAGAGAGAGAGAGAGGAGAGGGTGAGTGAGTGAAAGAGAGGGTGAGTGAGTTAGAATGAGAGCAAGAGGGAGGGATTGAGAAGGAGAGGGAGGGAGGGAGGAGAAGAAGAGAGAGGGAGAGAGAGAGAGAGAGAGAGAGAGAGAGAGAGAGAACAAAAAAAGAGAGAGAGATACCAAAAATCGACACCTAACTGGCACGATAGGTCTTAACATTGAAAACGAAATGGGGCAAAATGTGTTAAAATCGCCAAACTAATGGGCCAAACGTCTTCTAACCTCAAAACAAATGGGGCTTAACACGAGGGAGAGAGGGGGCCAACAAAAAAGCAACAAACTTCCTCCACCATAAATTGGACTGTACACAATGGGGGGGGGGGGGGGTTCTAAGATACACAATACAGTCCACTCTTCTCTCCTTGAACCACCAACTCCCCACCCCTCCACTATCACCCCCCCCTATCAACTTCCCCCCTCCACTATCACCCCCCCTCCACTATTAACTTCCCCCCCCCCTCTCTTCCACTATCAACTCCCCCATCCCTCTCTTCTTCCCCTCCCCCTGCCTTTCTCTCCCAGCATCTGACATTTCTCCCCTGCTTTTCCCTCCCTTCCCTCCCCCCCCCTTCTTCCTTTCCCCCTTCCCTCTCTCTCCCTTCTTCCCCTCCCCCCTTCCCTCTCTCTCTCCCTTCTTCCCCTCCCCCCTTCCCTCTCTCTCCCTTCTATGCTTCATTACTATATACTTTTTATCCACCGGAAAATAGCCTATATTTTTTTCTTGGCTTTTTGTTTTGTTTAGCATTTACCTAACCAAAAAACCTAACCTAACCTAACCTAAATGTATTTGGGGGCTATTAGGTTAGGTTAGGTTAGGTTAAGTTAGGTTTTTTGGTTAGGTTAATGCTAAAAAAATAAAATAGGGCCTAGGCTAAAGCCAAGAAAAAAGAATGATAATATTCAAGGACACTAGTGCGACGTTATGAGAAACAATTTATTAGGGAAAATAGGCACCAATAGATTCGCCATATTTTTCTCCATATAGTCCGCATGGAGGATTTTCGTTATCAACAAATTGAAAAATACCCACTTCACAGACAAATACACCAAAAATCTAAGTCAAAGCGGGGGTGTGGGGGCAGCAGCCCCCACCTATAATACTAGGTTAGGTTAGGTAAGGTTGTTAGGTTAGGCTAATGTCCTTTCAAAGGGGTATAGGGTAGTAAACACTAGGATAGCCTATACCCGGTCAGAGGTAAGAAGAAGAAGAAGAGTCCTGCAGTAGTCTCCTTGAATGCTCCCAAAAGAATATTTTCCGGTGGATAAAAAGTATATAGCAATGAAGCATAGAATGATAGGAACCCAAAACTACCATTAGAAATGAGATCCCAGCTGTGGTGTGACTCGTAAATATTGACCATAATTTATTAGGGAAAATAGGGACCAATAGACTCGCCATATTTTTCTCATTATAGTCCGCATGGAGGAATTTCGTTATCGACACTTGAAAAAACCCGATTACACCGAAAAATAACACGAAAATAATGTCCCGAACGTAAACAAAGCATTGCACCCAATGAATCCTTCGACCTGGGTCCTCTTCTTGTTTTGAAAGATGCGGTGAGTGCGATTCACCCAATAAATGGCTTGAACGTTACTCACAAAAACGATATTATATTATATTAGGGTTAGGTTAGGTTAGGTTAATCTAATCTAATATAATATTTGTACATTTTGGAAGCGTGCATGGCCTCCCCACAATTTTCCTTACCTACTGTAAAAGCGCGATTCACCCAATAAATGGCGCCATTTGACGGAGTATCTTCAGATTAATGAATAATGGGTAAGTTAATGCAAATCCTCCACTCCAACCATGAAAAACAACAATTAAACACTATATTCCTTGGAAAAAATATAAAGAAACTTGGTAAATTATAGGTTTGACTCCTGCAAGGAGATAAAGAAAACCTAATATTTAGTAGTAGCCCCGTAATCATTGACGATTATGCCTATTACAAGGCTACCTCTTCAAACGCCCATAAGCGCAGTTTGAAACTACCGCCGCAGAGCTCAGAGGAACCTTCATCATAAGCACACGCTAAATCACTCATGGTTCGTCTTTATGATTGGGTTCTCACTACGAAAAAACTTCGTAACAAATAAAAAATAAAAATAAAATAAAAATAAAATAAGAATAACTATTCATAAGCTTTCTATATTCCGTGGATGTACTTCTGTGGATTCTTGGACCAGACGCTGGCTAGCGCATCTATCCACCTTCACTGACATATCAAGTATACCAAAAATTCTTAATACATCAACGAATGGGAAAGGGATGGTCGAGAGGGCCCCAGTCGTCAATGATTATGGGGCCACTACTAAATATTAGGTTTTCTTCATCTCCTTGCAGGAGTCAAACCAATAATTTATTAGTGGCCCCTCCATCATTGACGATTATGCCTGATATCTAAGACTGGAGGGGGACATTCGTAATCATATCATAACCATTGCAAATAGAATAGGCAGACAATCAAACAACCACATAGTATTCTTACTTTGTAAAAAATATATATTTATGTATAAACTTGAGTGATGGGCTGACCCTTTGTCAGAGTGAGGGTTGGTGTTCTCTACTTCCCATAGCCCCTTCTATCTTTTTCTCCTTCTGCATCTCTAATTTTTTCAAATGGCGTAGGGATGCGGCGACCCCAACGCCCGCCACTTTCTGGTGCAGGTAGCCTCCTCTGTGGTGGAGGGGTGAGAAATTTCCACCACCGCTTTTCTCCGGCGAGACGTAGAAGTCGGCTAAAGGGGATCGGGGGCGGGGGGCCTGGTATCCTTCTCCCCTTAAATAAATCTACCAAAAAAACGAGACAGAGATAGGGGCGAGGGAACGCGTTCGTGGTCCCGGACCCTAAGAATAGGAGCTTTGAATGTGCGTGGATGTAGTACAAATGAGAAGCGAGAGGATATTGGAAGGTTATTTGAAAGAAGGATGTATGATGTCCTTGCACTGAATGAAACAAAGATGAAAGGAGAGGGAGAAGTGGATTTTGGAAACGTGATAGGTAGAAAGTCTGGAGTAGACAAGGGAGTCAGGGGGAAAGAAGGAGTGGCTATTATTGTGAAGGAGGAGTTGAGAGTTTATTAAAGAGTGGAAAGAGGTGTCATCAAGGCTAATGTGGGTGAGAATGCGGTTTAAGGGTGAAAGGTGGGTTTTTGTAAGTGCGTATGGACCAGGAAGTGAAAGAGAGTTAGACGAGGTAGAGGGTTTCTGGGAAGATTTGAGAGATTGTCTACAAGGGTTTGATGAAAATGTTATAGTTTTAGGGGACCTAAATGCTAGGGTAGGAAATGAGCCTGTTGAGTGAGTCATCGGTAGTTTTGGTGTGGATGGTGTAAACGAGAGTGGAGAAAGACTGAAAAATGTATGTGAAGAGTGTAGATTGAGTGTAGGTAATACATTCTTCAAAAAAAGGCGTATACACAAGTACACCTGGCATAGACTTGTGAGGGGAGAAATTGTAGAGAGGGCATTGATGGATTATGTGCTGGTGACAAGGGAAAGATTGTGTAGACTGCTGGATGTGAATGTGATGAGAGGTGAGGCGGAGGGTATGTCAGATCATTACCTGGTGAAAGCTAAGAGTTAAGATTTACAGGAGAATAAGAGACAAGCGTGAAGTAAGAGGTAATAAAAGTTAGTGAGTTAGAGAAGAGTGAAAAAGAGAGGGAGTACAAGGAAAGACTAAATGAAAAGTGGATGGAAGTGAGAGAGATGGAAGAGAGAGAAGTATAGGTTGAATGGCAACAGTTTAAGGAAGGAGTGAAAGCAAGTGCAGAGGTAGTATGCGGCAAAAGGAAAGTAGGAGGCAGAGGTATCAGGAAGGGAAGCGAGTGGTGGAATGATACGGTGAGAAAGGCAGTTGAGGAGAAGAGACAGTGTTTTGAGAGGGTTTTACAGGATAGTAGTGTTGAGGTATGGGAGAGGTACAAGGAGAAAAGGAGAGAGGCAAAACGGAAAATTAGAGAAGCGAAAAAAGATGCAAACGAAAGGTGGGGTCAAAGGTTGAGTGAGAATTTTGAAGAACGAAAGAAGAAGTTCTGGAAGGAGGTAAATAAAGTAAGGAAAGGAGGACACAAGAGGGAAGAGTCAGTGAAAGATGAAAATGGAGAATTACTAGTGGAACCAGTTGAAGTGAGGAAAAGATATGCCGAGTATTTTGAATCTTTGTTAAATACAAGAGATGGAAGAGAAGCAGTGATTGAAGCAGAGGTGGATGGAGATAGGTTACCCAGGCCACCCAGGTGGCAGGGAATGAATGAAAGGATTGAGGAAAATGAGGTGAAAGAAGCAGTGAAACAAATGAGAGCGGGAAAAGCAGAAGGTTTGGATGGTATTGCTGTGGAGTGTATAAAGAAGGGTGGAGATGTGATAATAGATTGGTTGGTGAGACTTTTCAATGTGTGCTTTGCTGTGTCAATGGTACCAATAGACTGGAAGAGTGCATGTATTGTGCCGTTGTACAAGGGGAAGGGAGATCGGCAGGAGTGTTCAAGTTATAGAGGTATTAGTTTATTGTCAGTGGTTGGAAAGCTGTATGGCAGGGTGTTGATAGAGAGGATAATAAAGTGTACGGAAGTTGCAATAGGAGAAGAACAGTGCGGTTTTAGGAGGGGAAGAGGGTGCGTGGATCAGATGTTTGCAGTAAGACAGTTATGCGAGAAGTATTTAGAGAAGTATTTAGATAAGCATGAGGAGATATTTTGGGCATTTATGGACTTGGAAAAAGCGTATGATCGTGTGGACCGTGAAGCAATGTGGAAGGTGTTAAGGATTTATGAAATAGGAGGAAATTTGTTAGAAGCAGTTAAGAGTTTTTATGAAGGGAGCAGAGCATGTGTGAGAGTAGGAAATGGTGAGTTGAGTGAATGGTTTGAGGTAAAGGTAGGCTTGCGACAGGGTTGTGTAATGTCACCATGGCTGTTTAATATGTTTATGGATGGTGTGGTGAGGGAGGTGAAAAGGAGAACTATGGGAAGAGGATTGGGTTTAGTAGGGAAGAATGGTAGAGATTGGGAGTTGAATCAGTTGCTGTTCGCTGATGACACAGCATTGGTGGCGGATTCTGATGAGAAACTGCAGCGGATAGTCAAAGAGTTTGGTGTGGTTTGTGGAAGGAGGAAACTGAAGGTGAACGTCAATAAAAGTAAAGTAATGGTGTGTAATAGGGGAGAGCATAGGGTGAATCTAGATGTGAGGCTGGATGGGGAAATATTGGAACAAGTAGAGTGTTTTAAATATCTAGGAGGAACGATAAGCAGGAGTGGAGGTATGGAAGTGGAGGTAAAACAGAGTGTGTGAAGGAAGGAAGGTTTTCGGAGCAATGGGAAGTATGTGGAAGACGAGAAATCTCTGAGTGAAAGTAAAAAGTGCACTGTATCAAGGAATTGTTGTGCCAACAGTGATGTATGGGGCTGAGACATGGGCTCTGAAGAAAAAGGAGAAAAGAGGGCTGGATGTGATGAAGATGAGCTGCTTGAGGAGTATGTGTGGAGTTACTCGTAGAGACAGATTGAGGAATGAAGAGATACGTAGGAGAGTGGGGCAGCAGGAACATTTGTCAGCCAGAGTGGACAGAAGGGTGCTGAGCTGGTATGGTCATGTTGAACGAATGGGAGATGAAAGGCTTACAAAGAGAATATGTGAGTCAGGTACAAGGGGAGATAGAAGGGCAGGAAGACCCCCATTGAGATGGAGAGACTGTGTAAGAAAGGCTTTGGATGATAGAGGAATGACTATAGATCAGGCAGGGGAAGTGGTGGTGGACAGGAGTGAATGGAGAATGCTTGTGAATAGTTGAGTGAACACGTGGTCATTTGGAGTAAGGGGTCGGGCGCAAGTTGGACTAGATAATAGTCCATCAGGCGCCTGGCCCGGGGAGACGATTAATATGAAGGGTGCGCCTGGAAGTGTGGTGGGAGGGCTTGTGGCTTTGACTCCGCTGCATGTCTGCCTGCCGAGATCGGAACCTCTCCGGGTGGTCGGGGGCCGGGGGAGTGCTGGAGCGACTTTGGTGACCCTGGTCTCTGGGTCTTCTCCTGGGTGACCTGGATGTGTGTGAGTTTGTGCTTTTTATCTGTGTTTATTTGTTGTTTTATGTTGTTTTTGTGTTTTTCCTGTTCTTGCTCTGTCTTGAGTCGGCTACCCCCAAAATGGGGATTGGGCCTGAGCATATAGATAGATAGATAGATAGATAGATAAACTTTATACAACATAATTATAAAAAGGGGTACAAGCAGGGGCGTGCTTAAAGAAGCCTGCTTGAGGAAAAAAGGTAACTATGAGAATCTGTTCACAGATCTGAAAGTTAAAGGCACCCCACTTAAAGTAAGTGGTGAAAAATAAAACTTTGTTTAAATGTACACATATAAACCCCATTATTCTAATGTGTATATTCCTTAAAATTAGACACAAAAATAGAATAAATTCTTGTACTATCGCAGATGTACTTACTAAAATGCTACTCGTAGTTGCAACTACCGAGAACTCATAAAATTAAATTGCTTCAACAGTGTATCCCACTGAAAGAAACCATTGTTGTACTACTGTACCTCAACATTTCCCGTAGGCATTACTACAGAGAAATTTGAATCACAACACTTATACATTGTATCACAGCTCGTATACTCTGTACATATCATCCGGCGGGGTCTAGGGTGTCTTATGTTTCACTGACTGCACCCCCCCCCCCTCTTTCTTAACCTAAACAATTAGTGACTTAGAGACCCATCTAGACCCTTTGCCGTAACGCTATACATGGCATTGATGGTTTGTCTAGTGCTACCGACAGGTATCGAGTCAAAAAAGTATGATTTGACGCCCATAGTTGAGTAGTAGCTATGTCTTCAACAGATTTTTTTTTTTTAGAAAACGTAAAGATACTGCCCATTTGCGTAAATAGTGGGCCCTACCCACTATGCCGGGATTACTCTCTTTAATGACTTCTATTAGCAGAGAAGCCATTTTAAGTTTCATTAATCTTTTACCTGTACTTGATACCCATAAAGCACCTTGTTGGTTAAGAGGTGCCACTCTCATATATTTGGTTAAAGCTTGTACAGGACACAAATTATGGTGCACTTTACCCCGTTTCAACGCCGGCACCGTGAACTCTGAGAAAACATGTTCACTATGTTCATTCTTGGCGATGAACCCTTGGGAAGGTGCAATATGAATGCAATCATTTAGTCTACCAAACCTTATGCAATTAGGGGTGTTGCTCATCTCCGCCAGCTCAGACACCCTGTTACCAGTTGCCAAAGCCATAAGGAACACAGCCTTTTTTAATAGCAATTCAAAATCTGCCGTATTCTGATACAGACGGGAATGAAGCAAAGATAACGCTTTTGTCAAGAGACCAGGTAGGCATGAGCTGACGGGGAGGTGGGCGGAGTTTGAAGCATGCTCTCATGAAACCTGTTTATTCCGCTTGTGGTATGGTTAGACCTGTAAGGTCAAAGAATGGCACCCTGATAGCTGTTAAGTGATTTTTTAGAGTCACTACAGATAGACGTTTCTGTTCAAACAAATAGTTTAAATAATTAAAAACTAATGCCACCGAAGGTACTGTCTGTTCTGTTCTAACTATCCAAGAAGTAAAGGACTGCCAATGAGATTGATATTGCCTCTTGGTAGATTGCGTGTACTGATTCATAAATTTATCGGTCATGTTTCTACCATACGGCGTTAGCCACTTGGCCTCCTGAATGTCCACAATGCAAAAGTCAGCGAGGTCTTTAGGTTGCCAATCGTGTCTAAGTGGGAATACCCGACCGGGAGCGACACCGGGTTCGGGCACCACATTCTCAATTGCTGGTACCACAACTGCGCCAGCCACAGGGGCGCGATTAACGAGACTACGCCTCGATAATCCTGTAGTTTGTTGACTACGTGGCACATTAGAGAAGCGTCTGGTGGCGGAAACAGATAAATGGAACTCCACCTGTTCCAATCCGTCACCAATGCGTCGGGCCCCCCCACCGGCGTTAATGTCCGGCGTGTGAGGTACCGAGGGAGTTTGTGATTCTCCTCTGACGCAAACAGATCCACTTGTGGACGGTAAGGTTCTGCAATCATTTGATCGAAAATGTTTTGCTTGAGTGCCCACTCTACTGTTGTGCTCTGTCTCCGAGACAGCACGTCTGCCCAGACGTTTGCTACGCCTGGGAGATATGATGCATGAAGATGAATGTGCAGCTTGTTGGCTAGCACAAAAATCTTTTCTGACACGTCTAGCAACTTCCGAGACCTCGTTGACCCTTGTTTCTAAATGCAGTGAACTGCATTGAGATTGTCCATCCTGAAGGCCACCGACTTTTCCCGTAAAGTAGAGCCGTGAACCTGAAGGAAATACAAGGGGACTAGTAACTCTTTTACATTTATGCGAGAGGTTTCTGAAGGGGACCAAAGCCCTTGATCCTGATGCCCGAGGTTTGACTGAAAGCCCCAACCTATCGTCCCTGACGCATCTGTGTCCACCCATACCGTCGGCGGAGGAGAGGTCCATGACATGACTGAGTGCAACATTTCCCTCTTCGCCCAGACCGCTAGTAAGCTGTGTATTAATGTTGGGATAGGCCATAATTTTCCCGCCGGTAAGAGTGGGAAATATTTGTTGCCCTCCAAGATTAAACGTTTGACTTTCAACCGGCCCAACTTCACAGTTAGTTGAACCCAGTTGAGAGAACCGACTAGAGATTCCCAGAGTCTCCATGTTGTAGTCAGACTGTGGAGAAACATAAACAGTTTCTTGCAAAATCTGTTTCGATTGTCCACACTGACTCAGAGTGAGAGATGCTGTGTCCCAGACCAGCCCTATCCACTGAATTACTCGTGAGGGAACAAGGTTTGACTTTACCAGGTTGACCTTGAATCCTAGAGATTTGACATGGTTTAACGTAATGTTGACATGAGTGTTGCATAACTTTTCTGTCTCTGCCACCACCAGCCAGTCGTCCAGATACCACAAGATCCTGATCCCTTATTCTAAAATGGGCATCAGGGCTTGCCGGACTAATTTTGTGAATATGCGTGGCGCTAGGTTCAACCCAAACGGCATCCTTTGAAAGACATAAGTCTGATGCATTATTTGTAAAGCCAGAAATGTTTGAAATCTCTTGTTTACCGGGACATGCCAATACGCGTCTGTCAGGTCTAATGAACACATCCACCCTCCCGGCGGAAGTGTTAGCCTGATTTGATTCACTGTCAGCATCCTGAAGGACACGTTGTGAATGTGGAGATTCAAATAAGACAGGTCTACGACCGGTCTCATCTGAATACTGTCCCTTTTTGGTACTAGAAATAGTTTGGATGTAAAAACCGGGTAAGTCGGGGGGACGGGGATAATGACACTCTTGGTAATCATCTCCTGAACTAGTGACTCCACCTCTAAAGAAACATGATTGGCCTTTGTTGGCTGACGTAAGCGAGGTCGCCGGAGCCACTGCCAAGTGATGCCTTTGCGTACCACAGTCCTCGCCCATGTTCTTAATGGCCATGCCTGATGACACGCCCGGAAGGACCCAGTTAGCAGACTGGGGTTCGCCGGCTGGACTACCCTCTTTTCCAACACGCCTTTGACTGGCCCCGGGAGTGAGAGAGACCTTAGTTTTTTGCTGGTGGAGGTGTACCCTTGGACGACTGGCCGGGTTTGGCTGGAGGCGGGCCCTGACCTGGTCGTTGGTGAAACTTGTGGCCTTTACCTGAGAAATTACCCTGTTCATACCTGAACTGAGCCTGACCCTGGGTGGAAGGGGACTTTGGCTGATGAAAAGGCTTAGACCCACTAGTTTGAGCTTTCGAAACTGGTTTGGGTTTAGGGAAAGTGAAGGTAGGTTTCTTAGGTTGAGAGGGACTTTGTTTGAATGCTTGTGCCATATTGAAAACAGTCTTCCAAACTGCTGGTGAAATCAAAGAAGGAGTTAGAACTGGAAACAGAACTACTTGGCTTGCAATACGGTCAGGAAGTTTCTTCACTAAGAACATCCTCGGATCCTGCCTTGCTCGAACTGCCTCTAATAAGGCTGTCCGAATATCTCCTAAAGACTGTATGGAAGTCTGGAGAAGCAAGCGCCGGGAAAGTTCAATGGCTTTCTTGACTTCCGCGGCTTCTATTGCCGGAGAAGAGCGTAACAGAGACTTTGTTACTTGCTGGGTAACAATATATTGCGAAAACAGTCTAAACGCTTTTCCTCTTAACCTAAACTCGCGGTCTAGATGAGCTGGGGAAGGCGTGCTAAAAGGATCTTTTAATTCGCACAAATTGATTTTAGGGGCAGCCAAGAAATCAAACAAAGCAGAGGGGACTCCGCCGGCACTAAAAACCGGAAGAGAGAACCAAGAATGGTGTTCTTGAGGGATTTGGTGGGAAGATTTTGACGTGAAAGTAGTGGCAAAATTTTGAGCCTCTGTTTCCCATTCCACCCAAGGTCCCGTACCCAACTGCCCCACCTGCAAGACTGGATTAGAGGCTGAGTCTGTGATCGGAAACATATCCAACTCCGGCGTCAAAGCAGAAAGTGCCTTGACGTCGTTAAAGCCGTCATTCTTAGTTCAGTCAGAAAATAGCTTTGAAGCTGAGGCAGGGGGTAGGGCTGGTGTTGATGCATACACAAAAAAGTCATGGTTATAATAACTTTGAATGGCCTTAATATGAACATCCAAAACATTTCCTTGACTATCCAAAGCCCTGAGTTTTCTAGACTTATTGCCTTGGATTACCCACTCATGTGGTACAGGGAGCTCCCCCGAAATAGTAGCTTGTGCTGCCTCTGGCTTAGTTGGTAACATTGCTACCCATGACTCATCAGGCCCGTATAAAAAAAAAGGCATAGCTCCTTTTTTGACTGGCGCCTTGTCTAAAGGAGGGGGAGTTATGTCTGATATGACTCGCACATTGGAAGTAGTGAGAGCTGCTGTGCCTGGCACATTGGAAATTAGATCTGACACAAGAGGGGGGTTAGGTATTTTAGCTAAAGCAATGGATGTAGCCAGAGGTCGCACATTCGTCGACGTCGCGGGAGCTCCCGTACCAACTGTAGGAGTTTCCGGCATAGGGCTAAAGAACCTATTAAGTGCATTCAATAGTAATCCATCAATCTCTTCTGCCGTTACATACCTAGCCGATGACGAACTCCGTGGAGATTCGACAGTACCCTGAGAGTCGTCTAGAAGGTGACTGGACTCTTCAACCTCCATCTCTGAGACCAGAGATCATTGTTCTTCATCCGTTAAGTCTGGCCTATCATGGGAAGATCCCGCCGAAGCCGGGACCTCCACATGCTGCCATGTTAAATCTGGGGTAGAAGATGGTACATCGGCATCCCGGTGGACGTCAGTTACTACTTGAGTCACAAAGGGATGTGTTCTGTCCTGCCAGGACTATGAGTATCGCCATACACCTTGGCTGTGGCTGTCACTCGCTTGCGAGCTTGTTATACTCTCCGATTGAGAGCCCTCACCCGAGCCCCCTAGAGGTTTATGATAATTAAAAGCTCCCATAGCTCAAGGTTATCACCTTGCAATGCTTTATGTGCTACATTCGTTGAGTAAGTAGCGAGAAGTTGTTTCACTTCTTGTAAAGCCACCGGCGCAGTATTATCTTTCTGAATTAGAACTTTAACACTTAAGAGGTTACAAATAGTGCAATTCTTTGTCACCCATATCCCCCATGACCGATCTAGGCATTTAACACATTTAATGCAGAGCTTGTGAGCAAAAATAGGGATACCTGAGCATAACGGCGTTGAACATAAAGCAATGAGAGGTTCAAGTGCCGACATGACAGAGACTGGGGGAAAACTACCCCGCCCCCGGGAACTACCTGGTGACCTGGCGCAACGCCGGTACTCCACCCTGGAAAGAGAAATTTCCCGGAATTAATGCTGATAAGGTTACCCCAAAATGGTACAAAACATGTGCCACAAAACCGCCAGTCAACGAACCGTAGTACTCCACCACTACTTTTCGTTTTCCTTTAGTTTCATATTAAAGATTTCAGCATATCTTTACCTGTCCAAAAGATTTAAACATATCTTCTGAATCCTCATAAAGATGAAGCATATCTTTATTAAAGATGAAGTCTTTCAAGTATCCCTTTACACTTGAAACACTAGTAAGATTCAGGCATCTTTTTATCCCATAAAAAGTCTAAGCCTATCTTAATCTCTAATCCGGCTTCTCCCAGAAGCCCTCATAGATCGCCGTCTTGAAGGCCGTGATGCCCTATTGTATCAATCAATTGTTTGGCAAATTATCGCGAATTGCAAATCCGTTAATATAACCACCCGAAGGTACAACCGCCGGGTTTTATATGCAATGTCAAACCAATTGTACCTGCCCCAGACCTCTTTGTAAAAAGGTCGCCGGGAGGGAAAGACCAAACAAACAAACAGCATTGTTTCAATGGCTTATTAAAGATTTCAGCATATCTTTACCTGTCCAAAAGATTTAAACATATCTTCTGAATCCTCATAAAGATGAAGCATATCTTTATTAAAGATGAAGTCTTTCAAGTATCCCTTTACACTTGAACCACTAGTAAGATTCAGGCATCTTTTTATCCCATAAAAAGTCTAAGCCTATCTTAATCTCTAATCCGGCTTCTCCCAGAAGCCCTCATAGATTGCCGTCTTGAAGGCCGTGATACCCTATTGTATCAATCAATTGTTTGGCAAATTATCGCGAATTGCAAATCCGTTAATATAACCACCCGAAGGTACAACCGCCGGGTTTTATATGCAATGTCAAACCAATTGTACCTGCCCCAAACCTCTTTGTAAAAAGGTCGCCGGGAGGGAAAGACCAAACAAACAGACAGCATTGTTTCAATGGCTTTGAAAAGCCGAGAAAACCATATCCAACAGGTGTCAACATGATCACCTAGATAAATGTGTGGAGCCCACCTCGCCGGGAATAACACAGGAAGCCTGATCACAGGCTCGACCACAGAAAACGCAGTTTCTGATAAGCCCTCAAGCTACCAAACTCGCCGCGGTAACTTACCTATTTTAGCCATCCTGACTAAAACTCGGTAAACAAAACGGCTTTCTCAGAGCAATCGAGAAAAACCGCCGGAAAGGCAACCCACACCAAACAGAACGCAGTCTGATAAACATAATCAGACCCACAGTCCGAAGCTCCTGGATCAGCCAATCACAACTAATCCAGGACACACATGGCACATGAATAAATTTGTATTATAATAAACAATGAAAACACTTGCATATGTGAAAAAACTACGAGTGGCTGGCTAGGCCTGGTGAAAACGGAAAAACCACTTAATGACGTCGAAAAACCATCGAAAAGCACTCCATCCCACCAAAACTGGAACAGCCACCACATCAAAATTGTAGAAAACACCCGGGTATGGGTAACACTGACTCGGGACCCAGAAAGAACTCCACTAAGTGAAGAAAAATACACCAGGAACATCAGTACAAATAACATAGGCTGCTCCATCAGAAAGATAGCTAGAAGCCCGACATCGCGTAGTTAAAGCCTCCTAACAAGCTAGGACTAAAGATGGCTAAACATGAAAAACAGTTTCAGAGCGTCCTCAACTCGGCCACGAGGGTCCGTCCGAAATAGACGCCCCAACAAAAATGACCCAAAATACACTTGTTCTGCGAGAAAACCACCCATGACACCCCTGCTAAGCTAATCCTAACCTTACTCAAGACATCCCAGAGTAAACAAATGAGAAAAACTCACTAGGGACGCAAGAATGCGGAATCAAAGCGGAGAACTGTGGAGGACACGTCCGGGTGGGGTGAAGGCAGAGCAAGGAAGGTGGATAGATGCGCTAGCCAGCGTCTGGTCCAAGAATCCACAGAAGTACATCCACGGAATATGGAAAGCTTATGAATAGTTATTCTTATTTTATTTTTATTTTTTATTTGTTACCAAGTTTTTTCGTAGTGAAAACCCAATCATAAAGACGAACCATGAGTGATTTAGCGTGTGCTTATGATGAAGGTTCCTCTGAGCTCTGCGGCGGTAGTTTCAAACTGCGCTTATGGGCAATAACATAACAGGGGTGCTATGGGCTCTCTGCGAGAGGGCTGGTTTTCACACAGAGGCCCACGTCTCTTCAACAAATCCCACGGCGAGTAAGAAACATGAGGGACATCTCGTTAGACAACTTCAAGAGAGCCCTAGATGTCGAACTGCAAAAAGTGCCAGACGAGCCCATCCTCGCAAGGAAGCGAGCTGTCGCTTCAAACAGTCTACTGCACCAAATAACCACCCATAACGAGGGGCGTTGCGCTCCTTGATGCCGCTAGAAGAGTGGCGAACACATCATAAGGTATCATAAGGTAAGGGCGTTTGAAGAGGCAGCCTTATGTAATAGGCATAATCGTCAATGATGGAGGGGCCACTAATAAATAAGGCGGCTCTAGCTGTCTTGAATGTTACCACAATATGCATTAGGATACTAACCATTGATAGTATTAATTATTAACCCCTTCAGACTCATATGACGCAGAGGTTGCCAGATTAGAAATAAGAGTATAACTAAATAAGTTGGTCACCAATTATTTTGCAATATTTGAAAACAAATATGGATTTTATATGCTCTAAACATAATCGCTCGAAGTGACTCGCATTCGTATTTACAGATACAAATTATGCTTTTTGGGGTTTGCAATTTAGGGAAACATGAGCCAAAATTCTAAATTAGGTTATGGCTCGGGTTTTCCAAAATTCATTTCCGAAATAAGAAATAGAGTTCTCTCACTCTTATAATTACCTCTCCAAAATTAGTTTTCTGCCCACAGCTAACTCAAAGACAACTGCAGAGGTTGAAGTAACTAAACTAAAGGTTTCTAAATACCCCTGATGGTAACAAAGGTTTTAAAGTATCCCTAATAGGCTCAAAATTGCGTCATATGTCGGAGAGGGTTAAAATGATTACGCAAGTAGTGAAAGCAAGTACGCAAGGAAGAAAACATATGGCTGCACCTGAAGGGGTTAATTAATAAAGGGGGTACGAAAAAAACACTCAGCTATCGTGGGACTATACTCCCAGGCCGGTGACAGCTCTCCTATATATCCGTGGCAGTAAAACTGGTATGATGGTATATGGTGTAAATCCAGGGACACAAGACGGGAGCTATTATCACTATCACAGCCGAGAATACAGTCCGGCACTGTTCAAGCCAGGCCTTACAGCAAGAAAATGGGTTAATCCATTATCAGGTAGGGGAGTTCCTCTACACCAAATTAATCCACTTTATACATCACCTTATTCACTACCTACAAGTACTATACCCATATACGGCCCTTAATCTGTCCCCAATGATATCAGAAAGCAAGATATTACTCCGTAATATCGATGAATTATAAGGATATGCCTTATAACCAGTCAAACTACCGAACTACTTAGCCGTCGGTAGTGGCTCCCGAGCACTTCGATTGACAAGGGTATTGGAGTGTCTCTAAGATACCATCTACTCTATTTCTAGTAGTACTAGCAAATAAGGTCATAGAACAATAAGTGCCGCAAATAAATTAATTCGGTTAGTGTTAAAATATCAAGGAGATCCGATGAAAGATAAAGGAGGTAGAAAAGACGTCCCTCCTAATCTGACTAGAACTATCCAGATATACATCAGGTATAAATATATAGGTTGGTTACAGACACAATGTGGGGGAATGTACCTGTACGTCTGGAAAACACTAGTTTTGTCATAACCTCACAGGAGTAATTACACGCTCCTGTGACAATACCTTGAGCAAACCTCTAGTCATCAGCTCATCTATTCGGAACGCTCACGCGTTCCTAACTAAATATAGTTAGGTCTTTTATTAAGCCCAATTTCTTGATCTTCAGTCCAACCAACAAGGCTGTCAAAGAAAGGGGATCCAACCTACCAAATCCTCCACCTGCACCTTTACACTCGCTTGGAACACCCAGCGGGACACCGACAAGGACACATGTTGGTATAACATCTAGACAACCTGCCATTTCCCCTGCATGCTCACTTGTTACACCTGGTGAGGCCCTTACTCGGACACATGTTGATATAACGTTAATATACCTAGCGTTCCTCCTGCATGCTCACTTGGGACACCCAGTTAGGCACAGGCTAGAACACCTATCAATAGTGTGGTGATGGGCTGGTCTATCAGAGTGAGAACTGAGCGATCTCTGCCATACCCATAGCTTACTCGGACTGTTCCTTTTACTTATATATTTTCTAGATCCCAAGTGACGGCGTCTTTTCCGTGGATTGACCTCCCAATCTACCAAGATTGGAAGCCAAAGCGTCACATTTTTCCTTTGCCCCTCAACTTTCTCTTCATAATTGCTGAGGGCCACAGGGCCCTGGGTGGGGCTTTGGTTTCCCGGGCGTTTCCGCACACTCCTCAGCTCCCCGCCATGGAGTGGCTTCGGTCACCCAGGCTTTAAATTGTGGGTTCTGTGGGGGCGCTTGGCTATGGCCTTGGCCTTGCTCGGGGCCTTGGGGCTGTTCGGCCAGGCAGCTTGGGGAACAACAACAACAACAACACCTATCAATAGTAAACTTGATGCTTTGCCAGCATATGCTCTGTCATAACACCTGGACCTACCGGGTCACTGGTTAGCTTACCTACCAGTATGACGTCAAGATCACTTGGCATTTCCCCAACTTACTCGCAAATAACAGCTGGGCTTGGCGAGGAACTAGTACGCATATCGCATATCGTCTGGTAAAGTGCCTTGCTTACTGAGAACACTCACGGGAGCCAACCCACCCCTTCTGACAATAAAAGGAGAAGGCGCAACATGATTACAATCAGAAAAACGCGAAGGCGCCATTATTCGACTACGACAAGAGGTGTGGCCCTCCTTGTACACCTGTGAAGAAAACAACTACTAATTTCCTCTTGCCTGTGACCCCAGGGAAACATGTCAAACTAAATTGTAAAGGTACATAAGTATTGCCGTTCCTTTATTTCGGGATCCCTTCTAACTTAAATTCAGTCATGCAGCACACACACTATCCCCTTTGCCATATTGAGCAAAATTATATATATATATATATATATATATATATATATATATATATATATATATATACAGTATATATACAGTATATTATATATATATATATATATATATATATATATATATATATATATATATATATATATACAGTATATATGTATATTATGTATATATATATTATTTTTTTCTATGTGAGTGAGGGAGACAAAAGTCAGGACTGCCTGTGGCGAGTGCCTCTCCCATTGTTGAAAGAGTGACAGGGACAAAATCAAGGGACGTTCGAGCCAAAATGCCTGAACACACGTAGTTTGAAGCAATTTAAGTCATAGGAGGAGGGAAAGACTGATTCTGGGAGAGAGTTCCAGAGCTCAGCTGTTGAATAGAAGAAATGCTGAAAATAACGTTTCACTCTTGGGTTGGAGGGTTGCACAGAGTAGGGGTGGGATTGTGTTGCAAGACGGGTACCACGTACCCTACGTAGAAGAGGTGGTATACACTGGGAGAGCTCTGAGGGGCAGTGATTATTGTAGTAGTAATAGAATAGCAAGAGAGATACAACATTGCGACGAAGAGAGAGAAATTGCGGAGAGTTGGTGAGTGGGTGGGAATTAATGATACGAAAAGCCTTCCTTTCTACTTTGTCTAGAAGTGTGGTGTGGGAGGATCCTCCCCACACATGTGAACAATACTCAATACAAGGACGCACTGTGCCCCTGTACAGAGCAAGAAGCTGTGAAGAGGTAAAGAACCCCTTGAGGCGGTTGAGCACACCCAGCTTCTGGGAGACTGCCTAAGCAAGACTGGTGATATGGTCCTTCCAAGTGAAAGCAGAAGAAAAAAAAGACACCTAGAATATTGAGAGAAGATGAAGGATTGATTTTTGCATTGTTGAAGAATTAGGGATAGTCCTCTAGAAGTTCTGGACGGGTAGATAGATGGAGAAATTGGGTTTTGGAAGAATTAAAGGCAACAAGGTTTTCTCTGCCCCAATTGGAAATAGTAGTTAGATCATAAGATAAGTGTTGTATGGCCTCATTACGTTTGTCTTTGAGGAATTGCTGGCTGGGGCATTCTGGAAAAGTAATTGAGTAGTGCAAGGTAGAGTCATCTGCGTATGAATGGATGGGACTGGAGGTACAGTTGAGAAGATCATTAATGAAAATTAGAAAGAGAAAAGGAGATAGAACAGAGCCCTGAGAAACACCGGAGTTCATAGGATGAGGAAGTGAGCGATGGCCGTCCACAACCGCAGCTATGGAACGGCCAGAAAGGAAATTAGAGACAAAGGCACAAATGGAGGGATAGAAACTGAAGGAGGGTAGTTTAGAAATTAAAGATTTGTGCCAGACTCTATCGAAGGCCTTCGAAATGTTTAGTGCAATAGAAAAGGTCTCACCAAAGTACCGAATAGAGGATGATGAAGAGCTATTAGATATGAAAGAAGATCACCAGTAGAGCGACCCTAAAGGAAGCCATACTGGCGATCTGAGAGCAGATTATGAGATAAGAAATGCTTAAGAAATTTGGAAGCATGAATAGTTTCAAAAGCTTTAGAGATACAAGAGATGAGAGCAATTGGACAATAGTTGGAGGGTTGAGAGCGGTCATCCTTCTTTGGAACAGGTTGAATGAGAGCAAACTTCCAGCATGAAGGAAAGACATTAGAGGAGAGACAGAGACAAAAGAGTTTGCCTAGGCAGGGAGTCAGCATGGAAGCATGGTTATTTAGTACAACAGGAGGAACACCGTCCGGACCGTATGTCTTCTTAGTATAATGCCCAGAGAGAGTAGCAAGTACATCTTTAGAAGAGATTAGGATATTCATCATAAGTAGGAGAGAGGGGGGTGGAGAGGGAGAAATAGCACCGGAATCATCCAATGTGGAGTTTCTAGCAAAAGTTTTAGCGAAGAGTTCAGCTTTGTCAGAGGATGGTTGTGAAATCAGAGTGGAAAAGGGGAGAGAAAGACGAGGAAGAAAAAATTGTTGGAGAGGTTTTTGGCTAGATGCCAGAAAGCTTGGGAAGAGCTAGAGTTGGATAGTTCAGTGCATTTATTATTGATGAAAGAGTGCGTTGCAAGTTGAAGAATAGATTTGGCTTGATTCCTTGCAGAAACATAGAAAGAATGAAATTCGGGAGTTTTAAGGCGTCGGTACCATTTAAATGCTTCCTCCTTGTTGCAGGCAGCAGTAGAACAAGTGTGAGTAAACCAAGATTTATTTGCATTAGACTGAGAGAAAGAAAATGGACTGTACGCTTCCATGCCCGAGAGGATTATCTCGGTTATGCATTCAGCACTCTTCGAGGTTCTCGGCCACGGAAGCAGAGGTCATTCCATGGGAAATCAAAGAAGTACTGTGAAGAGCATCTCAGTCAGCAGTGCCAAAGTGCCACAAGCGCTGCCGGCTGGGAGGATTGGGTGGCCGTACTGGAGAGATAGGACAGGTAACGGAGATAAGTTTATGGTCGGAGGAGCCCAAAGGAGAGAAAAGATTGAAAGTATAAGAAGAAGGGTTAGAAGTCAGAAATAAGTCAAGAACGTTGGGCCGATCTCCGAAGCGATTCGGGATATGGATGGGTTGCTGGACCAGCTGCTCTAGGTCATTTAGGATAGAAATTACGAAGGCTTGTTGTTGTTGTTGCAGTTCCCCAGGCTGCCTGGCCGAACAGCCCCAAGGTCCAGAGCAAGGCCAAGGCCATAAATGAGTGTCCCCACAAAACCTTCCCTGTGCTACACTAATAAAGCCCAGGTGACCAAAGCCACTCCAAGGCGGGGAGCTGAGGAGGGTGCGGAAACGCCCGGGAAACCAAAGCCCCACCCAAGGCCCTGTGCCCATCAGCAATAATGAAGGGAAAGTTGAGGGGCAAAGGAAAAAATGTGACGCTCTGGCTCCCAATCTGCCAACCTCTAGGATGGCAATAGGGATGTCAATCCTCCGAAGAGACGCTGTCACTTGAGATCTAGAAAATATATAAGTAAGAGGAACAGTCAGAGTAAGCTATGGGTATGGCAGAGATTGCTCAGCTCTCACTCTGATAGACCAGCCCATCACCACATGACTAGAACCCAATTTCTCAGCATCAGTTAGGAAAGGCCCTAGAAAGCCGCCTTTGGCGGGGGGATAGCTCCCCTATTTCAACTCCTTTGGGGCTTGCTCACCAGGTCGATCAGTAGTAAGAGAGGAGAGCCATTGGTGGTGGTGAACATTGAAATCTCCTAAGATGGAGATTTCCGAGAAGGGAGAGATGGGTAGAATGTGTTACACTTTAGAGTTTAGATAGTCAAAGAATTTGGGAAAGTCAGTAGAGTTAGGGGAAAGATAGACAGCACAGAAATATTTAGTATGAGAATGACAGGATACTTTTAACCTTAAAGTTGAGAATTCAGAGGAGTCGAAATCGGGAACACGAGAGAAATTAGTGAGTTTGTTGTGCACGTATGCACAAAATCCGCCTTTGGCTTTGAAACTAGGATAGAGAAAGTAGGAGGATACAGAGAAGAAGACTCAGACACCTGGGTTTCAGTGAGGAAAAGAAGATCAGGTTTGGAGGAGGAGAGATGGCGTTCAACTGAGTGGACATTAGAGGAAAGGCTGCGAATATTGCAAAAGTTGATAGTAAGAGCGACAGGCCGTGGTCCAGAGCATTTAGAGGGGTCGTCAGGGGAAGGTCGGGCGGGTGTGGGGGCAATTATGGTCTCCCCCTCTGGGGACTACGAGGCTTGGTGCGTGTTATATATATATATATATATATATATATATATATATATATATATAAATACAGGGTGTCCCAGGGCAATTTTAAGACCTTTCGCCCCAGTTCTTTCTCTCCATAAAGACCTTTCGTGCCATTTAGGTGTCGATTTTTACCTGGCGAGCGATTGCTAGCCTGTAATATTAGGAGGAATCGGCAAGGTATAAATTTATCTTGAAGGGAGGTCTAGGGAGTGTTTTTTTAAGCTTGATGGAGGTCTAGCGAGGTTACTATGAAATAAATAAATAAATATATAAATAGACCAAAAAACAACCACTACCCCTTTAAGATTTTGGAGTGAAATGTCCTTAATTACGAACACTTGGTATTCTGGAGTGAAATATGTCCTTAATTACGACCACTTGGTATTTTGGAGTGAAATATGTCCTTAATTACGAACACTTGGTATTTTGGAGTGAAATATATCCTTAATTACGAACACTTGGTATTTTGGAGTGAAATATGTCCTTAATTACGAACACTTGGTATTTTGGAGTGAAATATGTCCTTAATTACGAACACTTGGTAGTTTGGAGTGAAATATGTCCTTAATTACGAACGCTTGGTATTTTGGAGTGACATATGTCCTTAATTACGAACACTTGGTATTTTTGTGATGCAGAGACCGAATTTGTTCATACATGTCCATTAACCCCTTCTGTACCAGTCACGTCCTTTACATCATATTCTGGCAACTATTAGACAATTGCATTCAGCTTAGGAAGTACCTCTACCCATAATAAGGCTTCAAACTATCTCGGCCAACCCTTTTAACTACCACAGATCCTTCCTAAGCTGCATAGTATCGTCTACTTATATAGCTAGAATATAACATACCACACGTCGCTGGTACTCAAAGGGTTAACCACTTCTGTACCAGTCACGTCTTTTACATTGGATTTCCGCAACATTTAGACGAGTTTATGAAGCTTAGGAAAGCTATAATATGATGGTAGCTAAAAGGACGAAGTGAGATTGTCTGTGTAGCCTTTTTACAATGGGTCGACGTCCTACAGAAGGGGTTAAGGGGAGAGGGGGTGTTTTTCTGGCCCCCCTTCTCACTCATGTTTATCCCCATTAGTTTTCAGATTTTAAGACGTTTGCTCCATTAGTTTGGCGATCATTTGCCCTATATTTTTGCCAATATGAAAACCTTTCATGCAATTTAAGTGTCGATTTTTTCCGGCGAGCGAAAGCAAGCCTGTAATTTATAAGGAACTGGTCTTCGGTCGGGACATTTTTCCTATCGAAAAATGTACACATTTTTTTTAAAGGGGGTTCTAGGGGATACTTTTTTTTAAGCTTGATGGAGGTCTAGGGAGGAAACTAAAACAATAAAAATAAAATTATAAATAAATAGGTCAATAAATAAGCCCATCCCCTCTCAAGTATCGAGGAATCAGTTGCCAAGGAATTCCATTTACCATCAGCTGGATACAGATGAACTCTCTCTCTCTCTCTCTCTCCCCCCCCCCCCCCCCCGGGGTCTGTTGGTGATCGCCTGAACCATACCCCCACCGCCAGGGGTCTTTCTTAGTCCAATTTAAGGGGGGATGGTTCACTTTTTGCGCGATTTTTGCATGTATTCATTATTTGTCTAGTTTCCTCCCTAGACCTCCATCAAATTTAAAAAGACATCCATTAGATCCCCCTCCTAGATTAATTTGTATATTTTTCGGTAGAAAAATGTCCCGGCCGAAAGCCGGTTCTTCCAACATTACAGGCTCACTATCGTTCGCCAGGGAAAACATCGACACCTAAATAGCACGAAGGGTCTAAATATTGACGAAGGAATTGGGCGAAAGGTCTTAAAATTGACTAACTAATGGGGCAAACCTCTAAACATCTGAAAACTAATGGGGCTAAACATGAGGGAGAAAGTGGTCCAGAAAAACGGCCCATGTCTCCTTAACCCTTTCGCTGCGGGTGACGTTCTGGAATGTTTTGGCAAGTTACAGCAATTTCCAGGTTTTAAAAGCCTGTAAAAAACGTAAAAATTGAGTGTCAGTGGGCGGGGGCGTGAGGGGCCCACCTCCGACCCTCAGAGCACCGAGCGGCTCACTGAGCTAGGCTGTGTCTCGCGCGGGTCTCTCTCTGTCTCTCTCACCAGTGTAGCCAAGCGAGCGAGTGTTACATAATAGTTTCACTGGGACCACTGCGGGTGAACCAGACCACGTACAGGGTCCGTTCTGGTGTCATTTTGAAGCTATTTTCGCCTAGCTTTCGGCAGAAAAAACTTAGTTTAATGCAGATGCTTGATTTATCATTCAGGAGTGCCTGAATATGCCCTAAATAGCCCAAACATAGCCGCAGCCAAAGGGTTAAGGGCACGGCATATCATTGATATATGTATTGGTTACATTATCACCAGTATACGTATATATTTATATTAGTTTGCACCTTAGACCTCTATCAAGCATAACAAACAAAAAGCACACATCCCAAAGACCACCCTTCTATACATATATGTACATTATTCGGTAGAATTTTTTTTTATCCAAAATTGCAGGCTCGCTCCCGCTCGCAAGGAAATAATCGACCTCTAAATGGCACGAAAGGTCTTAATATTGACAAGGAGATAAACGAAAATCTTAAGATTTGAAAACTAATATTGCTAAACATGAAGGTGAAAGGGGGTATATAACAGACAAATACTTCCCCTTAAGAGGAGGCAGACCGTAAACATGAAGGTGAAAGGGGGGTATATAACAGACAAATACTTCCCCTTAAGAGGAGGCAGACCGTAAACATGAAGGTGAAAGGGGGGTATATAACAGACAAATACTTCCCCTTAAGAGGAGGCAGACCGTAAACATGAAGGTGAAAGGGGGGTATATAACAGACAAATACTTCCCCTTAAGAGGAGGCAGACCGTAAACATGAAGGTGAAAGGGGGGTATATAACAGACAAATACTTCCCCTTAAGAGGAGGCAGACCGTAAACATGAAGGTGAAAGGGGGGTATATAACAGACAAATACTTCCCCTTAAGAGGAGGCAGACCGTAAACATGAAGGTGAAAGGGGGGTATATAACAGACAAATACTTCCCCTTAAGAGGAGGCAGACCGTAAACATGAAGGTGAAAGGGGGGTATATAACAGACAAATACTTCCCCTTAACCCGGGAGCTGCGGGGAGACTCTTAAGAGTTCCCCCGGCGCACTGCGGGGAGACTCTTAAGAGTCAGAGAAAATAAAAATCAACTTTTGACATCGAAAAAAAATTTTTTTTTTATATTTTTTTTTTTTTATTTTTTTTATTTTTTTTGGCCCCTGGGCCATGCAAAATCTCAGTCCTCTACCTCCCCTCCTTCCCCACTTTCCTCCTCTCCTTCAGTTATCACCTATTTTCCCTGTTATTCCCTTATTCTGAGGTATATTTTCGTGCTAACATTAGAAATCCGATTGGAGGGTGTGGTCATCACTGATAGCAAGCGAGTGCAAGAGAGAGAGAGAGAGTATCGATCGACTGTGTCTCAGTGGCCTTGGGGGAAATTGGCGGGAAAGCAGATTGCCTCACCCATACATTATACAACTCGCGGGCTATATCTCCGATTTTGACCATCCAAACGCTGTTTTCACTCGTTTTATTGTTGTTTCAGGTTAATACCTTTATAATCAACCCATAATAGGCGCATATGGATAAATATTAATGCTATTAATGGCACAATGAATATTTTAGTGACGGAAACACCTCAAATACGTCAGCACAGGGGGACGTTTCCAATTACCCCCATGCGCACTTCAGAGGTTAAGAGGAGGCAGACCGTAAACATGAAGGTGAAAGGGGAGTATATAACAGACAAATACTTCCCCTTAAGAGGAGGCAGACCGTAAACATGAAGGTGAAAGGGGGGTATATAACAGACAAATACTTCCCCTTAAGAGGAGGCAGACCGTAAACATGAAGGTGAAAGGGGGGTATATAACAGACAAATACTTCCCCTTAAGAGGAGGCAGACCGTAAACATGAAGGTGGAAGGGGGGTATATAACAGACAAATACTTCCACTTAAGAGGAGGCAGACCGTTTTTCTGGACCCCCATCTCCCTAATGTTTAGCCCCACTAGTTTTGAGATTAAAAGACGTTCGGCCCATTAGTTTTACGATTTTAACACCTTTCGACCCATTTCGTTGTCAATTTTAAGACCTATCGTGCCATTTAGGTGTCGATATTTTCCTGGCGAGCGAAAGCGAGCCTGCAATTTTAAGAGGAACCGGCCTTCGGCCGGGAAATATTTCTACCGAAAAATGTACAAATTTATCTTGAAGGGGGGTCTAGGGGGTGTTTTTCTAAGCTTGATGGAGGTCTAGGGAGGAAACTAAACAAATATATGAATAAATGAATTAATAGACCAAACAAACGGCCAATCTCCGCTTAACCCTTTCAGTACCAATTATTCTTTTGCTTTTATTCTGGCTACAATTAGACGATTGTATTCAGTTTAAAAAGGGCTCCCAGCAATTAACAGGCTTCGAACTATCTCACTTACCCGTTTTTACTTCCACAGATCCTTCTTAAACTGCAGAAAATCGTCTAAATATAGCTAGAATTAAATTTAAAAGGACTTCGCCGGTACAGAATGGGCTAAGGGGACAGTGGCTGTTTTTTTTGGTCTTTTTATTTTTTCGCATTTTCCAGTTTTTCGTTAGACCTCCATCAACTATATAAAAACAACCCCTAGAACCCCTTTCAAGATAAATTTGCACATTTGTTGGTAAAAAAAATGTCGAGGCCGAAGACCGACTCCTTCTAAAATTACAAGCTCGCTATCGCTCGCCAGGAAAAAATCGACACCTAAATGGAACGAAAGGTAATAAAATTGACGACAAAATGGGGAGAAAGGTATAAAATAACTGAAGTAATTGGGCGAACGTCATAACATCTCAAAACTAATGGGGCTAAACATGAGGAAAAAAGGGGGCAAGAAAAACGACCCAACTCCCCTTAATTCCAATTGCAGGTCACTCTCTGCACTTCCCATTACGTACCACTGTCTGTTACTGCATAGTTTGTATATATATTTCATTGTCGGTGATTCATTGGTTAGATACCTTGGCAGGGCAACAAACACAGGTTGGTAAAGTTGTCTGCGTGCCTGGTGCCGGAGTCGGGAGGGTAGCTGAGAAGATAGATGCTGTCCTGGAAGTGAGTGGGGAGGACCCCATCATCTTCCTCAATGCAGGGAGCAACGATATATGGAGATGCAGGACTGAGGAGTTGCTCTCCAAGTATCAGGAAATGTTGGAGAGGATCAAGGAAAAGGGTGGAGTTCCTGTGGTAAACTGTATCCTGCCAAGAAGAGGGTAAGGAAGGAATGGTCCTCCAGGGCTATTGGTGTAAATAGCCGGCTGGAGAAGTATTGCAAGGCAAATACTATTCCATTCCTGGATAACTGGTCCCTCTTTTATGGTAAGGATGAACTGTATGCCTAGGATGGAGTACATCTCTCTCGACTAGGAGTTTCGACCTTGGCCAGCTCACTCGACAAGATTGTTGCGGGGTTTCGTTAAAAAAACCTGGGTGTGTAAGTAAAATACTGTCTCCATATGGAGCAGGTACTTCATGTGACAAACCAGTGAGTAAAATAGAAATAATCAGTCAAGATAGTGCGGATATAGTGATGTGTAATAGTAGTATCAATAACACTACACATGTAACTGATAGTAAAGATGAGAATACTGATAGAGTAGAATATCCGTCTAGAGCTAGTAGTTCAACAGGAAATAATAAGTTAGCTAAACACAATAGAAAATTAGTTGAAAATAAAAGTAATAGGTTACCTGCGTGGGTCCTGCTCCGCGTGAAAGATAGGCAAGGACTTGGCAGCAGGCTTCCTCTCCAGATCCAGGGAATCACTCCTGGGTGCCAAAAACAATTTATAATTATTCATAAATAGGACATCCTTTAAATGTATATACCAGTATATCTAGTAACATAGGATAATTATGTAATATACATATCATTTAGTAGCCTATCCCGGAAACCCAAAGGAGGAAATGATAAGTCAGCTGTAGCTCGGTGTGGCAGATGCAGTGTACATGTCACCTTTGATGAGAGAGGTAGTGATACCCGCCAATTTGGATTTTCACGTTGGCAATCATACCTATCTTAACACTTACGCTGCGGGGACATTTACGCTATATTAGGGCTCATTCAGGCACTCCTGAATGATTGAGCAAGTGTCTGCATGAAATTGAATTTATTCAGCCAAAAAGTAGAAGAAAATTACTTCAAAATGACACCAGAACGAGGTTCGTAGCGCGCGGGGTTAATCAGCAGCGCTACCATAGACATTCGCTAATTTGAGCGAATATCGCTAATGTCGCGCTACATTTGCCTTTGGAAGTGCTGCAGAGTCTAGCGGGATATACCTCATACCTCCTCAGTGTCACAGCAGCCTGGCTGGAGAGCGGACGGGGCCTACTGCACTCCCCCTCACTCGGACTCGTCTCCACAGGCTTTAAAAGCCTAAAAAATTCTCAAAATCTGCATTCCGGAACGTCTCCCACAGCCAATGGGCTAAAGTGCATGTTTTAAACTATGAGTGTGTCAGACTGAATGTTTGCATCAACTTTTGAATGATTCCTACAGTATTTGATGTTTATCCTATTCAATAACAATTTTAAAATAATCAAATATATAATTGGTTGTTAATTTTTTTCAAATGTCACTAATTTCATTTTCGTAGTGTACTTATATCAATTATATTGAATAGTAGTCCACTAAATATTCTAAGTGTCAAGGCTAAAAGTGAGTCAATTAAGCTTTTGGCTCCCACAGATCCGTCCTAAAGTGAATAAAGTAATCCAACAATTGTCACTGCTGGTCAAAAATGTAAAACGTCCTCATTGTACTGAACTTGTACAATGATAAATCTGAAATGTGAAAACTGCACTTTAACCTCAGTTTTTTTTATTTTATTTTTGTCTGTGTGAGTGAGGAAGACAAGAGGCAGAACTGCCTATAGCGAGTGCCTCCCTCATAGTTGAAAAAGTGACAGGCTCAAAATCAAGGGACGTTCGAGCTAAAATGCCAGGACACACAGAGTTTGAAGAAATTTAAGTCATAGGAGGAGGGAAAGACTTATTCTGGTTGAGAGTTCCAAAGCTCAGCTGTTGAATAGAAGAAAGACTGGGAAAACGTTACACTCTTGGGTTGGGGAGTTTCACAGAGTAGGGGTGGGATTGTGTTGCAAGACGGGTACAACGTACCCTACGTAGAGGAGGTGGTATACACTGGGAGAGCTCTGAGGAGCACTGATTATTGTAGTAGCGATAGAATAGCTAGAGAGATGCAACATTGCGGCGAAGAGAGAGAGTTTGCAGAGAGTTGGTGAGTGGGCAGTAATTAATGATACGAAAGGCCTTCCTTTCTACTTTGTCTAGGAGTGCAGTGTGAGAAGATCTTCCCCACACATGTGAACAATACTCAATACAGGGACGCACTGTGCCCCTGTACTTAGCAAGAAGTTGCGCAGGGGTAAAGAACCCCTTGAGGCGGTTGAGCACACCCAGCATCTGGGAGGCTGCCTTAGGAAGACTGGTAATATGGTCCTTCCAAGTGAGAGCAGTAGAAAAAGAGACACCAAGATTATTGAGAGAAGATGAAGGATTGATTTTTGTATTGTTGAAGAATGAGGGATAGTCCTCTGGGAGTTCCGGATGGGTAGATAGATGGAGAAATTGGGTTTTGGAAGCATTAAAGGCAACAAGGTTTTCTCTGCCCCAATTGGAAATAGTAGTTAGATCAGAAGATAAGTGTTCTATGGCCTCATTAAGTTTGTCTTTGAGGGATTGCTGGCTGGGGTTTTCTGGAAAACTAATTGAGTAGTGCAAGGTAGAGTCATCTGCGTATGAAAGGATGGGACTGGAGGTACAATTGAGAAGATCATTAATGAAAATTAGAAAGAGGATAGGAGATAGGACAGAGCCTTGAGGAACACTGGAGTTCATAGGATGAGGAAGTGAGCGATGGCCGTCCACAACCGCAGTTATGGAATGGCCGGAAAGGAAAATAGAGACACAGGCACAAATGGAGGGATAGAAACCGAAGGAGGGTAGTTTAGAAATTTAAGATTTGTGCCAGACTCTATTGAAGGCCTTCGATATGTCTAGTGCAATAAAAAAGGTCTCACCAAAGTCCCGAAAGGAGGATGACCAAGAGCTAGTAAGATATGAAAGAAGATCACCAGTAGAGCGACCCTTAAGGAAGCCATACTGGCGATCTGAGAGCAGATTATGAGAAGAGAAATACTTAAGAAATTTGGAAGCATGAATAGTTTCAAAAGCTTTAGAGATAAAAGAGATGAGAACAATTAGACAATAGTTGGAGGGTTGACAGCGGTCAACCTTCTTTGGGACAGGTTGAATGAGAGCAAACTTGCAGTATGAAGGAAAGACATTAGAGGAGAGACAGAGACGAAAGAGTTTGCCTAGGCAGGGAGTCAGCATGGAAGCACAGTTTATTAGTACAACAGAAGGAACATGTCCGGACGATACGCCTTCTTAGAATTATGCCCAGAGAGGGTAAAAAGTACATCTTTAGAAGAGATTAGGATATTAGGCATAAGTAGGAGAGAGAGAGGGGTGGAGAGGGAGGCATAGCACCGGAATCATCCAAGGTGGAGTTTCTAGCAAAAGTTTGAGCGAAGAGTTCAGTCTTGTCTGAGGAAGAAGTGATGGTTGTGCAATCAGAGTGGAAAAGGGGAGGGAAAGACGAGGAAGAAAATTTGTTGGAGAGGTTTATGGCTAGATGGCAGAAAGCTTGGAAAGAGCTAGATTTGGATAGTTCAGTGCATTTATTCTTGATGAAAAAGTGCATGGCAAGTCGAAGAACATATTTGGCTTGATTCCGTGCAGATACATAGAAAGAATTAAATTCTTGATTTTTAAGGCGTCGGTACCGTTTGAATGCTTCCTCCTTGTTGCGGACAGCAGTAGAACAAGCGTGAGTAAACCAAAACAAAATTGCATTAGACTGAGAGAAAGAAAATGAACTGTATGCTTCCATGCCCAAGAGGATTATCTCGGTAATGCGCTCAGTATTCTCCGAGGGTCCTTGGCGGGGAGGATCGGGTGGCCGTACTGGAGATCGATAGGACAGGTTACGAAGATAAGTTTATGGTCGGATCAGCCCAAAGGAGGGAAAAGATTGACAGTATAAGAAGAAGGGTTAGAACTCGGAAATAAGTCAAGAACGTTGGGCCGATCTCCGAAGCGATTCGGGATATGGGTGGGTTGCTGGACCAGCTGCTCTAGGTCATTTAGGATAGAAAAGAAGAAGGCTTGTTCACCAGGTTGATCAGTAGTAAGAGAGGAGAGCCATTGGTGGTGGTGAACATTGAAATCTCCAATGATGGTGATTTCCGGGAAGGTAGAGATGGATAGAATGTGTTCCACTTTATAGTTTAGATAGTCAAAGAATTTGGGAAAGTCGGTAAAGTTAGGGGAAAGATAGACAGCACAGAAATATTAAGTATGAGAATGGCAGGATAGTTTGAACCATAAAGATGAGAATTCATAGGAGTCTAAATCGGGAACAGCAAGTGAGTTTGTTGTGCACGTATGCACAACATCCGCCTTTGGCTTTGAAACTAGGATAGAGAAAGTAGGAGGATACAGAGAAGGGGCTGCTGGCAGTTGCCTCAGACACCTGGGTTTCAGTGAGGAAAAGAAGATCAGGTTTGGAGGAGGAGAGATGGCGTTCAACTGAGTGAAAATTAGTGGAAAGGACGTGAATATTTTCAAAAGTTGATAGTAGGAGTGACAGGCCGTGGTCCAGAGCATTTAGAGGGGCTATCACGGGAAGGTCGGGCGGGTGTGGGGGTATTTATTTGGGGACTCCGAGGCTTGGTGCATGATATATATATATATATATATATATATATATATATATATATACACATATTGACTAATGAGAGTTACCTGCGTGGGAACTGCTCCGCGTGAAAGATAGGCAAGGACTTGGCAGCAGGCTTCCTCTCTAGATCCAGATAAACATTCCTGGGTGCCAAAAACATAATTTATAATTATTCATAAATAAGACATCCTTTAAATGCATATACCAGTGAATCTAGAAACATAGGATAGTTATGTAATTTACAAATCATTTAGTAGCCTTTCCCGGAAACCCAAAGGAAGAAATGATAAGTCAGCTGTAGCTCGGTGTGGCAGATGCAGTGTACATGTCACCTTTGATAAGAGAGGTAGTGATAGCTGCCATTTTGGATTTTGAAGTTGGCAATCATACCTATCTTAACACTTACGCTGTGGGGACATTTACGCTATATTAGGGCTCATTCAGGCACTCCTGAATAATTGAGCAGGTGTCTGCATTAAATTCAATTTATTCAGCTGAAAACTAGAAGAAAATAGACACCAGAACGAGGTTCGTAGCGCGCAGGGTTAATCAGCAGCGCTACCATAGTCATTCGCTAATTTGAGCGAATATAGCTAATGTCGTGCTACATTTGCCTTTGGAAGAGCTGCATAGTCTAGCAGGATATACCTCATACCTCCTCAGTGTCACGGCCGCCTGGCTGGAGAGCGGACAGGGGCCCACCGCACTCCCCCTCACAAGGACTCGTCTCCACAGCCTTTAACCCTTCTTTAGCGGCCTATGCGGTTTATTTATATGTACCGCCCAGCGGGGTGTTTTTAGCCAAAATAGGGCTGTTTACGTGATCATTTTCATGCCTAAATAAGACCCAGAACGTAAAACAAGTATCTATCCCTGAAAGGGCATAAACAGAGCTTTCGAATGACACCATAACGATCCTTGTATGATGGCTAGTTTTCTTGCAATAACCGTGCAACGCGAGTGCAAAAAGCAGGTAATTAGCCACTTTCCCCATACAATTCAGTATGTAGCGAGTGAGAGAGGGAGGAGGGAGCTGAGATTCGTGTCAGTAGGTTCGCCGCGGTGGTCTGGAGCAGTCATACGCTCGCTAGTCTCCTGCCACCACTTGTCTCTCTCTCTCAGCAACATTACGTGCTGAAATTGCCACTCGACCTATGTCGAGCGCCGCCACATAATCCAGCTTTATTAAAAACGACTTATGTGGTGAGCCGCTTTTTAAGGGTTAAAAGCCTAAAAATTGCTATAAATTGCCATGTCCGTTCCAGAACGTCTCCAACAGCCAATTGGTTAAAGAGCAAGTTTTAAACTATGAGTGTGCCAGACTGAATGTTTATATCAACTTTTGAACGATTCCTACAGTATTTGACGTTTATCCTATTTAATAATAATTGTAAAATATATCCAAATTTATAATTGGTTAATTTTGTTCAAATGTCACTAATTTCGTCGTCGTAGTGTATTTATATCAATTATATTGAATGGTAGTCCACTAAATATTCTAAGTGTGAAAGCTAAAAGTGAGTCAATTAAGCTTTTGACTCTCACAGATCCTTCCTAAAGTGAATAAAGTAATCCAACAATATAGTCACTGCTGGTCAAAAATGTAAAACGTCGTCATTGTACTGAACTAGGATACAATGATAAATCTGAAATGTGAAAACTGCACTTTAACCTTAATGTTTTTTTTTTGTTTTTTTTGTTTTTTTTTTTTGCCTGTGTGAGTGAGGGAGATAAAAGGCAGAACTGCCTGTAGCAAGTGTCTCCTCCATAGTTGAAAGAGTCACAGGACGAAAATCAAGTGACGTTCGAGCTAAAATGGTTGGACACACGGAGTTTGAAGCAATTTAAATCATAGGAGGAGGGAAAGACTGATTCTGAGAGAGAGTTCCAGAGCTCAGCTGTTGAATAGAAGAAAGACAGAGTAATATTTCACTTGTGGTTTGGAGAGTTGCACAGATTAGAGGTGGGATTGTGTTGCAAGACGGGTACAACATACCCTACATAGAGGAGGTGGTATACACTGGGAGAGCTCTGAGGAACACTGATTATTGTAGTAGCGATAGAATAGCAAGAGAGATGCAACCTTGCGGCGAAGAGAGAGAGTTTGTAAGTGGGCGGGAATTAATGATACGAAAGGCCTTCCTTTCTACTTTGTCTAGGAGTGTGGTGTGAGAGGATCCTCCCCACACATGTGAACAATACTCAATACAGGGACACACTGTGCCCCCTATACTTAGCAAGAAGTTGCCCAGGGGTAAAGAACCCCTTGAGGCAGTTGAGATTACCCAGCTTCTGGGAGGCTGCCTTAGCAAGACTGGTAATATGGTCCTTCCAAGTGAGAGCAGTAGAAAAAGAGACACCAAGAATATTGAGAGCAGATGAAGGATTGATTTTTGTATTGTTGAAGAATAGGGGATAGTCCTCTGGAAGATCCGGACGGGTAGATAGATGGAGAAATTGGGTTTTGGAAGCATTAAAGGCAACAAGGTTTTCTCTGCCCCAATTGGAAATAGTAGTTAGATCAGAAAATAAGTGTTCTATGGCCTCATTACGTTTGTCTTTGAGGGATTGCTGGCTGGGGCATCCTGGAAAACTAAATGAGTAGTGCAAGGTAGAGTCATCTGCGTATGAAAGGATGGGACTAGAGGTACAGTTGAGAAGATCATTAATGAAAATTAGAAAGAGAATAAGTGATAGGACAGAGCCCTGAGGAACACTGGAGTTGATAGGATGAGGAAGTGAGCGATGGCCATCCACAACCGCAGCTATGGAACGGCCGGAAAGGAAATTAGAGACAAAGGCACAAATGGAGGGATAGAAACCAAAGGAGGGTAGTTTAGAAATTATAGATTTATGCCAGACTCCATTGAAGGCCTTCGATATGTTTAGTGCAATAGAAAAGGTCTCACCAAAGTCCCGAAAGGAGGATGACCAGGAGTTGGTAAGATATGAAAGAAGATCACCAGTAGAGCGACCCTTAAGGAAGCCATACTGGCGATCTGAGAGCAGATTATGAGAAGAAATACTTAAGAAATTTGGAAGCATGAATAGTTTCAAAAGCTTTAGAGATACAAGAGATGAGAGCAATTGGACAATAGTTGGAGGGTTGAGAGAGGTCACCCTTCTTTGGGACAGGTTGAATGAGAGCAAACTTCCACAATGAAGGAAAGACATTAGAGGAGAGACAGAGACGAAAGAGTTTGCCTAGGCAGGGAGTCGGCATGGAAGCACATTTTTTTAGTACAACAGGAGGAACACCGTCCGGACCGTACGCCTTCTTAGTATAATGCCCAGAGAGGGTAGAAAATACATCTTTAAAAGATATTAGTATATTAGGCATAAGTAGGAGAGCCCCCTAAGGGGGGTGGAGAGGGAGGAATAGCACCGGAATCATCCAAGGTGGAGTTTCTAGCAAAAGTTTGAGCGAAGAGTTTAGCTTTGTCAGAGGAAGAAGTGATGGTTGTGAAATCAGAGTGGAAAAAGGGAGGGAAACATGAGGAAGAAAAATTGTTGGAGAGAATTTTGGCTAGATGCCAGAAAGCTTGGGAAGAGCTAGAGTTGGATAGTTCGGAGCATTTATTATTGATGAAAGAGTGCATGGCAAGTCGAAGAACAGATTTGGCTCGATTCCTTGCAGAAACATAGAAAGAATGAGATTCTTGAGATTTAAGGCGTTGGTACCGTTAGAATGCTTCCTCCTTGTTGCAGACAGCAGTAGAACAAGTGTGAGTAAACCAAGATTTGTTTTGCATTAGACTGAGAGAAAGAAAATGGACTGTACGCTACCATGCCCGAGAGGATTATCTCGGTGATGCGTTCAGCACTCTCCGAGGGTCCTCAACCATGGAAGCAGAAGTAATTCCATGGGAAATCAAAGAAGTACTGCTGAAGAGCTTCTCAGTCAGCAGTGCCAAAGTGCCACAAGCGCCGCCGGCTGGGAGGATCGGGTGGCCGTACTGGAGAGATAGGACAGGTAACTGAGATAAGTTTATGGTCGTAGGAGCCCAATGGAGAGAATAGATTGAAAGTATAAGAAGAAAGGTTAGAAGTCAGAAATAAGTCAAGAACGTTGGGCCGATCTCCGAAGCGATTCGGGATATGGATGGGTTGCTGGACCAGCTACTCTAGGTCATTTAGGATAGAAAAGACGAAGGCTTGTTGTTGTTGTTGTTGCTGTTGTTCCCCAGGCTGCCTGGCCAAACAGCCTCAAGGTCCAGAGCAAGGCCAAGGCCATAAACAACCGCCCCCACAAAACCTTCCTTGCTTACCACTAATATAGCCCGAGTGACCGAAGCCACTCCAAGGCGGGGAGCTTCGGAGGGTGTGGAAACACCCGGGAAACCAAAGCCCCACCCAAGGCCCTGTGCCCCTCAGCAATTATGAAGGGAAAGTGGAGGGGCAAAGGAAAAAATGTGACTCTTTGGCTCCCAATCTACCAACCTCTAGGATGGCAGTAGGGAGGTCAATCCACGGAAGAGATGCCGTAACTTGAGATCTACAAAATATATAAGTAAGAGGAACAGTCAGAGTAAGATATGGGTATGGCAGAGATTGCTCAGTTCTCACTCTGATAGACCAGCCCATCACCACATGACTAGAACCCAATCCTCTCAGCATTAGTTATGAAAGGCCCTAGAAAGCCGCCTTTGGCGGGGGGGATAGCTCCCCTATTTCAACTCGTTTTGGGCTTGTCCACCAGGTTGATCAGTAGTAAGAGAGGAGAGCCATTAGTGGAGGTGAACATTGAAATCTCCTTAGATGGACAAATTTCCGAAAAGGGAGAGATGGATAGAATGTGTTCCACTTTAGAGTTTAGATAGTCAAAGAATTTGGGGAAAGATAGACAGCACAGAAATATTTAATATGAGAATGACAGGATAGTTTGAACCTTAAAGTTGAGAATTCAGAGGAGTCGAAATCGAGAACACGAGAGCAAGTGAGTTTGTTGTGCACGTATGCACAACATCCGCCTTTGGCTTTGAAACTAAGATAGAGAAAGTAGGAGGATACAGAGAAGGGGCTGCTGGCAGTTGACTCAGAAACCTGGGTTTCAGTGAGGAAAAGAAGATCAGCTAGGTTTGGAGAAGGAGAGATGGCGTTCAACTGAGTGAAAATTAGAGGAAAGGACACAAATATTTTCAAAAGTTGATAGTAAGAGTGACAGGCCGTGGTCCAGCGCATTTAGAGGGGCTATCAGGGGAAGGTCAGGCGGATGTGGGGGCATTTATGTTCCCCACTCTCTGGGGACTCCGAGGCTTGCTGCGTGTTATATAAATATATATAAATAAATATATAATTATTGACTAATGAGAGTTACCTGAGTGGGTCCTGCTCCGCGTGAAAGATAGGCAAGGACTTGGCAGCAGGCTTCCTCTCCAGATCCAGGGAATCACTCCTGGGTGCCCAAAACATAATTTATAATTATTCATAAATAAGACATCCTTTAAATGTATATACCAGTATATCTAGTAACATAGGATAATTATGTAATACACAATACATTTAGTAGCCTATCCCGGAAACCCAAAGGAAGAAATGATAAGTCAGCTGTAGCTTGGTGTGGCAGATGCAGTGTACATGTCACCTTTGATGAGAGAGGTAGTGATAGCCGCCATTTTGGATTTTCAAGTTGGCAATCATACCTATCTTAACACTTACGCTGCAGGGACATTTCCGCTATATTTGGGCTCATTCAGGCACTCTTGAATGATTGAGCAAGTGTCTGCATGAAATTTATATCAATCAGCCAAAAACTAGAAGAAAATAACTTCAAAATAACACCAGACTGAGGTTCGTAGCGCGCTGGGTTAATCAGCAGCGCAACCATGGACATTCGCTAATTTGAGCTAATATCGCTAATGTCGTGCTACATTTACCTTTGGAAGCGATGCAAAGTCTAGCGGGATATACCTCATAACCCCTCAGTGTCACGGCCGCCTAGCTGGAGAGCGGACTGGGGCCTACCGTGCTCCCCCTGACTCGGACTCGTCTCCACAGGCTTTAAAAGCCTAAAAATTGCTATAAATTGCCATGTGCGTTCCGGAACGTCTCCAACAGCCAAAGGGTTAAAAAGCAAGTTTTAAACTATGAGTGTGCCAGACTGAATGTGTGTATCAACTTTTGAATGATTCATACAGTATTTAACGTTTATCCTATTCAATAATAATTGTAAAACATCAAAATTTATAATTGGTTGTTAATATATTTCAAATGTCACTAATTTTGTTGTCGTAGTGTATTTATATCAATAATATTGAATAGTAGTCCACTAAATATTCTAAGTGTCAAGGCTAAAAGTGAGTCGATTAAGCTTTTGACTCCCACAGATCCTTCCTAAAGTGAATAAAGTAATCCAACAATAGTCACTGCCTGTCAAAAATGTAAAACGTCCTCATTGTACTGAACTAGGATACAAAGATAAATCTGAAATGTGAAAACTGCACTTTAACCTTAGTTTTTTTTTTTTTTTTTTTTGCCTATGTGAGTGAGGGAGACAAAAGGCAGAACTGCCTGTAGCAAGTGCCTCCCCCATAGTTGAAAGAGTCACAGGGCCAAAATCAAGGGACGTTCGAGCTAAATTGCCTGGACACACTGAGTTTGAAGCAATTTAACACCTTACGAGCGGCCTATGCGGTTTATTTATGTGTACCGCACAGCGGGGTGTTTTTAGCCAAAATAGGGCTGTTTACGTGATCATTTTCATGCCTAAATAAGACCCAGAACGTAAAACAAGTACCTATCCCTGAAAGGGCATAAACAGAGCTTTCGAATGACACCATAACGATCCTTGTATGATGGATAGTTTTCTTGCAATAACCGTGCAACGCGAGTGCAAAAAGCAGGTAATTCGGTACTTTCAGTACATAATTGAGTATGTAGCGAGTGAGAGAGGGAGGAGGGAGCTGAGATTTGTGTCAGTAGGTTCGCCGCGGTGGTCTGGAGCAGTCATACGCTCGCTAGTCTCCTGCCACCACTTGTCTCTCTCTCTCAGCCACATTACGTGCTGAAATTGCCACTCGAGTTATGTCGAGCGCCGCCACATAGTCCAGCTTTATTTAACTCGACTTATGTTGCTCGCCGCTAAATAAGGGTTAAATCATAGGAGGAGAGAAAGACTGATTCTGGGAGAGAGTTCCAGAGCTCAGCTGTTGAATAGAAGAAAGACTGAGAGTAACATTTCACTCGTGGGCTGGAGAGTTGCACAGAGTAGGGTTGGGATTGTGTTGCGAGACGGGTACAATGTACCCTACGTAGAGAAGGAGGTGTACACTGGGAAAGCTCTGAGGAACACTGATTATTGTAGTAGCAATAGAATAGCGAGAGAGATAAAACATTCCTGCGAAGAGAGAGAGTTTGCAGAGAGTTGGTGAGTGGGCGGGAATTAATGATACGAAAGGCTTTCCTTTCTACTTTGTCTAGGAGTGCGGTGTGAGAGGATCCTCCCCACACATGTGAACAATACTCAATACACGTACGCACTGTGCCCCTGTAATTAGCAAGAAGTTGAGCAGGGGTAAAGAACCCCATGAGACAGTTGAGCACACCCAGCTTCTGGGAGGCTGCCTTAGCAAGACAATTTAGACTGGTAATGTGGTCCTTCCAAGTGAGAGCAGTAGAAATAGAGACACCAAGAATATTTAGAGAAGATGAAAGATTGATTTTTGTATTATTGATGAATAAGGGATAGTCCTCTGGAAGTTCCGGACGGGTAGATAGATGGAGAAATTGGGTTTTGGAAGCATTAACCCTTAAAAAGCGGCTCACCACTTAAGTCGAGTTAAATAAAGCTGGACTATGTGGCGGCGCTCGACATAGATCGAGTGGCAATTTCAGCACGTAATGTGGCTGAGAGAGAGAGACAAGTGGTGGCAGGAGACTAGCGAGCGTATGACTGCTCCAGACCACCGCGGCGAACCTACTGACACAAATCTCAGCTCCCTCCTCCCTCTCTCACTCGCTACATACTCAATTATGTACCGAAAGTACCGAATTACCTGCTTTTTGCACTCGCGTTGCACGGTTATTGCAAGAAAACTATCCATCATACAAGGATCGTTATGGTGTCATTCGAAAGCTCTGTTTATGCCCTTTCAGGGATAGATACTTGTTTTACGTTCTGAGTCTTATTTAGGCATGAAAATGATCACGTAAACAGCCCTATTTTGGCTAAAAACACCCCGCTGGGCGGTACACATAAATAAACCGCATAGGCCGCTCGTAAGGTGTTAAAGGCAACAAGGTTTTCTCTGCCCCAATTGGAAATAGTAGTTAGATCAGAAGATAAGTGTTCTATGGCCTCATTACGTTTGTCTTTGAGGGATTGCTGGATGGGGCGTTCTGGAAAACTAATTGAGTAGTGCAAGGTAGAGTCATCTGCGTATGAATGGATGGGACTGGAGGTACAGTTGAGAAGATCATTAATGAAGATTAGAAAGAGAATAGGAGATAGGACTGCCTTTTGCAGAACACCGGTGTTGATAGGATGAGGAAGTGAGCGATGGCCGTCCACAACCGCAGCTATGGAACGGCCGGAAGGAAATTAAAGACAAAGGCACAAATGGAGGGATAGAAACCAAAGGAAGGTAGTTTAGAAATTAAAGATTTGTGCCAGACTCTGGCCTTCGATATGTTTAGTGCAATAGAAAAGGTCTCACCAAAGTCCCAAAAGGAGGATGACCAAGAGTTAGTAAGATATGAAAGAAGACCACCAGTAGAGCGACCCTTAAGGAAGCCATACTGGCGATCTGAGAGTAACTTATGAGAAGAGAAATGCTTAAGAAATTTGGAAGCATGAATAGTTTCAAAAGCTTTAGAGATACAAGAGATGAGAGCAATTGGACAATAGTTGGAGGGTTGAGAGCGGTCACCCTTCTTTGGGACAGCTTGAATGAGAGCAAACTTCCAGCATGAAGGAAAGACATTAGAGGAGAGACAGAGACAAAAGAGTTTGCCAAGGCAGGGAGTCAGCATGGAAGCACAGTTTTTTAGTACAACAGGAGGAACACCGTCCGGATCGTATGCCTTCTTAGTATAATGCCCAGAGAGGGTAGAAAATACATCTTTAGAAGAGATTAGGTTATTAGGCATAAGTAGGAGAGCCCCCTAGGGGGTGGGGGGGGGGGGGGGGGGGGTGGAGAGGGAGGAATAACACCGGAATCATCCAAGGTGGAGTTTCTAGCAAAAGTTTGAGCAAAGAGTTCAGCTTTGTCAGAGGAAGAAGTGATGGTTGTGAAATCAGTGTGGAAAAGGGGAGGGAAAGACGAGGAAGAAAAATTGTTGGAGAGGTTTTTGCCAGAAAGCTTGGGAAGAGATTGAGTTGGATAGTTCAGTGCATTTATTATTGATGAAAGAGTGCATGGCAAGTCGAAGAACAGATTTGGCTAGATTCCTTGCAGAAACATAGAAAGAATGAGATTCTTGAGTTTTAAGGCGTCGGTACCATTTGAATGCTTCCTCCTTGTTGCAGACAGCAGTAGAACAAGTGTGAGTAAACCAAGACTGTTTTGCATTAGACTGAGAGAAAGAAAATGGACTGTACACTTCCATGTCCAAGAGGATTATCTTGGTGATGCGTTCAGCACTCTCCGAGGGTCCTCGGCCATGGAAGCAGAAGTAATTCCATGGGAAATCAAAGAAGTACTGCTGAAGAGCCTCTCAGTCGGCAGCGCCAAAGTGCCACAAGCGCTGCCGGCCGGGAGGATCGGGTGGCCGTACTGGAGACATAGGACAGGTAACGGAGATAAGTTTATGGTCTGAGGAGCCCAAAGGAAAGAAAAGATTGACAGTATAAGAAGAAGGGTTAGAACTCTGAAATAAGTCAAGAACGTTGGGCCAATCTCCGAAGTGATTCGGGATATGGGTGGGTTGCTGGACCAGCTGCTCTAGGTCTTTAGGATAGAAAAGACGAAGGCTTGTTCTCCAGGTTGATCAGTAGTAAGAGAGAAGAGCCATTGGTGGTGGTGAACATTGAAATCTCCTAAGATGGAGATTTCCGAGAAGGGAGAGATGGATAGAATGTGTTCCACTTTATAGTTTAGATAGTCAAAGAATTTGGAAAAGTCGGTAGAGTTAGGGGAAAGATAGACAGCACAGAAATATTAGGTATAAGAATGGCAGGATAGTTTGAACCATAAAGTTGAGAATTCAGAGGAGTCTAAATCGGGAACAAGAGAGCAAGTGAGTTTGTTGTGCACGTATGCACAACATCTGCCTTTGGCTTTGAAACTAGGATAGAGAAAGTAGGAGGATACAGAGAAGGGGCTGCTGGCATTTGCCTCAGACACCTGGGTTTCAGTGAGGAAAAGAAGATCAGGTTTGGAGGAGGAGAGATGGCATTCAACTGAGTGAAAATTAGAGGAAAGGACACAAATATTTTCAAAAGTTGATAGTAAGAGTGACAGGCCGTGGTCCAGAGCATTTAGAGGGGCTATCAGGGGAAGGTCAAGCGGATGTGGGGGCATTTATGTTCCCCACCCTCTGGGGACTCAGAGGCTTGCTGCGTGTTATATATATATATATATATATATATATATATATATATATATATATATATATATATATATATATATATATATATATATATATATATACAGGGTGTTTTAAAACAACACTGCTATCTGATATATATATACAGGGTGTTTTAAAACAACACTGATATCTCCCTATTAAAGTACAAACATGTTTGTTGTTTGGTATGTATTTAATCTGTGATTAATTTCTAATATGATGGAATAGATCTATTGTTTAGATTTATTGAAAGTGATAAATTTGTTAAAACTAAAACAAAATGTATACCAGTACCGGTATTGTAAAATGAATGGTACAATCCTCCTATAACTGTCATGCCCATAAATGGCATCCTCCCTTTCTTTCGGTTCACACATTGGTTCGTTCGGTTGTTTTATAATCTTTTGTTTCTTTGATATCTTTCTATTAATGTACAGAAATAATAGTAGTTTGGTATGTATTAAATCTGTGATTAATTTCTAATGTGATGGAATTGAAAACATGAACATCACACCAACTCATTAGAACTAAAATTATTCAAGAGCCAAATAACAAGATTTCCCCCACCTTATCCCTCTGGCACGAGCTCATTGACTGGTAACATCTTACAGTTTCTTACAGTAGATCCTCTGGAAAAAGGCAAACTATGCCTGTGTATCCAGCTCAGTACCAGTACTTGCACTGCTGCGGTCGTTCACGGTGTTGGCGGCGGCGGTAGCAGACGCAAATTTTTTACTATTCTGTATTTTTGTTTTATAATCAAACTTCAAATCTTGTCTTCCCCATGCTTTATCAAGATTACTTTCAAACTCCCTTATTGATTCGGAATCGACTACATACTGGGGCAGTGCGTTCCACTCATTTACCACTATCACAAAATTAGTTCTTTGCCTTCTCAAGCCTATTTCTTTCTTTGTAAATTTTCTTAGAGTGTCCTCTCGTTCTTGTTCCCTCCCGCATCAAGAAGATACCTTCACACACATCCTCATCGTACTTTCCTGACACTATCTTAAAAGTCTCTATCATATCCCCTCTCTTTCTCCTATATGCCAGTGTCGGAAGCCCCAGTGTCCTCAACCTCTGCTCATAGCCCGCGTTCTTCAACGTTGGTACCAGCTTGCTAGCTCACCTCTGCACTTTCTCCACTGCTTCTATATCCTTTACCATATATGGAGCCCACACCTGGTTCGCATATTCCAGGTGCGGTCTAACCAGCGCTGTATAGAGATTCCTGAAGATTTCTTCGTCAAGTGACACAAATGTCCTCCTTATCAGCCCTACAATTCTATTGGCTTTGTTTATCTTTTCCGCTAAATGTTCTGAGAAATTTAACTTATTGTCTATCACTACTCCTATATCCTTTTCTGCATTCACTTCCTCCATCGCTTCATACATACTGTATCCTACCTTGTCTATCTTGCTGGTCCCAATCCGCATGTACTTGCATTTTTTTGGATGAAAAGGCATTAACCAATGTTCAGACCATCCCTTCATGCCCTCCACATCTCCTTGAAGCAAACCCATATCTTCCTTACTCCTCACTCTTCTATAAAACTTAGTGTCATCCGCATACAGGTATACCTCACTTCCATTAGTTATAACTTCAGGCAAGTCGTTGATAAATATAACGAACAGCAGTGGTCCCAACACAGATCCCTGAGGTACCCCACTTGTAATTTCCCTCCCCCGAGCCTATTCCATTCACCAGTACCCTCTGTCTCAGATCTTTCAGGAAGGCTTCTATCCATTTCACACATTTCTCCCCTATATTATAGCTTCTAACTTTCTCTATTAACCTTTTATGTGGGACCTTATCGAAGGCCTTCATAAAATCGCAATATACCACGTCTATTACATCACCATCTTCTAGAATTTGCATCCAATCATCTACCACCTTAATTAGCTGTAGTACCGTCGACCTCCCCGGCAAGAATCCGAACTGTCTCCCACTGAAAAGTTGGTTTGACTTCATATGATCCATTATTCCTTCTCTAATTACCGTTTCCATTAGTTTACACACAACACTTGTCAAACTGACTGGTCTATAATTCCCTGGGTCATTTCTCTTTCCCTTCTTAAATATAGCTGTTATGTTCGCCTCTCTCCAGTCCATCGGGATTTGTCCTGTATTAAACGATACCTCAAATAACAATTTCAATGGCTCTACTAACATCTCCCCTCCTTCCTTTATGATTCTTGGGTGTATCCCATCCGGTCCTGGTGACTTACTTCTGTTCATTTTTTCTATAGCCCTTCTTATTCTAGCATGGGAAAACTCTATTAGTTCCAGTGCCGGTGCCTGTTTGATGGGAATAGTAGGCACTGCATCCTCCTACTCCACTGTTAGTACCCCCCCAAAGTATTTCCCCAGCACCTCTGCTTTCTCCTTATCAGTCTCCGCTCTACTCCCATCATTCAACCCCCCCCACCAGCTCTGGGATCCCTACTCTTCTTGTTAACTTTTCCTGAATGTACTTCCAGAATATTTTTGGATTATCCTTCACATTTCTAGCTATCTCTCTCTCCCTCTCCTTCACCCCCCTCCTTGTTTCCCACCTTATTTTATTGTTTATTTGTCTGCGTTCCAGATCCACTTCCTTAGCCTCTATACTAGACCCCCTGTTCTTTTTTAACAATTTTAATCTTTCCCACAATCGTTTCTTTCTTCTAATCAATATCCAAAGCTTTCTTTTCATTGGCAATTCTGGGTTAGTTCTTTTCCTCAATTTTGTTTTATCCTTATATTCCCTTACTAGTACACTTTTGGATACAGCATTCTCCAGTTTGACTCTAATTTTCCTCCACATTCCTTCAGCATCTTCACCGTTCAAGTATTCCCCCTAGTCAATGTCCAAACACCGTCTCAGCAGCTCATAATCTGCTCTATCATACATGTTGCCATATAAAGGGTATTGTTTTTCCCATTCATTCATTTCCTTATTTGGGACAAATGAGAAAAGTTGGGGGAAGAGTTATACATATTTCTGTAATAACTTGTGTCTATTTTTGTTTTTTACAGTTGTTGGAATATATATTTTTTGAATTCTGTCACATCAAAAATGAAACCCAGATTAAATAGAGACCATACATCAATAATTTCTGTCTATTGATAAGAGAGATAGAAATAAATAGAAATATTAAAAGAGAAATAAATTTATATACATGTAAATATAGATAGACCAGGAGCAGCAGGTCCTGTCCGTTAAAGGCGATATTCGTTAAAGGGAGGTCCTGTGAATGGAGGTTCGAGTGTACCTGCAACCAAGATATAGTTACAAGAAATAGGAATCTATAAAAATGGGAGTCTGCAGAGAGCCAATTGGCCCACACAAAACAAATCCCTTTCACACCCAACCCATCTCATAAACTCTCTCGCTCTCTCTCTCACACACAAATTAGAACATAAGAAAACGGGAGTCTGCAGAGAGCCGATTGGCCCACACGGCAGATCCCTTTCACACTCAACCCATCTCGTCCTATCAAATTTTATGTTGAAGCTCTATTGTTATTGATCCCACTATAACACTCGGTAGCCTATTCCACATATCTACAACTCTTTTACCAAGCAAATAGAGGCAGATCCCTTACACAGCCAATCTCTTTCTCTCTCGCTCTTGTTCGTTTGCACACCGGTACAAATAAGGCAGATCCCTTACACATGCAACCAAGATGAAAATGGGAGTCTGCAGAAAGCCAAGTGGCCCACACAAGGCAGATCCCTTTCATAACCAACCCATCTCATAAACGTTACCAGTTATTTACACTACTTACTATAAATCCATGTTATCATATACCTGCAACCAAAACACAATTGTAAGAAATAGGAACATAAGAAAATGGGAGTCTGCAGAGAGACAAATGGCCCACACAAGACAGATCCTTTTCATACCCAACCCATCTCATAAAAACTCTCTCTCTCTCTCTCATTTATCTGTCTTCCTTACATTTATGACATCCTAGTCTCTCTCTCTCTCTCACAAATGAGAACATAAGACAACCGGAATCAGCAGAGAGCCGATTGGCCCACACATGTCAGATCCCTTTCACACCCAACCCTTGCCGCGCTCTCTCTCACACTTATTGCTATCTTCCTTACGTTTACGACATCCTATTCTCTCTTACCATACTCTCTCTCTCCCTCACAAATGAGAACATAAAAAAATAAGAAAACGAGTCTGCAGAGCCGATTGACCTACGCATGGCAGACCCCTTTCACACCCAACCCATCTCGTTCTATCTAATTTCAAGTTGAAGCTCTATTGTTTTTTATCCCATTATAGCACTTGGTAGCCTATTCCACATATCTACAGCTGTTACTAAACGAATAGAGGCAGATCCCCTACACAGCCAATATCTATCTCTCTCTCGCTGTTGTTTGTTTGCACAATCTGGTCCTTCTGTAGTTTCTCCATGCCCAAAAAGTTAAATGATCTGTTGATATCTGCGACACAGCTTTTGTATCCAACACAATACCCTGCTTGCAAAACCGCTCGAACCCCGGACAACGTTGCTTGCAACTTTAATTATTATTGTTATTATTATTATTATATTACTATGTATAATTGGATGTTACTTATAAATACCAAAGACATATGCTGGCACACTTTATTAATACAATAATACAACCCTTCCGTCAACACATGCAACAAGCAAAGTATAGAAGTGTGTTCGTTATGGGTGTAGTTAATTTTTTTGGTTTATTTATATATTTATTTATTTACTGTTTAGTTTCCTCCCTAGACTTCCTTCTGTACCGACTTCTGTACCGGCGCCGTCCTTTTAACTATATTCTGGCTACTATTAGGCGTTTTTATTCAGTTTAATAAGGGCCTCCAGCAATTAAAAGGCTTCAAACTATCTCGCTTAACCCTTTTAACTACCACAAATCCTTCATAATCTGCACACAATCGTCTAAATACAGTTATAATGAAATTTAAGAGACGTAGCAGGTCAGAAGGGGTTAAAAAAACACCCCCTAGAACCCCATTGAGATGTATTTGTACATTTTTGGGTAGGACATTTTTCCAGCCCCTTTCCTAAAATTACAGGCTAGGTGTCGATCTTTCCTGGCGAGTGATAGCGAGCCTACAATTTAAGGCCAGTGCATTATTCTGCCGAAAAAACCTGTACAAATTTTATCTCTCGAGGGTTGTCTTAGGGGTAGTATTCTAAGTTTGATGGAGGTCTAAGGAGGAAACTAATAACATTCAACACTAATTAATAAATAAATATTATCCCTTTAATACAGACAAAAGCTTGATAACACTCAAACGGTCCAATCAATAGTTGTCAGTCCCGAATTGTCGAGAACTATAATTTATGTCCTGGGAGTTGACCGTGACTCCGGGTATTACATCAGTCCTTCGTAGACCAGTCCTGTGGTTGGTTACTGTGGGTAGCCAGGGCGCCTCCTCTTGACCCTCTGTGGACAGTGGTACACTTTATATATATATATATATATATATATATATATATATATGTATATATATGTTTGTATATATATATATATGTATATATAAAATTATATAGTAAAGATGAGCAACTTTGTACAGGTAGCTATTAAATTCAGGTATTTGTGTATGTAATGTAGTGAGTTACAGTTATGAAGACAAAAACTATAATAACTATACAATATATAGTCCATTTATTTCCAGCTGCTGGTAAATCTCCACATCGCCATCTTGATTACTCAGTTATTACGAAGATTTAGTAGCTAAATATGTTGTTAATTCAGAAATCTTGATATTACTATGACATCGAGACATAGCAGTTTCATATGTTTCCGCTCCTTATCGAGAAAGCTGTTGCCAAAGAATTAATTTTCCACCAGGTAAAGTAGAATAGACTATAGGTTTGTTCATGGTTAGGTTATGCAGCATTATTTCAGGATAGGTTATGTTGGGTTAGGTTGCGAAATAATATAATATTGTACATTAGGAAAAGGATAGAATGCGCTCGTAAAGCAAGAATAATCTCGGGTAGATGATGGTAGGTTAGAACTAAATAGGATAATTGAATAGAATATGATAGGAAGATAGACTAGGCTAGGTTAGGTTAGGTTGGATAAGGTTTGGTTACCTTAGGTTAGGTTAACTTAAAATAAGTAGTTTAGTGAAGAGATGATAGGATACAAAAACTCTTAGGTTAATTAGGTTGTTGTTGCTGTTGTTGTTGTTGTTGTTCCCCAAGCTGCCTGGCCGAACAGCCCCAAGGCCCTGAGCAAGGCCGAGGCCATAACCGAGAGCCTCCACAGAACCCTCCCACCGACCACAATAAAGCCTGGGTGACCGAAGCCACTCCATGGCGGGGAGCTGAGGAGGGTGCGGAAACACCCGGGAAACCAAAGACCCACCCAGGGCCCTGTGCCCCTCAGCAATTATGAAGAGAAAGTTGAGGGGCAAAGGAAAAATGTGACACTTTGGCTTCCAATCTTGGTAATTGGGAGGTCAATCCACGGAAGAGACGCCGTCACTTGAGATCTAGAAAATATAATTATAAGAAAAGGAACAGTCAGAGTAAGCTATGGGTATGGCAGAGATCGCTCAGTTCTCACTCTGATAGACCAGCCCATCACCACATGACTAGAACCCAATCCTCTCAGCATCAGCTATGAAAGGCTCTAGAAAGCCACCTTTGGCGGGGGGATAGCTCCCCTATTTCAACCCCTTTCGGGATTGGGCACCCGCCCAGCGTTACACTGTTGAAATCAACACTGACAGGCGGGTCATTTAATACAAGATCTCTCTTGCTCACTGCACATTCAAAGTCTATGATTCTTGTCAAAGGTCCTCTAGCTCCACTACATCTCTTGTGTACCCAGTCACTAAAGACGCAACATTGAATAGAGTTACTTCCCACCCTCTTCCTTCATACTGCACATGGATAGCCTCTGCTTCTCTCCATAGTTCCACACCCTACTCCACTAATCATGAAGTTTGTTTTATCTATGTTAACTCTTAGACCCCTATTTGCCATACCTTCCCTCCATCTTTTAAACTTCGCCTATGCTTCCTGCACACTATCTACGATAAGAACTATATTATCTGCATATAACAGCGCCATTGGAGCTGGTTAATTAGGTTAAGTCATGTTATGTTAAGTTAAAATAACCTCAGTTATCTAAAATCACGTAAGGAATTTATTATCATTTCCATATATTCAATACTCCCCATGTGGGCAGCATGACTCAATTTGTTCCTATTATAGTTTCGTTTTTCATATTTAGGTGGGGGGGGGGGAAGGCAGTTTTCCGAGGAGTAATCGTCCAAGAACCGCGGCGAGGATGTTGTGAGCGGTATTGTCTGTTAACCCCTTCACCACCATTACGGAATTTTCATCATATTCTGGTTACCATTAGACAACTTTAGGTATGAGTTGTGTTAGCAGGCGTATGTCATGTAAACATGTAAACTCTACGAAGGAGTATAGACGATTCTACTTGCTGTGTACACATTCGAACACAGTCGGGGCTGCTTTGTCGATACGGTATATGATCGCTATTTCTATTGGATGTCAAATTCCTATGACGTCAGTAACAGCCAAGGGTTTTCATTCACTACTGTCTGCGAGTTTTCCATAACTGGATATTGTTATGACTGAGGTTTAAATATATCAGGGTTCTTATTCATTGGACTAGTAATGGCATAAATGCTACAACGGAAAGCGCTAGATCCAACCTCTGATGTATATTCCCAGTGAACAAAGAACACAAATACTCTCCAGAGTTCTGTATGCAATAATAGGTTATTAAACTCTCAATAAATGTGCGTCTACTCTAGGCTTAATGTTATGTGAAAACAGCATATTACTACCTATAACCGAAGGTGCTTGGTTATGGTATGCAAAGTAAGGTGGTAAGAGAAGTTACAGCTTACGTTACTTTAATCAATAAATGTCAGGCACTCCTGCATGAAAGAAAGTGCACTAAAGTCCTTCAACACCAACAAGGAATCTTCTTTAAATGTTAGATGCTATCAAGATGCTCGAATCGGAAATGGAACCCAAAAAGGCAGGCAGCGGAACAATGCTCGTGCAGGCTATGCACACAAAAAGGCAGGAGATATAATGCAGTCGGAGCCAAGAATATCCAAAACGCCACAACAATAATAATAATCGCCATGACAATGCAGTATTCCTATCAACAAAAAGAGCCTAAGTCGTTTGTGTCTCAATACATCAAACTAGGCTGCGAAATGCTTGTGTAATCATAAACGGGTATGCATAAAAGAGTAATTGGTTTAATATACTTAATGTCTACTGTGACTGATAAAGTCTAGCTAGAGTCAATGATACGAGATACTGGTGCGCATGGCATGCCGCATAGCCTAGTGCAAATCTCAAGTCTGTGCGTCAGATATTACGTTATAATGAAGGGTAGCCCTCTTGAGAAACCTTTATACCGAAGTATTAAGCGTTCTCCTGGTGTACCTCAAAGACAAACAACGAGCTTAGAACAGTGCAGAATGGTATAGGCAAAAAGCCCTCATTCGTGCATGCTCTATTCTCAATGGCACACAGACTAGAATTTACCCAATCAACTCCAGTTCTCAGGTATGTCGTGCAGCTTTTAACTAAAGCCAGCACCCATCGGAAACTATACCTTATAGTATCAGACTCCCAGTCTAGCATTATCTAATCCAGCAGAACACTAATAATTATAGGAAGCGGTACTGAACAATATGAATGCCAACTAATGCTTCGTGATCAACTTATCTTAACAACTAAACATACATGGGTTATATAAGACCTTAACGCACAATACAACTGGCCAGCATGAAGCTGATTATGCAGAGTTAACCACAGGGGGTATAATATTAATAAAAGGTGGTGAAAGATATGGAAAATGAGAGAGATAGGCAGAGGAAAAGGTTCTCAGGTGCAGTGAGGAGGACAGGTATCATAGGGATAAGAGGGATGCGTTCTAGAAACCAGATCTGAGGGAGAGAGTGGCCAGAGAGCAGTATATATACTAGCACTAGTTCGAACCGCGTAGGAAAAAAGCGGTAACAAGTCCTCTAGCCAATGCTAAAGAAGCTAGCTAAACATGACGTCACCAAGCATGGTAAAAACTCCTCCAACGAATCCCCACGAGGCCAGCCAGCTATGACGTCATCGAGTATAGCAAAACACTGCGCGCCTCCCCACACTCTGTTCTACTCTCTCTCTCTCTCTCTCTCAAATCCTATCATTACTACTTAATGATAAAACATATACTTTGCAATTAAATAAATAAAGCCTTGACATGGGTGAAAACAAAGAGCCTTTCTGGACTGCCCATGACACGAGCTTTCATATGAAATAAAGCACACAATGATACATCAACTGTAGCCACATCCACTGCCCTGGCGATCCTAGCGAGTCACTGTAGGACAAGCCATGCGGTTCTAACGGAGTGGTTAACGTCACAATATTGATTGGCTAACAGCCTAGATTCATTCGGTCAGGTGAAGGTGTTGAGGGATTGGTTCACAGTGGGATCGGTTCGGTGCTTGTTCGGGGGTTAAACCTTTGCTACGGCCCCCCTATTGTTCGCATTAATTTGTCTGTGATTTTTTTTCCCCCAGAGATCTTGCATGGCCCTTTCAACTTGTCTTTTTTGTTTTGTTTTTTTATAAACGTTCACTTAAGGCTTTTTCTGCATAAGGCTGTATAAAAAAATCACTTATTTCTAATGTCTTGATAAACGGGACAAAACAACTAACATTTCTTTTCACCACCCAATTTACTCCTGGCTACAAACAACCATATGATTATTTATGTCATGAGTCTCATTTCAGGATGTTTCTGGATGACTGATACCAGAGGTAGTACTGTCGTGAATCCTAGCTGGTATATATACCGTAGTTTGAATTTCCCGGGTTCACGACAGCTGGTTCCTTTTTGTTTATACGCATTACTTTATTTATCTTTGTGGATAAATATTACTGTGGTTGCACCAAATATATCTTAGTTTATTTTCCCCTATTATTTAATCACGGGGGACGATATAGAACCCTTAAATATATTTTATATTGTCACGATACAAGGGAATCTCAGACACACTTCACACAGACTTCGTCCCGCTAACAACAAACCACCAGTTGCTGCCACATAACGCCAGAACTTCCCTGATATTCACCTACCGACATGTCCATCACCTAAGCTACACTCTTTGCATCACAGCTAAGTTCCTTTAATACTAGAAGTACTTCATAGATATTACTGGGACTACCACAGATAACCTACACATACATGTTTACAAGCAAGTCAAACGCCGACCCGGTATCATTTTTATAGCCTAGGCCAATTCATCTTTCCAGGTTTAATTATTTTATTTATACCCGTTTCTCCTCTACCCCCTAGGAATAATAAACAGGATAAGTATATTATATTATATATATATATATATATATATATATATATATATATATATATATATATATATCCTATATATATCCTAGTCAACAATGGGTATTCCAACACTGACGTCACCAATGCCATCAACCACCACCTAGAAAAATGGTACAAACAAGACCCCCCTAGCACCAACCCGGCCAATGACATTAAATTTTTCTACAGAAACTACATGTCTTCCGACCACACAACAGACGAATCCATTATGAAAGAAATAATTAACAAAAACGTCCTCCCCACCAACCCTGACAATAAAATCAAACTCATTATTTACTACAAATCTCCTAAGACCTCCAACCTTGTCCTCCGTAACCGCCCCATTTCCACCAACCAACCGAAAGACGATCATGTGATATACCAGCATATTTGCACCTCTGGGGACTGTGGACCCCTATCCTATGTTGGAATGACACAGACTCGCCTTTCCCGTCGACTAACCCTCCACCTTCAATCTGGCGCTATAAAAGATCACTATCAAGCCCCCCACCATCTTGCCCTAACTCTCGCCGTCCTAGACAAACAAACCACCATACTCGACAAAGAATCAGACCCCAGAAGACTAGCTATTTTAGAAGCTCTATACATCCAAACACTCAACCCCAGCATCAACAACCAAACACAAGACCTTCAAATTCTTCCTTCAGGCAAGCGCTACAGGCATGCTGCCCCCCCTCCTCTCGCCCCGCGACCCCCTTCCTTACGCTTCCATGCTCAGCACACAACTGACAACACCAACCAATCACAGCCACCCACAGCCAACAACCAACCACCAATAAGATTTAGTGCCCGTCTCACGAATAGACTCAACACTCCACAGTTCCTTAACATTTACCAATTCTGTCACCCAACCCGATCTTATAAATTCAAAAATAAACACTGCAATTTCTCTGAACCAGGACCTTCTAGAATTAATGGATGGGGACAAAAGAATCTAGTTTCCTTTAATGCACAGAAAACCAAGTACATTAAATTTTCTAACCGACAGAATCTCACTGACTCCCATATATTTTTTAATGATGTAAATATTCCCACTTCCCCTAGTATTGACATTCTCGGTGTAACATTAACTACTAACTTGAGCTGGACACATTATGTTAGAAGCATTGCTAAGAATGCCTCTAAAAAACTGGGACTCCTGTACAGAGTTCGAGAATTCTTCACTGACGAGCAGTTGGCCGTGATATATAAAAGTCATGTGCGTTCTCAGATGGATTACTGTTCACCTCTGTGAGGTGATAGTGGAGTGGTTGCATTGAGGCAGTTGGACAAAATTCAAAATAAAGCTATTAGATTAATCAATAACCCTGCAATCACACAGGACCTTCCTACATTATCCATACGAAGAAACATTGCATCCCTTGCATTATTCTACAGATATTTTCACAGCAATTGTTCCGAGGAACTTGCTTCAATTGTGCCGCCTCTCCACATCTTTCCCCGTAGAACTAGGGCAGCTGAGAGCGCCCATGAATTTACACTTTCTCCTCCACAATGCAGAACTTCTGCTTATCATAATTCATTTATCCCCAGAGCTACTACTCTTTGGAATTCACTTCCCTCGAATTGCTTTCCACAAACTTACAATCTACAAATGTTTAAATCCAGTTGTTACAAACATTTTATGAATGGAGGATGCCTTTAGGCACATGGACCTTTTTGTTTTATCTGTGTTTTTCCTTCCTCCGTTCATTGTCTCTTTAAAAAAAAAAAAAAAAAAAAAAAAAAAAAAAAATGCCTTCCACCAATGAACAGCCACCACACACCCAGTAGCTCCGCCCACCTCCCTGTACTTGATCCTCGAATTTTGTATAAATAAGATGCTTTGTCCCTATTCTAATCATTACCTCTCCATTCCCTGAAGATGCAAGATGTTTACTTGTGAAATGTTGGATCCACCATGAATTTTGCTAACCTTTTGAACCTCATCTCTGAACCCCAGAGGAAAATTGTTAGAACTATTGAAAGCTGTAACAATAAAATCCTGAATGCTGAAACTGCTATTGCTTTTAACCTCGTCTGTTTAAAAGAGAATCTATTACCTGGCTATACTAACATATATATATATATATATTGGATTTACAGCCCAATAGTACACACATACTGTATATATTTTTTTATTAGTGAAATTGTATGCAGTCCTGTTAATCAATTAAATTATTATGGTTTCGAAGTTTGATTCGACCCTCCTCTGCCCTAATTGCCCTAAGCTTTCTCCTGTCACTGATTCAGACACTGAACAACCTAGTGCGCCTAGAAACATTTATATTCTTTCGGACAGTTCATCCAATAGTGCAGTTCTACCTGATCCTGACCGGCCCCACCCCCACCCCGCCAGTTTGGAAAAGGAAAAAACATATAAACCCTGTGTCACTTTTCAATTAGTTTCTGACTCTGACAGTGATCATTATTTGGAAGGTTTTAATACTTTAACTGCACTTGCTACGGAACAAGAGGCCACTACTCCACAACCCATTGGAAGTGGCAGTGCTATTTCTGTGCCTGAGGCTATTTCATCACCCACAATTGTTGAACATTTTGCCTGTTTAATGGAACTATTTCAATTTGTCACCTGTGATAATGCAACGTGTGTTAGCTGGTTAAAAAGTAATAGTTTAATTGCTACAGACAATATTAAGTGTCCAAAGTGCGTATCTGAAGGTCGGAAAGGGGTACTTAAATACTATAAATACAGTGCAAAAGACAGAAAGTGCCAATTACGGTTACATTGTCCTGGTGTTGGGAAATTATGACAATTCAAGGTTTCCCCTTTCCGTAACACTTTTTTTGATGGCACAACTTGCCGCACTACTGTCTGTCAGGTTGTGGAAATAATATACTGCTTCCTAAATAAATTTGGGGTTAATGTGACAATGAAAGAGGTGGGAGTCTGTATAAAAACATTCATTGACTATTTTAACTATTGTCGAGAGTTGTGAGCTTGTGCTTTATCGGCAGATGATTGTGTTATTGGGTGTCCCTCGAAAGTTGTTGAAATAGACGACAGCAAATTTTTCAAGCGAAAGTACAATCGGGGGCGCCAGGAGGGCTGGGTCTTTCGAGGTATCGATAGAGAAAGTCGGGAGTGTTTTCTGGTGATTGTGCCTGACCGTTCTGCTCCGACTTAGATACCCCCTATAGAAAAACACATAAGACCCGGAACAACAATAATCTCGGATGACTGGAAAGCTTATCACGCATTACAACACCATGGTTATGAACATCACTCTATTTGTCACAAGCGTAATTTTGTCGACCCTACAAATCCACAAATTCACACTCAAAACATAGAAAATACGTGGAGGTACGCTAAGGCAAATTATCCTGACCGCAACACTTATGAAACTTTACGGGACAGCTACCTCCAAGACTACATATATCGCCGCAAATACAAGGCCAACCTGACGTCTGGTCTTCCAGCTTATGAAGACTTTCTACAAACATCTCTCCGGTTAACTGGTAAGAATTGAGGTCATTTTCAAACCTACCGCGGCCTAACGGGGGTATTTGGTTTACATCGTAAGGAATTACTAGTTGCTTGGTAAAGTTTTTTTAGTTTACCTTTACTTCTATACCAAGATTGTTTTTACATATTTGAAGACAAATATGGAATCTATATGTTCTAAAGATCATATGAAAATTTGTTTTAACCATCGGATATGTGTTTTGTGCACTCTTACCCAATCAGCGGGGGTGTGGGGGCGGCAGCCCCCACAGGTAAGGTTCTTAGGTTAGGCTAATCATCTAATGTCTCCTCAAAGTTGATTCTATTTTCATAACATAGGCTATTACCCACTCCACCCTGTGAAATCGGGTTTTATGAGTCTCTAAAATGCCCAAATCAGAGCCAACTTTTAGCTACAAATGCAATATATTCGTTAACGAATAGTTGCTGGCAGGAAAGGGTTAGTTGCTGGCAGGTAAGGGTTAGTCAGTTGTCATTTTAGCCTACTAGGTTAGGTTAGGTTGTTTGGTTAGCTTAATGTAACAATTGCACTCAGACACACAGATTGAACCTTACTGCTCCCGAGTCTGGTGCGGCAGGTAAAGTGATTTAATTACGCCCCGTACCAGTATAAGTTTTGCTATCGCCTTACGTATTACCTAACTTACCTCTGATCGGAGGTAGCAGTGTTTACTATACTCTATCAATATTAAACCACGCCCCCCGAAAGTGGCCAGGGCTTTGAAGATGAGGGAAATATCAACACTTATACATGAACACCAGCAAATACTCTTCAAAATTTAATAGTGGAAAATTAGTAGGTCACAGTTGTCCACCTTTTCTGACACCTGCTTTTTAGAGCGGGTGTAAATATTCAATACAATTAGCGCTATTCCACGTACATTCTTCTAGACGCGCCCGTACATTGGCGCCTTTTGTTCTGTTCAAATCGCCCGCTTCTGGAATCGGCCGTACACTGGCTGCGACGTCATAGCTGTTGGCCAATCACCTACGGTCTTTCATCGTATGTGTTTGTGTTCGTACTTCTTGGTGTTTAGGAGTCGCTGTTGATATTCAATAGTGTATGTAGCTTTTACCCCACAATTTCTTTCATCTTCAAAGCCCTGCCCACTTTCGGGGTGCGTGTTTTAACATTGATAGATAAAGGGGTTTAGTAAACACTAGGATACGAGGTAAGTTGTTGTTGTTGTTGTTGTCGTTCCCCAAGCTGCCTGGCCGAACAGCCCCAAGGCCCCGAGCAAGACCAAGGCCATAACCGAGCGCCCCCACAGAACCCTCCCAGCCGACCACAATAAAGCATAGGTGACCGAAGCCACTCCATGGCGGGGAGCTGAGGAGGGCGACAGAAATACCCGGGAAACCAAAGCACCCAGGGCCCTGTGCCCTTCAGCAATTATGAAGAGAAACCTGAGGGGCAAAGGAAAAAAAAAAAAAAAAAAAAGTTTGTAAGTTTGGTGATACGCCCAATAACACAACTTTTACCCAAATGTATTCAGTTTGTAACCTACCTATACGACTCAAATCGGTAAATACAATCTCAATAAACCCTCTTACTAACATAGGTCCTTCTTAAACTGCATAAACTTCTCTAATTTTAGCCAGAATCAAAGGTAAAATTATATAACCGTAAAAAGGCGTCATGGACTCATGGTGCTGAAGAAGTTAAACGCACAATGGTATTCCTATAGATGTGATGCAGTCTGCCATTAATATACCATCTTTAAAATGTGCGTGTACGTTTTCTCTCTCGCGTGTACACGCACACACTCTCTCTCTCTCTTATATATATATATATATATATATATATAACTTCAGATCAAACGCAGTAAGTCTGGGCTTTGATTCTAAATATTAACTATTTCGGTATTTAGTATAATTATTATATAATTATGTAAGCAAAAGTATGTACATAGAGATTTGGCTATGTATAATAAAATCAATCAATCAATCAAAATCAATCTTTGTACAGCCTGTTGATTGGACTGCAGGACACAACGAAATCTGGAGGACCTATTTGTTTATGCTAACTATACAGCCGAAACCAAGGCGGACATTTAGTGGGTGTGGTAGTACGTCCTAGCGTGTTTACTTATACAGACTAATAACACACATAACAAAGCCACTCCAACAGCTTCCTCTCTCTCTCCAACACCCCTTCTCCCCTCTCTACACTCTTCAGAAAAAATAGGAAAAGTAGAATGTAGAAACGAGGTGCCGTTGTAGAGGCTTATCCCTCAATACCTTCACCTTTACCTTTTTTTACCTCGACGACGTATACAGACTAATAAACACACATAACAAAGTCACTCCAACAGCTTCCTCTATCTACAACACCCTTTCTCTGCTATCTACACTGTCCCAGTCGTAAGGTCCTAGTGTACTGTCTGATGGCGTAATGGGATTCCAAATGTAAGATTCCATATCCATTTGAGTTCCCAAACTATAATATGTTTATCTGATGGGCCTATAATATAGTTGATCATTTATTTATATTTTTATTTATTTTTCAGTTTCCTCCCTATACCTCCATCAAGCTTTTAAAAATATCCCCAAGACCCCCATCAAATTATGTTTGTACATTTTTCGATAGAAAAATGTCCCGGCTGAAGGCCGTTTACTCAAATACTACAGAAACGCTGTCGCTCGCCAGGAAAAAAAATCGACACCTAAATTATACGAAAGGTCTTAATATTAACAAAGAAATGGGGCGAAAGATCTTAAAATTGTCAAATTATTGGGCCGAACACCATAAAATCTAAGCACTAATGAGGCTAAACATGAGGGAGAAGGGGGACCAGTAAAATCGAAAATCTCCCCTTAAGCTGCTGGTAAAGTGCCATGTCCGTATACTGTAATTACTCCGCTATTATTAAGGGGGAGTAGTTGCTTCTTCTCCCTCATGTTTAGTCCCATTACCTTTGAGATTTTTAGATACTCGGTCCATTATTTTGGCAATTTTAAGACCTTTCGCCCCAGTTCTTTCTCAACATAAAGACCTTTCGTGCCATTTAGGTGTCGATTTTTACCTGGCGAGCGATTGCTAGCCTGTAATATTAGGAGGAATCGGCAAGGTATAAATTTATCTTGAAGGGAGGTCTAGGGAGTGTTTTTTTAAGCTTGATGGAGGTCTAGCGAGGTTACTATGAAATAAATAAATAAATATATAAATAGACCAAAAAACAACCACTACCCCTTTAAGATTTTGGAGTGAAATATGTCCTTAATTACGAACACTTGGTATTCTGGAGTGAAATATGTCCTTAATTACGACCACTTGGTATTTTGGAGTGAAATATGTCCTTAATTACGAACACTTGGTATTTTGGAGTGAAATATGTCCTTAATTACGAACACTTGGTATTTTGGAGTGAAATATGTCCTTAATTACGAACACTTGGTATTTTGGAGTGAAATATGTCCTTAATTACGAACACTTGGTATTTTGGAGTGAAATATGTCCTTAATTACGAACACTTGGTAGTTTGGAGTGAAATATGTCCTTAATTACGAACGCTTGGTATTTTGGAGTGACATATGTCCTTAATTACGAACACTTGGTATTTTTGTGATGCAGAGACCGAATTTGTTCATACATGTCCATTAACCCCTTCTGTACCAGTCACGTCCTTTACATCATATTCTGGCAACTATTAGACAATTGCATTCAGCTTAGGAAGTACCTCTACCCATAATAAGGCTTCAAACTATCTCGGCCAACCCTTTTAACTACCACAGATCCTTCCTAAGCTGCATAGTATCGTCTACTTATATAGCTAGAATATAACATACCACACGTCGCTGGTACTCAAAGGGTTAACCACTTCTGTACCAGTCACGTCTTTTACATTGGATTTCCGCAACATTTAGACGAGTTTATGAAGCTTAGGAAAGCTATAATATGATGGTAGCTAAAAGGACGAAGTGAGATTGTCTGTGTAGCCTTTTTACAATGGGTCGACGTCCTACAGAAGGGGTTAAGGGGAGAGGGGGTGTTTTTCTGGCCCCCCTTCTCACTCATGTTTATCCCCATTAGTTTTCAGATTTTAAGACGTTTGCTCCATTAGTTTGGCGATTTTATGATCATTTGCCCTATATTTTTGCCAATATGAAAACCTTTCATGCAATTTAAGTGTCGATTTTTCCCGGCGAGCGAAAGCAAGCCTGTAATTTATAAGGAACCGGTCTAGCTTTGGTCGGGACATTTTTCCTATCGAAAAATGTACAATTTTTTCTTGAAGGGGGTTCTAGGGGGCACTTTTTTTAAGCTTGATGGAGGTCTAGGGAGGAAACTAAAACAATAAAAATCAAATTATAAATTAATAGGTCAATAAATAAGCCCATCCCCTCTCAAGTATCGAGGAATCAGTTGCCAAGGAATTCCATTTACCATCAGCTGGATACAGATGAACTCTCACTCTCTCTCTCTCTCTCTCTCTCTCCCCCCCCCCCCCCCCGGGGTCTGTTGGTGATCGCCTGAACCATACCCCCACCGCCAGGGGTCTTTCTTAGTCCAGTTTAAGGGGGGATGGTTCACTTTTTGCGCGATTTTTGCATGTATTCATTATTTGTCTAGTTTCCTCCCTAGACCTCCATCAAATTTAAAAAGACATCCATTAGATCCCCCTTCTAGATTAATTTGTACATTTTTCGGTAGAAACATGTCCCGGCCGAAGGCCGGTTCTTCCAGCATTACAGGCTCACTATCGTTCGCCAGGGAAAACATCGACACCTAAATAGCACGAAAGGTCTAAATATTGACGAAGGAATTGGACGAAAGGTCTTAAAATTGACTAACTAATGGGGCAAACATCTAAACATCTGAAAACTAATGGAGCTAAACATGAGGGAGAAAGTGGTCCAGAAAAACGGCCCATGTCTCGTTAAGGGCACGGCATATCATTGATATATGTATTGGTTACATTATCACCAGTATACGTATATATTTATATTAGTTTGCACCTTAGACCTCTATCAAGCATAACACAAAAAAAGCACACATCCCAAAGACCACCCTTCTATACATATATGTACATTATTCGGTAGAATTTGTTTTTATCCAAAATTGCAGGCTCGCTCCCGCTCGCAAGGAAATAATCGACCTCTAAATGGCACGAAAGGTCTTAATATTGACAAGGAGATAAACGAAAATCTTAAGATTTGAAAACTAATATTGCTAAACATGAAGGTGAAAGGAGGGTATATAACAGACAAATACTAATATTGGTAAACATGAAGGTGAAAGGGGGGTATATAACAGACAAATACTAATATTGCTAAACATGAAGGTGAAAGGGGGGTATATAACAGACAAATACTAATATTGGTAAACATGAAGGTGAAAGGGGGGTATATAACAGACAAATACTAATATTGCTAAACATGAAGGTGAAAGGGGGGTATATAACAGACAAATACTAATATTGGTAAACATGAAGGTGAAAGGGGGGTATATAACAGACAAATACTAATATTGCTAAACATGAAGGTGAAAGGGGGGTATATAACAGACAAATACTAATATTGCTAAACATGAAGGTGAAAGGGGGGTATATAACAGACAAATACTAATATTGGTAAACATGAAGGTGAAAGGGGGGTATATAACAGACAAATACTAATATTGGTAAACATGAAGGTGAAAGGGGGGTATATAACAGACAAATACTAATATTGCTAAACATGAAGGTGAAAGGGGGGTATATAACAGACAAATACTAATATTGGTAAACATGAAGGTGAAAGGGGGGTATATAACAGACAAATACTAATATTGGTAAACATGAAGGTGAAAGGGGGGTATATAACAGACAAATACTAATATTGGTAAACATGAAGGTGAAAGGGGGGTATATAACAGACAAATACTAATATTGCTAAACATGAAGGTGAAAGGGGGGCATATAACAGACAAATACTAATATTGGTAAACATGAAGGTGAAAGGGGGGTATATAACAGACAAATACTAATATTGCTAAACATGAAGGTGAAAGGGGGGTATATAACAGACAAATACTAATATTGGTAAACATGAAGGTGAAAGGGGGGTATATAACAGACAAATACTTCCCCTTAAGAGGAGGCAGACCGTTTTTCTGGACCCCCATCTCCCTAATGTTTAGCCCCACTAGTTTTGAGATTAAAAGACGCTCGGCCCATTAGTTTTGCGATTTTAACACCTTTCGACCCATTTCGTTGTCAATTTTAAGACCTTTCGTGCCATTTAGGTGTCTATTTTGTTCCTGGCGAGCGGTAGAGAGCCTGCAATTTCAAGAGGAACCGGCCTTCGGCCGGGAAATTTTTCTACCGAAAAATTTACAAATTTATCTTGAAGGGGGGTCTAGGGGGTGTTTTTCTAAGCTTGATGGAGGTCTAGCGAGGAAACTAAGAAAATATATGAATAAATTAATTAATAGACCAAACAAACGGCCAGTCTCCCCTTAACCCCTTCAGCACCATGACGCCTTTTTACCTCTGATTCTGGCTCAAATTATAATGATGTTATGCAGTTTAAGAAGGACCTATGTTACTTAGAGGGTTTATTGTGATCATAAGAAGGACCTATGTTACTTAGAGGGTTTATTGTGATCATATTTACCCATTTGAGTCTTATAGGTAGATTATATACTAAAGAAAATCGTCTAATGGTAACCAGAGTATGATGACAATTACGTAATGGTGGTGATGGAGAGTTTTAAGTTTGCTCCCTTGACTATAATGTGTTTAAGCCTTAAGGGGAGATGAGTCGTTTTTGTAGTCCCCCTACTTCCTCATATTTAACCCCATTAGTTTTCAGATTTTAAGACTTTTCGCCCCATTTATGTGTCAATTTTAAGACTGTTCGTGTCATTTAGGTGTCGATTTTTGTCCTGGCGAGTGATAGCAAGCCTGTAATTTAGGAGGAATCGGCCTTCGGCCGGGACATTTTTCTATCGAAATATTTACAAATTTATCTTAAAGAAGGGTCTTGGGCAAGTGTTTTTTTAAGCTTGAAGGAGGTCTTGGGAGGAAACTCAACAAATAATATAAAGATACATAAATGATCAAATATATACGGCCATCCCCCCTTAAATATCACCCCCTAGACCCCCCCCTTCCAGATAAATGATCAAATATATACGGCCATCCCCCCTTAAATATCACCCCCTAGACCCAGATAAATGGGTAGGCTCGCATTTTCGATAGAAGAATATCCCGGTTCCTCCAAAATGTCACGCTCCCTATCGCTCGCCAGGAATGAAATCGAAACCTAAGGTGCACGATAGTTCTAAAAATCGCCAAACTAATGGAGAATACATTTTAAAATGTCAAAACTAATGCGGCTAAACATGAGGGAGAAGGGGGTTCAGAAAAACACGACCTTAAGTGAAAATCACCTCTTAGGAGGCAGACCGTTTTTCTGGACCCCTTTCTCCCTAATGTTTAGCCCCACTAGTTTTGAGATTATAAGACGTTCGGCCCATTAGTTTGGCGATTTTAACACCTTTCGCCCCATTTCGTTGTCAATTTTAAGACCTTTCGTGCCATTTAGGTGTCGATTTTTTCCTGGCGAGCGATAGCGATCCTGCAATATTAAAAGGAACCGGCCTTCGGCCGGGAAATTTTTCTACCGAAAAATTTACAAATCTATCTTGAAGGGGGGGTCTAGGGGGTGTTTTTCTAAGCTTGATGGAGGTCTAGGGAGGAAACTAAACAAATATATGAATAAATAAATTAATAGACCAAACAAACGGCCAGTCTCCGCTTAACCCTTTCAGTACCAATTATTCTTTTGCTTTTATGCTGGCTACAATTAGACGATTGTATTCAGTTTAAAAAGGGCTCCCAGCAATTAACAGGCTTCGAACTATCTCACTTACCCGTTTTTACTTCCACAGATCCTTCTTAAACTGCAGAAAATCGTCTAAATATAGCTAGAATTAAATTTAAAAGGACTTCGCCGGTACAGAATGGGCTAAGGGGACAGTGGCTGATTTTTTTGGTCTTTTTATTTTTTCGCATTTTCCAGTTTTTCGTTAGACCTCCATCAACTATATAAAAACAACCCCTAGAACCCCTTTCAAGATAAATTTGCACATTTGTTGGTAAAACAAATGTCGAGGCCGAAGACCGACTCCTTCTAAAATTACAAGCTCGCTATCGCTCGCCAGGAAAAAATCGACACCTAAATGGAACGAAAGGTAATAAAATTGACGACAAAATGGGGAGAAAGGTATAAAATAACTGAAGTAATTGGGCGAACGTCATAACATCTCAAAACTAATGGGTCTAAACATGAGGAAAAAAGGGGGCAAGAAAAACGACCCAACTCCCCTTAATTCCTATTGCAGGTCACTCTCTGCACTTCCCATTACGTACCACTGTCTGTTACTGCATAGTTTGTATATATATTTCATTGTCGGTGATTCATTGGTTAGATACCTTGGCAGGGCAACAAACACAGGTTGGTAAAGTTGTCTGCGTGCCTGGTGCCGGAGTCGGGAGGGTAGCTGAGAAGATAGATGCTGTCCTGGAAGTGAGTGGGGAGGACCCCATCATCTTCCTCAATGCAGGGAGCAACGATATATGGAGATGCAGGACTGAGGAGTTGCTCTCCAAGTATCAGGAAATGTTGGAGAGGATCAAGGAAAAGGGTGGAGTTCCTGTGGTAAACTGTATCCTGCCAAGAAGAGGGTAAGGAAGGAATGGTCCTCCAGGCTATTGGTGTAAATAGCCGGCTGGAGAAGTATTGCAAGGCAAATACTATTCCATTCCTGGATAACTGGTCCCTCTTTTATGGTAAGGATGAACTGTATGCCTAGGATGGAGTACATCTCTCTCGACTAGGAGTTTCGACCTTGGCCAGCTCACTCGACAAGATTGTTGCGGGGTTTCGTTAAAAAAACCTGGGTGTGTAAGTAAAATACTGTCTCCATATGGAGCAGGTACTTCATGTGACAAACCAGTGAGTAAAATAGAAATAATCAGTCAAGATAGTGCGGATATAGTGATGTGTAATAGTAGTATCGATAACACTACACATGTAACTGATAGTAAAGATGAGAATACTGATAGAGTAGAATTTCCGTCTAGAGCTAGTAGTTCAACAGGAAATAATAAGTTAGCTAAACACAATAGAACATTAGTTGAAAATAAAAGTAATAGGTTGAGGGTATATTATACAAATTGTAGGAGTTTATGTAACAAAATGAACGAACTTAGAGCACTCGTTAGCACAGAAAATATAGACATAATAGCGCTAACTGAAACGTGGATTAATACAGAATCTAGGCATTTTTTAGCAGAATTTGATATTCCAGGATATAGTTTGTTTATATATGACCGAACAAGTAGGAGGGGCGGGGGTATAGCAGTGTTTGTCAGGAGTACATTAAAAAGCTGTATTAAATCAGGTATTAGACTAAATAATGATAATGAAAGTGTTTGGGTAGAGGTTAACGAAGGTAGTGAGACCATAGTTATTGGAGTCATATACGGTATAGACCGCCTAATATGAGTAGAAATGGCGGAACATCGTTATGGGAGGAAATTAAAATAGCATCAAGGTTTAGCAATGTGTGCATTATGGGAGATTTTAATTTTCCGAACATGATTGGCAGCACCAAATAGGCGACTCCGATTCAGTAGAGTTTATTGAGGTAGTACAAGATAGTTTTTTATTTCAATTCATAGATACGCCGACTAGAGGTATTAATATTCTTGATTTAGTTTTCAGTAACAATGAACATATGATAAATAATGTAGAGATTGGTGACCACCTAGGAAATAGCGATCATAAATCTATTTATTTTAATATACAATGGACAGGGAATGCTAAAGAGAATACGACACTTATCCCAGATTTCAGAAAAGCCGATTATGGTGGGCTAAGAGACTTAAGGGTGGACCCTATTGTTAAGCAATTAAGTCAGGATATGCCAGAGTTAAACTTGCTACCTACATATAACCAGTTTATTGCTTCACTCCACAATGCTCAAAATAAATATATCCCTAAAAGAAGATTTAGATCGATGCAGAACCAACCAAAATGGATGACTAATAAGCTAATAGATCTTATAGGAAAAAAGAAAGGACTATATAGAAAAATAAAGAAAGGCGAAAATCATTTACATAATAAACTATATAAATCTAAAGTTAGAGATGTAATAGGCCCCCTAAAAACTTCAATAGGAGAAATAACAGAAAATGATTTAGAAATGTGCAGTACATTAAATAGTCAGGTTCTTTCCGTTTTCACTAATGAAAATTTGGCACAGATTCCAAAAGTCAATATGGTATATAGTGATAGTATAGAAAATATGTTAAGTACAGTTAGTATAAGTAGAAATGATGTGCTTAAGGAAATTGACAGACTGAAACCTCAAAAATCGCCTGGTCCTGACGAGGTATATGCTAGAGTATTAAAAGAATGCAGAGATGAGTTAAGTAGCCCATTAGCATTTTTATTTAACAAGTCATTAGAAACAGGTTTAGTTCCAGAAGCTTGGAAGCTTGCAAATGTAGTTCCGATCTTCAAAAAAACTGATAAATCGATATCATCCAATTACCGTCCCATTAGTCTCACATCAATCATAGGAAAGTTGCTAGAGTCTATTATTGCTAGGAAAATTAGAAGCCACTTAGTAAAATTTAACTTAATAAATTCTTCTCAGCATGGATTCACTCAGGGACGTTCTTGCCTTACTAATTTGCTTAGCTTTTTCTCAGAGGTATATGAAGCAGTAGATAGTGACAAGTCATATGATATTATATATTTAGATTTCAGTAAAGCTTTCGACAGAGTCCCTCATGAGAGATTGATGAGAAAGGTTGAGGCACATGGAATAGGAGGGTCGTTGTTGGGATGGATTAGGTCAAGGCTAATTGGTAGGAAACAAAGAGTCAGCATAAATGGTACCAAGTCAGAGTGGGGAGCAGCCAAAAGTGGTGTCCCCCAGGGATCGGTATTAGGTCCCCTGTTGTTTCTTATATACATAAATGACCTAGATTTAGGTATAACTAGTAGGATAAGTAAATTCGCAGACGAGACTAAAATGGGGAGATCAATTGATTCAGATAGCGATATAGAGTGCCTCCAAAGGGATCTAGATACCTTACAAGAATGGTCAGTAAATTGGCAGATGAAGTTTAACATTGACAAATGCAAGGTATTAAAGATAGGGAAGATGCAAACAAATGTTAAATATAAACTAGCTAATTTAGAATTAGAAAATTCAGACTGCGAGAAAGTTCTAGGTGTGTTTGTTAGCAATGATTTGAAACTAGAAAACAGTGTATAAGCGTTCGTAATAAGGCAAACAGGATTCTCGGGTTCATCTCTAGGAGTGTGAGTAACAGAGCTGCTGATGTTATCTTAAAACTTTACTTGTCATTAGTAAGACCCCATATGGATTATGCTGTCCAATTTTTGTATCCTTATTACAGAATGGACATAGATTCATTGGAGAGAGTACAGCGTAGAATGACAAAAATGATCCATAATATTAGAAATCTTCCGTATGAAGAAAGGTTGAAGAAATTAGGTTTACATTCGTTAGAGAGACGCAGAGTTAGAGGGGATATGATAGAGGTGTTCAAGTGGGTTAGTGGGATTAACAAAGGGGACATGACAAAATTATGTACTAAAGCTCAGTGATAGCGAAAGAACTCGTACCAATGGTTTCAAATTAAGATAAATTTTGTTTCAGAAAAGATAGAGGCAAATATTGGTTTGGTAACAGAGTTGTAGATGGGTGGAATGTACTACCAGGTGCTATAGTGGGATTAAAAACGGTAGGGAGCTTTAAGATAAAATTGGATAAGCATATGGACGAGAAGGGTTGGGTGTGAAGGGGGATCAGCCGGGTTGGGCCAATCAGCGCTCTGCAGACCCCGTAATCCTGCCTTAATCTCTAACCGTTTTGGTAAGATGATCCTCAGGGTATTAGAGTGTTGAGCCTATAATTGGGCTTTGTAATTGGGGTTGTTGTTGTTGTTGTTTTTCCCCAAGCTGCCTGGCCGAACAGCCCCAAGGCCCCGAGCAAGGCCAAGGCTACAACCGAGCGCCCCCACAGAACCCCCACCGCCGACCACAATAAAGCCTGGGTGACCGAAGCCACTCCACGGCGGGGAGCTGAGGAGGGTGCGGAAACGCCCGGGAAACCAAAGCCCCACCCAGGGCCCTGTGCCCCTCAGCAATTATGAGGGTTGGGCACCCGCCCTGTAATTGGGGTTGTGTGGGACAGGGATCTGCCTTGCTTAGGCTAATCGGCTTTCTGCAGACTCCCATTTTCTTATGTTCTTATGTTCTTATATACACTTATACAGTATATCTATCTATATATATATATATATATATATATATATATATATATATATATATATATATATATATATATATTATATATATATATATATATATATTACATACAGTATAATTATATGTGTGTGTGTGTATGTGCTAGAAGTATATATGAGGTCGGAGAGACAAATACCGAGAAAGAGAGATTGACTGGGCGTTTAGGCATGCTTGAGAGAGAGAGAGAGAGAGATATATATATAGATCGGGTTACCTGGCTGTATCATTTTCCGGTTAAACCCTGTTCTTCCTGCTGGACCAAAGAATTACGGGTGTACCTAAAACATAATGAATATTGAGTCACATATAGTTAATCCCTTAATCATAATTGTTATATGTGGTAATATTGTCGAATTTATATATACAGTATATATATATATATGGATTGGGTCTGAGCATTTAGATAGATAGATAGATAGATACATATATATATATATATATATATATATATATATATATATATATATATATATATATATATATATATATATATATATATTATATATATATATATATACTGTATATATATATATATATATATATATATATATATATATATATATATATATATATATACTGTATATACTGTATAATTATAGACTAATGAGAGTTACCTGCGTGGGTCCTGCTCCGCGTGAAAGATAGGCAAGGACTTGGCAGCAGGCTCCCTCTCCAGATCCAGGGAATCACTCCTGGGTGCCAAAAACAATTTATAATTATTCATAAATAGGACATCCTTTAAATGTATATACCAGTATATCTAGTAACATAGGATAATTATGTAATATACATATCATTTAGTAGCCTATCCCGGAAACCCAAAGGAGGAAATGATAAGTCAGCTGTAGCTCGGTGTGGCAGATGCAGTGTACATGTCACCTTTGATGAGAGAGGTAGTGATACCCGCCAATTTGGATTTTCACGTTGGCAATCATACCTATCTTAACACTTACGCTGCGGGGACATTTCCGCTATATTACGGCTCATTCAGGCACTCCTGAATGATTGAGCAAGTGTCTGCATGAAATTGAATTTATTCAGCCAAAAACTAGAAGAAAATTACTTCAAAATGACACCAGAACGAGGTTCGTAGCGCGCGGGGTTAATCAGCAGCGCTACCATAGACATTCGGTAATTTGAGCGAATATCGCTAATGTCGCGCTACATTTGCCTTTGGAAGTGCTGCAGAGTCTAGCGGGATATACCTCATACCTCCTCAGTGTCATGGCCGCCTGGCTGGAGAGCGGACGGGGGCCTACTGCACTCCCCCTCACTCGGACTCGTCTCCACAGGCTTTAAAAGCCTAAAAAATTCTCAAAATCTGCATTCCGGAACGTCTCCCACAGCCAATGGGCTAAAGTGCATGTTTTAAACTATGAGTGTGCCAGACTGAATGTTTGTATCAACTTTTGAATGATTCCTACAGTATTTGACATTTATCCTATTCAATAACAATTTTAAAATAATCAAATATATAATTGGTTGTTAATTTTTTTCAAATGTCACTAATTTCATTGTCGTAGTGTACTTACAGTATATCAATTATATTGAATAGTAGTCCACTAAATATTCTAAGTGTCAAGGCTAAAAGTGAGTCAATTAAGCTTTTGGCTCCCACAGATCCGTCCTAAAGTGAATAAAGTAATCCAACAATTGTCACTGCTGGTCAAAAATGTAAAACGTCCTCATTGTACTGAACTTGTACAATGATAAATCTGAAATGTGAAAACTGCACTTTAACCTCAGTTTTTTTATTTTATTTTTGTCTGTGTGAGTGAGGAAGACAAGAGGCAGAACTGCCTATAGCGAGTGCCTCCCTCATAGTTGAAAAAGTGACAGGCTCAAAATCAAGGGACGTTCGAGCTAAAATGCCAGGACACACAGAGTTTGAAGAAATTTAAGTCATAGGAGGAGGGAAAGACTTATTCTGGTTGAGAGTTCCAAAGCTCAGCTGTTGAATAGAAGAAAGACTGGGAAAACGTTTCACTCTTGGGTTGGGGAGTTTCACAGAGTAGGGGTGGGATTGTGTTGCAAGACGGGTACAACGTACCCTACGTAGAGGAGGTGGTATACACTGGGAGAGCTCTGAGGAGCACTGATTATTGTAGTAGCGATAGAATAGCGAGAGAGATGCAACAGTGCGGCGAAGAGAGAGAGTTTGCAGAGAGTTGGTGAGTGGGCAGTAATTAATGATACGAAAGGCCTTCCTTTCTACTTTGTCTAGGAGTGCAGTGTGAGAAGATCTTCCCCACACATGTGAACAATACTCAATACAGGGACGCACTGTGCCCCTGTACTTAGCAAGAAGTTGCGCAGGGGTAAAGAACCCCTTGAGGCGGTTGAGCACACCCAGCATCTGGGAGGCTGCCTTAGCAAGACTGGTAATATGGTCCTTCCAAGTGAGAGCAGTAGAAAAAGAGACACCAAGAATATTGAGAGAAGATGAAGGATTGATTTTTGTATTGTTCAAGAATAGGGGATAGTCCTCTGGAAGATCCGGACGGGTAGATAGATGGAGAAATTGGGTTTTGGAAGCATTAAAGGCAACAAGGTTTTCTCTGCCCCAATTTGGAAATAGTAGTTAGATCAGAAAATAAGTGTTCTATGGCCTCATTACGTTTGTCTTTGAGGGATTGCTGGCTGGGGCATCCTGGAAAACTAATTGAGTAGTGAAAGGTAGAGTCATCTGCGTATGAAAGGATGGGACTAGAGGTACAGTTGAGAAGATCATTAATGAAAATTAGAAAGAGAATAAGTGATAGGACAGAGCCCTGAGGAACACTGGAGTTGATAGGATGAGGAAGTGAGCGATGGCCGTCCACAACCGCAGCTATGGAACGGCCGGAAAGGAAATTAGAAACCGAAGGAGGGTAGTTTAGAAATTTAAGATTTGTACCAGACTCTATTGAAGGCCTTCGATATGTCTAGTGCAATAGAAAAGGTCTCACCAAAGTCCCGAAAGGAGGATGACCAAGAGCTAGTAAGATATGAAAGAAGATCACCAGTAGAGCGACCCTTAAGGAAGCCATACTGGCAATCTGAGAGCAGATTATGAGAAGAGAAATACTTAAGAAATTTGGAAGCATGAATAGTTTCAAAAGCTTTAGAGATAAAAGAGATGAGAACAATTAGACAATAGTTGGAGGGTTGACAGCGGTCAACCTTCTTTGGGACAGGTTGAATGAGAGCAAACTTGCAGTATGAAGGAAAGACATTAGAGGAGAGACAGAGACGAAAGAGTTTGCCTAGGCAGGGAGTCAGCATGGAAGCACAGTTTATTAGTACAACAGAAGGAACATGTCCGGACGATACGCCTTCTTAGAATTATGCCCAGAGAGGGTAAAAAGTACATCTTTAGAAGAGATTAGGATATTAGGCATAAGTAGGAGAGAGAGGGGTGGAGAGGGAGGCATAGCACTGGAATCATCCAAGGTGGAGTTTCTAGCAAAAGTTTGAGCGAAGAGTTCACTCTTGTCTGAGGAAGAAGTGATGGTTGCGCAATCAGAGTGGAAAAGGGGAGGGAAAGACGAGGAAGAAAATTTGTTGGAGAGGTTTATGGCTAGATGGCAGAAAGCTTGGAAAGAGCTAGATTTGGATAGTTCAGTGCATTTATTATTGATGAAAAAGTGCATGGCAGTCGAAGAACATATTTGGCTTGATTCCGTGCAGATACATAGAAAGAATTAAATTCTTGATTTTTAAGGCGTCGGTACCGTTTGAATGCTTCCTCCTTGTTGCGGACAGCAGTAGAACAAGCGTGAGTAAACCAAAAAAAAATTGCATTAGACTGAGAGAAAGAAAATGAACTGTATGCTTCCATGCCCAAGAGGATTATCTCGGTAATGCGCTCAGTATTCTCCGAGGGTTCTTGGCCACGGAAGCAGAAGTAATTCCATCGGAAATCAAAGAAGTACTGCTGAAGAACCTCTTAGTTGGCAGTGCCAAAGTGCCACAAGCGCTGCCGGCGGGGAGGATCAGGTGGCCGTACTGGAGATCGATAGGACAGGTTACGGAGATAAGTTTATGGTCGGAGCAGCCCAAAGGAGGGAAAAGATTGACAGTATAAGAAGGAGGGTTAGAACTCGGAAATAAGTCAAGAACGTTGGGCCGATCTCCGAAGCGATTCGGGATATGGGTGGTTTGCTGGACCAGCTGCTCTAGGTCATTTAGGATAGAAAAGAAGAAGGATTGTTCACCAGGTTGATCAGTAGTAAGAGAGGAGAGCCATTGGTGGTGGTGAACATTGAAATCTCCAATGATGGTGATTTCCGAGAAGGTAGAGATGGATAGAATGTGTTCCACTTTATAGTTTAGATAGTCAAAGAATTTGGGAAAGTCGGTAGAGTTAGGGGAAAGATAGACAGCACAGAAATATTAAGTATGAGAATGGCAGGATAGTTTGAACCATAAAGATGAGAATTCATAGGAGTCTAAATCGGGAACAGCAAGTGAGTTTGTTGTGCACGTATGCACAACATCCGCCTTTGGCTTTGAAACTAGGATAGAGAAAGTAGGAGGATACAGAGAAGGGGCTGCTGGCAGTTGCCTCAGACACCTGGGTTTCAGTGAGGAAAAGAAGATCAGGTTTGGAGGAGGAGAGATGGCGTTCAACTGAGTGAAAATTAGTGGAAAGGACGTGAATATTTTTCAAAAGTTGATAGTAGGAGTGACAGGCCGTGGTCCAGAGCATTTAGAGGGGCTATCACGGGAAGGTCGGGCGGGTGTGGGGGTATTTATTTGGGGACTCCGAGGCTTGGTGCATGATATATATATATATACATATTGACTAATGAGAGTTACCTGCGTGGGAACTGCTCCGCGTGAAAGATAGGCAAGGACTTGGCAGCAGGCTTCCTCTCTAGATCCAGATAAACATTCCTGGGTGCCAAAAACATAATTTATAATTATTCATAAATAAGACTTCCTTTAAATGTATATACCAGTGAATCTAGAAACATAGGATAGTTATGTAATTTACAAATCATTTAGTAGCCTTTCCCGGAAACCCAAAGGAAGAAATGATAAGTCATCTGTAGCTCGGTGTGGCAGATGCAGTGTACATGTCACCTTTGATAAGAGAGGTAGTGATAGCTGCCATTTTGGATTTTGAAGTTGGCAATCATACCTATCTTAACACTTACGCTGTGGGGACATTTCCGCTATATTAGGGCTCATTCAGGCACTCCTGAATAATTGAGCAGGTGTCTGCATTAAATTCAATTTATTCAGCTGAAAACTAGAAGAAAATAGACACCAGAACGAGGTTCGTAGCGCGCAGGGTTAATCAGCAGCGCTACCATAGTCATTCGCTAATTTGAGCGAATATAGCTAATGTTGTGCTACATTTGCCTTTGGAAGAGCTGCATAGTCTAGCAGGATATACCTCATATCTCCTCAGTGTCACGGCCGCCTGGCTGGAGAGCGGACAGGGGCCCACCGCACTCCCCCTCACAAGGACTCGTCTCCACAGCCTTTAAAAGCCTAAAAATTGCTATAAATTGCCATGTCCGTTCCAGAACGTCTCCAACAGCCAATTGGTTAAAGAGCAAGTTTTAAACTATGAGTGTGCCAGACTGAATGTTTATATCAACTTTTGAACGATTCCTACAGTATTTGACGTTTATCCTATTTAATAATAATTGTAAAATATATCCAAATTTATGATTGGTTAATTTTGTTTAAATGTCACTAATTTCGTCGTCGTAGTGTATTTATATCAATTATATTGAATGGTAGTCCACTAAATATTCTAAGTGTGAAAGCTAAAAGTGAGTCAATTAAGCTTTTGACTCTCACAGATCCTTCCTAAAGTGAATAAAGTAATCCAACAATATAGTCACTGCTGGTCAAAAATGTAAAATGTCGTCATTGTACTGAACTAGGATACAATGATAAATCTGAAATGTGAAAACTGCACTTTAACCTTTTTTTTTTTTTTTTTTTTTTTTTGCCTGTGTGAGTGAGGGAGATAAAAGGCAGAACTGCCTGTAGCAAGTGTCTCCTACATAGTTGAAAGAGTCACAGGGCGAAAATCAAGTGACGTTCGAGCTAAAATGGTTGGACACACGGAGTTTGAAGCAATTTAAATCATAGGAGGAGGGAAAGACTGATTCTGAGAGAGAGTTCCAGAGCTCAGCTGTTGAATAGAAGAAAGACAGTAATATTTCACTTGTGGTTTGGAGAGTTGCACAGATTAGAGGTGGGATTGTGTTGCAAGACGGGTACAACATACCCTACATAGAGGAGGTGGTATACACTGGGAGAGCTCTGAGGAACACTGATTATTGTAGTAGCGATAGAATAGCAAGAGAGATGCAACCTTGCGGCGAAGAGAGAGAGTTTGTAAGTGGGCGGGAATTAATTATACGAAAGGCCTTCCTTTCTACTTTGTCTAGGAGTGTGGTGTGAGAGGATCCTCCCCACACATGTGAACAATACTCAATACAGGGACACACTGTGCCACCTATACTTAGCAAGAAGTTGCCCAGGGGTAAAGAACCCCTTGAGGCAGTTGAGATTACCCAGCTTCTGGGAGGCTGCCTTAGCAAGACTGGTAATATGGTCCTTCCAAGTGAGAGCAGTAGAAAAAGAGACACCAAGAATATTGAGAGCAGATGAAGGATTGATTTTTGTATTGTTGAAGAATAGGGGATAGTCCTCTGGAAGATCCGGACGGGTAGATAGATGGAGAAATTGGGTTTTGGAAGCATTAAAGGCAACAAGGTTTTCTCTGCCCCAATTGGAAATAGTAGTTAGATCAGAAAATAAGTGTTCTATGGCCTCATTACGTTTGTCTTTGAGGGATTGCTGGCTGGGGCATCCTGGAAAACTAATTGAGTAGTGCAAGGTAGAGTCATCTGCGTATGAAAGGATGGGACTAGAGGTACAGTTGAGAAGATCATTAATGAAAATTAGAAAGAGAATAAGTGATAGGACAGAGCCCTGAGGAACACTGGAGTTGATAGGATGAGGAAGTGAGCGATGGCCGTCCACAACCGCAGCTATGGAACGGCCGGAAAGGAAATTAGAGACAAAGGCACAAATGGAGGGATAGAAACCAAAGGAGGGTAGTTTAGAAATTATAGATTTATGCCAGACTCCATTGAAGGCCTTCGATATGTTTAGTGCAATAGAAAAGGTCTCACCAAAGTCCCGAAAGGAGGATGACCAGGAGTTGGTAAGATATGAAAGAAGATCACCAGTAGAGCGACCCTTAAGGAAGCCATACTGGCGATCTGAGAGCAGATTATGAGAAGAAATACTTAAGAAATTTGGAAGCATGAATAGTTTCAAAAGCTTTAGAGATACAAGAGATGAGAGCAATTGGACAATAGTTGGAGGGTTGAGAGAGGTCACCCTTCTTTGGGACAGGTTGAATGAGAGCAAACTTCCACAATGAAGGAAAGACATTAGAGGAGAGACAGAGACGAAAGAGTTTGCCTAGGCAGGGAGTCGGCATGGAAGCACATTTTTTTAGTACAACAGGAGGAACACCGTCCGGACCGTACGCCTTCTTAGTATAATGCCCAGAGAGGGTAGAAAATACATCTTTAGAAGATATTAGTATATTAGGCATAAGTAGGAGAGCCCCCTAAGGGGGGTGGAGAGGGAGGAATAGCACCGGAATCATCCAAGGTGGAGTTTCTAGCAAAAGTTTGAGCGAAGAGTTTAGCTTTGTCAGAGGAAGAAGAAGTGATGGTTGTGAAATCAGAGTGGAAAAAGGGAGGGAAACATGAGGAAGAAAAATTGTTGGAGAGAATTTTGGCTAGATGCCAGAAAGCTTGGGAAGAGCTAGAGTTGGATAGTTCGGAGCATTTATTATTGATGAAAGAGTGCATGGCAAGTCGAAGAACAGATTTGGCTCGATTCCTTGCAGAAACATAGAAAGAATGAGATTCTTGAGATTTAAGGCGTTGGTACCGTTTGAATGCTTCCTCCTTGTTGCAGACAGCAGTAGAACAAGTGTGAGTAAACCAAGATTTGTTTTGCATTAGACTGAGAGAAAGAAAATGGACTGTACGCTACCATGCCCGAGAGGATTATCTCGGTGATGCGTTCAGCACTCTCCGAGGGTCCTCAACCATGGAAGCAGAAGTAATTCCATGGGAAATCAAAGAAGTACTGCTGAAGAGCTTCTCAGTCAGCAGTGCCAAAGTGCCACAAGCGCCGCCGGCTGGGAGGATCTGGTGGCCGTACTGGAGAGATAGGACAGGTAACTGAGATAAGTTTATGGTCGTAGGAGCCCAATGGAGAGAATAGATTGAAAGTATAAGAAGAAAGGTTAGAAGTCAGAAATAAGTCAAGAACGTTGGGCCGATCTCCGAAGCGATTCGGGATATGGATGGGTTGCTGGACCAGCTACTCTAGGTCATTTAGGATAGAAAAGACGAAGGCTTGTTGTTGTTGTTGTTGCTGTTGTTCCCCAGGCTGCCTGGCCAAACAGCCTCAAGGTCCAGAGCAAGGCCAAGGCCATAAACAACCGCCCCCACAAAACCTTCCTTGCTTACCACTAATATAGCCCGAGTGACCGAAGCCACTCCAAGGCTGGGAGCTTCGGAGGGTGTGGAAACACCCGGGAAACCAAAGCCCCACCCAAGGCCCTGTGCCCCTCAGCAATTATGAAGGGAAAGTGGAGGGGCAAAGGAAAAAATGTGACTCTTTGGCTCCCAATCTACCAACCTCTAGGATGGCAGTAGGGAGGTCAATCCACGGAAGAGATGCCGTAACTTGAGATCTACAAAATATATAAGTAAGAGGAACAGTCAGAGTAAGCTATGGGTATGGCAGAGATTGCTCAGTTCTCACTCTGATAGACCAGCCCATCACCACATGACTAGAACCCAATCCTCTCAGCATTAGTTATGAAAGGCCCTAGAAAGCCGCCTTTGGCGGGGGGGATAGCTCCCCTATTTCAACTCGTTTTGGGCTTGTCCACCAGGTTGATCAGTAGTAAGAGAGGAGAGCCATTAGTGGAGGTGAACATTGAAATCTCCTTAGATGGACAAATTTCCGAAAAGGGAGAGATGGATAGAATGTGTTCCACTTTAGAGTTTAGATAGTCAAAGAATTTGGGGAAAGATAGACAGCACAGAAATATTTAATATGAGAATGACAGGATAGTTTGAACCTTAAAGTTGAGAATTCAGAGGAGTCTAAATCGAGAACACGAGAGCAAGTGAGTTTGTTGTGCACGTATGCACAACATCCGCCTTTGGCTTTGAAACTAAGATAGAGAAAGTAGGAGGATACAGAGAAGGGGCTGCTGGCAGTTGACTCAGAAACCTGGGTTTCAGTGAGGAAAAGAAGATCAGCTAGGTTTGGAGAAGGAGAGATGGCGTTCAACTGAGTGAAAATTAGAGGAAAGGACACAAATATTTTCAAAAGTTGATAGTAAGAGTGACAGGCCGTGGTCCAGCGCATTTAGAGGGGCTATCAGGGGAAGGTCAGGCGGATGTGGGGGCATTTATGTTCCCCACTCTCTGGGGACTCCGAGGCTTGCTGCGTGTTATATAAATATATATAAATAAATATATAATTATTGACTAATGAGAGTTACCTGAGTGGGTCCTGCTCCGCGTGAAAGATAGGCAAGGACTTGGCAGCAGGCTTCCTCTCCAGATCCAGGGAATCACTCCTGGGTGCCCAAATCATTATTTATAATTATTCATAAATAAGACATCCTTTAAATGTATATACCAGTATATCTAGTAACATAGGATAATTATGTAATACACAATACATTTAGTAGCCTATCCCGGAAACCCAAAGGAAGAAATGATAAGTCAGCTGTAGCTTGGTGTGGCAGATGCAGTGTACATGTCACCTTTGATGAGAGAGGTAGTGATAGCCGCCATTTTGGATTTTCAAGTTGGCAATCATACCTATCTTAACACTTACGCTGCAGGGACATTTCCGCTATATTTGGGCTCATTCAGGCACTCTTGAATGATTAAGCAAGTGTCTGCATGAAATTTATATCAATCAGCCAAAAACTAGAAGAAAATAACTTCAAAATAACACCAGACTGAGGTTCGTAGCGCGCTGGGTTAATCAGCAGCGCAACCATGGACATTCGCTAATTTGAGCTAATATCGCTAATGTCGTGCTACATTTACCTTTGGAAGCGATGCAAAGTCTAGCGGGATATACCTCATAACCCCTCAGTGTCACGGCCGCCTAGCTGGAGAGCGGACTGGGGCCTACCGTGCTCCCCCTGACTCGGACTCGTCTCCACAGGCTTTAAAAGCCTAAAAATTGCTATAAATTGCCATGTGCGTTCCGGAACGTCTCCAACAGCCAAAGGGTTAAAAAGCAAGTTTTAAACTATGAGTGTGCCAGACTGAATGTGTGTATCAACTTTTGAATGATTCATACAGTATTTGACGTTTATCCTATTCAATAATAATTGTAAAACATCAAAATTTATAGTTGGTTGTTAATATATTTCAAATGTCACTAATTTTGTTGTCGTAGTGTATTTATATCAATTATATTGAATAGTAGTCCACTAAATATTCTAAGTGTCAAGGCTAAAAGTGAGTCGATTAAGCTTTTGACTCCCACAGATCCTTCCTAAAGTGAATAAAGTAATCCAACAATAGTCACTGCCAGTCAAAAATGTAAAATGTCCTCATTGTACTGAACTAGGATACAAAGATAAATCTGAAATGTGAAAACTGCACTTTAACCTTAGTTTTTTTTTTTTTTTTTTTTGCCTATGTGAGTGAGGGAGACAAAAGGCAGAACTGCCTGTAGCAAGTGCCTCCCCCATAGTTGAAAGAGTCAAAGGGCCAAAATCAAGGGACGTTCGAGCTAAATTGCCTGGACACACTGAGTTTGAAGCAATTTAAATCATAGGAGGAGAGAAAGACTGATTCTGGGAGAGAGTTCCAGAGCTCAGCTGTTGAATAGAAGAAAGACTGAGAGTAACATTTCACTCGTGGGTTGGAGAGTTGCACAGAGTAGGGTTGGGATTGTGTTGCGAGACGGGTACAATGTACCCTACGTAGAGAAGGAGGTGTACACTGGGAAAGCTCTGAGGAACACTGATTATTGTAGTAGCGATAGAATAGCGAGAGAGATAAAACATTCCTGCGAAGAGAGAGAGTTTGCAGAGAGTTGGTGAGTGGGCGGGAATTAATGATACGAAAGGCTTTCCTTTCTACTTTGTCTAGGAGTGCGGTGTGAGAAGATCCTCCCCACACATGTGAACAATACTCAATACACGTACGCACTGTGCCCCTGTACTTAGCAAGAAGTTGAGCAGGGGTAAAGAACCCCATGAGACAGTTGAGCACACCCAGCTTCTGGGAGGCTGCCTTAGCAAGACAATTTAGACTGGTAATGTGGTCCTTCCAAGTGAGAGCAGTAGAAATAGAGACACCAAGAATATTTAGAGAAGATGAAAGATTGATTTTTGTATTATTGATGAATAAGGGATAGTCCTCTGGAAGTTCCGGACGGGTAGATAGATGGAGAAATTGGGTTTTGGAAGCATTAAAGGCAACAAGGTTTTCTCTGCCCCAATTGGAAATAGTAGTTAGATCAGAAGATAAGTGTTCTATGGCCTCATTACGTTTGTCTTTGAGGGATTGCTGGCTGGGGCGTTCTGGAAAACTAATTGAGTAGTGCAAGGTAGAGTCATCTGCGTATGAATGGATGGGACTGGAGGTACAGTTGAGAAGATCATTAATGAAAATTAGAAAGAGAATAGGAGATAGGACTGCCTTTTGCAGAACACCGGTGTTGATAGGATGAGGAAGTGAGCGATGGCCGTCCACAACCGCAGCTATGGAACGGCCGGAAGGAAATTAAAGACAAAGGCACAAATGGAGGGATAGAAACCAAAGGAAGGTAGTTTAGAAATTAAAGATTTGTGCCAGACTCTGGCCTTCGATATGTTTAGTGCAATAGAAAAGGTCTCACCAAAGTCCCAAAAGGAGGATGACCAAGAGTTAGTAAGATATGAAAGAAGATCACCAGTAGAGCGACCCGGAAGCCATACTGGCGATCTGAGAGTAACTTATGAGAAGAGAAATGCTTAAGAAATTTGGAAGCATGAATAGTTTCAAAAGCTTTAGAGATACAAGAGATGAGAGCAATTGGACAATAGTTGGAGGGTTGAGAGCGGTCACCCTTCTTTGGGACAGCTTGAATGAGAGCAAACTTCCAGCATGAAGGAAAGACATTAGAGGAGAGACAGAGACAAAAGAGTTTGCCAAGGCAGGGAGTCAGCATGGAAGCACAGTTTTTTAGTACAACAGGAGGAACACCGTCCGGATCGTACGCCTTCTTAGTATAATGCCCAGAGAGGGTAGAAAATACATCTTTAGAAGAGATTAGGTTATTAGGCATAAGTAGGAGAGCCCCCTAGGGGGGGGGGGGGGTGGAGAGGGAGGAATAACACCGGAATCATCCAAGGTGAAGTTTCTAGCAAAAGTTTGAGCAAAGAGTTCAGCTTTGTCAGAGGAAGAAGTGATGGTTGTGAAATCAGTGTTGAAAAGGGGAGGGAAAGACGAGGAAGAAAAATTGTTGGAGAGGTTTTTGCCAGAAAGCTTGGGAAGAGATGGAGTTGGATAGTTCAGTGCATTTATTATTGATGAAAGAGTGCATGGCAAGTCGAAGAACAGATTTGGCTCGATTCCTTGCAGAAACATAGAAAGAATGAGATTCTTGAGTTTTAAGGCGTCGGTACCATTTGAATGCTTCCTCCTTGTTGCAGACAGCAGTAGAACAAGTGTGAGTAAACCAAGACTGTTTTGCATTAGACTGAGAGAAAGAAAATGGACTGTACACTTCCATGTCCAAGAGGATTATCTTGGTGATGCGTTCAGCACTCTCCGAGGGTCCTCGGCCATGGAAGCAGAAGTAATTCCATGGGAAATCAAAGAAGTACTGCTGAAGAGCCTCTCAGTCGGCAGCGCCAAAGTGCCACAAGCGCTGCCGGCCGGGAGGATCGGGTGGTCGTACTGGAGACATAGGACAGGTAACGGAGATAAGTTTATGGTCTGAGGAGCCCAAAGGAAAGAAAAGATTGACAGTATAAGAAGAAGGGTCAAGCGGATGTGGGGGCATTTATGTTTCCCACCCTCTGGGGACTCAGAGGCTTGCTGCGTGTTATATATATATATATATATATATATATATATATATATATATATATATATATATACAGGGTGTTTTAAAACAACACTGCTAGACCTCATCTGCTAATTAGTAAATACAATAACGAAGAAGATTATCTAAGGAAAAAATGCACAATAATATACCATTAATGATTTAAACCGCATAGAGTAAAATAATTAGTGACACCCAGGTATGAGCTATAATCCGAACACGGGCTAGTGTCTCCCCTCCCCCCCAAATAGCCTACCTCTTGCCTCCCATCCCAGTTCGAGTTTTTCTTCGAAGCTTTGGAGCCATAACGAATCTTCTCATGTGTTTAATCATCTGCTCGGCCATGGTGCTATCTTCTTCTGTCATAGTGATTTTATTTACCTTATAATATCACATAAATATGGATTGTCGTAATTTAGGTGTGTCTCTGCCTTTGTTATTTTATACTCGTTATGTCCAAGTGACGTAAATTGTTTGTTTTGGGTACCATTAGATGATTTTAAATATTCATTAGTGAACACCGTATACTTGTATGTCTACAGCTACGTAAAATCGTCAAACTTCAACCATAAAACTGATAGACATATTTCGTTAGAACTCTGTGATAATAGTAACTTAATGAGGTATTTGTATTGAAACAGTAAATTGCGCAGGAACAATTTTTTCCCATTCAAACAGTTTCACGAACGATTAAATTAACTATAGCAGTGTTCGGATACCTGACCCAGACTTGAGATTCATTATTTTACCTCTTGGTCATCGTTACAAATGGTGCATATCGTGTTACGCTACTTGGATTATAATACTTAGCAGTTTTCTTCTAATTGCAAAATATCATTACCAATTTTATGTTACTTTGATTTTGTAATTATTCATATGTGATTAGGTCATTAGATATCTCCTCTTTACCTTTTTTACTTGGTAATCATTCATATTGTGTATCATATGTTTTGTGCTGAGCTCAGAACCCTGTTTTGCTACATTTCTAAATAACCATTTATCTCCGTTACAATATATTTTTGGTAAAAATATAATAGAAATATGTGTATTATATATTTTTATCAATGTGGTCGTCATACTCTGGCAGTGTTGTTTTAAAACACCCTGTATATATATATATATATATAATTATTGACTAATGAGAGTTACCTGAGTGGGTCCTGCTCCGCGTGAAAGATAGGCAAGGACTTGGCAGCAGGTTTCCTCTCCAAATCCAGGGAATCACTCCTGGGTGCCAAAAACATAATTTATAATTATTCATAAATAGGACATCCTTTAAAATATGTATATACCAGTATATCTAGTAACATAGGATAATTATGTTGTAATATACAAATCATTTAGTAGCCTAACCAGGAAACCCAAAGGAAGAAATGATAAGTCAGCTGTAGCTCGGTGTGGCAGATGCAGTGTACCTGTCACCTTTGATGAGAGAGGTAGTGATAGCCGCCATTTTGGATTTTCACGTATAGGCAATCATTCCTATCTTAATACTTACGCTGCGGGTATATTTCCGCTATATTAGAGCTCATTCAGGCACTCCTGAATGATTGAGCAAGTGTCTGCATGAAATTGAATTTATTCAGCCAAAAACTAGAAGAAAATAGCTTCAAAATTACACCAGAACGAGGTTCGTAGTGCGTGGGGTTAATCATCAGCGCTACCAGACATTCACTAATTTCAGCGAATATCGCTAATGTCGCGCTACATTTGCCTTTGGAAGCGCTGCAGAGTCTAGCAGGATATACCTCATACTTCCTCAGTATCACGGCCGCCTGTCTGGAGAGCGGACGGAGCCTACCGCGCTCCCCCTCACTCGGACTCGTCTCCACAGGCTTTAAAAGCCTAAAAATTGCTATAAATTGCCATGTGCGTTCTGGAACGTCTCCAACAGCGAATGGGTTAAAAAGCAAGTTTTACACTATGAGTGTGCCAGACTGAATGTTTGTATCAACTTTTGAATGATTCCTACAGTATTTGACGTTTATCCTATTCAATAATAATTGTAAAATATCCAAATTTATAATTGGTTGTTAATTTTTTTCAAATGTCACTAATTTCGTTGTCGTAGTGTATTTATATCAATTATATTGAATAGTAGTCAACTAAATAGTCTAAGTGTCAAGGCTAAAAGTGAGTCAATTAAGCTTTTGACTCTCACAGATCCTTCCTAAAGTGAATAAAGTAATAGTCACTGCCGGTCAAAAATGTAAAACGTCTTCATTGTACTGAACTAGTACAATGATAAATCTGAAATGTGAAAACTGCACTTTAACCATATAGTTTTTTGTTTTGTTTTTTTTTGCCTGTGTGAGTGAGGGAGGCAAAAGGCAGAACTGCCTGTATTGACTGCCTCTTCCATAGTTGAAAGAGTCACAGGGCCAAAATCAAGTGACGTTCGAGCTAAAATGCTTTTACACACAGAGTTTGAATTTTTTTAAATAGTAGGAGGAGGGAAAGACTGATTCTGGGAGAGAGTTCCAGAGCTCAGCTGTTGAATAGAAGAAAGACTGAGAGTAAAATTTTTACTCTTGGGTTGGAGAGTTGCACAGAGTAGGGGTGGGATTGTGTTGCAAGACGGGTACAACGTACCCTACGTAGAGGAGGTGGTATACACTGGGAGAGCTCTGAGGAACACTGATTATTGTAGTAGCGATAGAATAGCGAGAGAGATGCAACATTGTGGTGAAGAGAGAGAAATTGCAGAGAGTTTGTGAGTGGGCGGGAATTCATGATACGAAAGGCCTTCCTTTCTACTTTGTCTAGGAGTGCGGTGTGAGAAGATCCTCCCCACACATGTGAACAATACTCAATACAGGTACGCACTGTGCCCCTGTACTTAGTAAGAAGTTGCGCAGGGGTAAAGAACCCCTTGAGGCGGTTGAGCACACCCAGCTTCTGGGAGGCTGCCTTAGCAAGTCTGGTAATATGGTCCTTCCAAGTGAGAGCAGTAGAAAAGAGACACCAAGAATATTGAAAGCAGATGAAGGATTGATTTTTGTATTGTTCAAGAATAAGGGATAGTCCTCTGGAAGTTCCGAACGGGTAGATAGATGGAGAAATTGGGTTTTGGAAGCATTAAAGGCAACTAAAAAACTGGGACTCCTGTACAGAGTTCGAGAATTCTTCACTGACGAGCAGTTGGCCGTGATATATAAAAGTCATGTGCGTTCTCAGATGGATTACTGTTCACCTCTGTGGGGTGGAAGTGGAGTGGTTGCATTGAGGCAGTTGGACAAAATTCAAAATAAAGCTATTAGATTAATCAATAACCCTGCAATCACACAGGACCTTCCTACATTATCCATACGAAGAAACGTTGCATCCCTTGCATTATTCTACAGATATTTTCACAGCAATTGTTCCGAGGAACTTGCTTCAATTGTGCCGCCTCTCCACATCTTTCCCCGTAGAACTAGGGCAGCTGAGAGCGCCCATGAATTTACACTTTCTCCTCCACAACGCAGAACTTCTGCTTATCAAAATTCATTTATCCCCAGAGCTACTACTCTTTGGAATTAACTTCCCTCGAATTGCTTTCCACAAACTTACAATCTACAAATGTTTAAATCCAGTTGTTACAAACATTTTATGAATGGAGGATGCCTTTAGGCACATGGACCCTTTTGTTTTATCTGTGTTTTTCCTTCCTCCGTTCATTGTCTCTTAAAAAAACAAAAACAAAACAAGGTTTTCTCTGTCCCAATTGGAAATAGTAGTTAGATCAGAAAATAAGTGTTCTATGGCCTCATTACGTTTGTCTTTGAGGGATTGCTGGCTGGGGCGTTCTGGAAAACTAAATGAGTAGTGCAAGGTAGAGTCATCTTCGTATGAATGGATGGGACAAGAGGTACAGTTGAGAAGATCATTAATGAAAATTAGAAAGAGAATAGGAGATAGGACAGAGCCCTGAGGAACACTGGAGTTGATAGGATGAGGAAGTGAGCGATGGCCGTCCACAACCGCAGCTATGGAACGGCCGGAAAGGAAATTAGAGACAAAGGCACAAATGGAGGGATAGAAACCAAAGGAGGGTAGTTTAGACATTAAAGATTTGTGCCAGACTCTATTGAAGGCCTTCGATATGTTTAGTGCAATAGAAAAGGTCTCACCAAAGTCCCAAAAGGAGGATGACCAAGAGTTAGTAAGATATGAAAGAAGATCACCAGTAGAGCAACCCTTAAGGAAGCCATACTGGCGATATGAGAGCAGATTATGAGATAAGAAATGCTTAAGAAATTTGGAATCATGAATAGTTTCAAAAGTTTTAGAGATACAAGAGATGAGAGCAATTGGACAATAGTTGGAGGGTTGAGAGCGGTCACCCTTCTTTGGGACAGCTTGAATGAGAGCAAACTTCCAGCATAAAGGAAAGACATTAGAGGAGAAACAGAGACGAAAGAGTTTGCCAAGGCAGGGAGTCTGCATGGAATCACAGTTTTTTAGTACAACAGGAAGAACACCGTCCGAACCGTACGCCTTCTTAGTATAATGCCCAGAGAGGGTAAAAAATACATCTTTAGAAGAGATTAGGATATTAGGCATAAGTAGGAGAGCCCCTAGGGGGGGTGGAGAGGGAGGAATAACATCGGAATCATCCAAGGTGGAGTTTCCAGCAAAAGTTTGAGCGAAGAGTTCAGCTTTGTCAGAGGAAGAAGTGATGGTTGTGAAATCAGAGTGGAAAAAGGGAGGGAAAGACTAGGAAGAAAAATAGTTGGAGAAGATTTTGGCTAGATGCCAGAAAGCTTGGGAAGAGCTAGAGTTGGATAGTTCGGTGCATTTATTATTGATGAAAGAGTGCATGGCAAGTCGAAGAACAGATTTGGCTTGATTCCTTGCAGAAACATAGAAAGAATGAGATTCTTGAGTTTTAAGGCGTCGGTACCATTTGAATGCTTCCTCCTTGTTGCGGACAGCAGTAGAACAAGTGTGAGTAAACCAAGATTTGTTTTGCATTAGACTGAGAGAAAGAAAATGGACTGTACGCTACCATGCCCAAGAGGATTATCTCGGTGATGCGTTCAGCACTCTCCGAGGGTCCTCGGCCATGGAAGCAGAAGTAATTCCATGGGAAATCAAAGAAGTGTATACTGCTGAAGAGCCTCTCAGTCAGCAGTGCCAAAGTGCCACAAGCGCTGCCGGCTGGGAGGATTGGGTGGCTGTACTGGAGAGATAGGACAGGTAACGGAGATAAGTTTATGGTCGGAGGAGCCCAAAGGAGAGAAAAGATTGAAAGTATAAGAAGAAGGGTTAGAAGTCAAAATAAGACCAGAACGTTGGGCCAATCTTCGAAGCGATAATTCGGGATATGGAGGGGTTGCTGGACCAGCTGCTCTAGGTCATTTAGGATAGAAAAGACGAAGGCATGTTGCTTGTTGTTGTTGTTGTTGTTGTTGTTCCCCATGCTGCCTGGCCAAACAGCCCCAAGGTCCCGAGCAAGGCAAAAGCCATAAACGACCGCCCCCACAAAACCTTCCTTGCTTACCACTAATATAGCCCGGGTGACCGAAGCCACTCCAAGACGGGGAGCTGAGGAGGGTGCGGAAACACCCGGTAAACCAAAGCCCCACCCAAGGCCCTGTGCCCCTCAGCAATTATGAAGGGAAAGTGGAGGGGCAAAGGAAAAAATTTGACTCTTTGGCTCCCAATCTACCAACCTCTAGGATGGCAGTAGGGAGGTCAATCCACGGAAGAGATGCCGTCACTTGGGATCTAGAAAATATATAAGTAAGAGGAACAGTCAGAGTAAGCTATGGGTATGGCAGAAATTGCTCGGTTCTCACTCTGACAGACCAGCCCATCACTACATGACTAGAACCCAATCCTCTCGGCATCAGTTATGAAAGGCCCTAGAAAGCCGACTTTAGCGGGGGGGGGATAGCTCCCCTATTTCAACTCCTTTCGGGCTTGTCCACCAGGTTGATCAGTAGTAAGAGAGGAGAGCCATTGGTGGTGGTGAACATTGAAATCTCCTTAGATGGAGATTTCCGAGAAGGGAGAGATGGATAGAATGTGTTCCACTTTAGAGTTTAGATAGTCAAAGAATTTTGGAAAGTCGGTACAGTTAGGGGAAAGATAGACAGCACAGAAATATTTAATATGAGACTGACACGATAGTTTGAACCTTAAAGTTGATAATTCAGAGGAGTCGAAATCGGGAACACGAGAGCAAGTGAGTTTGTTGTGCACGTATGCACAACATCCGCCTTTCGCTTTGAAACGGAGATAGAGAAAGTAGGAGGATACAGAGAAGGGGCTGCTGGCAGTTGACTCAGAAACCTGGGTTTCAGTAAGGAAAAGAAGATCAGGCTTGGAGAAGGAGAGATGGCGTTCAACTGAGTGAAATTTAGAGAAAAGGCAGCGAATATGGAAAAGTTGTTAGTAAGAGTGAAAGGCTGTGGTCCAGAGCATTTAGAGGGGTCGTCAGGGGAAGGTCGGGCGGGTTTGGGGGTATTTATGGTCCCCCTCTCGGGGTGTTTTATATATATATATATATATACCGGTATATATATATATATATATATATATATATATATATATATATATATATAATGACTAATGAGAGTTACCTGAGTGGGTCCTGCTCCTCGTGAAACATAGGCAAGGACTTGGCAGCAGGCTTCCTCTCCAGATCCAGGGAATCACTCCTGGGTGCCAAAAACATAATTTATAATTATTCATGAATAGGACATCCTTTAAAATGTATGTACCAGTATATCTAGTAACATAGGATAATCATGTAATATACATAACATTTAGTAGCCTATCCCGGAAACCCAAAGGAAGAAATGATAAGTCAGCTGTAGCTCGGTGTGGCAGATGCAGTGTACATGTCACCTTTGATGAGAGAGGTAGTGATAGCCGCCATTTTGGATTTTCACGTTGGCAATCATACCTATCTATACACTTACACTGCAGGGACATTTCCGCTATATTAGGGCTCATTCAGGCACCCCTGAATGATTGAGCAAGTGTCTGCATGAAATTAAATTTATTCAGCCAAAAACTAGAAGAAAGTAGCTTCAAAATGACACCAGAAGGAGGTTCGTAGTGCGCAGGGTTAATCAGCAGCGCTACCATAGACATTCGCTAATTTGAGCGAATGTCGCTAATGTCGCGCTACATTTGCCTTTGGAAGCGCTGCAGCGTCTAGCGGGATATACCTTATACCTCCTCAGTGTCACGGGCGCCTGGCTGGAGAGCGGACGGGGGCCTACCGCGCTCCCCCTCACTCGGACTCGTCTCCACAGGCTTTAAAAGCCTAAAAATTGCTATAAATTACCATGTGCGTTCCACAACGTCTCCCACAGCCAATGGGATAATGTGCAAGTTTTAAGCTATGAGTGTGCCAGACTGAATGTTTGTATCAACTTTTTAACAATTCCTACAGTATTTGACGTTTATCCTATTCAATAATAATTGTAAAATATCCAAATATTTAATTGGTTGTTAAATTTTTTCAAATGTCACTAATTTCGTGGTCGTAGTGTATTTATATCAATTATATTGAATAGTAGTCAACTAAATATTCTAAGTGTCAAGGCTAAAAGTGAGTCAATTAATCTTTTGACTCGCAGAGATCCTTCCTAAAGTGAATAAAGTAATCCAACAATAGTCACTGCCGGTCAAAATTTTAAAACGTCCTCATTGTACTGAACTAGTACAATGATAAATCTGAAATGTGAAAACTGCACTTTTTTACATTTTTTTTTTTTATTTATTTTTGTCTATGTGAGTGAGGGAGACAAAAGGCAGAACTGCCTGTAGCGAGTGCCTCCTCCAGGGTTGAAAGAGTGACAGGTCCAAAATCAAGTGACGTTCGAGCTAAAATGGTTGGACACACGGAGTTTGAAACAATTTAAATCATAGGAGGAGGGAAAGACTGATTCTGGGAGTGAGGTCCAGAGCTCAGCTGTTGAATAGAAGAAAGACAGAGTAACACTTCACTCTTGAGCTGGAGAGTTGCACAGAGTAGAGGTGGGATTGTGTTGCAAGATGGGTACAACGTACCCTACGTAGAGGAGGTGGTATACACTGGGAGAGCTCTGAGGAACACTGATTATTGTAGTAGCGATAGAATAGCAAGAGAGATACAACATTGCAGCGAAGAGAGAGAGTTTGCAGAGAGTTTGTGAGTGGGCGGGAATTAACGATACGAAAGGCCTTCCTTTCTACTTTGTCTAGGAGTGCGGTGTGAGAGGATCCTCCCCACACATGTGAACAATACTCAATACAGGTACGCACTGTGCCCCTGTACTTAGTAAGAAGTTGCGCAGGGGTAAAGAACCCCTTGAGGCGGTTGAGCACACCCAGCTTCAGGGAGGCTGCCTTAGCAAGACTGGTAATATGGTCCTTCCAAGTGTGAGCAGTAGAAAAAGAGACACCAAGAATAATGAGAGAAGATGAAGGATTGATTTTTGTATTGTTGAAGAATAAGGGATAGTCCTCTGGAAGTTCCGGACGGGTAGATAGATGGAGAAATTGGGTTTTGGAAGCGTTAAACTGATTAAAGGCAACAAGGTTTTCTCTGCCCCAATTGGAAATAATATTTAGATCAGAAAATAAGTGTTCTATGGCCTTATTACGTTTGTCTTTGAGGGATTGCTGGCTGGGGCGTTCTGGAAAACTAATTGAGTAGTGCAAGGTAGAGTCATCTGCGTATGAATGGATGGGACTAGAGGTATAGTTGAGATCATTAATGAAAATTAGAAAGAGAATAGGAGATAAGACAGAGCCCTGAGGAACACTGGAGTTGATAGGATGAGGAAGTGAGTGATGGCCGTCCACAACTGCAGCTATGGAATGGCCGGAAAAGAAATTAGAGACAAAGGCACAAATAGAGGGTTAGAAACCGAAGGAGGGTAGTTTAGAAATTTAAGATTTGTGCCAGACTCTATCAAAGGCCTTCGATATGTTTAGTGCAATAGAAAAGGTCTCACCAAAGTCCCGAAAGGAGGATGACCAAGAGTTAGTAAGATATGAAAGAAGATCACTAGTAGAGCGACCCTTAAGGAAGCCATACTGGCAATCTGAGAGCAGATTATGAGAACAGAAATGCTTAAGAAAAATGGAAGCAAAAATAGTTTCAAAAACTTTAGCGATACAAGAGATATGAGCAATTGGACGACAGTTGGAGGGTTGAGAGCGGTCACCCTTCTCTGGGACAGGTTGAATGAGAGCAAACTTCCAGCATGATGGAAAGACTTTAGAGGAGAGACAGAGACAAAAGAGTTTGCCTAGGCATGGAGTCAGCACGGAAGCACAGTTTTTTAGTACAACAGGAGGAACACTGTCCAGACCATACGCCTTCTTAGTATTAAGCCCAGAAAGGGTAGAAAGTACATCTTTAAAAGAGATTAGGATTTTAGGCATAAGTAGGAGAGGGAGGAATAGCACCGGAATCATCCAAAGTGGAGTTTCTAGCAAAAGTTTGAGCGAAGAGTTCAGCTTTGTCAGAGGAAGAAGTGATGATTGTGCCATCAGAGTGGAAAAGGGGAGGGAAAGACGAGGAAGAAAAATTGTTGGAGAGGTTTATGACTAGATGCCAGAAACCTTGGGAAGAGCTAGAGTTCGATAGTTCAGTGCATTTATTATTGATGAAAGAGTGCTGGTAAGTTGAAGAACAGATTTGGCTTGATTCTGGGCAGAAACATAGGAAGAATGAGATTCTTGAGTTTTAAAGCGTCGTTACCGCTTGAATGCTTCCTTCTTGTTGCGGACAGCAGTAGAACAAGGTTGGGTAAACCATCATTCTTTTGCATTAGACTGAGAGAAAGAAAATGAAATTTACGCTTCCGTGCCCGAGTGGATTACTTCGGTAATGCGTTCAACAGAAGTAATTCTATGGGAAATCAAAGAAGTACTGCTGAAGAGCCTCACAGTCGGCACCGCCAAAGTGCCACAAGAACCACCGGCTGGGTGGATCGGGTGACCGTACTGGAGAGATAGGACAGGTAACGGAGATAAGTTTATGGTCGGAGGAGCCCAAAAGAGAGAACAAATTGACAGTATAAGAAGAAGGGTTAGAAGCCAAAAATAAGTCAAGAATGTTGGGCCGATCTCCGAAGCGATCCGGGGTATGAGCGAGTTGCTGGACCAGCTGCTCTAGGTCATTTAGGATAGAAAAGACAAAGGCTTGTTCACCATGTTGGTCAGTAGTAAGAGAGGAGAGCCATTGGTGGTGGTGAACGTTGTAATCTCCTAAGATGGAGATTTCCGAGAAGGGAGAGATGGATAGAATGAGTTCCAATTAAGAGCTTAGATAGTCAAAGAATTTGGGAAAGTCGGTGGAGTTAGGGGAAAGATAGACAGCACAGAAATATTTAGTATGAGAATGACAGGATAGTTTGAGCCATAAAGTTGAGAATTCAGAAGAGTCGAAATCGAGAACACGAGAGCAAGTGAGTTTGTTGTGCACAACATCCGCCATTGGCTTTGAAACTAGGATAGAGAAAGTAGGAGGATACAGAGAAGGGGCTGCTGGCAGTTCCATCAGACACCTGGGTTTCAGTGAGGAAAAGAAAATCAGGTTTGGAGGAGGAGAGATGGCGTTCAACTGAGTGAAAATTAGAGGAAAGGACGCAAATATTTTCATAAGTTGATATTAAGAGTGACAGGCCGTGCTCCAGAGCATTTAGAGGGATCGTCAGGGGAAGGTCGTGCGGGTGTGGGGGCATTTATATATATATATATATATATATATATATTGTTATGTATCTTAATCCTCAAGTGGTTAACTTTATGAATCTAGATAGCACAGATATATATTAAGGTATCAGTCAGCTGAAGGCAAAACAAAAGTAAAATCTAATAAAATTATTTCCTGTTGTTGCTTCCTTTCCTTTTGGATCTTAGGACTTCGTATCCTTTATTGACTGATACTCTTTAATTATGAAAAATACTGAAACTAATTAAAGTCATGTAGTATTTATAAAAAATTATTATTTAACCGAAGCTTAGTAGGCTACGGTTATGAACCGAAGAAGTATATCTAAAGAAGGACTATTAATTCTATAAAAAGTCTTGAAAGATAAATATTAAAGTAAGAATATTTCTGTCTCTTACCCTTTTTGAAATGAATAGCTAGTTTTCTTAATGTCCTTTTATTTATATTTAATGTAATTATTCTTGGTTCTTGTCTTACGTTAATAGTATTATATTATTATTATCATCAGGATTTATATCAAAGTCACATAAAAAGTTAGATATATATTTAATAATTAGTTAAATGTATTTCTTAACCACGTAACATTTAGGTTTGATTAGGAGTAAATTAAGTTACAGGATCGCTTCATAGATTCGATTCAGGTCTCACTCAAATTATATGAAAAGCAAAAATAATATTTTGAAGCTAAAAGAATTTTCTTCAGCTTAGGAAATCACTAGAAGTAATATTAACACAGCCATGTTAGTCTAAGGCGATATTACTAATATGAGACAATAGCATCACCGTACTAAGCACCGTTAAGCAATGTAAGCTTAATTAAAAGAAAATGAAAGAACTCGTAAGTATTAATATAAAACAATAGTATTACTTTCATCATAACCTAATTACTTAAAGAGTTGCTTTAGTCCACAAGTTAGTCAACTAAAATAGTTAAGTACATAATAGTAGCATTAACGTTAATTCCCAATCAAATAGTTAAGTACAGAATAGTAGCGTTAACGTCCCAATCACATACCTCACTAACCAACATAACGTAAGTGTTTACACCGAACACACTTAACACACATATATAATCTGACTGACAGTCAGTCAGTCTTCCTCCAGCTGCAAGTTCACCTTCCCCAACTCCAAATGAGACTGATTTGAATGCCCACTACTCGGGTCTTATATACTAAACAATGATGGTGTAGGAACGAATCAGGAGGCGAGTGATGGTGCGCGCCCCTATCATTGCTTCTCGAGTTGCATAGCAGGTGCGTGGACCAATGGGGTCTCCTGGCGTCGATCATACGTCATAGTGTCGGGTCATCAAAGTAGTTTGCAGGGTCCCCTATGACGCACGCAGGTGTGAAGGCTTGTTTGCTGGTATGCGGGCGAGCTGGTTTCCCACTCGCTGTTTCGCTCGCTAGTCTGCTTCGCCGCTTGGGTAGTTTGACACTCCTTCAACTCTAATTCTAACTCTTAAATTAACATACAGGGCTCCGTATGTCAGAATATATATATATATATATATATATATATATATATATATATATATATATATTGACTAATGAGAGTTACCTGCGCGGGTCCAGCTCCGCGTCAAACATGGGCAAGGACTTGGCAGCAGACTTTCTCCCAAGATCCAGGGAATCACTTCTGGGTGCCAAAAACATAATTTATAATTATTCATAAATAGGACATCCTTTAACACCTTACGAGCGGCCTATGCGGTTTATTTATGTGTACCGCACAGCGGGGTGTTTTTAGCCAAAATAGGGCTGTTTACGTGATCATTTTCATGCCTAAATAAGACCCAGAACGTAAAACTAGTACCTATCCCTGAAAGGGCATAAACAGAGCTTTCGAATGACACCATAACGATCCTTGTATGATGGATAGTTTTCTTGCAATAACCGTGCAACGCGAGTGCAAAAAGCAGGTAATTCGGTACTTTCAGTACATAATTGAGTATGTAGCGAGTGAGAGAGGGAGGAGGGAGCTGAGATTTGTGTCAGTAGGTTCGCCGCGGTGGTCTGGAGCAGTCATACGCTCGCTAGTCTCCTGCCACCACTTGTCTCTCTCTCTCAGCCACATTACGTGCTGAAATTGCCACTCGAGTTATGTCGAGCGCCGCCACATAGTCCAGCTTTATTTAACTCGACTTATGTTGCTCGCCGCTAAATAAGGGTTAAATGTATGTACCAGTATATCTAGTAACATAGGATAATCATGTAATATACATATCATTTAGTAGCCTATCCCGGAAACCCAAAGGAAGAAATGATAAGTCAGCTGTAGCTCGGTGTGGCAGACGCAGTGTACATGTCACTTTTGATGAGTGAGGTAGTAATAGCTGCCATTTTGGATTTTCACGTTGGCAATCATACCTATCTTAATACTTACTCTGCGGGCATATTTCCGCTATATAAAGGCTCATTCAGGCACTCCTGAATGATTGAGCTAGTGTCTGCATGAAATGAAATGTATTCAGTCAAAAACTAGAAGAAAAAAGTTTCCAAATGATACCAGAACGAGGTTCGTAGCACGCGAGGTTATTCAGCAGCGCTACCATTGACATTTTATTATTATTTTTTTTTTTGCAACTACTTCCTCTCGGGCATAGGCTGATAGCCTTTACACTCTACCGCTGAACACGGTGAGGCCCGTGAGGTCTTGTTCCAGCCTAGGGAGTGAGACATGCGAAGCACCTATTCACAGCTCTAACCCAACTCCATCTCTGAAGCTGCTTCGCCTCTGCGGCTCACAGTCTCACTCCCAGGCTCGGACCCTCACTCTCAGAACGCCACCTATTGAGCAATGAACTCACTATGCATTGCCCCCCTGTAGCATATTTTGAATATGGGAATATTCATACAGTGCTATTTAATTAGGGAACAATGAGGGCATTTTGTTTGGGCATTTCGGTGTGCTGTGGTAATGCACTGAAACTAGGTAATGCACTGAAACTAGGTACAGCACAAATTCCATCCCAATAATATCTTCCCATAGACATATTGGGATTCGAACCCGGGTCCATTGGATTACCAGGTCAGTGGCAAGACCACTCTGCCACACCTCCCATTTGAGCGAATATCGCTAATGTCGCGCTAAATTTGCCTTTAGCAGCGCTGCAGAGTCTAGCTGTATATACCTCATACATCCTCAGTATCACGGCCGCCTGGGTGGAGAGCGGACGGGGGCCTACCGCGCTCCCCCTCACTCGGACTCGTCTCCACAGGCTTTTAAAGCCTAAAAATTGCTATAAATTGCCAAGTGCGTTCTGGAACTTTTCCCACAGCCAATGGGTTAAAGAGCAAGTTTTAAACTATGAGTATGCCAGACTGAATGTTTGTATACATTTTTGAACGATTCCTACAGTATTTGACGTTTATCCTATTCAATATTAATTGTAAAATATCCAAATTTATAATTGGTTGTTATACCCCTTCCGTACCCGGTGCCGTCCTTTTAACTTATTCTGGCTATTATGAGAGGAGAAGAGTCTATTCAGTTTAAAAAGGGCTTCCAGCAATTAACAGGCACTATCTCACTTATAATTTTTTACTACCACAGATCCTTCTTTAACTGCACAAAATCGTCTAATTATAGCTTAAATTGAATTTTTAAAAATACGTTGCCGGTACAAAAGGAGTTAAATCTCTTCAAATGTCACTAATTTCATTGTCATAGTGCATTTATGTCAATTATATTGAATAGTAGTCCACTAAATATTCTAAGTGTCAAGACTAAAAGTGAGTCAATTAAGCTTTTGACTCCCACAGATCCTTCCTAAAGTGAATAAAGTAATCCAACAATAGTCACTACCGGTCAAAAATGTAAAACGTCGTCATTGTTCTGAACTAGTACAATGTGTTACGACCGGGACTACGAATAAAACAAGGGCACTCAATGATTGGACTAGTAATAGGGCACTATGCAACAACGGTACGCTAGATCCAAACCCTCGAACTTATATGCCGGCAAACAAAACACCTATACCCTCCAGGGTTAATCTGCGATAGCGGGGTATCCTTAACTGGGCATAAATGTACTCTACTTCAGGCTAACCTGCACTGGTATAGCCTGATAACAAACAAGATGCAAGTTACGTTAAAATGCATAAAAAGGAATCTATGGAATGATCAATTAAATCACTGCAAGATTTAATACAATAAAAAGATGCTTCAATACAGTTACTCTAAACCACAATAAACTCTTCACTCCTATCCGAAAGAAAGTGAAATATAGTCCTACAGCATAGACCTGGAAACTTCTTTAGAAAGTCTGATGCTCATAAGATGCTCGTACTGATTTAGAACTATATAAAGGCAGGAGGCAGGACACCACACGTGTAAATTAAATACACTAAAAGATAGGACATATAATGTTAACCGACACGAGAATACTATAAATGCGCAACGGTAGCAATGCTCGACACTAAAAGAAGTACTTCCTCATCAACGAAACAGTCTGCTATGGCTGTGCGGCTCAGCAACAACCTAGACTAATAAATGCTGTGAATAATAATGCGCACATATCAAAGAGCTTATATTAAATACTAACAAGTGTCTACTCGATTAATAATGTCTAGCTGGGATACTCTAGGTAAGGAACTGGGGTTGAGCAAGACAGGCTCGTAGCCTAGCGATGTCCTTAAGACTGCATCCTTTAAGTTACGTTAATTGACTAGGGGGCTCTCTCGATAGATCCAGATCACAAGTATCTGGTTCTATCCTGGCGACCCTCTAAAGACAAGCAAAGAGGCAGCAAAGTGTGGAACTGGTACAGGCCAAAACCCTCAGTCAACATAATGCTGCACTCGCAAAGGACGCAACCGAAAAGACAACCCAGGCTACCACAGGACCTGTCGAAGTCATGTAGGTATAAGCAAACCGTACACACATCGGAGACAACAACTACAGTTACCTTATCCCAGTCTAGCATTAAATAAAAGAGCAGAAACACTAAACCAATAATGGAGACACACAAAGTTCTTAACCTATACTAACTAAGAACCCTCAAACTTATTCTAAGTACATGTAAATATCTCTGAGGACGGCGCATGTAATACAATGGGTCGGCTATGAAAACCGTATGCAGAACCCAAGGGGAGTGTTGTGCAGTTAATAAAGGTTAGAGTATGGAAAGAGAGAATCGAGCGAGAGAAACAGTGATAAAGGTGGTGATCGGGAGAGAGTATGCAAAGGGATGTTAGAAGCACGCACGCCAAGCCTGTCCTGACGAGGACAGCTCCTGGGGACCCTCATGGAGGAGGTAAGTTACACAGGAGACCGCAAAGGCGCGATGGTCGGCCAATCACGGGCCGAGACGTCACAAGACAGCAGGCGTCATATGACACAGCAAGACACGCCGTCCAATGGCGAGCGAGAGGCAGGAATGCACCCGTACATACAGACACTTACTACCTCCTCACTCTGAAAGTCTTTCTCATTCGCACGCTGGTACTATTATCACTACTGTTGATATAAAATATAACCCGTTGTCACAGACGAAAACAAAGACCACCACTGGACTGTCTGTGACAATGCGATTACTAGGAAAGAAAGAACAACATTCTCTGATAACTGTAGCCCATTTCGATGTCCCTGGCGAGCGCTAGTGGCTAACGAGAGGCGATTCTGCCAATGCTGGTAGACGTCACAAATGATAAATCTGAAATGTGAAACCTGCACTTTAACCGTATTGTACGTGTTTATACTGTATATATAAAGTATATATTGTAGTACTTATTTTCTAATTCTCAGTATAGGCCTACTACTAAGGTGGGAATAATTCGACAGTTGTTCAGAAGTTCGTATCCTTTATTTAACAAACTCCCTAATAATTTGATGTTCCCCTAGCAATTGATTATCTGTTCGGGCCGAAATGAGTTCAACACTCGTCGACCCACAATAGATTGTACGTTGGAACTCGCAAGTTCCCGTTCTCACCTATTTGGATACCCGCTATTCAGGTATGGACTCACTCCAACTTCGATCCAAAGCCACATTACTAGTCTTCAAAATAACATATCAACTATACCGGGCCTCAATATGTCTAATCCAAAGACCAAGGTTTCAATGAATTTGACCGCTATTTACCTATCTTTAACACTCTTACATAATATATATTCTTATCTTTAACACAAATAAATCCGTACCCGTAGGCACCTACAATAATATAACCCTTTGTTTTGGAATATCTCCACTCTGACTTCTTATCTGACAAATAAATAAACTCAATAACACTGACACCACTTACTCAAATAATATATCTCATTACATGGTCCGAGATAATCAATATTTCATAAACACCTATATTATCAATATTCAACACTTAATTCTCTATATATTATGATTACATTATTATCCTCAATGTTTAATCTGATTGATACTATATTTATCAACTCACTAACTACTTATCTCAGGAGTACAATATTTCCTCACAATAGTCGCCTCGACTTGTTACCTATATCATGATCACAAAGTTCATTATCATACCGTCAGTTTCTTCTTCTAATATGCTACGAATAACAATGTTTCCTTTATAACAAAAAGTATATTTCATCATATGGACTAGTGTCCGTCCTAACTATTTCTCAAGCTAGATCTAATCTATCTGCTACTATTATTTATCCCCACGTCACTCCTATAGTTGCTTCTAACTTTTAATATCTTATTTCATCTTCCCCTTATCTTTATAGTTTACATTTATCTACTTAACCTAGAAGATCCTATACTATTGGTAGCTAAGTGGCATGGAGCCTTCTCTATAAATGACAGCTATATTCTCTCAACACTTCATCCTTTTATTTAATTCATGAGTCTAATCTCTTTCTTTTTATTTTGTTCTATAAGAACACACCAATTTTAATGGTTGGAACCACTGGGTTTGTCAAACATTTCTCTCCTTTTAATAATGGTATTTCGGGCCCATAAGGGTCCTGTAAAAAGTCTTGGGGTATCTCTGGAACAATCTTCACCACCTCAAGGCCGGCCAATAGTTCTTCTGGAAATCTTCAGTTCCATCTACTATCTATCGTCCCTCTTGAAGTGCTTGGCTATAGGTGTGTGAGCCAGCAATATGACGACAAGCACCAGGATACTTGTGGTGTATCTGGTTAGTAGACGAAAGCTGTGTTGGGCCAGAGGTGGACTTTATTGGGGCGGGATAGGCGAGCTGGGAGGCTGGAGCAGGTGTAGCCAAGTTCCCATTGTTGCCCAGGTGAGGGAGAGAGTGCGAGTTGCTGGCAAATGAACCCAGTGGGACCCGTGGCGGGAGTGACATCTGCAGCCCCCCCCCCCCTCTCTTTATAGCCCCGCCTCACGAATTGCCGCGCTGTGATTGGTTGAGCCAGCCGCCCGGGCAGTGCTTTCTCCAGCCGCGCGGTTTGAAAATTTCTTCCGCTCTCCTCTGATCTTATCTCTTCGTAATAGGTCCCAGGGAGATGGTTGCAAAGGTCTTGTAGTGGCTTACGGGAGTATAGGGCTTGCACTGATGTTGTAGATCTATTGCAACTCTAAGAAACGGCCTGTGGAGGGAGCGAGAGCGATTTGAAAGATGAAGATGTGTGTGCGCGGCTGGCTCCGTTTTTGCTTGCTCCGACAATGGAGGCTCCTGATTGGCTGCACAGGAGGGTGTGGCAGAGTTGGGGGAAAAGTCAGGAATATCAAACTCAGCTGGTTTAAAGAGATAGTCAAATGCAGCACGTTGTTTGGCTGGCAGGATTCTTACTTTATATATAATTATATACTGTGTATATATATATATATATATATATATATATATATATATATATATAATCCTGGCCACCCAAAACATTATATAATAATTGATAAATAGTCAATCCTTAAAATGTATATACCAGTATAACCAGTAAAATATTTGACAAACATGTAGTATATGTATTAGTCAGTAGCCAATCCCAGAATCCCAAACAAAGAAAGAATAAGAAAGCAATCAACAATCATATCATACATATAATGCCTGATTCTACCAGTTCGGCCATCTTTATCATAGCTCTCCCTTCTCTTCATTCACCTTAGTCCACCACAATCCCTCAACGAAATAATAGGCTTGTACGAGAATACAGGCACATACTGACAATGCACAATCACAAATAACTCATCACAACCCCCACACGTATCTCTGATAATACTGCTACAATATTAGACCATGTAAATTGTAACAGAGAGGACAAAATATCACAATCAGGGGTTATACAAACGGGGATAAGTGATCACTTCGTCACATATTGTACACGTAAAACTCCAAAAATTACCCTAGAGAATCACAAGGTCATTAGAACAAGGTCAGTCAGAAACTACAGCAAAGTAACATTTTTGGACATTTTATGGAATACAGATTGGTCTCCAGTGTTTGGAAATACAAACGTTAATGACGCATGGGTTGGCTTCAGAACCATCATCACAAACATCCTAGACGAAATAGCTCCTCTGAAAGACATACGAATTAAAGCAAGGTCAGACCCATGGATAAACAATGACATACTACACCATCTGAAACATAGAGACAATCTGTTAAAAAGGCTAGTGAAAAATAGACAGGATCAAGGACTGAAACATGAGTTCAACAGGGCTAGGAATAAACTAAGTAGGAAAATTAAATCAGCGAAATCTAATTATTTCCACAATAAGGCAGAGGAATATCAGAGTAACCCCAAAAATCTATGGAGGCACTTAAAAACAACGGGCTACAACAACAAGGCAAGGGATTCATTAACACTAATATTGCTCTCAAAATTAATGATCAGGTTTGCCATGATAAACGAAAAATTTCAACCTACTTCAACTCCTCCTTCACCTCCATAGCAAACACACTAGCACAGAACCTACCGCAACCTCTCAACAAATACACCACAACAACTGCCATCTTTCAAAAAATTTACAGGGATAAAGGCATACACCCGAACTCTTTTGGATTGCAAAATGTTACACCAAAATACACATTTGAGGAGCTATCTAACCTAAATGTACATAAAAGCACAGGACCAGACAAAATTCCTGCCAAATTTCTACAAGATGGAGCTATTGGTATAGCACGTCCCCTAACCCACATCATCAACCTGTCAATTAACACCAACACTGTACCTGCTGAACTGAAGGAAGCTATTGTAACCCCTCTATATTCAAGAAAGGAAATAAATTAGATGATAGTAACTACAGACCAGTTAGCGTATTATGTATTGTATCAAAAATCCTTGAAAGAGCTGTATACACCCACATTGAACACTACCTCAAAGAAAATTATCCATTCTATAAGTTTCAATCAGGTTTCAGAGGCATGTACTCGACAGACTCCTGTCTTATTCATTTAACAGATCACATTCGTAATGAAATGTCTAAAGGTAACTACACCAGTATGGCTCTTCTTGACCTACAAAAAGCGTTTGATACAGTAGACCATAATATTCTATGTAATAAACTACAAGCAATGGGCATTGGGTCAGTGAACTGGTTTAAATCTTATCTTAGTGGTAGAACACAAAGAGTCAAAATTGATGATAATCTTTCTGATCCTATGCCAATTAACTGTGGGTTCCCATAGGGAAGCATCCTTGGTCCCTTACTCTTTCTCTGTTATGTGAACGACATGGAGCTGAGCGTATCGTGTAAATTATTACTGTATGCTGACGACCGTGTGCTTCTGGTTGCAGGAAAAGACCCAATAAGTATTGCCGCCTCACTTTCCAAATAACTAGAATCGTGTAGTGATTGGCTAGTGGACAATAGACTATCTCTTCACCTGGGCAAGACAGAAGCCATCTTATGTGGAACAAAACGCAAACTGAAAGACATTGAGGGCTTCTCGGTCAACTGTAATGATATTCCCATAACAACAGTGTCACAAGTGAAATATCTCTCGACTAAAACTGGACTTGACTCTGTCAGGTGAAACAATCTTGGAATCGATCCTGAGTAAATGTAGAGCACGTATTAAATACCTGTATAGACAGGTGGGATGCTTGCCAGCGACGACCAAAAAGACTATGCCAAGCGCTTGTTCAATGTCATTTTGACTATTCTGTGTCATCCTGGTACTCTGCATCATCTAAATCAGCAAAGAACAAACTTCAGGTCACTCAAAATAAAATGGTTAGGTTCATGCTGAACCTAGGACCCAGATCACATATTGGCCAGGAACAACTTCAGTCACTTGGTATGCTCAATGTCTCTGACAGGGCCAAACAAATCAGACTCATAAATACCTTCAAGATATTTTATGATAGAGCTCCAGAGTATTTAAAGAGTAATTGTGTTAAAGCAAATGAGAGGATTGGACACAATACAAGGAATAGGATGTATAATTTTACGGTCCCGAGAATCCAAGGACAGGGTAAGCTAACATTCTTCTTCACTACCATCAAAGACTAGAACAACCTACCTCAGTCAGTCCGTGAAAAGAGAACTCTGTATTCCTTCAGACGTAACTTGAAGGAGCACCTGAACCGGACAGCTCGAGAAGGGAGCACCAAGCTTATGTCTACTACTAAATATGACATAAGAGATAGGCAAATCAAACTGAAATGATTACTGAAATATTTTGACCAGTCCAACTATAGAATGTAAGGTATCTTAATATAACCCCCTAGAAATACTTTCTCTAAAGTATCCACTTTGTGTTATCCTCCCCTTTTTCCCCAGCTAACCTTATCCCACAAGGACCCCAATGGAAATACGCCTAACAGCCTTAGTTGGAATTATGCAAGGCTGGTACATGTCATATTTGGGTATAGGTCTATAATTGCACCTATACGAGCTAAACAAATTATTATTGTATTTAACAGGAAGGTATGATGAGGTAAGTGATGTGGTATAGGTGGCAATATGCGGAAATGGATTATAAGGGCATTCCGCCCCCTCTGACCCCCTTACGAAAATCTACGGTTACTCACTCCATCCCAACTGGATTTCTACTATTTTACCCAACCAGCGGGGGTGTGGGGGCGGCAGCCCCCTCCCATAATACTAGGTTAGGTAAGGTTATTAGGTTAGGTTAATGTCTCTCTGAAACAATGTAAAATCCGTGTCACACTAGATTGATAGACTTTTGTCAGAGGGGGCGGAATGCCCTTATAATCCATTTCCGCATATTGACACCTATACTTTTTTTCTTTTTTTCTTTTTTCTATGTGATTGAGGGAGGCAAAAGGCATTACTGCCTATAGCGAGTGCCTCCCCCATAGTTGAAAGAGTGACAGGGCCAAAATCAAGGGATGTTCGAGCCAAAATGCCTGGACACACGGAGTTTGAAGCAATTTAAGTCATAGGAAGAGGGAAAGACTGATTCTGGGAGAGAGTTCCAGAGCTCAGCTGTTGAGTAGAAGAGAGTTTGAGAGTAACGTTTCACTCTTGGGTTGGAGAGTTGCACAGAGTAGGGGTGGGATTGAGTTGCAAGACGGGCACCACGTGCCCTACGTACCTCATCGTACCTTTCCTGTTAAATACAATAATATATTTTTTAGCTCGTATAGGTGCAATTATAGAAATTTACCCATATTTGTAACATATTATGTGGTACCAACATTGTAAAATGCTAACTGAATAAATATTATATCTGTGAGTGAAGACATTTATGATATTTATATTTGTTACCCATAAAAAAGCTGTTTTCTCTATACACTGTTGTGATAGAAAACTACTTTAGCTGGGTAACTAAATCAATTGTATTTTGCGGTATTTTTGTTTTCTGCTTTATATGTGCGTTTTATATATTTATATTGGCAAAATTGTTATATTTATTATTAGGGTACATTTTGTATACAATTATGTCAATGTTAATGAAATGTGGCAAGAGTTTTATTCAAATTCGTGTATGTCAACATTTAGGAAGTGATTATCAAGCTAGACGGCATGTCTAGCTTAATCACTTTTTCGTTTGGCATCGTTTGGTTAAGAAGTGTTTTTATTTTGCTCGTGTAAAGTGTTTTTTAACGCTACGCTAAAATCTTATCAATACATATAATAACTATTCCGTGAATAGGGCTGACGAAATTTAGAATACCAGTCCCATCTACATAATATACAAGACAATAACCAGTGCCAGACCAAAATAATAACCTAAGACAAGATGACTGCCGCTTTCACCTACGCTACACCTGACCAGGCTCATGAAAAATACCAACGTTCTACGGAAGGACCCCAGCGCAAGACCATCGGAAAGCGCCTACGTGCTTTGGGCCGGAGACTATTCAAGAAAAAGAATGTTGTTAAGGATGAAGCTGTGAATACCGTTATGAATGATATTGTGGACGAAGTTGTGAATGATGTTATCTACGATGTTGTGAATGAAGTTATGGATGAATTTGTGGATGAAATGATGGACGAAGTTGTGAATGAAGTGGTGGACGTAGTTGTGAATGAAGCTTTGGACGACGCTGCGTATGAAGTTATGGACGAATTCATGAATGAAATTATGGACGATGTTGTGAATGAAGTTGTTGATAAAGTTGCAAATGAAGTTAAAGACGATGTTGTGAATGAATTTATGGACGAAGTTGTGAACGAATTTATGGATGAAGTTGTGAATGACGTTTTGGACGAAGTTGTGAATGAAGTTATTGACGAAGTTTTGAATGAAGTTATGGACGAAGTTGTGAATGAAGTAGTGGACGAATTTGTGGATGAAGTTGTGAATGAAGTTGTGAATGAAGTTATGGATGAAGTAGTGGATGAAGTTGTAAATGTAGTTGTGGATGAAGTTATGGACGAAGTTGTGAATGAAGTTGTGAATGAAGCTCTGGATGAAGTTATGGACGAGTTTGTGGATGAAGTTGTGAATGAAGTTGTGGACGAATTTGTGAATGAGATCATGGATGAAGTTGTGAATGAAGTTATGGACGAAGTTGTGAATGAAGTTATGGACGAAGTTGTGAATGGAGTTATGGACGAAGTTGTGAATGAAGTTGTGGACAAAGTTGTGAATGAAGTTATGGATGAAGTTGTGAATGAAGTTATGGACGAAGTTATGAATGAAGTTATGGACGAAGTTGTGAATGAGGTTATGAATTATGAGCCTGTGGACTACATAACAATAAGAAACAAAAAGGTCGTCGCCCTGCCATCTAATGTTTTGAACAAGCTGCGTGAAGCTAAAAGGATCTGGCGTGAACAATTATCAGGAAAGGATTGGCTGTTTGACAGGAATGCAAGGCCTGCGGATGCCAAGGACATCTGCTGGGTTGAAATGGTTGATATCTGCGCCGTGGTGGATTTGGAATAAGGTTGGCTCATGTTTGCTGAATTTTCTAACTAATTGTTGTTGGTGCAGTTCCTCTGACTTTCTGGCCGAACAGTCCCGAGTCCGGTTGGCCAAAGCCATTCCAGATGCTCGGGCCCCCAAAGGAGCTGGGATAGGATGAGATCTGTCTCTGAGAGGGTAGTGGGGCAGGGCATCATCAGCCCACGGGCTTGTACCTCTAGGCCAATGCTCCCACCGTCCGCAGCCCTCCTTGTAGTGCCACCCAATCGGGAGATCTCGCCAGCACATAGAAAGAATAGAAGTACAGGAAAAGAGACAGACTGAAACGGCTAATGTCGGTAGAGGATACCAAACCTCGCTCTGCATAGGACCAACCCTCACCCATCTAACCACTCAATTAATGTGCTGCCGAGGAAAGGAGGAGAGACGATTTATTTATTTTTTAATAATTGTGTTTGGTTTTGTGGTGTTGAATTATAATTATTTCCTTGATTCTTTCATACGGAGTAAGTTTCTGTTAAATTTTGTATTCCTAATACTTGTTTTGAAGGAATAAGCTTTCACAAAACAAGTTAAAATATGAATAAATAAAACTGAAACTTATTCTATTCCATAAGAAATTAGGAAATTATTATGTTTCTGTTAAAATCATGGAAATATAAGGTGCCGAACAATGTTATAGATTTTTTTTTTTTCAGTGTACATTCACCTTTTTGCTATAATTATATATAAATATTTATCTATCTATCTAACTATATTTATATAATATATATTAAAATGCCCCAGAACGAGAAGCCCACCACAGAAGCCACGAGCGAACACCACACAGAAACACCCGAAAGAAAGGCCCACAGAACGAAAGGACCAGGTGACCGAGCCAACCAGTTCAGACAGGCCGAAGCCCGCAGGGTTAAGCAGCTCCAAACCACACCTGCCTATCCCTTCTAAACACTGACCTTTTCCACACCTCGCGTATACACTACCCCTCGTGTCCTACACCTCTACCTACATGATGATGAACATAAATACACCTTAAAGTTAATACACCCATGCCCTGTCCCTAAGTTAGGATGTCAATATCAACATACCCTAAAATACCTTGTCTTGCCAGACTAAGTTTCTGAAGACCAATCGCCCCATAAATCTATGTATGTTCCTCCCAGGTTAAAACACCCATGCCCTGTCCCTAGGTTGAGCCAATGCCAACCAGTTCAGACAGCCATAAATCTATGTATTCAATCCTTAGGTTAGTTATCTTTATCCGCCATTGTGTTCATCTCTTCCATTTACTTTTCCACAATTGTTAGAAGTCTTCCAATCACCTCCTTCGTATCCACAGTTCACACTACTCTATTTTGCTTCGTGTCCTACACCTCTTACCCGCCAGACTCTACCTACATGATGATGAACATGAATACACATTCATTTAATACACCCATGCCCTGTCCCTAGGTTGAGCCAATGCCAACCAGTTCAGACAGCCATAAATCTATGTATGTTCTTCCATCCGAGAAGTAATATGTTCACCCCCTTAAAATACCTTGTCTTGCCAGGCTAATTTCTGAAGACCAACCGCCCCCATAAATCTATGTATGTTCTTCCATCCGAGAAGTAGTATGTTAAAACCCCATGTCCTAATTGATAAGAAACTATGATACCCACGGGTACACCAGTGTATATAGAACCATTGTTCCTGTAAGACCTAGCCAGCAATGACTGAAGATGTTAGCCACCATGCAGTAACTTTAATTCTTACCCCAACCAGAGATTGTATATACAACCCTCTGTTACCATTGTCTCGACGCATTTTCACCACGAAACAATACCGAAGTTAACCCTACGAACTGTCGTTTTCTTTGGTGTATATATCATAAAAAATGCAGTTCCCAGGAACAACTAGATCAGCAAGAAATAGTGTCAGATTAACAGTATCCATAACCATCGTATTGACGAGTAATAATACACCATGTTTTTCCCTACTTAGATCCACAGTCAAGCACACACCTACAGTTAACCCCCTCTTCCCCACAGCCCCACAGTCCACATGATTCTATCCTTTCCAGACTCATATGCCACCCCGTATTGCTCATCCCCCGGTAGCATTTGGCTAACATACTTTCCCTGTCATTAACCCCCAAACTCAAATATCAACTGTAGTCTAATGCCACCCCTACGCCCGGAGACCTTAGGGTCAAACTTCCACGTAGCCCCCTGAACCCTCTCCCTCTCATTAACCCCCCACGCTCCTCCACTACTTTCCGACCTAGCCTCTCCACCCTACCTCCTGAATATCCTTGATTTTTCCGTTGCTAACATTCTCCAACCTTTTATATATATACTCCTATCCAGCCTACCTTCCCTTAGTAGGACGGAACAACATTAGAACTTTACTAACCCTTTGCATGCCATCTATTCCCTCACAACCCATTCACAACCCTGTACCAAATGATCGTCAGTGCGAGGCTAGCCGCCTCACCAGTGACTAACTTCTATTGCCATACTTCCAGATAAATGTGGCAGAGTTAGCAACCCAGTCTCCACCACATCCAGCAAACCATGCAATTAACAACCCAACCGATTAAACCAGCTAGTCAAGGCACCTTCGGTTTTGGTATTACGAACACCCACATCTGTCTCATAAACAGAGGGTTATTACAAACACTTGTGATATGGCAAGCCCCAAGCCACAGCCGCCGGATGACCATCACGGAGAGAGGGCGCGCACCTCCCCTTTTTTACCCACCCGAGGAGGGAGACCCCCACCCCTGCGGAGGTATACCTGACCCCTGTTTTGACTTCCGGATCATTGCCAGGTAGCACAGGAATTCTTCCTATCAATGAACTAACCATGCATGACTAACCCCTTTACTAACCTCTATTAACCCACAATAACCCATTCACCTTTCTTGCATACTCGGATAATCAAATTAGCACCTCAGCTATACCATAGAATGAAGACTGAGCAATATAAGAGAGATGCTCCTATCACAGCTGTCCCAGTCCTCCTCGCAAAGTAGATCCAGTCTCCCTCCCCTCAATACTTCCAGTATAGCCAAAATAGTACTTCTTACTAAGGCTCAGTTATATCACATTATGAAGGCTCCCTATAGCCATGTGCCACAACAGTAATCACCACCTTACCTAGTCCCCGTATATATTGAGAGCTCAAATAATTCCATAAGACTCGAGATCCCTATGGCCTACAGGGTCCAAAACCGAGCCTATAAACCCAGCTCCCGCCCCCAGTAAAATCAGTTGAAAGATAGACACCAACCAGTGGCTGGCCCCCTTAAGTTGACCTCTAGCTCTGCCCTTGTGTTGTTCCTGAGATTTGAGTTCCAGAGCCGGCAGACTCCGTGGCAGATTTGAGATAGAAGCATCTGTCCACGTACAAGAAATCTACGTGCACCTTATAACCTTCACACACCAGTGGGTATATAAGCGTGTAGCCAGCAACGATCGCCAAGATATCCGTCTTGAGAACTTCCTACATATGGACCCCCTGGACGGCCGCGGAACCAGTCGTTAGCCCCCAACATCACGGACGCAAGATAACCAGGACCAGACCAACCAAATACTACCCAAGATTCACTTTATTAGTACTACCGTGTTACAGTACTAATTAGAGACTCACTTATTAATCTTTCTATGAAGTGGCTATATCTTTGCCCCAGTATAATTCATATACAACCATTCTATTGGGAAGTGCTAAGCGTATCAGTGTTCATTAATTAACAGGCGACATTAACTCTCGTAATTACCCTATTCAGATATTATTACATAGAAGTAAAACCCTAGTGATATCTAACGTTCGCCCACTGATTTGTGTTCTACGTATTTCTGCTATAAGAATATAAAACTTAGATCAGTACCCCCCTGAGGTTCCTAGAATTCCCGTGCTCTAAAAATACGCGTGTCTAATTCTAGTCTGTGAACTACTACTTGTGCACCAGAACTGCCAGTAATAAATCTAATTAGTGAAATTGAATCTATAAGTAACATTGATGTCTTCCAGTATATAAACTTGCGAACCAAGCCAGTGATCAGAAGAGTATACCTGAACGTTGGAAGTGGGAGACTAGGCTCCATCCAGATCCACTAATGCTAGTTGTTCATTTCTATCATTTGTCTTGTACGAGTATTCATACCTTCTTATGCTTCCTATTAATCATCTTCAATAAACGTGATCGTGTGTCTTGTTACCGTGTGTTTATTTCGTGTT